>CM057968.1:1200000-1852500 GCA_030142095.1 Rubus idaeus
TCCAAAATGCTTCTTCCTGATGCTTTCTTTGAAATCAGTTTTAGCTCTGGTATTATCTGTACTGCAGTTGCCAGTGGCCCGGTGGATTCAAATGGTTTGATATATATGAGGACAGTAGAGACTATTAATTTGGAGTGCAATAAGTGTTGGTGGGCTGTAAGAACAACTGAATATGGCCCTCGACCATGTAGGTTGAACTTGAAAAACGACAAGTATGACATTTGTAAACCTTGGATTAATCCGAAGTGAAGTATGAGCTTCTATTAATTTCTAAACGATCCGTTTCAAGTAATAAGAGTTGTTATTGTTGGAGGTGTAGATAAAATGGTTTATTTGAGTGTGAAAAATTTAAGGATCCATTCATTACATTTACATGCATTTGCACCCGTACTGAGGTCTAATTATTGGACAAATCAAATCTATACTACAATCCATCAGGAAAAAAAAATCCATAACAAATATATATACTACAACTCTACAAGCAAAAAATTTAACTAGGAGCTAGGTAGATAACAAAACTTGATTGATCCGTCAAACCATTTCGATATACTGACATGGTTTGATTGTATCTTTGAAAAAATTCTCCATTGTTTGATTTGTTTCTATGCATTGATTACAAATTTCTTGATTGTTTTTCCACCATTACCAAACAATGAAATGGAAAACTCATTACTTATGAAAATTTTAATTTTTCATGTCTATGAAAAAACAAATGAATTGATTTCCTTTTCGACAAACCAAATGAGACCAAAATATTTTTTTTTCCATAATATTCCAAACATCAATATGCATGCATGATTCAATATTATTACATATATTCCAAACTAACACCTTGTCTAGGTTCTTCTCCCTTTACAATATTTAACGTATGATCAATATCTGAATTTGGTGGTATGCTGACATGGTTTGACGGTATTTTTGGAATTTTTTTATATTTGATTTGTTTCTATGCATTAATTACGAATTTCTTGATTTGTTTTCCATTGTTACCAAATATTGGAATGAAAACTCATTACTTATAGAAATTTTAATTTTCCATGTTTATTTCAAAAAACAAATGAATTGGTCTCCTTTTCGCTAACCAAATGAGACCGAAATGTATTCAATTATATTTTTTTATATTTGATTTGTTTCTATGCATTAATTACGAATTTCTTGATTTGTTTTCCATTGTTACCAAATATTGGAATGAAAAACTCATTACTTATAGAAATTTTAATTTTCCATGTTTATTTCAAAAAACAAATGAATTGGTCTCCTTTTCGCTAACCAAATGAGACCGAAATGTATTCAATTATATTTTTTTTTCATGATATTCCAAACGTCAATATGCATGCATGATTCATTATTAGTACATATATATATTAGTACATATATATATATATATATATTCCAAACTAACACCTCGACCTCGTCTAGGTACTTCTCCCTTTACAGTATTTAAGGTATGATCAATATCTGAATTTGGTGGTATGCTGACATGGTTTGACGGTATTTTTGGAAAATTTCTCTTGTTTGATTTGTTTTTATGCATTAATTACGAATTTCTTGATTGTTTTTCCATTGTTACCAAATATTGGAATGAAAAACTCATTACTTATAGAAATTTTAATTTTCCATGTTTATTCCAAAAAAATAAATGAATTGGTTTCCTTTTCGCGAACCAAATGAGACCGGAATGTATTCATTTTTTTTATTTTTTATTTTCATAATATTCCAAACGTCAATATGCATGCATGATTCATTAGTAATATTCCAAACTAACACCTCGTCTAGGTTCTTCTCCCTTTACAGTATTTAAGGTATGATCCATATCTGAATTTCATTGGTTACTATGGAACGACTATGCTAGCTAGTATATATAAGAACTCTGATATTGTTTCTCTGAGACAAAACCTAGCTAGCTTCAGCAAAGCAAACATGGCTTCGTTCATTGGAAGAACAGTGATGCTAATGTTGCTTATGCTATTCTTAACAATCACCTGTGATGCTAGAACACATGTTAGAATCATAAATGATTTGGGTGGAGGCTTGGATCTCACCGTCCACTGTAAATCCGCAGATGATGATATCGGCGTCAAAGTGCTTCGCCCTCAAGAATGGTTTGAATTCAGTTTCAAACCTGCTTGGATAATCCATACTGATTACTATTGCAGTTTTCAGTTGCCAGGTTCAGTTAAATGGCTTGATGTATATGATGAAAAAAGAGACCTGAATGTGTGTACGGATTGTTGGTGGAGTATAAAATCAACGAGCGATGGTCCTTGTCGGTTTAACTGGAAAAACAAAAAGTATGATTATTGTTTACCTTGGAATAAAGATTGAGGGACGTACATATGTACCCACCATATATCATCTTTTGTATGAACTTTATCTAAAATAAAAGAATAAGAGGTTGATTGTTATTTATTCTTATGCTTTTGTTGAGGATTTTTATATTTTAGGGGAGACAACAACTATTATTTGAAGTATTTACCTTTAGGTTGACTATAGCAAAAATTGTATTGGAATTTTCTATTCTGGTTTTACGTTTTTTGTTTCACACTCTTTATTTGTCGCTAAATCTAATTATCTAAAGGTGGTGTCTATGATTAAATACAAAGAGCCTTGTTATGCTACAGATTAATTGTGTTCTACTAATGGAGCGGCTATACATTTATGAAATCTGTTATATGACAAGGGATCAGTGTAACAATGTAGCTCTTAGCATCACCCACTTCATAATTCATGAATGTACGTGGTCTTTTTATCTGGCCGACGGATCATGATGTGCTTAATTGACTCGTTTATTGTTTTCCTCATCATCATAATGTAACCTCTATGGAGTTTGGTTCTTGCCGTCAACGGTTTTCCGATCCTCGAAATTGTCTCTTTGGAGTTTGGATCGTTTTCTCATCATCATAACGATAAAGAAATCTGCATCCAATGCAGTGATCTACAATTCCTTTTTTGCTAGTTTTTTTTTTCCATTTATTCCTAGAAAATTGACACTAGATTCTGTGAACCTCATCGATTAGCCTATGGAACTAATCTATCTATATATATAAAAAAAACAAAGAGAATTGAATTTGATTGCTTGGATATGTCTATGATTAATAACAAAGACCTCCTTTTTTTTTGCTTCAGATTTGTTATATATATATATATTTTAGGAAAATAAAAATTTAATTAATTAATAAAGGATTACAATCCTTATCATGGGCATCCTAAAAAAGATCAATACAGACCACAACATAAGTGACCTAATCAATGATAACATAGAACAATACATACACCGTGCATCACTGCTGTCAGCAAATTCCAGCTCCAACAGAAAATTTCGGCAAGTATTGCCATTGAGACCAATGAAACCAATCTTGCTCATGTAGGATGACCCATAAAAAAAGAAAGTAAAACCAAATTCTAAACTTGCATAATGGATCATGGTAACCCATAATAGAGAAAGTGAGAAACTACCCAGATTCCATGACCAAATCCATAAACGAACCAAAAACTAATTCGGATGATTCTTCAACAGCATCCATTTAGCAAAAGAGACGCTGCTATGGAAAGCTATTGTCGTTGAGCCGCTAACTTCGACCACCCAAACTTCACCTGGATACCAAATCTTGAATCCGAAGAAGAAAAGGCACAAGAGGAAGACTCATCTCTGAATCTGAAATCCTTTAGCACCCAACAAAAGAGGCAACCCAAGTACTAATTGCACCCAATATGTTATGGGCACCCAAAGGCTATTGAGAGTGGCTATTTGCCCTTAACCACCCACCACCATCATCACCATCAATACTAGCAGGCCAGATCTAGCTAAACTCAAGCCACCAAGTGCCGCCATCCAAAACTCGGCAGCTAGCTAGCTACCCAATCCTATAAGCCGATTAGAGGTGAAGTCGCCACAAGCAGCCAGCGGCCTGGATCCTATAGATCTCGTCTGGCATTAGAACTCTCTACAACCCGTCTCCACAATCCGACAAGAAGAAGCAACGCCATAAATAGACCAAAGCATATTGAATTTGCTATGGAATGTCGAGAGGATACGTTCGTAGAAAAACGACGATCAAATCCAATGACAAGGAAGGTGTGAGACCTCCTCCTAAGCGCCATAAGAGGCAAACAAGATCGCGTAGGGCAATCAAGGATAGTGGAGTAACGAGCATAGCCGCACTCATAGAGATCGGCAACCAACTTGGCGCCACTAGGGTTTTGGAGAAACATTTAGTTACAGATTTGTTATATATAGTGGAGTAAATAAGATTATAATGGAGCGGCCGTGAACACGGTGTATTTATCTGGCTAGAGGATGTACTTGATTGGCTTGTATTTTCTGTTGCTCAAGACTATATTGTGACATTTATTTCACGGAGCTTAGGCATATATGACATGACATCTCCGTTATTTCTCTTTTTCCCTTTCAAAAAAACAAAGTTACCATAATAAAAATACATGATTACCATAAAAACAATCCCAATTACCGTAAAAAGCAATTTGACCTGTCAAAATCAATTTTTGACTTTGATTTCTTACTAATAAAATTTTATAGTTTTACAGTTTTAGCTTTTTAGGGCGTTAAATCACCATAACAATAATACTTGATTACCATAATATCAATACTTGATTACCATAACAATAATGCCAGATACTGTAAAAAAACAATTTGACTTTGATTTGTCAAAAGAAATATACTAGTGTTACCATATAAACAATCAAAATCACAACGACTTAATTACCATAAGCAATAAATAAATCTATATCCAATGCAGCGGTCTATAATTCCTTTTTTGCATGTTTTTTCCATTCATTCCCAGAAAATTGATAATAGGTTTTGTGAACCTGGTCGATTACCATATGGAACTAATCCATGTAGCCACTATAAAAAAGCATATTGCACATAGCATATTTCCACCGAGATAAAACTTCTTTATTGAAAAAAATTAACATGGGTTCGTTATTTGGAATCAGAGCAGTGATGCTGATGTTGCTTTTGTTGTTCCTAACAATTGGGTGTGATGCTGCATCATCCAGAAAGAAACATGTTAGAGTCACAAATGAATTGGGTGGAGGCCTGACCCTCAAAGTTCACTGCAAATCCGCAGATGATGATATCGGTCTCCAAGTGCTTCCCCCTAATGCTTTCTTTGAATTCAGTTTTAGCTCTGGTATTTTCGCATATACTGATTTCTACTGCAGTTTCCAGTGGCCTGGTGGATTCAAATGGTATGATATATATGAGGACGGTAAAGACTATCGGGAGTGCGATAAGTGTTGGTGGGCTGTAAGAACAACTGAATATGGCCCTCAACCATGTAGGTTGAACTTGAGCACCGGCAAGTATGACATTTGTAAACCGTGGAATCCAAAGTGAACTATGATCTAGTTTCTATTAATTTCTGTTCTGTTCAAATAATAAGAGTTCTTATCATCTTTAAACACAAAGATGATAGGTTTGGCCATTGTTTGGTAGTAGTGTACATGTCGATTCATTACCCTCTTAAGTTTCTTAAATACAGTTATGAATTAATATCCATATATGTTTTGATTATAAAAAAAATAAAATATTCAAGGTGAAGAATTTGGTTATAATAATGCCATGTTTGGTTCATAGAAGGGAAATCAATTCCCTTGTCTTTGCCATGTGGTTGAGAAATTAAAATTCATATTATGTTTCTTTTCCTGTGTTTGGTAAAACAAGGAAAGTATTCAGGAAAGACAATTTGATTTTGCTTTCCTGTGTTTGGTTGGTGCAGGAAAGGAAAGTAAAAATATGTCAATGTTTCAATAGTATCCTTGTATTTTAAAAAAATTAACTATCATAAAAAATGGTTTGGACATGGGTATTGTTGTCCGAAAAATTCATAATTAATGCTGGGAAATGAGAAGGGAAAATCATTCCCATGAGATTTGAGTAGAACAAATTTCCCCATACTTTCCCCTTTATCAGGAAAGTACTTCCTGATTTTGTGCTTTCCAAACGAATGACTTTCCTTTCCGTGTTCCTAGAATCCATGAACCAAACATGACCTAAGTGAATTCCTCATACTGAGTATAACTTTATGGATCTGTATTATTTTTCCCCCGAAAAGAATGAGATTAAGATCCAAATGTTCTGCTCATCTAGAACAAATACTTCTTGAACCACACGCCAATATTAAGGAAGCTCTCAAAGTCGGATTGAGGCCTGCAAACAAGAAGTCAAGAATTTGAATGAGATTAAAATCCAAGCATTAATTTTATGAGCTTGGCTGTAGTATTTACTAATGAGTAGAATGCAAAACCACATTTGGATCATGTGGTGGCAAATCAAATCTATACTACACTCCATCAGAAAAATAAAAATCCATAACAAATATACTACAACTCTACAAGCAAAAAATTTAACTAGGAGCTAGATAAGAAAACTTGATTGATCCGTCAAACCATTTCGATATGCTGACATGGTTTGACGGTATCTTTGGAAAATTTCTGCATTGTTTGATTTGTTTTTATGCATTGATTACAAATTTCTTGATTGTTTTTCCACCATTACCAAACATATATTGAAATGGAAAACTCATTACTTATGGAAATTTTAATTTTTCATGTCTATGGAAAAACAAATTAATTGATTTTCTTTTTGACAAACCAAATGAGACCGATATGTATTCATTTTTTTTATTTTTTATTTTCCATAATATTCCAAACGTCAATATGCATGCATGATTCATTATTATTACATATATTCCAAACTAACACCTCGTCTAGGTTCTTCTCCCTTTACAGTATTTAAGGTATGATCAATATCTGAATTTGGCGGTATGCTGACATGGTTTGACGGTATTTTTGGAAAATTTCTCTTGTTTGATTTGTTTCTATGCATTAATTACGAATTTCTCAATTGTTTTTCCATTGTTACCGAATATTGGAATGAAAAACTCATTACTTATAGAAATTTTAATTTTCCATGTTTATTCCAAAAAACAAATGAATTGGTTTCCTTTTCGCGAACCAAATGAGACTGAAATGTATTCATTTTTTTTATTTTTTATTTTCCATAATATTCCAAACGTCAATATGCATGCATGATTCATTATTAGTACATATATTCCAAACTAACACCTTGTTAGGTACTTCTCCCTTTACAGTATTTAAGTTATATAATCCATATTTAAATTTCATTGGTTACTATGGAACTATGCTAGCTAGTATATATGAACTATATATGATATCGTTTCTCTGAGACAAAACCTAGCTAGCTTCAGCAAAGCAAACATGGCTTCGTTCATTGGAAGAACAGTGATGCTAATGTTGCTTATGCTATTCTTAACAATCACCTGTGATGCTAGAACACATGTTAGAATTATAAATGATTTGGGTGGAGGCTTGGATCTCACCGTCCACTGTAAATCCGCAGATGATGACATCGGCGTCAAAGTGCTTCGCCCTCAAGAATGGTTTCAATTCCGTTTCAAACCTTCTTTGATAACCAGGACCGATTTCTATTGCAGTTTTCAGTGGGCAGGTTCATTTAAATGGCTTGATGTATATGATGAAGAAAGAGACCTGAATGTGTGTACGGATTGTTGGTGGAGTATAAAATCAAAGAGCGATGGTCCTTGTCGGTTTAACTGGAAAAACAAAAAGTATGATTATTGTGTACCTTGGAATAAAGATTGAGGGACGTACGTATGTACCCATATATCATCTTTTGTATGAACTTTATCTAAAATAAAAGAATAAGAAGTTGATTGTTATTTATGCTTATGCTTTTGTTGAGGATTTTTATGTTTTAGGGGAGACAACAGCTATTATTTGAGTATTTACCTTTAAGTTGGCTATAGCAAAAATTGAATTGGAATTTTCTATTATGGTTTTACGTTTTATTTTTCACACTGTTTATCTATCGCTAAATCTAATTATCTAAAGGTGGTGTCTATGATTAAATACAAAGAGCCTTGTTATGCTTCAGATTAATTGTGTTCTACTAATGGAGCGGCTATACATTTATGAAATCTGTTATATGACAAGGGATCAGTGTAACAATCTAGCTCATAGCATCACCCACTTCATAGTTCATGAATGTGCGTGGTCTCTTTATCTGGCCGGAGGATCATGATGTGCTTAATTGACTCGTTTATTGTTTTCCTCATCATCATAATGTAATCTCCATGAGGTTTGGTTCTTGCCATCAACGGTTTTCCGATCCTCGAAATTGTCTCTTTGGAGTTTGGATCGTTTCCTCATCATCATAACAATAAAGAAATCTGCATCCAATGCAGTGATTTACAATTCCTTGTTTGCTTGTTTTTTCCATTTATTCCTAGAAAATTGACACTAGGTTCTGTGAACCTCATCGATTACCCTATGGAAATAATCTATCTATATAAAAAAAACAAACAAAGAGAATTGAATTTGATTGCTTGGAGGCAATGTCTATGATTAATAACGTACAAAGACCTCCTTTTTTTTTTTTGCTTCAGATTTGTTATATATAGTGGAGTAAATAAGATTATAATGGAGTGGCCATGAACGCAGTGTATTTATCTGGCTAGAGGATGTACTTGATTGGCTTGTATTTTGTGTTGCTCAAGACTATATTGTGACATTTATTTTACGGAGTTTAGGCATATATGACATGACATCTCCGTTATTTATCTTTTTCCCTTTCAAAAAAAAAATTACCATAATCAAAATACATGATTACCATAAAAACAATCCCAATTACCGTAAAAAGCAATTTACCTGTCAAAATCAATTTTTGACTTTGATTTCTTACTAATAAAATTTTATAGTTTTACAGTTTTAGGCCTTGAAATCACCATAACAATAATACTTGATTACCATAATATCAATACTTGATTACCATAACAATAATGCCAGATACTGTAAAAAAAAACAATTTGACTTTGACTTGTCAAAAGAAATATACTAGTGCTACCATATAAACAATCAAAATCACAACGACTTAATTACCATAAGCAAAAAATAAATCTACATCCAATGCAGCGGTCTATAATTCCTTTTTTGCATGTTTTTTCCATTCATTCCCAGAAAATTGATAATAGGTTTTGTGAACCTGGTCGATTACCATATGGAACTAATCCATGTAGCCACTATAAAAAAGCATATTGCACATAGCATATTTCCACCAAGATAAAACTTCTTTATTGAAAAAAATTAACATGGGTTCGTTATTTGGAATCAGAGAAGTGATGCTGATGTTGCTTTTGTTGTTCCTAACAATTGAGTGTGATGCTGCATCCAGAAAGAAACATGTTAGAGTCACAAATGAATTGGGTGGAAACCTGACCCTCAAAGTTCACTGCAAATCCGAAGATGATGATATCGGTCTCCAAGTGCTTCCCCCTAATGCTTTCTTTGAATTCAGTTTTAGCTCTGGTATTTTCGCAATTACTGATTTCTACTGCAGCTTCCAGTGGCCTGGTGGATTCAAATGGTATGATATATATGCGGACGGTAAAGACTATCTGGAGTGCGATAAGTGTTGGTGGGCTGTAAGAACAACTGAATATGGCCCTCAGCCATGTAGGTTGAACTTGAGCACCGGCAAGTATGAAATTTGTAAACCGTGGAATCCAAAGTGAACTATGAGTATCTATTAATTTCTGTTCTGTTCAAATAATAAGAGTTCTTATCAGCTTTAAGCACAAAGATGATAGGTTTGTAGTAGTGGTGTGTATGATAGAGGTCATTGTTTGGTAGTAGTGGCGATTCATTACCCTCTAAAGTTTCTTAAATACAGTTATGAACTTATGAATTAATATCCATGTTTTGATTTAAAAAAAAGAAGTAAAAAACAAATTTCAAGGTGAAGAATTTGGTTATAATAAGTGGATCCCTCATACGGAGTATAACTTTATGGATCTGTATTATTTTGGCCCTGAAAAGAATGACATTAAATCCAAATGTTCTGCTCATCTAGAACAAATACTTCTTGAACCACACGCCAATATTAAGAAAGCTCTCAAAGTCGGATTGAGGCCTGCAAACAAGAATTTGAATGAGATTAAAATCCAAGCATGAATTTTATGAGCTTGGCTGTAGTATTTACCAATGAGTAGAATGCAAAACCACATTCGGATCATGTGTTCACCTCTCAATTGCGTGAGTATCATTAGGGAACACAATGACTTTGACAGCAACTCCTTTTTCCTTCAATGCCCGAGCATACTGCAAATGATAGACATCCAAATCATATCTCTTCTCACATCATATATTACTCATTACAGTTTAGTAGTCACTATGCATCAAAGTTTCCACACCACAAGGAAGCAAAGGAAATTACTTGTAAAACATTTAGTAAATAAAAAAAGACGAAAGAAGAGATTCATAAATTCCAATTGTTTATGAATTTGTGCTTCAGTCACTTTCTACTGCTACAATAAGAATAATTATTTAAGCACTGCTAATATTGTCAAATCATTTAGTAGGATTAAATGTTAAATGGCTAGTTAACTAGAAGGGGAACATATTAGCTTACTTGCAATCCGGTAGAAATAGGAACGCGAAGATCCTGAGCACCCAAAAGAAAAAGGGTGGGTGTTTTGACCTGAAGAGAGAGAAACAAATTTAAGAAAGTTAGAAACAGCGAATGCGGATTATATCGTTTTATGTATTAACTTTTTCTTAAAAAGAAAAAAAAGAAAAGAAATAAAGATAAAACAAATGCGTTGTTTATTTTAGGCTTCTTGATTAATGCTAGTGCAATATGTCAGAAACTTCAACCAATTAGAGTAGCATATGAACATAAGAACGTCCAAACAAAGTGAGGGAAGCTCAAGGAACTAGATACAATCTTAACCCTCGTTATTGATTCACTTGAATTAGCCACTCTCACAAATCAAACCTGCACATATGCTTTTGACAGTTGAAGACATGTGCCATTACATTGAGAAAATGCTGGTCCCTGGACTCTTGAGCTCCTTAAAATTCTCTCATTACTTCGCTGATATTTTCTTTTTCTATTTTTATTTCAATTAATATTTTTACGGCTTTTGCTTCACATCATGCAATGATAGTACACAGCTTTCATAAGCGACTGGCTTGAATATCATGTTACTCCCTTTGCAAATAGCTTTACAGTTTCTCAAAATGTGAAAGTGCATGCAGTCAATCAATTGTAAACACATTGTAATGGGACAACTGTTACGTTAACTCTGTTTGGTTTTAAATCTTTCTCTAGATTTTTCTATTCTAATATTATTGTAATAAAAGCTTAAAAGTCCCGAGTCAACTCAATAATGTAAAAGAAGCTCAAACTATGCATACCTTTGAAATATGTGAAATAGGAGATTTGCTGTGAAAGAGAGCCAGATCCTCGGCTGAAGGTGCTTCTGTATAGCTATTTCTACCTTCACTTCCATAGGCCTCGACATAGCACCAATCAGGTATGTCTGTTGTACCAACCATCAATGTGAGGTTACAAACAGGATTCCTTGCAGCAGCCGCAACAAACTTCTCCGGTGCCTGCAGCATTTGAGGCACAAGATTATCAAATTTCCAGCACCATCACCTATTAAAATCACCAACTAGTGGTATGCCGGACTTGAAATGCATAATGACAACAAGGCACAATATGTGAAATGAAGATCGTTTGAGTGTGTGTACATTCTGATAAATGCACACGCAGTCATAATTTCTGCAAACCACAGACCTGGCCAATCAAGTGAGTTGTCAGAAAGCCACCATGAGAACCACCAAGAACTGCAATTTTTGATGGACTGGCAAGCCCCAAGTCAATTACATGATCTATAGCCACCAGTACATCATTCACATCCTGCAGATAAGAAACTAAGAGATTAGGAACTAAAAATCCATCCTATAAAGTATATACTCTGTTGCAGGTATGCTAATAAATGAAATGGCACAAGAATAGGACTCTATATAGTCACTATTGTGGTAAAGAATAGGCACCCTAAGGCAGGGCGCCAGGTAGAATTGCAAAAGTAAGATTAATATATCACAAATTAAAGGTAAAATATGTCTAAGCACCTGGGAGCCAACTTTCCCTGGAAGAGATTGAAGTGCTTCCTCACCAAACCCCAGAGAACCTCTAAAATAAATTAACATCATAAATTGTCAGAAAAAGAAAAAGGGAGCTACAATATCTAAAAGAAAATCTTTCTCAAGCATGCGATGCTAAAATTTAAAAGAATCCAAATGCTTCAAGACAGAAACATCCCTTCAACGTCAAAGGTGCAATCTTAGGGTTGCTTATAAGAAAGTACCGTAGAGAAGAAATAGTTCTCTCTGTTGTTATTATTTATCTTTTCTGTTTTCCAATCCACATGTCAAGATTATAATATATCTGATTGACACAGCTAAAGTAATTTGGTTGAAAATCAAATATATTTAGAAGAACAATTCGAAACCCTGAGCGAGATAAGAAAAATGAGAAAGGAGAATCATAACTTACCTATAATTTACAAGTAACAAGTTGAACCCAACTGCAGAGAGAAATGCCAAGGACTTTGAAAAGCTTGACACATAAACAGAGTGTGGGCCACCATGAAGGATTACGAGTAATGGATCAAATGGGTCACTTCTTTTAGTTTTGGAAGACAAAAATGTAGCTTCAAAAGGTTTTCTAGCACCTGAAAGGTTTTAAGCATATACAAGACATCAAAATCAATTATTTTTAACACAAAAGAAAAGAGAATGGCTAGTAATACCTTTTGTTAGGCTATCAGAAACATCCCTGACAGGAATCTTCATTATATTGAATTGAAGAGAGGAGAGCAAAGATTTAACCTGTAGCCAGACAAACTCAGTAAAATATTACAGCTTTGAAGAAAATCTTTACAAGTAGAAATAATTTATAACATATTCAGAAAAGCAAATTGATATACCTTTTTAGAGCATTCATTTGTTGGGCTTGGTACATCCAACCAATTCCATGAATTACTCTTACTTTCTTTATCAACAAGATAACCATACTTGATATGTGGAACATCTACTAGACTGCTAGACACTTCAAAGATCAGACAAGAAGTGGAGATGTCATTATACTTCTCTAAATTTGTCTGCCTAGTTACAGTAAATATAGGATTTAATGTTACCAGCAACAATATTGTCCCCATCCAGTGAAAGAACATTCCATGAAAAGTTTGAATCAGTAGGGCTGATACGTAATACTTCTCCACTGTACTTTCACATAAATATCAGGGTTAATCACATAAATAAGGTAACAAAGGTCAGCGAATACAAGAGAGTAATACGAACAATCATTATACCTCAACACATTCACAGAAAGTATCACTTGACAGCTACCCCAGATGGAAGATATAATCATCGTGCATCCATCAGAAAGCCATGGATTACAGAGGAATTTTGAACAGTAAAGACCAGGGAAGCAACCATCATCCCCGCACATTACAACAGGAATCTGCAAAAGGAAAGTGTATTAAAATTTAAGTGCAAAACGGAGGTAGGGAGACAAAGAGAGTAAAATTTAAACATGTCTACATATACTATTATAGGTCGTGTGATATTAACCTCATGAAACTAAAACATTTTGCTCCCCATCTTTATTTATTTATTTATTTTATCAGGAAGCCACATTGATGTACAAGCATGTACAATTTTAAGCATCGATGAGAGGTTACCCATGCATTGAGTATGCATGAAAAGATCAAGCTCCAAGATTCAACACAGCATACCATTGGTATATAGTAGCAAGTAGCAACGCAGCACATTCTTGTCCATCATACCACTGGTAAGCACCATTCGTATTTAGTAACATACATACCACTATTAAATAATGCCATTTCACGTTCATAATTTTCGATTCAGAGTTTTGGAATGTAAGCTTGTATAAGTTTGAACCATTAAAAGGAATTGAGAGACCTTATATGCACATGCTATCAAATGAATTTTTTTTTTCATGATGTACATGGACAAGGAATTAAGCCAAGAATTGTGCAAAAGTGAGTAGTTTAAAACAGTACAAAAAATTGAGTGAACTCAAATCAAACAGATAAAAAAAGATGAAGAGCTCACCACATCAACAACTTTTGCAGATGAGCATGGCACTCCATCCACTGGCCAATCAATTTTGTGAAGAGAATCTGTTGCAGAATGTGCCCCAGAATCCACAGAACTTCTTGCAGATAAAAACAAAAGCAGCTTTCCATCTGGGCTGGAAAGTTACATTGACATGTTTCAATTACAATCAGCCATGAAGTAGATAATGTTTTACACAATCAGCCATCAAGTAGATAACAATTGGAACACTAGAACCATTCGAATTCTGCTTTCATTTAAACTGCCGTTATATTAAGATATCAATGCCAGTAATGAAATTGATGAAAGGAAGACATGTCCGAAAGATGATTTTTCAGTTCCATCTAGGCTAGGTTAGCACTCCAAGGTAATCCTTGACATAAAGAATATGTATTCCAGTAGACAGATACTGATTGGTTCCAAAGAAAAATTCTCTGTTACTGAAAACACAACTCTGCATAAGATACTATAGACTAAATTAAGTAGAAATAAAGATTACAGACTCGTCTAAAGTATAAACAAGCACAAAACTTAGTATCTGAGAGAGAAAGACAATACCTGAACCGAGGATAGAAGGCACTACTTATGCTTTGAGTTAGATTTACCACAGGAAAATCTTCAGTTGAACTATCCCTGGAACAGTTAAAGAATTCAACATTTATATCATATGTCATGGACAATCAATCTATAAAGCACAGAAGGGCTTAACCAAAAAGACATAAGCATTCAGATAGCAACTCACTTGATTTCTGGCCCATCAGCTTCTGATTCAAAAAGTGGAGCCCTGACCGCATACAATTCACAGGGCCTGTTATAACAGTATAAGATACCAAGCTTTCTGGGATCTGCTGACCACCCAACAAAAACCAAATATTGATCGGATCCTTCAACTGCTGGCGCCCACACAACTTGGCCAACACTCAAACGCTTTTCAATCCCTTTAACAACTTGCGTCTCTCCACTGTACAGCATAAGGAAATTCACAATAAGTTTTCCATCTAAACAAGAAATCTCTTTACTTCTAATCCTGGTACTGAGAGAAACTAAACAAAATAGTACTAGACCTGCTAACATCTATGACAAAAAGTGCAGGCTGCCTTTTTCCAGCATAGGTTTCCCCCCATTCCTCCTTCCAATCCCCTTGACCTTTCCAGTTTCCAAAGTCCTTATCTGTTGAACTACCTTTCTTGTATCCCTGACATGTAAATGTTGGCTTGGAAGGAGATGGTTCCTCAGCGACATAAGCGATGAGAGTTTCATCAGAATTCCAAGAAATTCCCTGAAACCTGTGTCATTGAAAAACTCTACTAACTCTCAGGAAATTTATACAAAATCCAAATGGCTAATGCTCAGAATTTGAGGTACAAACTCTACAGATAATCACTAGAGACATAGAAACAAGGTATCCAGTACACAAGGCGTACCATCCATCAGTATATACTGAGCCATGAACAGATTGGGGAATATGGAATTCTTTTTCTACTTGACCTGCACCCCAAATTTCGAATTGACAGGGAGATTCATTTTCGGGATTCCGAACTACAAGAAGCTTTGCACCTGACGGTGATGGAACAATTACAGAGACTCCTGTCATCTCAACAGGAAATGGGGCCCATTGGAAATTTACAGAATTGCTAGTTTCTTTCGAAATATGAGAGGATAGAATAAATTTCCTCATCTTGTTTGCCAAAAGATTTGGCTGACTAAATGAAAACATTGCCTGGGAGCCATTTCCTGTACAAAGATCATGATTAGAAATGGGTGCTGGGCTTTATATTGGAGAGGAGGATATAGAGACATATATACATATATCAATATATAGATATCGATCGTACCACTGCCAGACTTAATCCATGCCTTGTCAATGCTGGATATACTAGTGAATTCTTGGAGTAACCTAGACTGTGAAGCATATTCTTCCTCAGTTGTTGCATCTATTCCCAGAGGCATCTCCTTCAATGGGCTAGCTTTAGAACCATCCATGGTTGAGAGTCTTTTACTACACATTAAATTGCAAGGAATATCAATCAATTACTAGAAAACAATCAACAGAAAGTATGGGAACATAGATATAATAGTAGTTTAAAACTTGGATGGTGAAAGGTTTGGTAATTAGCAAGCCATAGGTTGTGTGGTTTATGTATATGGATAGTTCAATTACCTAGGCCAGATTAGAAATGGAGAGGTAGCAGAAATGCACATGTGCTCAAGAATCAAAATGTTTAGTTTTCTGGTAGTAACATTAAATGTCCTTACTTTTACCACATAAAAGACATGAACACATAAAGAATACAGGACATTTATAATCCAAGTGAAAGCAAGCACTTCGTAATTAATAACTCTAAGGATGAATTCTACGAACAATGATTGATGCTTGGAAGCAAGAGCAAGACTAAGGAGGGCCCATGGTTGTCAGAGAACCTAATCCACAAGATTCCATCCATTGTGCCATTGTGGCTTTATTGGAATTCACTCTGATTAAGAATGGTTTAGCTATGCCCAACACCCAATTATCCTTTTCGAAAAAAGGAATAAGCAAAGTTCCATGGTTGAGCGAGAAATGGGAAATTCATATACTATCATGAACAAAGGAAACTGGTAAGTGGCAACTCAAAAGTTTTAGCATTCATTTGAAACCAATATGCAACTCAAAGATTTCAACTTTACCCAAACAAACGGGAAAAAAAATTAAGACCCAGAACAAAATCAAAGCAGTGAGCAAAGAATATATAAAGAGAGAACACGAAAACTAAATATCAACAGAAAGCAGAGAGAAGATAGAGAGCATACGTAGAGAGAAAAGAGCGAAAGAGTGTGGGAGTGAGAGTGGAAGAAAGGTGAGATATAAGAGGAGGAGAAGGAGGGAATCTTGGACGAAGGGCGTTGACGCACCAATTCAAGGTGGCACTGCCCATTGCTCACTCATTTGAGTCGTGTCTATTCAACTCTCTACGGCTAAGCTAAGGTGGGGCTGTTTTAGGATATGCTAGAGTCTTTTTGATGCTCACTACACGTCTACACCCTTATTATCTTCTTTGATTAACGTTGAAGACCCATGTTATGGTGCGGAATGGATCATTGTGCCATACAAGGTTAATGATGTGGCTCATAAGATTGCTTGTTTTAGCGTTTGCGAGTATCACATTAGTACAGTTGCTAGTGTTAAAAAAATTAGCGGAGAATTATCATAAAAGGTACTCAACTTAAGAGTTGTATATCACTTTAGCACATGACATTTAAAAATTATCACATTAGTACGTGACTTTTCAAACCCGACCCAATTTTGATAACCCACCGTCAATAACTTCGTTTAAGCCACGCCCATTTGTTTTTTTTCCATTGGCATTTTCGTTAATCCATGTATAAACCCTTTTTTTTTCTTTGTTCTCTCTCTCCTTCCCTCCTCCTCCTCCTCCTCCTCCTCTCTCTCTCGCCTTCTTCTATAAGATCTCGCTTAAGAGTGGATCCAACATACTGAATTTAACTATAGTAATTAGCTCTTCCATGATAGATCCTTCCAAATTTGCGCCTAAAAACAGCTACATTAATAAAGCTCCCAAAGTCCTGCTCATCTATAACAAATACTTCTTGAACCACACACCAATGTTAAGAAAGCTTTCAAAGTCGGATTGCGGCCTGCAAACAGCAATTTGGATAAGATTGAAATCCAAGCATGAATTTTATGAGCTTGGCTTTGGTATTTACTAATGAGAAGAATACACAAGAACATCTGGATCATGTCTATACCTGTCAATTGGATGATTGTCATTAGGGAACACGATGACTTTCACAGTAACTCCATTTTCCTTTAATGCTCGAGCATACTACAAGTAACAAGTATCCAAATCACTTTTCCTCTCGGGCATCATTACAATTAAGTAATCACTATGCATCAAAGATTCCACACCAATAGACAGAAAAGGAAATTACTTCAAAATTTTAAAAGAAAAATGAAAAAAGATGAATCTAGATTCCAATTGTTTTTGAACTAGTGCTTCATTCACTTTGCACTGCATTCCAGCCAATAAGAGTAATCCACACACTTCCTAACATTTCCAAATCGATAAGTAGGATTAAATGTTCAACGTCTAGTTATATTACTTACTTGCAATCCGATAGATATCGGAAGGCGAATATCCTGAGCACCCAAAAGAAAAAGGGTGGGTGTCTTGGCCTGCAGAGAGAGCATCAAGTTTAAGAAAGTTAGAAATAGAAACTCCTTAGTAGATCTTTAGTCTAAAATGTTCTGTTTTTATACAAAGGACATCAGTCGTATATTTTAGCCTTCTTGATTAAATGTAGGTGTAATATATCAGAAACTTCAATCCACTAGAGTAGCATATGAACCTAACTTTCATTTCCATTAATATTTTGCTCACATCATGCAGTGATATTACAGCATGGCAGCATGCTAAAGTGAATGGCATGAATATCATGTTACTCGCCTTTCCCTATGTCTTTGTAGTTTCTCAAAAGGTGAAAGTGCATGCAGTTAAGGAATTACATAACCAAAGCAATGTCGGGACAACTGTTACGTCCATTCTGTTTGGTTTAAAATCTTTCTCTAGATTTACCTTCTATTCCAATGTTCTATTAAAAGCTTCAACGTCCCGACTGAGCTCACTAATATAGTAAAAGAAGCTTAAACAAGCCTACCTTTGAGATATATGAAAGAGGAGACTTGCTGTGAAAGAGGGCCAGATGCTCGGCTGAAGGTGCTTCTGTATAGCTATGTTTCCCCTCACTTCCATAGGCCTCCACATAGCACCAGTCAGGGATGTCTGTTGTACCAACCATCAACGCCAGGTTACAAGCAGGATTCCTTGTAGCTGCTGCAACAAACTTCTCTGGTGCCTGCAGCATTTCAGGTACAAGATTATCAATTGCAAAATCACTTTTTAAAGCATTCAATGTACCTGGGGTACATAAGTTATAGATGCTTACGAAAAACAAAAAGTTTGAAGCAAATAAAAGGCCCAAGACTCCAATCCACGGATACAAATAAGCAGCTGTTCAAAAATTGAACCATCCATATAAAACCACCAACTGTGGTATCCAGGACTTGAAATGCATAATGACAGCGAGGCACAATTTACACATGACTATAGTTTTACTGTGTGTATGTTCTGATAGATGCAAATACAGTTCTGCTTTCTGCAAACTACACACCTGGCCAATCAAGTGAGTTGTTAAGAAGCCGCCATGAGAACCACCAAGAACTGCAATTTTGGATGGACTGGCAAGCCCTAAGTCAATGACATGATCTATGGCCACCAGTACATCATTCACATCCTACAGAGAAGAAACTAAGAGATTAGGAACTAGAAGTCACACACATGCTAATACTTTGCTTAGGTATACTAATGAATGAAATGGCCCAAGAATAGGACTCTACGTAATCACACTTGAGGGAGAGAAGAACTCTAAGGCACCATGCCAGCTCGCATTGCAAAAGTAAAATCACTATAATACAAATTAAAGATAAATATGTCTAAACACCTGGGAGCCAATATTCCCTGGAAGAGATTGAAGTGCTTCCTCACCAAACCCCAACGAACCTCTAAAATAAATAAATATCATAACTTGTCAGAAATCAAAAAAGTGGGAGCAAATTCATAAATATGCAAGGTGATATCTAAAAGAGAAACTTTCTGAAGCATGGGATAAAATCCCAAAGGATCCAAACATATATAAACAGGTTTGTCATATGCAGTAAGCATACAATCATTAAATCAACTTTAATCAGACATGTTGGAGTGTAGATATTGCTATTGCAAATGACATTTGGCGAAACTCATCAACATTATCTAACTGCTGGGCAGGCATCATATATAATTTTCTTAAAGCAGGGCAAAAGAATATTTAAACTTCAGAATTTCATTTTTTATTTTTTATTGATAATTTGCAGTTGATACCTATTCAAACCATACCAATAAACGCCTCAGGGCCAGAAAGATTACTAAAAGCGGAAAAGACCAACCACCCACAAATATATGTACTCTTCATAAACTAGTGGTTTGCTTTTTCAACTTTATAATCTGTCTTACAAGCCTTGTGCAATGACTATAATTGTATAAAAGAATAAATTAAAACACCAAGCAGTTTTCATAGTCGATGAACTCAAGGAAAAACAACCCTGAACCTATCTCTTAAATGCTCCAAGGCAAAAACATCCCTTCAACATCAAAGGTGAAAACTGAGGGTTTCAATATTAGTGAAATCCAGGCTTTTGAGAAAGTACAAGAGAACAAATTATTCCATACCTGATCGATAAAACTAGATTAATTTGGTTGAACATCAAATACATTTAGCTGAACATTTCAGAACCTTGACCGTGATGAGAAAAAATGAGAAAGGATAATCATAACTTACCTATAATTTACAAGTAACAAGTTGAACCCAATTGAAGAGAGAAATGCTAAGGACTTGGAAAAGCTTGACAAAGAAACAGTATGCGGGCCTCCATGAAGGAATACAATTAATGGAACAAATGAATCACTTCTTTTCGTTTTGGAAGACACAAATATAGCCTCAAAAGGTTTTCTAGCACCTGAAAGGTTGGAAGCAGATGAAGGACATTAAAAAAAATATTTTTTTTAACACACAAGAAACAAAATTGGTGTATAATACCTTTTGTTTGGGTATCAAAAACATCCCTGACAGGAATCTTCATTATACTGAAGTGCAGAGATGAGAGCAAAGATTCCACCTGTTGCAAATAGATACTTGAGTAATATAATTGTGATGCTTGCAAGATAATCTTGACGTGTGGAAATTAATTATACCACATTCGGAAAAGAAAATTGATATACCTTCTCAGAGCATTCGTTTGTGGGGCTTGGTACATCTAACCAATTCCATGCAGTGCTTTTCCTTTCTTTATCAACAAGATAACCATACTTGATACGCGGTACATCTACTAGACTGCTAGACACTTCAAAGATCAAACAAGAAGTGGAGATCTTAATATAATTCTATAAATTTGTGTGCCTAGTTATCAGTGAAAATAGGATTTTAATGTTACCAGCAACAATATTGTCCCCATCCAGTGAAAGAACATTCCATGAAAAGTTTGAATTAGTGGGGCTGATACGTAATACTTCTCCACTGTAATTTCATATAAATGTCATGGTTAATTAAACAAACAAGGAAACAGAATCCAAGAGAGTTATATGAATGATGATTAAACAAACAAGGAAACAGAATCCAAGAGAGTTATATTAAACCTCAAAACATTCACAGAAAGTACCACTTGACAGCTGCCCCAGAAGGAAGATATGACCATCGTGCATCCATCAGAAAACCATGGATTACTAAGGAAACTTGAACAGTAAAGACCAGGGAAGCAACCATCATCCGCACACATTACAACAGGAATCTTCAGATGCAAAGAATATTAAGTGTAATACGAAGGATGGGAGGGAGACAGAGTAAAGTAAAACTCATATAACATGCTTTAAATCTTCAAAAGTTGTTGTGTCTGATATCAAGTTCATGAAACTAAAACCTTTTGTTCAAGATAGTTGAGTTCATGTATAACTACAGTGGATGCTACCTAAAGTTGCTCCCCAGCGCATAAACTTTTAAGCATCAATGGGAGGTTAGCCATGCAATCAATATGCATGAGAACAACATCAAGCTCTAAGTTTCAAAACAGCATATCATTGTTTAGCAACCCAGTACATTCTTGTCCAGAATACTACTGGTATTTAATATTTAGTAATAAACGTAACACTACTATGTATTGCTATTTCACATTCGTGATTTTCAATTCTAAGAATTCTTGAATGTTAGCTTGTACAAGTTTGCACAAAGGATTAAGCCAAGCATTGCAGATAGTGAGTAGCTCAAAACAGCACACGAAATTGATGAACTCAAATCAAACAGACAAGAGATGAAGATCTCACCACATCAAAAAATTTAGCAGATGAGCATGGCACTCCATCCATTGGCCAATCAATTCTGTGAAGAGAATCTGTAGCAGAATGTACCCCAGAATCCACAGCACTTCTTGCAGATAAAAACAAAAGCAATTTTCCATCTGGACTGGAAAAAATATATTTATCATATTACAATCAGCCATAAAGTAGATAATGTTTTGAAACAATCAGCTATCTAGTATATAACAATTGAAACAAACATAACAACTGCCATTCCACTTTTTCTCAAATCTTGTTTATAACCTATCAACTTTGGTTACAAAACTGAAGAAAGACAAGATATGCTGGGAAAATAAAATTCCAGTTCGATCTGGCTAGCACTTCAAGACAAATCTTGACATAACGAAAATGTAATCCAGAAGAGATATATTTTTGTAAGTAGTTCCAAAAGAAGATTCCTAGAAACCTAAAAAAGAACTCAGCAAAAGATATCATGGACTAAATTAAGTAAAGCATAAAGGTTACAAACTCCTGTAAAGTAAAAACAGAAACAAAACCAAGCATATGAGGAAGAAAGACAATACCTGAAACATGGATGGTAGGCACTACTTATGCTTTGAGTTAGCTTTACCACAGGAAAATCTTCAATTGAACTATCTCTGGAACAGTTAAAGAATTCGACAATTATATCATATGTCTGTGGACAATGAATCTTAAAACAAGTTACATGCAGAAGGGCCCAACTAAATAGACATAAGCATTCAGAAAGCAACTCACTTGATTTCTTGCCCATCAGCTTCAGATTCATAAAGTGGTGCCCTAACCGCATACAATGCACAGGGCCTGTTATAACAGTACTTAATGCCAAGCTTTCTGGTATCTGCTGACCACCCAACAAAAACCAAATACTGATGTGAGCCTCTGCTTGGTGGTGCCCACACAACTTGGCCAACACTCAAACACTTTCCAATTCCCTTAACAGCTTGTGTCTCTCCACTGTAGAGCATGGTGAAATTCAAAATTAAGTTTTCCATCTAAAGAAGAGATCTCTTTACTTCTAGTCCTGCTACCCATAGAAACTAAACCAAATTGCACTAGACCTGTTAATGTTGATGACAAAAAGTGCAGGCTGCCTTTTTCCAGCATAGGTTTCCCCCCACCCCTCCTCCCATTCCCCTTGACCTTTCCAGTTGCCGGCGTCCCTATCGGTGGCACTACCCCTCTTGTAGCCCTGACATGTAAATGTCGGCTTGGAAGGAGATGGTTCCTCAGCAACATAAGCAATGAGAGTCTCATCGGAGTTCCAAGAAATTCCCTGAAACCTGTACCATTGAAAGATGAACTCTACTGCATCTCAGAAAATGTAGACAAACGCTATAAACGACTAATAGCATCTATCATTTACCATTCATCAGCGTATACTGAGCCATGAACAGACTGGGGGATATGGAATTCTTTTTCCACTTGAGCTGGACCCCAAATTTCTAGTTGAACTGGGGATTCATTTCCAGGATTCCGAACCACAAGAAGCTTTGCACCTGACGGTGACGGCACAATTACATCGACTCCCGTCATCTCGACGGGAAATGGAGCCCATCGGAAGTTTATCGAGTCGCTGCTTTGTTTCGAAATGTGAGAGGACAGAATAAATTTCCTGCTCTTGTTTGCCAAAAGATTTGATTGGCTGATTGTAAACATGGCCTGGGATCCAGTTCCTGCACAGAGATGATGAGTACAAATGGGAGAAGGGGTTTAAATTGGAGAGGAATGAAGAAGAACATAGATGAGATATCGATCATACTAGTGTCGGATTTAATCCACGCCTTGTCAATGCTGGATATAGCGGCGAAATGTTGAAGTATTCTAGACTGCGAAGCATATTCTTCCTCAGTTGTTGCGTCTATTCCCAGAGGCATCTCCATCAAATCAATCAGGAAAGAAGATTAAACCAAATGGAGAGAGCAAATGGCTCTGCAGTGAGAATTGACGAGAACAAGACCGAGTCTTTTTTATACTGACCAAGAAAAAAATGAGTCTTTTTAAGACGTTCAGCTATTAAATCAAGGAAATACGTGGCAAATTATAAGTGGACCTTCTTTAAGCTGCAAGGCTTTTGCGAGTGATTATAACACATCCATCCCCTTACCGTTGCTGAAAACGAGCGCGCTTTTGAGCCTCACACAACGGCCAAAAGCGAAAATAAACCAGAAATGGCGATGTGCTCCTCTTCTCACTCGACGATCCCAAACTTGAGATAACTAGGGTTAGGGTTAGGGTTTCCCAGGCCACACTCACAGACCCTCCACACTGTTGCATGGAAAGTCGGAAGCTTATTTGGGCAAGAAAAGATTCACACGCGCGCAGGAAAACTCGCCCAGATTGAGCTCGCACTGATCGTTGAGAGTTATGTGAAATTATATATGGTACGAAATTATTTACATGTTGAAATGCTTTATGAAACTAGCTATGTGAAATTGTTTCGATTCATGAAATGAAAGGAATTAATTTACAAGGAAACCTTGTCATGAAATGAAAGGCCCTATTATTTTGTTGCAGCACTCGATCTCTAGTATATTAATTTATCTAGCTTCCATCACAGTAATGGATTCATAATTTGTTGAAGCCATACTCGAACTTTTATCAGGTAACGGTGACCCAGCCTCACTCCTTGAAATAGTGTATGCAGGTTGTTTTGGATCTGGAAAACTTGTTATATCGCTGCTTGTGATCATCGATATGACTTCTGACATGGTAACTCTATCTACTGCATACTCTTGAACACATAAGAGACCAATATGAATAAATTTCAAGACTTCTTCTTTGGAACCTGAGTCCAGTAATGTGTCCTTTAGCTCCTGGATGTCACCTTTTTTCCACAAATTCCATGCCTGCAACCATTTGAATTTGATGCAAGTAAGTATGTGAGTCTGTCTTTCGATGTGCTCTGGTTGAAATATATCGACTGCTAAAAGTAAATTTGATTCATCCTACTTACAAGTTCGATGAGGCAGAGACCGGTACATGACAAAAAAGCGGTGTTCTTTTTGCCACTTACAATCTCCATGAGTAGAACTCCAAAGCTGTAAACATCAGACTTTTCGGAGAAAATGCCCCTCATGGCATACTCTGGAGACATGTAACCACTGCATAAATCGTTATATCAAGTTTAGAAACCTTTGTAGTCAGAAAAAGTAGGTAATGTATATGTCACAGTGCTGTTTGGAAGAACGAAAATTTTCTTTCTACTTACTATGTTCCAACAACTCTAACTGTATTTGCTGCAGATTCATTCTGTCCGAAAATTCTGGCCATTCCAAAGTCTGAGATCTTAGGGTTCATATTCTCATCAAGTAGAATGTTGCTAGCTTTCAGATCTCTGTGTATGACTCTAACTCTAGAATGCTTATGAAGATAGAGAAGTCCTTGTGCAATTCCTTCAATAATGTTGACGCGTCTTTGCCAATCTAATTGCTTCCCTCTCGTGGGGTCTGCAGTTAAGTGGAGTTCATAGTATACTTAGTGGTCAACCTCATAATCAAATAGAAGATACCATACGATGAAAATTAGATATGAAGGAGAAGAGCGGAGTCTCTGCATTTGAATGAAATTGTGGACAAACCAAATAGGATGGCATCTAAGCTCTTATTGGTCATAAACTCATAGATCAGAATCTTCTCTTCTCCTTGAATGCAACAACCCAATAGCCTAACAAGATTACTGTGCTGAAGCTCAGCTATTAGTGTAATCTCATTTATGAATTCTTCTAGTCCTTGTCCTGAATTTCTTGCGAGTCTCTTTACTCCTACCTGTTGCCCATCTGGTAATACCCCCTGCAGTTTTTATGTACTTGTTAATTTCAGGTGCTGTCATTATGTGATTTTACCTTGTATTTGGCAAAAGAAACAAAAAAGACTATACCTTGTAAACCGGTCCAAAACCACCCTGTCCTAGCTTTCTGGTACATGAGAAGTCATCTGTTGCAGCCACTACTTCTGAAAAACTGAACATCCGAAAGTTCTGTCCTATTATTTCACCTATTTTGAGCTTGTTTATGTCGCCAAATCTGATAATCTGAGATCTCAACTCAGCTAACCCTTGCTCTTGACCTGCATTGATCCCATTTATCTAAAGTTAACCTGTACACGCAATTCAAAATTAGCTGGAACAAAGTGTTATGCGGTTCTACGTACTTACCAGTGTGTTTCATGAGCCTAAGTTTCGTTTTCTTTTTGTAGCACAAGTAACAAAATAGCACTGCCACAGAAAATATAAGGCCTATGATGCACCATAGCCACCATTTTTTCTTTATATCTCGTGTTGAACCGCTATTGTTGCCTCCTTCTACAGGTGTTCCATCTAGAGGCAATAATAAAATTAGCATCAGCATCAAGTACTTGAAGTGGTTGTGAGCTGATCAATCAGGTAATGGAAACCCACCATTGCCCCGTTTATTAGTTTAAGTACATTTCTAAAGTCTAAAACCAATGTAGCAAGGAAGAATAACAAAATGTAGAGTACTGCAGATAAACTTAGTAGCTATGCATACCTTTGCTATTATTCCATATGTGAAGGACATAAGTAGCATCAAAGTAATCATTCTGGACAAATTGTGCTGCTCCACTCATAAACACACACCCAGTCCCATTAGAATATATACTTTTGTAGCCAATACAGGCGCAGTCACTCCAGCAAGTAGCATGACAATCACTAATAGTCATGTTAGTATTGTTATCATGATTTAGAATTTCAGTTCCATCAAAATAGCCTTTAATTGGCACAAGTCCGTCCGAACCATTCCTGCATTCAGAGGGCTTTTCCTCTATGCACAGGGCATCCGGATTATACAGGTTGAATTTGCATGGACTAATTTGTGTGCTCTCCCAAGTAGTACCATTTAGGGCTAAAATGAACTGCATGATTTGGCCCCAATAACTGAGTTTCCACCTCGAAACAGTAGATATGTTTTTTACAGTATAAGAAAAGTACTTCTCTTCCTTGTTTGAAACAAAAGTGAACTCAAACAGATCAACCCTTCTTGTCATTTCAGGTGCACTTTGAAAGTTTCCATTTTCCCAGACCCCACTGCTCCAGTATACATCATCTCGCCGCCAGATGATCAATTGGTTGGTGGCACCAGGATCAACACCAAGGCTGAAAGCACCTGGTGCAGGGATTTGATCGCTGAACCATGAAGAAATAGTCCAATTCTGTCCAGTCTTCAAGTTCATCCCCAGTTTCATTCCAGGCAACAATGTGTTGGTTGGATGGCTAAAGCTTTCCCACAAAACGTTTCCAAGTGTTCCATTAGAAGTTACTTCTCTTAAGACCAAATTTCCAGTATCCAATAAGTAGAGAGTCACATTACCAGAAACTGTTTGATTGGGATCTGATACAGATATTTTCCCTCCACCATGAATGAGCTTCAATGTTGCATCATCAGCCAATGCAAATACTCCTGATGTGTCGACGATCGGAGTTTCTGGGTTGGCCACCCACACTGCATCTGGATCATTTGGTAGTTTGCTGTACCATATTCCCAAGTAACGATTACTGGTAGCACCGGAAATGCTTGAATTCCCGGGACTGAAGAAGCCCAACTGGAACAAACCATTTTCAGAAACAAGATATTCATCATCCTGGTCGCGTAGCTGTTGGCCTTGCTTGAGTGTAGCATTCTGTGTTTGTGCATGAGAAGAAGAAGAAGAAAAAGAATGTATGCAGAAACATGAGAAGAAGAGGAAGGCAGCGCTTCGTAGTTTGGCCAATGACAACATCTAGTAAGTCTCTTCTTTATGATCTGTTATCTCTCACAGCAAAGTAAGTGTCTTATTAGTTTGTCCTCGGAATCTGTTGGAGTAGAACAAATCGAGATCAATGCTCTCATTCTTTTCCTCCCAACTATATATTTCATAATCAATTATAACAGCGCGCGATGTGACAGCAATTTGGTTGACATTTTTCGACTTGATTGCCTTGTTGTTGAGCATTGAAGTATTCACATTTAAAATGATTCTAATACTAATGAGTGGTCTATGTCGATCATGTTGACAGAGACCGGTAGCCACCAAAGGGTCAGACGACTGGGATTTCTTCTGGATTTGCATTGCCTTCATCAGAATTATAATATGACACTTCCAGTGAAGCATTTCTACGTAAGAATCACGTGCAAGGACCCACGGCGGCCACCGCTAAATGACCGGTGCCTCCGCAAAGTCAATGCCATCAATAATCAATTCCCATTTGTATACAACTTCCTTGGTGATAAGAAAAAGACTATTTGCCTTCATTTTTTATGTGCATAATCAAAGTGATTCATGGTTGTCTTGCCAAAAAAAAAAAGTGATTCATGGTTGATCAATAATACAAGTGATACAATTGCATGATTGCATTTGCATCACACCCATATAAGAATTTATGAGATCGTTGACTCAAACCACACACATATTTAAATATACTCCCAGTTTAATGGAACATGCATGAATAGTAACTCTAAATTCATTGTAGGTCAATCTGATTAACCAAAATACGACTAGAAGAGAGGTATGAGATGAAGATCATCATTGGTTATGGGTTATAACCTTATTATTAGTTTCATCTTGTAAGAGGTGTTAATTTGAAACCTTCAAAAAGGATGATTTAAGTCAATTCAAGTGGGGATTAATAAATTTAGGGTTGCACTACTCTCATATTCATGATAAGAGTTCACCTCTATTAAGAACAAAGATATCTACAAAAAAAGAAAAAAATAAATTAAGTTTGAATCCCTATCTTACCGACACAGTCCTCAATTTTAAAAGTTGTAATTGTACAGCGATGTTAAATTAACATATACTTAAAATTTTAAACTATTTGATATTTAGGGTTCTTTCAGAGTCTAGAGAGAGAAAGGCTCCCTCTTCTCTCTAGAATTCTCAAGGGTCCCATTGAGAGTCTACCGAAGCCATCTCCCCTCTCCTCCCCTCCTCCATCAGCCATCCCAACTTCTCCTCCCTACCCATTGACCCTTGATCCCCTGTCACCCTTGTGGTGATTTTTGGCACCCTCTATGGTGATTTCGGCACCCCCTGTGGTGATATTTGCACCCTCTTGTGGTGATTATGCTGACTAGTTTCAGTTTTAGAGGAATTTCTTCCTCCTTGTTTTTAGTTTTAGTCTTTCTTTTGTCCCATTCGACCCAAATTTTTCTCAGATCTGGTATCACTCATCCCCCCTCCCACTACTTCATACTAGATCATCTCTTTCTACCTATGACTACCTCGATGGTTCTATCGGCTGTTGTTATAAAGTGGGTGCAAACGCATGGGTTTCACAACCACCATGAATCTCCATCGGTCCTTGTCACGGGTTTCTTGTCCTTGTTCTTGTTCCTCACGGCGGTCGCGGCTCCTGGTTGGTTTTCTCTTGGGTGGCGAGGATGTTGTGTGATATCCATCTTCTCCATGCATCTCTATCTTGATTTGATCTGCGGTTTGGGTTTACTATGGCATCGGAATCTCGGCGCTGCCCTCCTTGCTCTTCTGCGTCCATTGATGAATGGGCGGCATCTGTTGTCTCGTGGTGGAGCTTATGGGATTGGGTGGTGGAGCTTATGGGATTGGGTGGCGGCTAGGGTTTGCTGCTCCTATGTTTCCTTTGTGTTTTTGTTGTTATGGGCCTCTTTTGGGCTTCTTGCACTAGCTTTAATTTTTTTTTAGGTTTAATTTATGTGTCCTGCTTTTACTAAGTTCAGGTGGAGATTAAATTTCCTATACTTTACCTTCCGAATGGGCCTGTCCATCGGAAGATATGTTTGTGTTCTCGGCTACTGGTCTACTGGCCTGCCTCGGATGGGCTTATAAATTCCTCTTTGCCAAAAAAAAAATTTAAACTATTTAATCTCATAAATTGGTTTTTAGTGTTGTATTATTTTTGAAAAATTTTGTTTTTTTTGGTGCGATTTGAAAAACTTATTTCCCCAAGTCGTTTGTCGTTTCTATTAAAAAACAAGAATAGAAAAACCTTCATACGGTACCTGGACTATCACCAAATGCAATTTTTGATACCTGAATTTTCATAAATAACCTGGTGGTACCTGAACTATTGTTCCGTTAGCCATTAATTATAGTACCTACCGTTAAATATTCTGTTAAGTGCTGACATGGCATGCCTAGTCATTATTTTTAATATATATTTTTTTATTTTTATTTTTATTTTTATTATTTTTTAACTTTTTTATTTTTATTTTTTTATTTTTTAACTATTTTCTTTCATTTTTTTAAATATTTTCTTAAGCTTAGTTTATACAATTACTTTTTTGGTGTATTTGTATTTTATAATTATTTGTGAACTTTATATATTAAGTTTTACAAAATACTAGTGGTTTATTGTTAGCTCAGTGTTAACTAAGAAAATAAACTTGAAGTTAACTCACAAAAATGAGAAATAAAAAAAATCAAGTTTTAACTAGATAATAAACACAATAATAATTTACACAAATTCATTGTAAAATACAAAGTTCACAAATTATTTTGCGTTTTAAGAATTTATTCAAAATAACTCACAAGTATTTATAAAATAAAAATACACCAAAAAAATAATTGTATAAACTAAGCTTAAGAAAATATTAAAAAATGAAAGAAAATAGTTATAAAAAAAATTAATATTAAATTTAAAATAAATGAAATGGCTTTTTTACCCTTGCCACGTCAGCACTTAACGAAATATTTAACGGTAGGTACTATAATGGTTAACGGAACAATAGTTCAGGTACCACCAGGTTTTTTATGAAAATTCAGGTACCAAAAATTGCATTTGGTGATAGTCGCCACTATAAGAAAATTTTTCTTTTTAGAATTGGAGGACTACTAAAGGAGAGCCACGTTATTGTAATTCTTTCATATACGTGTCGAGTTGTAACTGGACATTCTCCAAATTGATAGACACTGCGGGTTATTATAACATCGCCTCAATACAGTTACGGAAATGAAGCGCGCATTTGAGCCTCACACAACGGCTAAAATCGAAGGAAGATAAACCAGAAATGGCGGTCTGCTCCTCACCACCACTCGCAGTCGTCTCAGTCCCCAAACTCAGCTCTAACTTATCGCAAACTAGGGTTAGGGTTTCTTCATCAGGCCACACTTACATCCCCTCCAAATTATTGTTCGGAAAGAGAAGAAGATTCACTGGGTTGAATGCGGCCGGGTTCGCCGAGATCGAGCCTGATCTCAACGAAGACCCCACTAATCGTTGGGAAACTAACAGTATCAGCGCGGTAAATATCAAACTCCATATTCAATCCTGAATTTACTTATGGTGATTAATATGTGTGGTTTATTTCAGGAAGATTTTAAGTACGGAGACTATGATGACCACCACACTTACCACGAAGGAGAGGAGAAAGGTACTCCATTTAGCCCAATCTCATTGTTGTCTAATAGTTACTGTTATTTTGCAATACTAAAGAACCCTTTTTTTTTTGGTGGTCAAATTTTAATTGCCAAATGAAGATAAATGAGGACTGGAATGAACCTAGATATCATATACTGTGAAACTTGGTGTTCTACTAGCAATTAGTAATGCATATTGTGTTTCTAAACTCTGAGTTAGGACATTCTGGTATGTGGTAGAAGGACAGATCCCCTGAACTATATAGGATCTTTGGTCTTTTTGTACTATATAATGTAGTTATTAAAGTTTAAGGATTTAGTTCACAAGGCATGGTTTTAAGGGATTGAGGTTTCAAAAATTGGTTTTTACTTTTTAGCTAGGTTTCTTCATGGGCTTCTACTTCAGCAGAGTTCAGGAATCTGTCTTTTTCATCTATTTAGGGTGAAATTTGGACTTAATGTCTTTGTTTTCTGGTGCTGTTGTTGGTTTTCTGTGATGATGTTTCAGATTGCTTGGTTTTCTGGTGTTGTTGTGCTGTTGTTGAGTTTGGTGTTCTTGAGATTTTTCCCTCTTTGTGGTTGATTCAGCTCATGGATTGATAAAGAAAATGAATAACAAATTGTACATTTCATTAATATTGATTTATTGCTGGAATCTCTTTGATTCAGGAACCTTCTGGGGATCAATAGCAGAAGACGTTGAAACAGTAGGACCACCTACTGGTTTTCAGGGTATAAATGCTGCTAAAGAACTTTGATAATGCACTAATTGACCTACTTGAGAATTATTGATCATCATCTTGTTTGATTCTTTTGATAGGTTTTATATCATGGCTTTTTCCCCCTGCAGTTGCTGCCGCAATGTATTTTCATGCTCCGGTAATGCAAATTTTAGGTGTAACATATATAAAAGATTAGACCGTACGTCTCATATGTTGTTACTTTATTTGGGAATAAGCATGATGGTCTTGTTTATTATAGTTAGGAAATCAATATCTAATTTCTTTGTCTTTGTCTTTGTCTTTCAGGGGGAGTACTTGTTCATCGGAGCCGGTCTATTTACAATTGTATTTTGTATTATTGAGATGGATAAGCCAGATCAACCCCACAACTTTGAGCCTCAGATATACAATATGGAGAGGGGATCTCGTGACAAGTTGATAGCTGATTACAATACCATGGACATATGGGATTTCAATGAGAAATACGGGGACCTATGGGATTTCACTGTGAAGGCCAAGGATGATATAACAAAGAGATAAGTGATGCGCAACACTGCCCCATAATGGGAATCCTTACCAACTTGAGCATAAAAGGTATAGCAATATTTTTTGGCCCCTTTTAGTATTTTCCAAATTCTCCCGTTTTTTTTTGCTTTGTCTTCTTTTTTGTTTATATATCAGGTTTAATTAGTAATTGTAATTTGTAAATCTCTATGCAAGAGAGAGTATATAAATGAAATTCATATTTTCTGTTATTGGTGTACAAATTCAATAAAATATGCAGCTTGCTTGACTTATTTGTCAGTGCTCTCCCAAAAGAACCAATCTGCTAGTTGTGATTACGAATGTTCGAGTTTTGCAAGATATGAGCTCGCGTTTATGAAGTGTCTCTGTCTGAGCCACAATTCTTACGCAGCTTCCAAGAGGTCACTTTTTCTTTCTTGCATTTTGATCATGTGGAATTTGAATGTCCAGTCTAATGACTCGATTATTATTAGTCCATTATCGATTGTGTGTGAAACAACACCATTCTAGGGACTAAGTGTGCTTCTGATTTCATATTGTATCTGCATTTAGTATTAGCAAATCCACCAATTTATCGCTTGAGACTTTTTAGATCCCAAGATTAACTTTTGCTTAGTTTTACTTCTCTCCGTGTCACTTTGTTGCTCACCCTCAGAGTCAAAGTTGTACCATGGACTATGTCTTCTAGAATCCAAGAGACCAAGACTTGGTCAAACACCGGATAACATAATGTTCCCTGTATGAGAAAGACTTGTGTTGGTAACCTCTCCCATACGCTACGGTAACTTGGAATCTAGTGTCAACATTTATATCAATGAAGTCATGACCAGCATGAGCTCTCAGCCTCTCACAGGTTTTACGACTTTTCTCAACTAGGGTTAGCTACGTAAATTTCTCGCAGATATTTCGACCTTCATCTCTGTGCATGTCATGTAAGTCAACCTTTGCCCACTAAGTGCGTCCGTTGCGTGCTTGAAAATAGGGCCTACAGTGTTCTCATTTGCAGAAATCTGATAAGAGCTATTGACCAAGTCTTCCTTGTAATTCTTAGTTGCTAAATGATATAAATGTATAGGTACTCTGTATTTACTTGTGTAGAAAGTAAATAGAGTTCAGAAGGTGATTTTCACCCTTCCCTAACAAATACTGGGTGGACTCTCAAATCCGTCATTGGATGTTGACTAGAAAATTGTATAGGTTTGGAAAATTGATGAGATGGGACCATATAATCCAATTGGTAGTGTAGAATTAAATACAGAAGCATCTTTGACAAAAATCTTGACAAAATGGGTTCAAATTATTACATTAGAGCCATAAATATGGTGGTAGATCTGTCACAACTCACAAGACTAGCAACCACAGGAATTAGAAAATGAGAAGCTCCAAACCCAGGTGTGTTTTTTCTCTCTTCGTATACTTTCTGTGCTACCATCTCATTCTTCACCCATGTCAAGCTCAAGGTCCAACAACTGATGGCTATACCTGCACAGCTAATGCGACCATCAATCCATGCCAAACCTATGCCTTCTACAGAGCCATGGCCCCTGACTTTCTTGATCTGGCCTCCATAGCTGACCTCTTCGCAGTCAGCCGTCTCATGATATCAGAACCCAGCAACATCTCTTCCCCAAATTCATCTCTAATCCAAGACCAACCCCTCTTTGTTCCACTATCTTGTTCCTGCAACTCAGTCAACACAAGCAAGACCATCTCCTATGCCAATATCTCATACACAATCCTAAGAGGTGACACCTTTCTCAAGCTCTCCACCCACAACTTCCAAAACCTCACAACCTACCAATCTGTTGAGCTTGTGAACCCTGATCTTGTAGCCACCAACCTAACAATTGGGGTAACTACATATTTCCCAATCTTTTGCAAGTGCCCCAGCAAAACCCAGTTGCAAAATAAAGTCAATTATCTAGTCTCCTATGTGTTCCAACCTTCTGATAACTTGTCAACAGTTGCTTCAAGGTTTGGGGTCCAAACAGATTCTATAGTTGAAGTGAATGGCAATAACACTCAGCCTTTTGATACCATCTTCATTCCAGTGACTCAACTTCCAGAGCTAACACAACCTACTGTTGCTCCTTCACCACCTCCTGGCACTAAGACTGAGAAGAAAGGAGTAATTACAGGGTTGGCAATTGGGTTGGGGATTACTGGGTTTTTGCTTATTTTGGTTGTTGGGGTTTTGATTTTTAGAGATGGGTCGGCGAAGAAGAGGAGAGGTATAAGAGGAGATGAGGAGAAGAATTTGAATCTATATAAGAATGACAAGGGAGATACGAGATTGAAGGAAATGGAGGTGAGTTTGATGGCTGATGTTTCAGATTGCTTGGACAAGTACAGAGTGTTTGGGATTGATGAACTCAAAGAAGCTACTAATGGGTTTAGAGAGAATTACTTGATTGAAGGGTCTGTTTACAAAGGCAGTATTAATGGTGAGGTCTATGCCATCAAGAAGATGAAGTGGAACGCATGTGAGGAGCTCAAGATCTTACAGAAGGTACTCATGTCTTTTCACTTTGTTTCTTTAACTTCTGGATATATGGTAAGTTTTGCTTTTGTCCTATAGGCTATAGCACACCCTTTACTATCTGTTTAGCATCTCACATTGAATTAATGGTTATAAGCTTCTGTTTCTGTTACATGAAGTTTTAACTCATCTATTATCATGTCACTCATCCCATACCACTTAAGCTAAGATTCATAGGCTAGTGTTGAGTTAGAAAATTAATCGGATCTTTTTCTTGAGTTTCTTATGTTGATATTGTGCTTAATCGGAAGGACTGTGTTTCAGGATCAAGGATTTTAGGTATAGTATATACTATTTAGTATGTCTATTGGGAATTTGATTACATGTAAGCGTGAAGCAATGTAGCTTTGGATATAAACTCAATATAAACACAGAAAATCATAAGCAATGGATTTAGGTAAACCAGTTGAACAATTCTGCGAAAAAACTTGCTCACTGAGAGTATATATGTCAGTTGGCACATAAAAAGCTATAATGCTGATGCCATAGGAGAATACAGGTATTATATGTACAGAAGAAACCATAGTTGATGTCAGATAATTTGAATGATTCTTCTCTTTAGATTTAACCAAAAAATGACGTTATGTAGATATATATATATTTTTTTAAAGTTATCAATGCATTTCAATGTTCGTAAGCATGTTTTGGCTTGCTACTGGGAACAGTCACAAATAGTGAAGGAAACATTAGAATTCCAAAAGATAAAGGAATAAAGAATAGGGCTGCCGTTAAGAAACCTCATTATTAAATTGCTTCGTTTGCAAGTATTCAATTCTTTATTGCTAATATAAGATGGTTAGGTAATCTGGCAATGTGACCTGTCTGCTTATTAGGTTTTTTAAGTTTTAAATTGTATCTTGTTTTGTTGGAAGCTTTATAATATTGATTAGGTCTGGCACCTATTGAGAAAAAATACGATGTGAGGACTGAGGACGATGTGTGCCGTCAGTAGTGTCTCAATTTGGGTCCGTTTCATTGAATTTGCTCAAACAAAGGGATATCCAAGTATCTGATTTTCAATATATAAGCCCTCTGAACTTATGCCTTAATAGGTTGGAATGGCAGAAGTCCTCCATAGATGACATAGTTATAAAATTCCGAGAAGAGTTTGGCAAATGGTGATGAGTTTTCTAGATAAAGTCGAGTCATAATCTAGAAGACTTAAAAAACTGAGTAAGAAATTTGTGTTATTGGACATAAAGGAATTCAAATATTTGGTAGAAAAGACAAACTGAACCATGTGCATCAACTCCAAGTCTGCCCTTAGGATTTGTTTCTTATTTGATTAGTTGGGAATCATTTTTCATGTTTCATTAGTTGTTTTAAATCTATGAATAATAGGTTAGACGAGAAATTTGTGTTATTGGACATAAGTAATTCAAATATTGGTAGAAAAAACAAACTGAACCATGTGCATCAACTCCAAGTGCCCTTAGATTTGTTTCTGATTTGATTAGTTGGGAATCCTTTTTCATGTTTCATTAGTTGTTTTAAATCTATGAATAATAAGTTTGGTGAGGTCAGAGGGGACTTTTATTGATTTTTTTTTTCATAATAGGTCTAAATATTTGGTTGTTAGATAAAGTTCAGGCTTTTTTGGAAGGTTCAATCTTCTTAAACTACGTACTAGTATAGTATTACTATTATTTCTCCGTATTTTGAATTATATAATTGACCAAAGATTGACTTTCAAACTGTGCAGGTGAACCATGGCAATTTGGTGAAGCTAGAAGGCTTCTGCATAGACCCAGAGGATGCAAATTGCTATCTAGTTTACGAGTATGTCGAAAATGGTTCTCTTTATTCATGGCTGCATGAAAACCAGAATGAAAAATTAAGTTGGAAACAAAGGGTGCATATTGCTGCTGATGTTGCAAACGGTCTGCAATACATTCATGAGCACACTAGGCCAAGGGTTGTGCACAAAGACATCAAGAGCAGTAATATTCTCTTGGACTCAAACATGAGAGCCAAAATAGCCAATTTTGGGTTAGCAAAGTCTGGTTGCAATGCCATAACAATGCACATTGTTGGAACTCAAGGTTATATTGCACCCGAGTATCTAACTGATGGGGTGGTGTCAACAAAAATGGATGTGTTCTCTTTTGGGGTAGTTTTGCTAGAGCTTCTTTCAGGGAAGGAGGCCATTGATGAAGCTGGAAATGCTTTGTGGGCAAGTGCGGGTAGGATTTTGCAGGGAAGTGAGGAAGAGAAGGCAAATAAACTGAAGCAGTGGGTGGATAAGGAGCTTTTCTTGGAGTCATGCTCAATGGATAGCATAATGAATGTTGCGACTGTTGCCGTTGCTTGTTTGCATAAAGATCCTTCAAAAAGGCCAAGTATGGTGGACATTGTTTATGCCTTATGTAAGAGCGATGACTTGTTTTTCGATATCTCAGATGATGGATCATCAGCTCCCCCGGTAAGGGCACGGTGAGTTCAGGTTCTCATTTTCTCCTTGATTCAAATAGAAAGCACAAATCGAATTCTTGCACAAGGTGCGAGGCCAAGTGCTATTTGGGTTTTACTAGTTGAGGCGATGTACAAGAATAAGTTGAGCTGCAGAAGTTTGAGAATTAATGTTCAAAAAATAAAAAAAAGTTTGAGAATTACGTCATCATGTACCTGTATATATAAGATAAAGAAAATTTGTATTACTTTTTCTTTGTACATAAATCTTTGAATCTTTCTAAAATTAATCCACAAGTACTCTACAACTGGGAGTCACCAATAAGAACTTTATAAAACATGGTCAATATGAATTTTCATTTTAACAATTAGATGAATATTTAAATTATTAATTAAAATTTAGAATCACGTGAATAAAGGAAAAAGAAATGTGATTTTCACACTCCAATGACACTCTTTTTAAAATGTCTCAACATTGTTTCTATATGCTTTAAAGTGGTGTGTAAGTGTAGAAAGTGTTAAAAATAAATTGAAATCACTCTCCCAAAAATTGCCAAGTAATTCTTATTGCTTAGGAAAATCAAAAGTTAAATAAAAATTAATAACAAAATTTGGTATAAAAACTTTGCATTTTGAAGAAAAATATCCGAGCCTATGGTGGTCAGATCATGTGTGACATGTGTTTACTGTTTAGCGAACCATGAATTTATAATCCAATTACTGTTCAATATTCATGTATTGACAAAAAAAAATGGGGAGTGATTTTCGCACTCCCCTTTTCTCTCTCCTTCTACCTCCCACACTCCACTTTATTATCTTATTACTTCTTTTTGCCTTCATTTTTTATTGTTCCCAAATTACCCCTAAACTGATATCTCTCTCATTTTTTGCGAAGAACATCTCCCTCTCTCTTCTCTCCCCCAGTTTCTTTACCTGCTCTCACAGTCACATAAACAACTCCTCCCCCCTCCTTTTCTTCCTCTGCTCACGAACTCTCTCTCCAACTCCAACTTCTTTCTCTTCTTCCTCCCCCAATCTTTCTCTCTTATACAATTCTTGTTTCTTTTTCTAATTTTCTCACTCTTATTTTCTGTTTACATCTCACAACCCCAGCTCACACAAACATCGATCACCATAGCAGCTCCTCTGTCCAGCTTCAAGTCACAATTCAACCATCACAGCCGTGCCCAACGTCTCTTGCAGCCGTCGGCGACCCAACACCCATTCACCATCACCTCTGCCACTGCTCAATTCAATGTGCCCAGCTCAACTGAGCAGCCGCACTCATTCCAAACCACCACAGCACAACTCATTCAGCTCCGCTGATTCTCTATTGCGTCGCCCCTACAACACCCAATTCATTTGGGCACCCACATGCCCAGTCCTCTGTTTCCATCAATCAAACATCAGCCACCGTAGTTGCCGCCGATTCAATGCCGCCCAGAACCGCCCATTCAAAGCCGATCCACCCGTGCTCCCAGCAATCAAACCCTTCCTCTACCCATTCAAGAACCACGCCGCCGCCCGTGCTCACTATATCGGCTGCATCTCTTAAGCAAATACAACCATCAAAAAAATGATCTGTTTCTGTGATTGTGAGAGCAGACAAAGAAACAGGGGGAGAGGAGATATTCTTCGCAAGAAAAGAGAGAGAGAGAGAGGTTTGGGGGTGGTTTAGGAATAATAAAAAATGAAGGCAAAAAGAAGCAATAAGATAATAAAGTGGAGTGTGGGAGGTAGAAGGAGAGAGAAAAGGGGAGTGCGAAAATCACTCCCCAAAAAAATACGACCCACTCATGATTCATGAATGATAAATTGAGATGGGGACTATTTAACTGTATGACTTTATGGGTGCTAACTATTATTTACTGTTGGTTGGTTATATGGGTGGTAAAAGTAATTTATGGGTGCGTAGCATCAACATAAAGTTTCGATCTTTTAATTCGTTTGGGGAAGAAGAAGAGTTGTGCTGGCTGCACGGAAAGATCATCCCAGGTTGGTGAGGCTAACTCGTTCAGTGCAGTGGGTTGGGTGGTGATGATTACTTGGTTACAAGGTTGACAACGACAGTGCATTGTGGTCCCACCTTGGTGTGTCTTGTAGATAACAAAAATCACAATAAGAAAAAGACGCTTCAGACTTCCTTTATTTCTTTCCCTAGTTTAAGATCCTCTTCTGTCTCCCATTTTTAAATGCTTCTTATCAAGGTCCAATCTTTCAGCTCAAAACTCTCCGACAGAGAAAAATAGAGCAGATGGTTGTGAGTCAGTTGCCGCTATGCGTTTTGCCTTGTCGGTTTCCGAGACTCGATTCCTATGCTTATCCAAAGAGGTATTTCTTCTTGATCTTGCCATTTTTGGCTTTCTAGGTCTGTTTCTGTATGTGTCAGTCTTCTTAGTTAATGATATGGCATTGAGCCATTGGCAGTTATACATGAATTGTAGTGCTATACTGTTCTGGATAATGGACAGGTCAAAGGGTCTATTTATGGTTTAAGAATAAGTTGATGTATGCTTTGCCCCAACTAGCACATGGTAGTTGAAATTTTTAAAAGGCTTTGTTTCTGGGTAGAATTTAATCTTCTTGCAATTCACGAGTATTTGGGGACTGGGAATGCTTATATTTCTGAACCCATCATCCTAACACGAATCAAGATTAACTATTGATTTTGTGGCATTGAGCCATTGCCACTTCCTTTATTCTACATTTCCAACTCCAACAACTCCACACTTCTATCATAAAGGTCAGAACTTTAAGCATTCCCAGTTCTCAAATGCTTATGAATTACACGAAGATTAAATTCTACCCAGAAAGAAACAAAGCTCTAAGAATTTTCAACTACCAAGTAATGAACTTCAAATTAGTTTGGGCAAAGCATAATCCACCTTATTCATAAACCAGTAAATAAACCCTTTGACCTTCAATGGCCATTATCCAGAACCTTACAGCACTACAATTCATGTATGGTGGTAAGGGTAAGGGAGTGATCAACGCAAGATTTTTTTAAGGAGTCTATTCTTCTGGGTTTCAATTTCCCTTCCTTTGCAGAATGGCATACTGTATTTCATGTCCCAAATTTATTTATATTTCCCATGCTATTCCAAAATTGGATTATCCTGTTCTGGTTTTGGCATTTTGTTTGTGACTTTGTTCAATAAAATGGTCTGTGATTCTGTGTAAACTATCTCGTTTTTTTTTTTTAACTAGTTCTGAATGCAATGATCATGCTGTAGTTTCTGCATTACAATCACATTCATGTAGGTGCCTTCCATAGAACTCACCAACTCATTGATGAAATTGGTCAATTTTTCTGGTATCGTATTTGTATATATCTCCTAGCTCTAATATTTCCTGACATGGTACTTCTCAGGAAATATATGCCCTGCCAGTTTTGGTGGATCAAATCTTCATCTTTACATGGCCGTAATTTCATATCTCCAAAAAGAGGTAAGAACAAACTGTCTACGTTAATAAGATTTTGAAAAGCATAGCAGTATGCATACTTTATCAAGTATGAATTAATGCATTAGTCCTCAATTTAGTAAATTATTGAGCTTTCCTCATGTGAAGTTGATAAACCTATAATTCCCATGCGGAAGAAAGTCGGTTACTTTACCCAAAATGATTGAAGTGGCATCAGATTCAATACTAAGTAGATCCATTTCACCTCAACAGTCGTCTAGATTTGGTCATGCCATCCTCTCCTGGTTGTCCTCCATTTTCTAAGCAGTTTTGCATGGATTGTAAGAGTTCTGTTATTCTTGGTTTAAGAAGTTGTCTTTTTTGGTCAGATTGGTTTGAAAAGTTATGATGATGGACCATAGGTTTGTTTGGAAAGTAAAAAAGACTAAGAAGTAGAACAAGAAGAAATATAAATAAAATCAAAAGTGTGCAAGCCGAAAGGTGTTCAATTTTGAAAATGTTCTTTTTATTTCATTGCATGGGTGTCCAACATCTATGTCATGTATCGAAGAATCATGTGTATTAGTTGTCTTTATCATGCATCTTTCACGTTTTACATACATTGGGATTATTTTGTTTACAGGAAAAGGCAAGGTCAGGTCTCAAAAGACAAGCAATAGATTAGATTCCACTAAGTATATAAATGTTGCAGATGATTCAGACACCGAACTCCTTAAGATAGAACAACTAAAGAGTTCTCAGGTGAGTGTAGAGTAAGAATTTGCTTTACTAAAAAAAAGTTTTTTTTTTCCTTAATTTTTAAACCTGAACAACAAAATTACAATTGGTTGTTAGACCAGAGTTCATTTAAATTTTCATATTGGTCTTTCACTACAATGCAAGGTCTAAGATTTTAAAATGTATGTACTATAATCTGTCACATAAGTACGTATATCATTGTCAGCTTTTATTCTGGGTAATGTTGGCATCTCCTTATATTTATTCCCGCTTACTTTGAAGAAATGGCATATTGGGTCCTTGATTCAATCTAGATAGCTATAGGCACAAGAATGAAGTTACTTTATGTTTAAGAAAAACCTCTACCAAATTGAGAGCATCTCTTTGTAAGAAACGCAGAAAATTGCCAACCATGATATTTCCAAATTGATAAATATTTTAGGAGCAGTGACAATTAATACATGCCTTGTTTACTGCCTGTCTGCCTGATACAAAGTAATCTATCCTCACATCTTATATAAAATCTTTCTATTTGAATTAAAATCTTGGAGAATGTGCTGTCGTTAGACCTTGCATTTGATTCATGCCATAGTGCTGATAGTGATGATTTTCTAGAAAATGTCTTGATGGAATTATCTTTTATGCAGATTCACTTAGCTAAAGTCTTGATGGGATTGACGTGCTTATATATTCCACTTAGACTGGCAAAGCTAAATGTAGTTGATACTTTCATTAAGATTGTCCAAGAAAGACTTCTCTGTGCTGTTCAAACTTTAGGGGTCGCCACCTTGCCTTTTGCTTGTGCTTCTAATTCTCTGAATAAACCCATGCCTCTTGGATTGGATGTGTCGTTGCCATCATTTCAAGATGTTAGATGGAGCTTTCACCGATTATTGTATCTTTTTAACATACAACTTGAGAAAAATGTTGCCACGTAAGTAAAGTATGTACTTTGTTTATTCGTAGTTTATGATCCTGCATCTTCTAGTCAACGGATTAACAATCTTGCTTCTGAGTTGTTGAATTGAGTTCTTCACGATCAAGTTTAGGTTTCATGCTTATATGAATGTTAACCATTCATAATTAGGATTATCATATGTGAATGATTATCATCTATGTGTAAGCCTTTAGGTACCCTGCTTCTTTGCCTTTAATCATTATGTTCTCATTTGGCTGGTTTATTTTGTAGGTTCTTCATAGTGCTCCTGGTAGCATGTTTCTCATTTGTTATCATTGGTGGTTTCCTATTCTTCAAGTTTAGGTAAGCTAACATCTTTCAAAGAGTGTCGTGATTTAACTGAGCAACACTTTGATTTAACTGAGCCTTTCTTATACTTTGGATTCTGCATCTTCAATTTAATACTGATTATGTGTGAATAAAATCATAAAATGGATTTAACAATTACCATGATTACAATGTTTCTCCTTTTCTCCTACGTGAACAAATTACTTGAAATATCTGTTTTGACCTGATTTGTAATTCATCAATATATGATCAACTCGTCGTGCTGGACAATCCATTATTTGATTCTAGTCTCTTAAATAAATTTGTCTGCATTCAATTCTCATTCTTGTTTGTGAATCTGGATATGGGTTTCAAACTTCCATATTGCACAGGGATAGTAAAGAATCTTTGGAGGACTGCTTCTGGGAGGCCTGGGCATGCCTATGTTCATCATCGACACATCTAAAAGTGGGATTTTTTTCTTCTTCTCTTACTTAGTCATTTATAATCATCTTTACTATTGAATCTTTACTATGTTTTAAATAACATGTATTGTACACTGTAGCAAAGAACACGCATTGAACGTGTTATTGGTTTCGTTCTTGCTATATGGGGCATACTATTTTACACTCGCTTATTGAGCACAATGACTGAACAGTTCCGGGTAACTTCTTGAATCAATAAACATTTGTACATCCAACACATATGTAAACTGCATCCTTATGACCATCATTTGCACAGAGTAATATGTACAAGCTCAGAGAAGGGGCACAAATGCAAGTTCTGGAGACTGATCATATCATTATATGTGGAGTGAACAGTCATCTTTCTTTCATACTAAAGCAAATAAACAAGTATCATGAATTTGCTGTCCGCTTAGGTACTGCTACAACTAGGTAATCTGTCCCTCTGCTGCCAACATAGGTTATGTGAGGATTGCATGTTTATGTTACTGGCTTCTGTATTTCTCTTATGTGTTCACAGGAGGCAGAGAATTCTTCTTATGTCTGATTTACCAAGAAAGCAGATGGACAAAATAGCTGACCATATTGCCAAAGATTTTAACCACATCGATATCCTTACAAAAAGGTATGACTACTAACTAAGTGCTGTAGAAACCCAAAATCTAAATTCTTATAAGACTCATCTCCATCTCATGTTACAATGGGCTCGTTGCAACAAAAATGAAAGTGTTGGAACTGGGAAGTAATTTATGATACACATGGTCATTGAATTTAATAGAGTATTTAAAGTTCAGTGTGCTTGTGATTTCTTACATTGAGGTTCAACTGTTACAGTTGCAGCCTGAGTTTAACAAAATCATTTGAAAGAGCTGCCGCCAACAAGGCACGTGCCATAATTATACTGCCAACAAAGACAGATCGGTGAGGAGGATCAACTTTTACTTCTATTTGAGAAATCATTGCAGATTATGTGTTTATAAAAAGTTCCTTTAAAACTTCTATCATGCCAATAGGACTTGTGAGCAATATGGAAATTTCCACTGAATATACTTCTGGCATATCTTAATTTTCCACTCCATTGAACTAATTTGACTTGATATCCTCAATTGAATAGGTATGAAGTTGATACCGATGCCTTTCTGTCCGTTCTGGCTCTTCAACCTATTCCCAAGATGGAATCCGTGCCCACTATCGTTGAGGTATATCAGTAATCACTGTATTTTTTGTCCCAAAAAAAGAAGTAATCCCTGTACAGAACTATGTGTTGAAGTTTTCTGTAATGAGGTTAAATGTTCCCCCTCAATGAATGCAGGTTTCAAGTTCAAATACATGCGAGCTCTTGAAGTCAATCTCAGGGTTGAAAGTAGAGCCTGTGGAAAATGTTGCTTCCAAATTATTTGTTCAATGCTCTCGTCAAAAAGGACTCATAAAGATCTACAGACACTTGCTTAATTATCGAAGTACAACACAAATTTCTCTTGAAAAAAAAAACCTAGTCTTATTCTGAAGTTTTATTGGCGTATTTATGACCTTCCTATCATTCAATCCTCTTTTTTCTTAAATCATTGAAACTTTTGAATCTTTATTGAAGAGGGTAAAGAATATTCTAACTCGGGTGCTTTTCTTAAAGTAATTTGACATGGCCATTCTAAGTTCTTGTGTTGGTTTAGTTCAGATTATTCTATGATAGGAAGTTTGGTTCAGATTATTGAATGCATTCAGTAGTATGGTCTTCAGAATCAGTAATATTAGTAATATCTAGGCTCCAGAACTTGGACCTTTCAACCCAATAATGTATTTTTAGTTGTAATTAATAGTTGTGGTTATTTTTAGGTCAGGTCAGAACCATCTCCTTGTTCAATTATGATATGGAACACTAATTCACATCATTTCTACTTCCTGCAGAAAATGTGTTTAATCTTTGCAATTTTCCTAGTCTAGCAGGGATGAAGTATAGGCAATTACCACAGGGGTTTCAAGAGGTAACACCATCAGCCACATGTACTGTTTTTTAGTTAATAACTTAATACATCATTCCAATTGGCTGATTTGGGTTCTTTCTGCAACTGGATATTCTTTCAGGCAGTTGTTTGTGGGCTTTATAGAAATGGGAAGATATACTTCCACCCAAATGATGATGAGATCTTGCAGGAAACTGACAAAGTAAGCGAAGTTTTGGACACAATGTGCATTTATTTATAATTCAAACTAAAACAAGCACCAATGACTTGGAGATTTATTATGACTAGTAAAAAGTTGAATCAGGAACAGTATCTTAGATTTTTGTTTCTTAAATTTTCCCAGACTCGGATGGTTAATTAGATTGTTTAATATTGCAGTTACTATTTCCTATTTCATTTCTTACAATATACAACTGTACACTTAGACAAAAAGCAATGTAATCCGATAATTACAGATGTGGAGAATGAAACTAAGCAGTTTACAGAAGACCATTCGTCTTCATTCTGTGTTTTCAAATGTTCTGAATGGGGTAGATAATTATCAGAGTTGATAAGAAGCTTTCTTATTCGTTTTTCATTCTTTCTGCTTGGATGAAACTGTTTGGTTCTTCTTATTCCCTAAGTTTTATTTGTTGATTTCCAACACTGTGGACTTTCCTCATGTAGGTATTGTTCATTGCACCTGTCAGTGGGGGTAAGAAAGCACCTGTTACTTATTCGAATGTTGGAGAAATAAGTGATGCCAATCGAAGTTTGGAAGACGTAGAAAAGGACAGTTATATTCAATCACATGCCTTGCAATTGAGGAAACAAAACACACGTCCCAAGAAAGCATGGTCCAAGGTGAAACCTTAGCAGGACATAATTGCCTGAAGGCTAAAACGCCGTGAAGTTAAATGGTTGTGATATCTGAATATATATTTTCTTATCAATGCAGGCTTCAGATGGGACTCTAGGACCGACAGAATTTATACTTCTTCTTGGATGGCGGCCCGACATTGTCGAGATGATTGAAGAATATGACAATTATCTTGGTCCTGGGAGTGTCGTGGTAGGCTCTTATTCTCTTGAGATCTTTTTTTGAACCCTACATTGTTTGAACAAGTATTCAGAAAATCTATATTAAAAAGTAGGACAAGTACATTGATACTTTGGCAAGTACCTGTATGATGGAGTAGCATTTCTAATAAGTGGCTGCAATATACTCCACAGTCCTAGGAAGGCTGTCATTGCCAATGAATCAATTACCAAGTTGTTGAGAAACTTAACACGAACAATTAATTAAATCTGGACAACATTCTAGTACTCCACAGTACTAGAAAATGCCAGCAAAAAAATTGTCCTTTTGCTATAGCTTCCTATGCCAGCAAAGGATGTATCTTGAGCATCTTCATTTTTATTGTTGTAGCTATCCTTTCTGAAGAATCTCATTAGAAGCTGAGTTTGTATGCATCTGTACTGACTATAAGAGTATAAACAAACTGCATTTTTCATGTCGAGATGGGACTTTACATTGTTTTGAATGACGTCTTTCAGAATTTGACCTAATATGCACTTCCGCATCATCTGGATGCTAAACTTGTAACATGGATCATTGATTTATATATATGTGTACATGGATGTTAAACCTGCTACAAGTGAGTTGACATTGTTATTGAAGTCTTACAGACTTGAGGGAACATAACTTTCATTGATTACATAGAGCAAGTTTGTAGACACAACATATATTGATCAGTTTTGTCATCTTATGCATATATGTGCAGGAAGTATTATCAGATGTGCCATTAGATGACAGAAATAGGGCAAAAAAAGTTGCTGGTCAGGGAAAACTTAAAAATGTCCGGGTTTCTCATAGGGTACTGCCTCAATCAATAAACCCAGAGAGTAGAGCCTTCTCGCTCGTTATCTTTTTCATTATAATTTCCTTGGAAGTCTCTCTTTCCTTCTAATCCATCATATCTTTTTTTGTTTTTTTTTTTGTTATGCTGCAGATTGGAAACCCAATGAATTTTGACATATTACAAGAAACCATAAGGAATATCCAACATTCTTCGAAGAATGAAGATATTCCCTTGTCCATTGTTGTAATATCTGATAGAGAATGGCTGCTTGGAGGTGAGAATACTTAAATCCCCCACAATTGTTTTCTTGTTTGTACTATGTTTCAGAGCCTTACATTAAAGAACCTCTCTTCAGATCCAAACAGGGCAGACAAGCAATCCGCTTATTCTCTTCTCCTTGCTGAAAATATTTGCAACAAACTTGGAGTAAAGGTAAGTCTATTTCAATTGAACATCAATATCAAACTTCATTTTCAAGTTGTGAAATTCAAACTTTTTAGTCTTACCATTGATTAAACAGCTTTGACAATAACATAATTAGAATCCTTCAGCTGGAGAAAAAAAAAAGAGAGGAACTAATAGGGTAGTGTGTTTCAGGTACAGAATCTAGTTGCAGAGATTGTGGACTCAAAATTGGGGAAACAAGTATACTTCAGCAGGCTTTGTCAAAGTTGATGGTTTCTTTTAATATTTTCAAAACTAATGCTACGTAATACTTACTATACATCTACAATCCCTACAGATCACAAGAATAAAGCCGTCCCTGACTTATATTGCTGCGGAGGAAGTAATGAGCCTTGTAACAGCTCAAGGTCTTGCATTATTGTACTATATGTAGCTCTCACAACATATATAATAGTGGTATTCCAAAGTAACAAGTAATTATATGTTTGTGCATAGCAGTTGCTGAGAACAGTGAACTAAATGAGGTGTGGAAAGACATTCTGAATGCAGATGGTGATGAAATATATGTGAAGGTAAACCGCCTTAAGATCTCAGTTATTGATATGTTTTTTTCTTAAAAGGAAATAAGCATTCGGAGAGCTCACATTCAGCATGAAAGGCATACTGACATGGTTATTTGATTACTATCCAATTATTTGACAAAGATGCTGCTATGACTTTGTTGAGGAACTGTGTTTTCGTTAACTACTTAGTCTGATTGTCTTATCAGTGATGGGGTTAGTGGCCTTCTATTTACTTGCCTGTTTATGTTTCCAACAGGATATTAGACTATATATGAAAGAAGGAGAGACTCCATCATTCTCGGAACTTGCTGAAAGAGCGCATTTACGGAAAGAAGTTGCCATAGGTTATGTGAAAAACAACAAGAAGGTAGATGTTATCTTCGTTTGGGTTTACCTCAGAAATTGCTTTAGACTTCTCATTTATAATTTTTTTATTTATCAAATTCTCGTTCATATTTTATCTATGTTGTAGGTTATTAATCCAGTTCCCAAGTCAGAACCCCTCTCCCTTGAGTTGTCAGATTCGTTAATAGTTATATCTGAACTTGAAGGAGAACAACCCATTGTTCTGTAGAATGGACTCTTAGTCTTTCACATACTTGCCTATATCTTTCGGTATTGTTGGAGGGGCACCATTGCGCGCTGCTGCACTAGAGCTGAAACTATCACCCAAACATTATTTAGCTCAATAACAATGTAAATTTGCACTAGATGCATTGTTATTAATTATTTGCATACTTGATCGAACTTTTTTATGTATCTTGATCTTAAGTTATTTTTTCACTCTTGCACCACTTGAACTTTTTTATCTATTTTTTCTTTTTTTTTTGTTCAGAAAAAGACTTTTTTTCATGTATTGAATATTTATTATTTTCCAACGGTCATAGGAAACTTGGGGATCACGAAAAGTCCGTACAGACCTAGGAAACTTGTGCATCACGAATACAAATCCCAATAGACTAGGGAAAGGACCCCCCAAACTCTTATACAGCCTTACGAAACAAACCCAAAATCTTATCTTTCAGTTTCATTCATTCATTCATGGCTCCCATTTTTATTCACACCCCAAGATTCATGGCTTCCAGTTTGCGTAAATTCGTGGCTCCCAAAATTCACGGCTCCCAAAGTCCAATCTCTGAGGATTTCTATGCTTTAGAGATTGAGCCTCCCCTCGTTGATTTCTCTGATTCATCATATAAAGAAGAATATGATGATGAGGAAGAGGAAGAGGTACCAGATGATCCTAATGGCCCAAAAAGTGACTGTCATTCTGCAAATCTCGATGATTCAAAGGCTACCCACCATCATGATCACGATGATGAGCATGAAAGCCATGGTCTTTCTGAGATTCAAAGCCCACAACGCAGAAAATATGATCGATGATGAGGAAGAGGAAGAGGAAGACCACTTCTGGCCTGCTAAAGATCCAGAAATGCTTCAATTGTACATGCTCAACAATGAAGGAGGAGGAGGAAATTGTGATGAGGATGAGGAAGAAGAGATAGCGTACGAGGATGAGGCAGATTCGGTGCCGTATTTCGATTGCAGGTTTTGTGAGCGTGTCCACAGAACCGGTAGTGACAGTGTGTGGACACTTGTATTGCTGGCCTTGTTTGTCCTCTTGGGTATGCAACCATGAGAACTGTCGTGTTTGCGACACTCACATTAGGGAGTCACCAGTCACACCAATTTACAAATTAAGGTATCAATTCAGGGTTCAAGAAGCAACACTCACCTATGGAGTTTAATGCTTGCCTGTCACTAAAGCATCGTCGTCATCTGGAGTTCAATGCTTGCCTAGTTGCCTGTCACTAAAGTGTCGTCGTTGTCTTTCACTTTGAATCGGGATGAAATCTTGTTTATTGTTTACAAATGTATCAATTCAGGGTTCAAGAAGCAACACTCACCTATGGATCGAGTTCAATGCTTGCCTGTCACTAAAGCGCCGTCGTTGTCTTTTACTTTGATTAAGGATGAAATCTTGTTTATTGTTTGTTACGTTAGTGTTCTTAGTTTATGTAACTGCAACTGCAAGTAACACTGTGAGAGATTACCACAGAAATAAATGAACAGTTTTTTTTTTTACCTGCATCTTCTCTTGTTGTGTCTGTTTGTTCCATGAGGCTACAATTCCGTATGAAAGTCTCCGAATTTGAATTGAATATGGAAGTTCAAGGAAATTTACCTTTGTTCTGGATAAATGGTAACAAAACTTGTAACTTAAAATATATATATATATATATATATATATATATATATATATATGTAGGACAGTTGAATACTTGAATAGATATATAATATATACTACTTGGGTGATAAAAAAAATTAAAAAAACAGATGTGCAGCCAGACAATCTAATTTAATTTTCAATTAAAGAAAAAGTTATTTGTATACTACTTGGGTGATGAGGTTATTTGTATACTACTTGACAGCGAAGATGTTCAGACAGATTTTAGGCCTCTTCTTCATTCCAGAGTCTCCTAAATGGCTGGTGAGTCGTGTACTATCTTCCTTTTGATATTCTCAATAAATTAATGAGACCATTTTGATCAGGCAAAAATTGGTCAAGAGAAAGAGAGTACTGAAGCTGCTCTTCAACACCTTATGGGGAAGAATGCTGATACTTCTCTAGAAGCAGCTAGCTGAGATTAGAGTAAGTTTTCAATTACAATAAAGAAAATTTTAATGAGACAATAACTCTTTTGTTTCTGATTTTACTAGAAATAACAAAATATTTGAGCAGTTCTGTATTTCTAAACGTTTTCAATGTATTTACATTGGAAAAGGACTAATATACGTTTGTATTCTCATAAAGGATTATACAGAAACTCTGAATCATCTTTCAGAAGCAAGCATTCTTGACTTGTTTCAGTGGAGATATCCCCATTCTCTCCTTGTGAGCTTAGTTAATTCAAAGTGAATCCTTGCTATGCATCTTTCATTCCTTTATGAACTACATTTACCAGAATTCATAATTGTTTTCAGGTCGGAGTTGGCTTGATCATGATGGTACTTAAACAATTTGGAGGGGTTAATAGGTTTGCCTTTTATGCAAGCACCATATTCATTTCAGCTGGTATGTGAAAAGAGTCTTTCGAACTTCATGTATTTAACTAGAGCCAAGAGAAACATGACAGTGAATGAAATGAATCTATGGCTTTTTGCAGGGTTCTCGGATAGTGTTGGGACTATCGCTATGGTTGCTGTTCAGGTGCTTAATTTTCCTAACTGCTAACTCCAGTGTTGGCTTCTGATTGTTTCTTCTGAGTCATGGTAATTCTAATTAGTCTTCCACAGATTCCAATGACAGCTTTCGGTGTAGTTTTGATGGACAAATCAGGAAGACGTCCACTTCTTCTGGTAAGGTCAACAAAGACGAGTAAGAATTGTGGTCTAATTAGTGATGGGATTGAGTGAAAATTCAGTGCTGAAGTCTGATAATTCTTACAGGTATCATCAGCAGGATTGCAGGAACATGATTAGGTTGCCTCTTTGTGGGATTGACATTCTTGTTGCAGGTTTCATCTTGTTCAAATTGTAGTCCTCTTGCATTTACTTGTTGTCCTTTTATTTATTTCTTAATAATATGAAGTCTGCTAGCTACCATGTATAGGACCTTCAAAAAGGAAGTCAGGTCACTCCTATGTTCGCGCTTGTTGGCGTACTGGTAATGCAACTGGCCTGATACATGCCTATGAAAATTATTATCTTAGTTTTCTTTGGTCTACTTTTTGATACTGTTTGACACCTGCAATCAGATATATATATATATAGGATCATTCTCATTAGGGATGGGAGGAATACTTTGGGTTATAATGTAAGAGGTAGGTAATCTTTAACAAGCATGACCTTTTCAATAGGACTAGCTATATTAGAAGTGAAGTTCAGTCACTGCAGAGATGTGACATTTTCGATCTTTAAAACTTAATGTGATTTTCAGATATTTCCTATAAACATGAAATGCTCAGCTGGAAGCCTGGTGACACTGGTGAGCTAGCTGGTTAGGTTCTTGGATTGTCTCATATGTGTTGGAGAATGAAGATCTCATATCAGGAGAGTGATAAAATAAAATATAACTTATAAGTGGGTGACTTACTCCCAATTGTACCGAGATCTTTTGTGATAAAACTCAACAATAAGTAGTTAAGTTGGGACAATATCGGTGCAGTAGCGGGTCGCGGGCCACTCTTGTCGTCATTTAACATGGTATCAGAGCCAGGTTCATCTCCAATCATGTCACCATTTGTCATTGGACCCAAGTGGGTCGTTGATTTAACCGGAATCATCCCGGTATATAAATTTGTCCTAGTTCCCGATGTGAGAATTAGTTTCTTAATTGGTTGCACGTGCATACCTAAATCAGTTAGGTTGCATGTGAGGGGACGTGTTGGAGAGTAAAAATCTCATATCAGGAGAGTGACAAAATAAAATATAACTTATAAGTGAGTGACTTACTCCCAATTGTACCGAGGCTTTTTGTGATAAAACTCAACACCTAATAGGTGGTTAAGTTGGGACAATATCGGTGCAGTAATGGGTCACGGATCACGTTTGTCGTTGTTTAACAATATGCTTTTAATTTCCTAATGGCAATTGTTAATGACACAGTTTTTCTTCCCATTTCTCTCGGGGTGAGACGGTGAACTTTTTTTTTTTTTTAAGGGGAGGGGGATATATGGCTCCAAAGTTCGAAATTGTGGGGAGGGGGGATTCGAACCGGGTTGTGAGCGGGGATGGCCACCGCCTAGTCCAACCGGACTACACCCAATGCTCGGACAGTGAACTTAGTCTTGCACATTACTTCAAAAAAAATTATTACAAAACAATCTTTAAATTAAAAAACCCAGACTTCACAAATTATTACAAAACAGTCTTAAAAACCACCAGAGTCCAGACCATCCACTAATTTATCTTCACCGACTATTTAGAGACACCATCTTTATCTCCATTTGCAAGAAGTAACAAATAAATTTACTTAGTTAGAAAAACTCACAAGTGCTTAACCAAGTTCATATCTACATTATATCATAAAAACTCACTTAGTTTCCAAAACGAATGTAGCAGGGTATAACAAGAAAAACAAGAAAGAAAAAAAATCTTGTAAAGAGAAGAAATCACAAGTGACACCACATAAGTAATAAGTCGATGATCATATTAAACAAGTTAGAGTAATTTTATCACAAAATCATCTAACTATGGGTGTGATTATGTCACGCCCCGGACCCGGTGTCGGTGGATTTTAGGCACCGAAATCCGAATCCGAGGAGTGAGCGTTAAAAAGTAATATAAAGAAATACAAAACCAAATATTTTTCTGAAAATATAGAAAATACGAAGTTTAAAATAACAAAATCTTTACAAAGAGAAATCACGTCGTCTTCTAAGCTCTAATCCACTCTCGTCTTTAACCCTTTCGAAACTCGTAGGTAAACCCTGTAAAACAACAACCTATTGTAGGGGTGAGCTTTCGTCCTCGCTGCTCAGTAGGGACAAACCTTTAAGTTTATTCTTATAGTGTTGCAACCAAGTTATAAAACAATAAATTAAAGTACAATAAAATCAAACTACAATCATATTAATGCATGAATGTCAAATGAACTTCACTTATCTACCCGTTAGTCCATATAACTCCACAAGCAGAGCCTACACGTCCCATACCGTGTATTTTACCAACCGGGGGTGGCCCTGGAAGTTTCATTATATGATCTAACACCCAGTAACAATTCCACATTTCTTTTGAGTAGTCCTCTTGTCTTTTCCTCCCTGTCGCCAGTCCCGAATTACCTTTATGCAATTTATGCATCTTCGGCTGACATGAGATCTGGTACCTGCCGAGAGTAAGACTCAACTACACAAAAATCATTTCCCATAAATTCCATTATTTTCATATCCATCCACCTTCCTCGTATCATAACCAAATGCATTCCCAATTGTCAATCCTTCTATATGCCATGCCATGATGCATTGTAACAATTTGCATATAGTGTCCAAGTATACGAACTTTGCAAAATTAAATATAAATGAGCATTTGTACATCATAGAACTCATGTTTGCATATAAATCATATATCATGTTTAATCACCGATTATTAAAAGTAATACCACTCAACAGGTAAATCAACCAACATCAAACAATTCCCAATTTATTAAATTACTTAACAATATAAAGATAAGGTTTCCCGAGATCCCCTACCTGGATTTCAGTAACAATATAATTATACGTTAGCTCCACTTCAAGTCAAGTATCCTTCGAGAATTCCAATCGAAATCAAGCTCCAAAACCTCGATACTAATCATAAACAAACCAAACAAATAGGCTCTATCACTATTTAATACTTACAAAACTTAAATAAAACTAAAGGACATAGAAAACCTAAAATAGCCGCCGATCACGGCGGAGCCATGGTGGCCGGAGGCGGCTGGAAGTGGCCGGATTCCAACCTTAACCAAAATCTACAAAATTATAGTCAAAAGAAAGCTCTTGAAGAGACTAACAACTTTATACCTTCGGGTTTCTCCAAATAACGGGTGGTTTGGCCGTAATTTGAAGAATAAGCCAGCGGAGGGCGTAAAACTTCCGATCTAAAATCCGGTGACATAAGGTAGCGATTCACCTCGGGTCTTTGGGGGTTTTGTAGGGTTTCTAGAGGCGAACAAAGCCCAATAAGTTTCCCCTCCCAATTTGGCCGGAGTTGGCCGCAATTTGGAAAATAGGCCGAAAATCCTTGATTCTTTCCATGATCGATTCTCTTTGTACGGTATATTATAGGATAAAAGGTTGGTACAGACTTGTAGAGGGCTTAGAGACGAACGTTTTGGGACCAGTTTCATGGAAAGGGGTGGCCGGAGCTGACGGTGGTGAGGCGGCGAAGTTCTGCCGACCAAAATGGGTTTCTGCCCAGTTTTTGGGTCGGTTTCCCGAAATGGAAAGTTTCCCGAATGGATGCTTCCGGAAATAGACCTGCTATTTATAGTAAACGAAGTTCCAGAATTTACAAAATTGCCACTAACTTCAAATGCCTATAACTTCTTCGTTACAACTCCGATTTTCGCGTTCTTCGTGTCTACGAACTCGTGGTAACGTGTACTTTCTAATTATGATCACAAAAATAAAATTTTCCAACTTTAAAAATTCCGGATCTCACAGATTAAGATTTCTTTCCAGACTTTATATGCTTAGGCTAGTCTAAACCCCACCAGGGCATGCATGGTGTGATGGAAAATCATGAAAAGTAAACTATATATATATACGCAGGCATCAATACAAATATAAATCTTGCAATACAAATTTAAAGCTCAGCCACTGCTAATCCTACTGGCTGCTGTAAAGATAGAAATGATTCCATCCATATAATAACAGCTTAGAGGTTTCAAAGTCTCAAAGGGTTGGCATTTTCATAGTAAAGTTTGTCCCTTTATACTATTGCTAAAGAAGAAAAGTGATTTGTACCATTTTAATTATGCCTATGTTAAATTTATGGATATTTTACATGTAATGCAAAGTAGATATTAATGATTTCATCCATAAAATAGACACCTACTTGACTAACACCCTCTCATTAACGGGATCTAGGACATCCAGTGGAAATAAAATTATCATAATCTATTATGTATTGGGTTTAAGCCGGAGATTAAGTTGATTCACAGACCATGTCAATGGAAAGAAACAATTGTATTACCAACTACGTCATAATCAGAAGACAAACTGGATGAGAACTAATACGAATGATGGCATGGCATGAGAACATAAATATGTGACAAATACTTGATTACCGAACAAAGTTAAAGAGTGGGACTTAGAACACTCACCACCGACCAAATATGTTACCAACAACATCCTCTCTAACAGAAAAACCAGAGAGTCATCCCATCAAGTTTTTGATGAATCTATAGTTAATAGTATCCAAAGAGAAAAAAATATTAGCAACATAGTTATGGTCAGATTTATATAAACATAAATACAACATTTGTGTGCTTAGCATTGTGTTCTTATATATATTCAGAAATTGATTTTATCATGTAAGAGCAAACTCTCAAGTAAATCTCTTACATTAACTTCAACTCCAACATATAACTATATAACACGCCTATGAGAGGCAACATGCAAATCGATACTTTTTTTCAATCTATGCATACAACACCTATGTTACTGAATGCTGACATTCTGTAATAAAGCAAAGTTAAATTACTTGTACACATCTGAATTAATTCAGTAGAGATTAACACAGGATTGTATAAGCCTGGATGATATAGTTCATATTCTTATTAAAATAAGAATCAGTGGATCATACTTGTCTCCACTCACACTGACAGACATACTTATCTCAAGGAAACAAATTCAATCCATGCTATTTACATTCTCAATCAACACCTCACTCATTCACTAAAATGAAATATAGAATACAAAACAACAACAAAATGAAATTAAAAGATACAAATCTAACTTTGTAGGGTATAATGAAAAACAACAAAGAAAGAAAAAAAAGCTGAAAATCAGAGTGCTAGTTTAAAGGAATGGGTTTTTATCATCAATGAGGTCTAGACTTTTCGTGACCGGACAAAATAGGATCCGAACTTAAAAACCAATCAATTAGGTGCCTGAACTTAAAAAACAACATCAATTAATGAGATATATACATCTGTTCATGCACCGTCAATTTTCCGTTAAGTTTGGACACGTGTCACATTTCCATCAGTTTAGACGGGTTTTTATCATAGTTGGGGTCTGGACTTTTCGTGATCAGACAAAATAGTACCTGAACTTAAAAAAATAATCAATTAGGTGCCTGAACTTACAAAACCAAGTCATTTAGGTACTTCTGTTATATTTTCGTCTAATCTCCGTAAAAAATAAGAACAAATAAGACATTTCACAATACTTTCATAAAAAAAAAATTCATAAAGAAACGTCTTTTGTGGCCTTAATTTTTTTATCTTTTTTTTTTTGTAAATTAATATTTTGGCTTTCATAAATATTTTTCAAAAATATAAAAATCTAAAATAATTGAAAAAAAAAAACCATTCTCTCTCTCCTCTCCCTCTCGCATCGTACGGCACCACCACCTCCACCAACAGAAGGAGAAGGTTCCGACAAGCTAAACCCACCCGGCTTCAAATTCCAAGGTTTAATTCCAACGTCTTTTGGCCACTTCCAATCCTCCAAACCACTTGTGTTTTGAAGCCCCCCATCCCAAAAATCTCGTGGTACCCTTGGTTTTCAACATCGACCGTCGCACGTGGAATATCGACATCATTGATTTTTTTAGTTTCGTAACTTCCGGCATGGATATCTCCTAATCCACTTCGAATTGGACCTCAAGGTACGTAGTTACTAAACATGATCCTTAGGTTGTGCTCTACATGTTCATATAAAACTTTGTGGTATTTGAAGGTGGTTGACGGCGGTGCAGAGGGAGAGGAGAGAGAGGTGGCGGGGAGAGAGAGAGAGAAAAAAAATATTATTTTTAGATAGTTATAGTTGTTAAATAATATATTTGCATATAATTTAACAAGTGAAATTTGGGGTTTGATGGTGTAAGTATAATGTTGTAATGGTGAGATGATTAGTTTGAACCCCAATCTAGACAAAAAAGTGAAGTTTTTTTTTCTTTATGGAAAGTATAGTGAAATATTTGATTTGGCCTTGTTTTTTACGGTGGTTACACGAAAATATAATGGAAGTACCTAAATGACTTGTTTTTATAAGTTCAAGCACCTAATTGATTGTTTTTTAAGTTATGGTACCATTTTGTCCGATCGCGAAAAGTCTAGACCACACCCATGATAAAAATCCCAGACAAAAGTGATTTTTTTTTTACAAAAAGTATTGTGAAATATCTTATATGCCCTTTTTTTACGAAAGGTAGATGGAAGTACCTAAATGGTTTGCTTTTGTAAGTTCAGACACCTAATTAATTATTTTTTAAGTTCGGACCCTATTTTGTCCGGTCGCTAAAAGTTCAGATCCCACCCATGATAAAAACCCTAAAGGAATATAAAAATCTAACTTTGGGAATGTGCCAAAGTGCTGATCATTTTGAAAGATACAAATCTAACTTCGTAGAATAAAACCACCTAGAGTCTAGTTATAAAAGTTAAATAAGCTCTTTGTAATTAGTCAAAAAAAAAAAAGCTCTCCGTAGAATAAAACCATATAAGCTCTCTGTAGAATAAATTACCTAGGACCCCTTAGTTTAGTTCAAAACCCGCAGAACTCAAAACTTAATTGTTATTTGACATAAATTAAAAGATAAAGATGTACCATCTTGAGCATCCTTCGATTCCTCCCAGCTTTTACTCCACTGCTTGAGGAAAAAGCCCAAATCTGCAGAATAGAAAGAGAAAAAAAATCAAAATCAAATCCTACCCTTGTGAGTGTCAGCAATTTCTTTCATAAGCTGATTTCTTTCTTGATCAACCTCAATCTGCTTGTTCATTAGTCGAAAATGCTCATTCGTAAATTTCTGCAACACTACAACTGAAGTCTAGTACTTCCATGCGGCAACCGCTACTATCATTAGTGGATCCATGTCGCAACCGCTACTATCATTCCCTTAGATACGTTCTTGATCAGTGGGTCCAAGTAGTTGAGTTGATCGATGAACGGTTCCATCCACTTCAGAGAAGCCGGTGTAGTTATTGCTGGAGGCATGTTGATTTGAACGCTGACATAGTAAATGCTTGAAAGAGCTCTGGCACGGGCAACAACAGTTTTCATTGGGTTCATCATTCAGAGTGATGAGATGTGACTGTGTGAGAGGAGTGGCTACTGCTCGGAGAGGAGTAGACAAAGACCTAAGGCTAGTTTGATATATAAAACTGGGCTTTTAAGTAAAGCTAGTTTTAGCTCTACTGTGAGAATAAGTGGTTGTAAAGCAAAGCAATTGAGTATTTGGTAAACTGGCTTTTTGAAAGTGCTGTGAGTTTGTAAAAAGACCAATATGGACATAATGCTGAACTAATTGTTTAGTAATGTAATGTAATGTAATTTATTGACATTTATGGTTAGCTTAATTTTTTTTTCTATACAAAAAAATTATGTTTGAACTAATAATTTTTGTAGATCAATTGGTCTAGCATAAGCAAATAATAATGTTCAATTCCTTTCAACATAAAAGGATTTCAATAAACAATTGGTTTGTTATCGTCACCAAATAGTTACAAAAAAAGTTTCAGAACACCATCATACGTTCACAATATTACGCGCACTCATTAAACTTTGAGTAATGTTATTTCTTATTATTTTCATTTCCCTTGCACCAGGACCATGAGTAATATGATATTCTTCTTCTGCATCAGCATCTATCTCCATCCCACTACTTGACATGTTATCTGAACTTTCTCCCACATTAATGAAATATTTATCACGATTTGCATGCCTCTTGAAATAATTATGAAGAGTCATGGTTGCAATAACACTCTTCATTTGCTTCTCATATGAATAAGTAGGCATGTTCTTCAAAATTTTCTACTTTTTTTTTCAAACTCCAAAAGTACATTATATGACGCTTCAAAGAGAAGAGTGTGCCTGGTTAAATACCTCTCTCTCATTTGTTGGTTCTCGCCTATGTTATTGTTGAAAATGCTGCCTTGGACATTGTAAGGTCTCAAAAACCCATTCATTTATGCGTATACTGAATCAACAAGATAATATTTTTCTGTCAAATATCAATGATTAGATAATAAATTTGATGTATAATTGATCAATCATTGAAAGTATCTAAATGAAAAACAATAACATAATTATTATTTAAGTCATTACCAGGTGAAGGTTTAGGGAACTTCATATCAGGATTCCGAATAACCGATAGAAACACCCTTGTGTCATGGGCAGAGCCTTCCCAACCCGCACACCCAAAAATAAATTGCATGTCAAAATTACATGCAGCCATAATATTTTGAGTTTGTATTCTTTTTCTACCAATGTACGGTACTTAATCTTGAGGAGTTATTGAAGCTTGAATATGTACTCCATCGATAGCACCAATGAAATCCTACCAATAACAAGTTTTATTTGTCAATGTATACAAATTATTAAAATGAACTAAAAATTAGAAATATGTTAAATATAATGAATACCTTAAAATGTGGCATGTACTCCTATCTCTCAATATTTCCGGTGCACCACCATTAAAATCAGGATTCAATGGTTTGATAATTTATTTGCCTAAAAGATTAAGCATATCTAGTGCCTCTCCAAAATATCGACTAATAGTCTCGCTAGAATGTTGAAACCGTTCTTGTGCCAACTTATTTGAAACATTATGTCCTAGCATGTGCACAAACATTTTCACTACCTCTTTGTGACTCGTTCTTCTTGAACCCAATGACCCAAATTTGGCTTCTAATTCATCACATAAACAAAGAAATACCTCCTTATCCATTCTAAACATAGTGTAACATCGTCGTTCATTCCCTATTAATACCTCCATTAACTACTTATTACTTGTTTGAGAAGATATATTACAAGGAGTTTTATGAAGATATTTCTCAATATATTGTTGAGCAAGAAGAAGATTAAATTGAACACTTCGATAGGTTATCTCCTCATCTCTTTTTCATTTACATCATCTACTCTAGGAATGTTCATATTTCAAAAACAAACCTGCAAATTAAATTTAGAATTTGTGAATACTACAAGCACAAAGGTATGAATACAATATTACAAAGACATCAAATTCCAATATAAGATAACATAGCAAATTTCCAAGATAAATATCAAACATGTTCCAAGCTTAAAACAACAAATTAGTGAGCAAATTTCAAGGTTTAGGTAACAATAAAAAACCCAAACTTAAAACAATCAAAAAAGTCCAAACATGACATAATTGAAAAATCTCAAACATAGTATAAACTTATTTCTCCTCCATCTTAAATTTGAGCCAAGCCAACTTTATGTTCGGATCTTCTATTGTTGTGAACATCTCCCTCTTTTCTTGATTTAAAAATAACCGAGTAGCAAAAAACTACAACTTTGTACCGAGCTCGGCTCCGGGCAATGATGTGACCACCTTCATCATTTCTTGAATACTAGTACCTATGCCTTGTTGTGCACTTCTATTCATCATTGAAGTTATAGTACTCCTATTTTCAATTGCCGAATACATTTGATCAATTTGTTGAGACAATTTCGCAGCACCTCCTACCTTTCCATTTTTGATAGCAATTCCTTTACCCTTCTTATTCTGAATGTCTTCAACACTTGGGTTTTTTCTTTTGTTCACCTAAGTGCATTCAGGCGGGAACAGATCATCAAAATCACCGCTATCTTCAAGAATGTCATCATCATTACGTTGCTTCGGCCTGCTAGGGAAAGGTAAGTGAGAGGATGGTGCATAAGCATGTTTACCAGTGGCACAAGTACCTCTGAATATCTTATCCAACTTCACTTCAAAATCATGAGATATACCCTTTTTCCGAAACCTTGATAATTCCTTGTTTGCCTACATTGTTAGACAATTTAAGCAAAATAAATAAATTCAAAAATGTGGAACAAAAGAAAAGTTCAAAATAAAATTACAAACAAAAACAACAGCTCATAAATAAAATTACAAACTTGAATTTTACTATTCCACCACTCATCAGAAACATCAACAATATTTAACTTGTGATCCCACCCAAGACCGATGTCCTTCCCCTTTAATTCTTTCCATAATTTACATTCCCCTTTGAGTGCATCCCACTTATTTTTCATTTTCTTTTTGGTATAATTTCTCCTCGTTTCTTTATTGAAATTACTTATAAGATTGTTGTAACCCTCTATGAAGGTGAGTAGTTGGACGATTTTCTTTATCCACTTTCTTCATACATAAGTCACATAATACATCCACTAAATTCTCATTCCAAACAACCGACTCATTTCCCATATATGTATACTCAGAGCATCTCCAACAGCTTCTCTAAAAAATCTTTAGTATAGGGACTCAAAATTTAAAATTTCTATAATTTTTCTTCTGTAGTTCCAACAGTTTCTCTATCATATTCTCTATAATTTATTATTTATAATTAAATATGGTATTATTTTTAAATTTAAAAAGTATAATCAAATAATTAATGATGAAAATGAATATATTTGGAAAGAGGAAAGAGAAGAGGGTAAACATTTCCAAAAAGATGTTTCCCTATAATTTTAGAGTTTGCTGTAAATATAGGGATTTTTATTTTCTCTCTCATCACTATCTTTTAAATAGAGATAGGTATAGGGAAGTTGTTGGAGCAAAAAAATGCTTAATTTTCCTTAAACTAAAAAAAAACAAATTATAGGGAAACTGTTGGAGATACTCTCATATATAAAGTTCAAATATGGATGAGCTTTATACAAGTCCTATGGAAATGTTAAAAAAAAATATATGCAAAAGTACTACTGCCATTACCACAACTACAAACGTAGAAAATTAATCAATCAAGCACAAAATCATATCTATAAAATGATAAATAAATATATGTATGCCTCAATTAACTTCATCAATACCTGCGATATACACAATCAATTAATCACAACTGTCATTAGACCAAAAGAAAATAAAATTGTCCACACTCTCATGCCTATATTTAGCAAAATCAAAGGAAATCAATTCAAACAATCAATATAGAACCAAAGTACTTGGTTCTTAATTAAGAATAACAGCGTTGCTTTATAAAAATAAAAAATAAAAAGAATACCAGTGTTGCTAACAAGTTAAAGCAAACATATATACCAAATTCATCTAATAATTGTCCAAATGGGAAGCCAAATTGAGGCCATTAAAAACCCAGCAATCAACCAAAAAAACATGCTAAAATTTGGGTGGTTATGAATGATGGAATTATCCAAATGACCATTAAACTAGTAGCAATCAACCAAAAGAGCATGCAGAAATTCCAATCAATCATCTCACAAGAGACACCACATAAGTAATAAGTCGATGATCACATTAAGCAAGTTAGAGGAATTTTATCACAAAATCATCTAACTATGGGTGTGATTAAGATTTCTTTCCAGAATTTGATCACATTAATTATTTTTCATTAGTTAGCTTTCATTAATTATAATTCAAACCTACATATTAATTTTTTTATTCATATGAAAAAAAATAAGTTTTTTTAAGGAGTTTGTTTTTTATATATCATATAAGTTCTTTACATGCGGGTAAACTAATTCTCTAAATAGTATAGGTAAATTATTATATACTATTTATCACCTATATATAGAGTATGTATATTGACTAAGTAGGCCCCCTCACTCTCAAGCATTTTTTTCATTAAATTCTTTAAGGAGTCGGCATCTCTTGCTTTCACCAAGTCCTCCCATGTAACTTCACTGCCAATTTTCAGTTTTTTGGGGTTGTCTCCCTTGCGCCATCAAACTCCTCGCTTTATCTTTGTTGTTTGGGAGCCTCTTCCTTTTAATTGGGTGAAAATTAATACGGATGGCTCTTTTCGGGATCCTAGCCATGCGGGTTTTGGTGGCATTTTTCGAAATGCTATGCATAGTTTTCTGGGTGCCTTTACCAGAAAGGTGACGGTCACAAATGCATTGGAAGCAGAGGTTTATGCGGTAATTGAAGCCATTCGTGTGGCTTGGCTCAAGGGTTGGAAGCATCTTTGGCTGGAAACTGATTCTTCTTTAGTGGTTCATTATTTCAACTCTCCCAATCTTATCCCTTGGCATTTCAGAACTTCTTGGGCTAATTGCCTCCATATCACAAAGCAGATGGCTTTTCATGTTTCTCATGTTTCTAGAGAAGGCAATTCAGTTGCTGACAAGCTAGCAAACTATGGTGTAGAGCATGTGGGTTCCCATTGGTGGGATTTCATACCTCATTTTCTTGTTGTTTCATATGGTCATGATATTTCTTCACGGGCTACTTATCGTTTTCGATAACGTTTTGCCCTCTCTCCTTTGGTTCTTTTCTTTTGTTGCTTCTATGAGAGACGGTTTTGGCCTAGTCCCCCACTCTTGATGTGTAAGTTTGCTTTCTATCAATAAATTCTTATAGAAAAAAAAAAAGTCAAATAATTTCCTATAATTACTAAGTCATCCGGGTAAACTAATTTTCTGATGGTGAATTAGTGTATTTTAATTTATCACCTATATATAGTGTAGGTAAATTTATTAAGTAGGTAAATTAAGTGACTATATAATAAGTATGTAAACTGTCGGGTTTCAGAAAAATATTCAATACATACCCTCTCAAACCCTAGCCGCAAAAAAACCCTAGAAAGCTTGGTTTTCTTAGCCAAGTTTTGCTATTCTCCGTCCGACGGCGCGTCTTCAAGGCGTTGTCGTCGGACGGGTGTGACAGTCCTCCATGGTTTTCAGTGCTTCTCTCTGGCATGGTTTCGTTTAAGTTCACAGGTGAGCAGGGATGATGGGCGATGGGTCGTTGTGGGCTGTTGCTACCATTTCATATCTTTACCGGGATAGATCCGTAGTAGCTCACTATCACCGGAGCAGCCTCCTTGTAGCCCCATAACTGACTCGGTAGGGCTCCCTACCGAGAACATAATCTCGCAACGCCCCCGGCGGCATCTACCGACTCGGTAGGGATCCCCTACCGAGTATACTCGCCCTGTGCCACGCCGAAGCCCCGGCAATACCCCGCGGTACCGGTAAGACCAGGCCGGGTGTACCGACCACAAGCTCTCCCCCGGCTCTACATGGACGTCTCCCGACCGTGCACCGGGTGTGACCAGCCCCACGGGTACCGGCACGGCCAGCCGGCACACGTGCTTGTCCACTACCTCACGGATCGCACTAAGTCGCGAGCCCATGCCGCACTAGGCGCCGCCATCCCTCGATGCGCACATCGAGGTAGTGGACCAGAGAATATTCCTCGTGTCAGGGGATGTCCCCCACGCCAGGGAAGCTTGTCTCCGACCTCACCTCATATATAAGGAGTCCTCACTCCTTATTCAGGTACGTTCTCTACGAATCCCAAACTCTCTGCTCTTAGACCCACCGGTACTAACTTGAGCGTCGGAGGGCCTTCGGTCGGTACACACCGACCTCCCTGACCAATCTTGTGCTTTCAGGTACCCAAGTGCGACGCTACCGGGCAGTTGGGAAACGGCAGAAACATTTGGCGCCGTCTGTGGGAACAATTCCACCACTTCATAACCAAAGCATACTCACCCCGTGAGGTGTTCTACCAGTCAAGCAATGACAAAATCGGCTAGCGATGACTCACAACCAGCGAAACAAACCAAGAAGTCCAAATCCGCGAAGGAAACCTTGACTATAGCTGGTCTTGGGCCTCTTCCGGAGGAGGCACATGCAGGGGCCCACTCTACCGAGTCGGAGACCCCCGAGTCCCACCAGCCGAGCCCTCTATGGTGGCGAGGCTCGAGGCCATGATCCGAGAACTCCAGGAGAGCAATGAGCGATTGCGCCGCGATCGCCTCGCCGCTCAGAGGCTAGTGCCCGGAAATCGATCTGTCCGAAGGAGCGCTTCTCCCGGGAAACCGACCCCGCCAATCGGTGTCGGCACCACTCCCGAGAGTTGACACCCCTCCGTGACCCCCCACGATGACCCACTCGTAATATCAGCAAAGGTCCATACCGACCTGATGCACAAAGTGCTGGTCGACGGTGGCAGCTCTGCCAATGTCATCTTCAAGAGTGCCTACCTCAAATTGGACCTACCCCTCGAGAACATCTCAAGGACGGTGAATCCACTCATCAGTTTCTCGGGAGACCTTGTCCAACCCCTCGGTAGCGTTTGGCTCAACGTCGAGGTCGGACAGTACCCCCGGTCCCAGAAGGTATCGGCCCACATGCTGGTAGTGGATTGTGAATCCTCCTACAACTTCATTCTCGGTAGGCCCATCCTCTGCCAAATCAGAGCCTGTGTGTGCTACTACTTGCTCATGCTAAAGTTCCCTACTCCCGCCGGGGTTGCCTCTATCAGGGGAAGTCAGCCCATGGCCCGGTCCTGCTACGCCCAAGAGACAAAGCCACGACAGCCCTACCGGGACGTGTGCAGCGTCGCACCCAGTAATAACGCGGCAGCGGCGGACCGGCCAGATGATCCCCGGGAAGGAGCGGTAGTCATACAGGGGAAGCCCCACGAGGAGGTAGAACAGATTGCTTTGTTCCCTGAACAGCCTGACAGGGTAGTCAAGATCGGTACCGGCCTACCGGTCGCCCTGCGTACCGACTTGATCAAGCTCCTCAAGGACAACGCCTCGGTGTTCGCTTGGTCCTACGCCGATATGCCCGGTATCTCTACCACAACCATCTCCCATAAGCTTGGGATCGATCCTGCCTACCGGCCGGTACGGCAGAAGAGGCGCGTCGGGGACCAAGAACGGTACGAAGCAATGAAGACTGAGGTCGACAAACTGTTGAGTATAGGTTTCATCCGGGAAGTTCAATACCCCCGATGGCTAGCCAACCCGGTGCTAGTAAAGAAACCCAACGGGAAGTGGCGAATGTGCATCGACTTCACCGATCTCAACAAGGCATGTCCCAAGGACAGCTTCCCTCTACCGAGGATCGAGCAGCTTGTCAACTCCACTGCCGGTCACGAGGCCCTGAGCTTCATGGATGCCTACTCAGGCTACAACCAAATCAAGCTAGATCCCGAGGACCAGGAACACACCTCCTTCATGACCGACCAAGGTCTGTACTGCTACAAGGTCCTACCCTTCGGATTGAAAAATGCCGGGGCCACCTATCAACGGTTGGTCAACCGCATGTTCTCCAGGCAGATCGGGAGGACCATGGAAGTGTACGTGGATGACATGCTCGTCAAGAGCTTAAAGAAAAACGACCACCTTACCGACCTACAGGAGACATTCTCCATCCTCCAGGATTATGGGATGAAGCTCAATCCCGAGAAGTGCGTCTTCTGCGTAGGCGAAGGAAAATTCCTTGGCTTCATGGTCAGCCACCGGGGTATCGAGGCTAATCCCGAGAAAATCAGGGCGATCCTGGACTTGGAATCTCCCAAAACCTTCAAGGACGTCCAGAGCCTTAACGGTAGGATCGCAGCTCTCTCCCGGTTCATATCACGGTCTACCGACCGGTGTGCCCCATTCTTCAAAATTCTGAAGACCGGGAAGAAGTTCGAGGGCTGGACCACCGAGTGCGAGCAAGCCTTTGCTGCATTGAAAGAATATCTGGCAGCAGCACCACTGCTCAGCCGACCGGTACTAGGCGAACCTCTCTTCCTATACCTATCGGTATCGAGAACTGCTGTGAGCTCGATCCTAGTCAGGAGCCACAACAAGGAGGACCTACCGGTGGACTACACAAGCAAATCTTTCGTGGATACCGAAACTCGGTACCCCGAAATCGAGCAGCTCATCCTTGCACTCATGATCTCAGCCCGAAGGCTTCGCCCGTACTTCCGTGCTCACCCCATTGTGGTGCTTACCGATCACCCACTCGGCAATCCCGCAGGCCGGAGGCATCCGGCGTACTCGTGAAGTGGAGCATCGAGCTCGGCCGAGTTCGATATCACCTACCGACCTCGACCGACGATTAAGGCACGGTGTACGGGCCGACTTTGTCTCCGAATTCACCTCTGTGCAGTCCTCACCCACATCGGTAGAGGGAGCTGGCTCGGCCGAGACGGCCCAGGCCACCGGCGAGGAAACACAATTTGATCCCGCCCTACCGACCTGGCAATTATATGTGGATGGTGCCTCGAACACCCACGGTAGCGGGGCCGGACTCATTCTTATCACTCCCCACACCGGTAGTCCCGACACATCTCGGCTCGAGAGTGCTCTCCGGTTCAATTTCAAGGCTTCCAACAATGAGGCCGAGTACAAAGCACTCCCCGGCCGGCTGCGGCCGGCCCGCACATGGGAGCCCAACAGCTCCGTGTCTTCGCCGACTCACGGCTCATTGTCAACCAAGTCTCGGGGGACTACCGGGCCAAGGATCCCATCATGTCCCTAGATAGGATGTTGGCAAAAAGCTCACCGCCGGTTTCTCATGCCTCAAGCTAACGAAGGTACCGAGAGAAGAAAATCAAAGGGCCGACGCCTTAGCCGAATAGCCTCCGCTATTGACCCCAACCCCGGCAACTCGGTACCCATCGACATGCTAGAAAGCCGAAGCACCGAGACAATGCCCACCGAGGTCAACCACCCGCGCTCGGAGGAGGCGAACCGGATGACACCAATCCTCGAGTACTTGCGTGATGGCTCCCTCCCGAGAGATAATGATGAGGCCAAGAAAGTAAGATTCGGGTCCTCCCGTACCTCATCATTAACAGCCATCTCTACCGACGAGCTCACTCCTTGCCATACCTACGATGCCTCGGACCAGCCCGAGTCCCGAGACGCCATCGGGGAGGTACACGAGGGCATCCGTGGCAACCACCCGGGAGGAAGAGCATTGGCCCACAAACTCATCCGCCTTGGTTACTTCGGCCAACACTCCTCCGGACGCTATATCATTTACAAGGCAATGCCGGCCTGTCGGTTCAACGCACCGAACGTACCGAAACCATCCCGGCCGCCGGAGACGACGGTGAACCCATGTCCCTTCGCTCGGTGGGGAATCGACTTAATCGGCCCACGCCCAAGGGTACCGTGGTGTTGAACACGTGGTAGTCGCCACCGACTACTCCACCAAGTGGACAGAGGCCAAGGCCCTTAAGTCAATCACTTCCCGGCAAGTACAGTCCTTCATTTGGGAAAACATCATCCGTCGCTTCGGTATCCCTCAAGTCATTATCACCGACAACGGTAAACAATTTGACTCGAATCCTTCAGAAATTCTCGCCGGGAGAAGGGCATCACCCTTTTCTTCGCATCGGTGGCCCACCCGGACCAACGGTCGGTGGAGGCAGTTAACAAAATCCCGAAGAGAACTATGAGGACCAAGCTCGGTGATAAGAAAGGCGCATGGCCCGAACTACTACCGGAGGTTCTATGGGCGTACCGCACCTCGTACAAGGCCGCCACCGGCGAGACGCCATTTTCCCTTGCTTTCGGTGCGAGAAGCCGTGGTACCGGTTGAAATCAACTCCACAACACACCGGATCGACACATATGATCCAAATGAAAATGAAGAACAGTTGTGCCTCAACCGGACCTACTCGAGGAACGTCGGAACAAGCCAACCTCCGGAATGCAGAACACAAAAACCAGCTCAAGCGCAAGTTCGACGCGAAGGCAAAGTGCCGCACCTCAAACCTGGGGGCGTGGGCACTACGAAGGGTAAGGCAAAGTACGAAGAACTCAACGAGCCACGACTTTCAACCAACGGTGGGAAGGCCCATACCGGTAGTCGAAGTCCTCGAGCCAGAACCTACCGGCTCATGGACTCCACCGGTGCATGCTCCCGCACCCATGGAATATTGAGCACCTTCGCTACTACTACCCATAGAAAAATATAAAGCCCGGGACATACCGGCTAAGTGGACCTCACCACTTCTCAAGCAATTGTAATTATCATTTACCATAGTGAAACCCCTACAGTGGACGTAACCTAGGACTCGCATTGAGCCAGGTGAACCACTATAAAATCTGTGTCATCATGAATGCTTGTTCTCCTACCGATAACGCATAAATGCCAAGAACAAAAATGAAACTTCGTAAGACATGTGGCCGGTACCGCCGACCCCCATGCATAAGTTTTGATTATGTTATTACGCATGTGGCCGGTACCAGCCCACCCCCATGCCAAACTTCGTAAGACATGTGGCCGGTACCGCCGACCCCCATGCATAAGTTTTGATTATGTTATTACGCATGTGGCCGGTACCGCTACCCCCATGCCAAACTTCGTAAGACATGTGGCCGGTACCGGCGACAACCATGCATAAGTTTTGGTGATATTATTAAGCATGTGGCCGGTACCAGCTACCCCCATGCCAAACTTCGTAAGACATGTGGCCGGTACCGCGACCCCCATGCATAAGTTTTGGTGATATTATTAAGCATGTGGCCGGTACCGGCTACCCCCACGCCAAACTTCGTAAGACATGTGGCCGGTACCGCCGACCCCCAAGCATAAGTTTTGCTACGATAAATTCATCATCCTAGCGGTATCAATTACCCACATGATACGAATACTAAAAAACCAGCCCTCCCGGTGAGCACTTGGTATCATATAAAAAAAAGGGAGAAAACAGAATTCATAGAATAAGGCGAAACACGCCATTGTTCAAAACAATAAATAAGGGCCTTATGGCCAACTCAAGTACTTGCCTCCCGATAGGCACCCCCTACCGGGAGTGATGTTCAAAAAAGGGTTTAAATCCCCGACAAAAAAAAGGAAAACAAAAAATTACACGGCCCTTGGCCGATACCACCCAACATGGGGGACTTCACTCCTCCGACTGCTGCTGCGATGCGGCTCGGATTGGCCGGGACCACCGGCTAGCTCATCCTCGATCTCCTCGGAGGATGCCCCGTGCTCATCATCAACGTGATCGTCGGTGAGCTCGGGTACGGAGCCGACTCCGGTCCTGTTCCGGGAAGGCCTCCTTGATCTTGCCAAGGATGTACACACCACCGTCAATATAGGCGGTGGCCTCGCTCCACAGCCGACCCCGGTCGCGACGGTAGGCAAGGATGGCCTCCTTCTTGGCCTCACCGAGAGCCGCCTCCGGGCGGCGATCGAACTCAACTTGGGAGGCGAGCACTCTCGGCCGCCACCGCAGCCTTGGCCTTATCCTCGGCCTCCGGACAAGCCTACCGGCTTCAGCCTTTGTCCTCTCGAGCTCAGCCTTGATCCCGTCAAGGGCAGCTACCGCCCGCTCCTTCTGGCCAAACATGGTGTCATAGCCATTCTGCAGGTTCGCCACCCGCCCACCCAACGTTGCCATTCGTTCCAAACCCGCGATCCAGGGCCGGCTCTTCGTATGCCAGCTGCAGCACCGACACAACAAGGGGTAAAAAAAAAAAAAAAAAAAAAAAAACCCCACAAAAAAAAAAAGGGGGGGTAAAGCAACGGACCCTCTCGCATGACCGGAAGAGCAGATCCCTCCGGTCCCCGAGGTTCATCTCCGGGAAGACAAAGAAGGCGGAGACCGGGAGCGGATCCTCCAGCGCTTTCTTCACGCGGCCGCGGAACGCGCATTGTTCTCGGCCGGGATCTCCCTCCCGAAGATCGACACGGACTCCGAGCCGTGCACGGCCAAGGCCGTGCCGGTACCCTCCGCAACCCGGGCCACACCGTCGCCAGCAGCCTCGGCTCCTGCACCTTCTGCTTCTTCCGGTGGTCCCTCACCTGTTTCATGAACTACAACAATGGTTAGTGCCGGTACACAAATTCAATAAAATAAAAGGTGACCGAAGATTACCTCCTCCCGGGCGGTACGCTTCTTGGAGGACCCATCCGGGCCCTCAGATGCAACCTCGGTCTCGGGACCGGCCTCCACCTCCACCTCGGCGGTAGACCGACCCTTGTGGGCTTTCTTCTTCTTCCTCTTCGGTACGAGGTCAGCAACAGCGCCAACCTCAGCACCGGTACCAGCTGGCACCTCCTCCACCACCGGCTGAGGCTCCGGTGCAAGGTCCCCACCGACAGCTTTCTTCAGCTGGTAGAAGTCCTTTCGCTCACGGACCATGCTGGAGTCGCCTTTGAGGGTACGGTACCGACGGTACTGGTAAATAACTGCACAAGAACCACCGGTGTTAGGTGCGTCCATAAGTTGGAACGTACAAGGGTACCGGGCAATACTTACATGGGTTTGGTGTGGGGGCTAAACCGGAGCTATCGAGGGAGTACCGATTCAGGAGCACCGTGGACCTTCTTAGCACAATTGAAATATGCTCCCGGATCCACTGAATCTCTTGCTCTTGCCTCTCGGTAAGCCTCCTCCAAGACTCGATCCACCGCAAAACAAAAAAGAACAAGTGGTCAATACCGAGTATCGGCTAATCACACTATTACATGTCTATAATCAATAAGGGCTACCCACCCGGGCATCCTTGAAACTATGGGGGACTCTCTTCTCGGTCGGTACCGGCCGCCGGGAACTCCCACTCCCCACCGATGAAGAAGTATTTGCTCTTCCATGTCCGCTGGGACGTGGGATTGCCAAAGACGAGCGGGTCCCTAACTATCTCGGGACTCCCAAACTCGTGGCTCTCCACGTCGTGTGTACCGGTCATACCCTCCCGGCAAGGGCCTTCTTCGCTAGACAAAGATCGGATCACCTTCTTATATTTGTGGCTGAACTCCCTCCACTCGGTGTCTCGGGGAGGATCGGTACACGGCCGCACCGACTTCAACTTATACCAGCCCTTGTCCGTCTTGGAATGCTCCTCAAGCGCCCATTGGTTGAAGAACACCGCCGGATCGGGCTCACCGAAACCACAGTGGTGGTAGAGGGTATACGAGGCGTTCGGGCACCGCCGGTGTTTGGGTTCAATGGGCGATGGCAAGGCCAACCTCGGCCGGGAACCGCCGCCGGTACGCCGGGAGGGGAATCCTCGACCCTCACCGAAGAAAACGGTGTGTACCAAGGTTTCACCCGGCACGAGCCAGAAGCACTCCCGAGCTCCCCCTTCTCCGGTAGGCTCATCGTCACCGAGCCGGGGATATCGAAGGCCTCCCTCGGGGCTACCAGGTCCTCCTCGGTAGACGTGCTCAATTTTAATCGGTCCACTGCAAACCCCTCCAAGACGGGACCCTTCTTACTACTACCGGCTCGGGACTTCACATATGGCTCTAAAGCAAGGGGGACTAGGTCCTCACCAGTAGTGACACCCCTCACCACCGTCTGGATCATACCCTCCGGACAAAAACGACTGGTTCTTGGCGAGCAAGAACTACTGGTCCCGGTACTCGAGCTGGAGTCCGAGCCAACCTCCTCCACCGATACGCTCCTCTCTGGCTCTTCACCAGAGAAGGCATTACCACTGCTACCACTCTCGCTACCTGAGTCAGACATCTGCAAAAATGGACCAAGGTTCTTATCGGTAGGGATAACCTATGCCTATGCCTATGCAACCTAGCTCGGTACTAAGGCTGGACACCGGTACTCAAACTACGTTACAAAAGCAAAGCAAAAAACTAAATACAAGGGATCAAGGCATCGGTACTTACGATTCTTGAAGGCCGAAAGTCGAGTACCGAGTGGTCACACTTCGCACTACCGATGCACGCTCTCGTTCTCCTACCGACGGCTTGCGAGCTCGGAAGTGAAGTTTGCAAGAATGAAGTGAGGTGAACTCTCTTCACCCCCATATATATACGGAGTCAACCCATCTTGACCGTACGACGTGAACCGTCGCGGCCCGGATGGCGACACGTGGCAACACGACGGTTGAGCTTCCCCACGATTTTCCAAACCGGCCAGGACGTGACGCGTGTCACCCCACTACCTCGGCAGCTACGCCGAGGAGCTCAACGGCCACGACGCTTCAACTCCCCTCGAAACTCGGAGCGGTTACAATTCCCCGACCGGGAGGAACCCCTTGTTCGGGGACTTGGGGGACTACGTGGGACGGTACCAAGCGTCGTCTCGGCTGCCCCACCGACACTTCGCTACATCCCGATATGAACTTCTGGAGTAAGTCCCCGACCATAAGCTTCCTCTTGCTCGGGACTTGGGGGACTTCGTTGCTACCATTTCATATCTTTACCGGATAGATCCGTAGTAGCTCACTATCACCGGAGCAGCCTCCTTGTAGCCCCATAACCGACTCGGTAGGGCTCCCCTACCGAGAACATAATCTCTCGCAACGCCCGGCGGCATCTACCGACTCGGTAGGGATCCCCTACCGAGTATACCGCCCCGGGCCACGCCGAAGCCCCGGCAATACCCCGCGGTACCAGTAAGACCGGCCGGGTGTACCGACCACAAGCTCTCCCCCGGCTCTACATGGACGTCTCCCGACCGTGCACGGGTGTGACCAGCCCCACGGGTGCCGGCACGGCCAGCCGGCACACGTGCTTGTCCACTACCTCACGGATCGCACTAAGTCGCGAGCCCATGCCGCACTAGGCGTCGCCATCCCTCGATGCGCACATCGAGGTAGTGGACCGAGAATATTCCTCGTGTCGGGGGATGTCCCCCACGCCGGGAAGCTTGTCTCCGACCTCACCTCATATATAAGGAGTCCTCACTCCTTATTCGGTACGTTCTCTACGAATCCCAAACTCTCGCTCTTAGACCCACCGGTACTAACTCGAGCGTCGGAGGGCCTTCGGTCGGTACACACCGACCTCCCCGACCAATCCCGTGCTTTCGGTACCCAAGTGCGACGCTACCGGGCAGTTGGGAAACGGCAGAAACATGGGCTGGCTTGGTTTTGTGGCATCGGTGGTAGATTCTCAGGGGGCATTGCCGGTGGAGGTTGCACATGACGGTGGAGATCACCTTTGGTGCGGCGGGGCGATGTCAGATATGGTGGTGCAGCCGATGCTATTGATCCGCTTCCTTGCTAGAGTTGGGGATTTGAACATGAGCTATGTCATTGGGTCTCTGCTAGCCTAAGTTTAATTTCATGTTTTTTTTTTCTTGTTTTTTTTTCCTAGTCCGTAGCTTTCGCTACTAATAACTCCCTATCATCGTTGGTTTCTATGATGATTTGGGACCCTAGTGAGGGTGTTTTCTCCACCTTCGGGTATTACTCTTCGGAGTGTTGAGCACACGCAGATACGGAAATTCCGTATAATCATTTGATCGATGAATCTTTTCGCCGTACCACAATTGCGTGCATTGGCGGCAGGAGATTCGCTAGTTGTTTTAGATGATTAGTGAGTTTTTGTCTTTGTAGGCTCGTTGTTTCAACGAGCTCGATGGTCTATAATGAGAGGTATTTGTTAAAATCTTTAGTTGTCCGCAATCGACGGATCCGGTTACGAGCCTAGGAGTTTGATGTATGTGTCTTTCGCGGCTTCGATAATATATGAATTATCTGTTTCTCAAAAAAAAAAAAAAAATAATAATAATAAGTATGTAATTAAAATTTGAAATGTGGTAAAGGAATTTTTTCTAATTTCTCCAAAAAAGAATTATGGGCGGCAGTACCATATGCCCTATGTGTCTTGAAAAGAAATAAAGCCCTCTGCTTAGCCATCTCCACGGGAGACGTGGGTACTTAAATATATATATTTTAAAAATATTTGGTTTTCGAGTTTTAAGTCCCAACTCTATATTTTTTTAATTTTTTTTGTTACAAAAAGTTTAGGGAAGGGAAATGCTATCCCCACACCTAGGGCTACGGTATATCCCAAACCTTTTTATCAGGATTTACAGAAAAATTTATAGATCGCCCACCAAACAAATGATTGTCAACAACGGGAATCGAACATAGGTTGAGGCTCAACCACAAATCCGCCCATGCTAACTCAATCAACCCTTGTTGGCTCCGACCCTAAATTTTACCTTCCAAGTTCCAACTGTCATTAACATTTGTTTTTTCATTTTTTTTAATTTAAAAAATGATCAAACTAGCGCTCGGGCACAAAGAGTGCAGTAAAACAAAACAAAAACAGAGGTTGGTTAACTAGTGTTCTTCCTTCCCCAACATGTAAAAGCGGCTCAGAAACAATGCAATCTGTGAAACCTTCAGTTCCAATTCTCCTATCCTTGTTCCTATTGTTCTCTGCATATTCCAATATCTTCCTCCACAAAACTCTCGCCGATGGCGTCACTCCCGGGGAAGCAAAACAGCTCAGGGACGAGGTAAGCTCTTCTCCAATCATCCCCTAATTAGGGTTTTCTTTCAATTTGGGATTGCTTGATTTGACTTGCTCTTACTTAAATTACTTCAGTGTTCTGACATTGGGTTTTATTTAGCCTCAACTTGATTGCTAATTGAAAAGTTGTCGAATTTGTACTGATTAGAGTAAATTGGAGCCCTTTTGGTTATGAAAACCTCATTTCAGAAGGACCTGAATTTCAATTTTGTATGAGACAGGCCATCTTTTACCGATTTAGTTCATTGACTGCCCAGTATAATATAGTTCATCACCTAGCTAGTCGCACAAAGTTTTAATCTTTAATAATTTTTGTAAAAGTTTTGGATATGAGTATGCCATGCTTCTGGGATTGGGCATGTTCTTGATCTTATGTCAAAATCAGCACTTCTCATTTTCTATAAATTACAGATTTTCTATAAAATCAGCACTTCTGGGATTGGTTTTTCTATTTCCCTAGGATTTTAGTCCTATACTGATAAGCTCTGTCACGTTGGCAACAGTTGTAAGTGTTATGGAAACAAGATAATATTGTTTCAAAATTCCCGTTGTATTGGTATTCAATGTCAAGCATCAAAATCGTAGAAGACTTTCGTTATTGGAACTCTCTTTTTGAGAATGAAGAAGTAGGCTGCCTTTATTGTATTCATTTGGACGTACATTAAGCAAGGTTGCTTTAATATATATATATATATATATATATATATAATAGTTTTGCATTTCTTGTAAAGTTGTACATTTTCTACTTACAATATGGTGCTTAAATAACTTGGCAATATATACTTTTAATTGTAGGTCAGGGAAATGTTTTATCATGCATTTAATGGGTACATGGACCATGCTTTTCCACTTGATGAATTAAGGCCTCATTCTTGTGGGGGTGAAGATAGCCTCGGTGGATATGCCCTAACTTTGGTAATACAAATCATGAATCCTCATTTTCAATTTTTCTTTGATGCTACTACGATTTTCTTTTTAATGTTTGTATTCATAAACTGTGTGCTATGCGTCTGTCATTTCATTGTCACAGATTGATGCTTTAGACACACTAGCTTTACTTGGTGATAGGTACCGCCAGTGGACGGAGCTAGGAATGTATATTAGGGGGGGCCAAAATATGAAGGAAGCCAAGGAACGTGGGAGTTGGGGGGGCCAATACAGTATAAATAGGCTTAATTCAAATGGAAGTAGCTTTGTTCAACATATATTCAAGCCTATTTTGTAAATGATGGGGGGCCAAGGCCACCCAAGGACTTGGCTCCGTCCCTAGGTACCGCTTTGCTACCTCTGTTGAATGGATTGGTAAAAACCTTCAGTTTGATATAGTGAGTATAGAATTTGTCTCTCTTATTCACTCCTTGTATTCCTCTCTCTCTCTCTCTCATTATTTCTTTCTCATTTGCTGTTCTAAACCTAAGATTTCGAGGTTATGTTTTGGCTTATATATATATCTGTACCATTTCACTGTTTTTCTTATGATCTTTATCCATTTATGATAGGATGGAGTTAATGTTATACATGTTACTTTGTTATATATGAATGACTTTGTCCATCTAACTTTGAAGTTTTTGATTGTTGCAGAATAAGACACTATCTGTTTTTGAGACTACCATCCGCGTCCTCGGGGGTTTGCTCTCTGCACATTTTATAGCAAGCGCTTATGCTACGGTAGCTATTAGTTGCATTTCTCATTTTTTTTAATTCCATAAATTAAACTTTTATGCCGTGAGAATACAGGGGACTGTGCCCTTTGGGTTGAGGTAGAGGATATTGTCCTGAAAAGCTGTGTCATATATATATATATATATAGTTTTTAAGATATAAACTAATACATATATGTGGCATATATATATATGCCACATAAAGAGAAAAAAGTGGATGGGTTAGTTGTAAGAAGGGTATATACTATATAGCAATATAACCTTTCTTGCTTATGTACGGTTCTTTCTTGTTATTAGTCCGGTAGAGTGCAGCGGTATAGAATCATAGGATTACATAATTTGAAGGTCAGTATTGAATTATTTGTACACCCTTCTGTTGCAGGGCATGAGAATTCCAACATATGACAACCAGTTACTGAACTTAGCTGAGGATCTAGGCCGAAGATTGTTACCTGCATTCGATACTCCTTCAGGTGTACCATACTTACTAGATTACCTCCTTTTTATTTAATGTACACAAAAGTCTATGCAAGATCTTTCTGGCTGAACTCTTGTTATTTAGCATTCTTTATCACTCCCAATGTTTCAGAGGGAGATTGCTCCTAATTTATGACTTTGGGTACCTGACGACATGAGTTGGTAGATTCTGTAGAGAACAAGATTATGAATTATTTTATTTATTACTCTGGACCAATAGTAACGAATAAGAACAGTGCGATTTATGTTGAGAAGCACCAATTGATGTCTGATCTGGATGGGAGGCTTAACAAGGCATAAATGGTTGTTACTTTTCTGTATGTTATTTTATTTTCAACGGCTGAATTTTAGACTTAACGAGTGACAGAGGTCTCTTCCACGGATTTTTGGAATATAATGTGAGGGAAAGCATTTTGCCACTAAACAATCCTTAAAAAGCATATTTTATGGATTGAATTGTTGTGGGAGACTCTAATTAGTACCTTATAATAAGGGCTCATTGAAGACTTTTAAATCAACGGTTGGATGAGTGTAGTTGATATTTTAAATTTTGAACACTCTAACCCTCATTGAGTCCTTGTTTTAAGGTACTCTCACTAGAGAGAGCCCCAAATTGTTGTTGTCTTTTTTTTATGGATTGCCAACTAAGCAACCCCAAAAGTTGAGAAGATTTGTCTACTGCATAATGAATGTCAAACTTTGTATTTCAGTTGCAAAAGTACATATGTTATGTACTGGTATTCCACATATACTTTTAAGCTTCTGAAAAAAGTATATCTGTGATTTGGTTCGGAGGAGATGGCCTTCCTGGTGCCTCTCACCCCACTGGTGTGTGATGTGTTAAAGAGCAGGTGAAAGTTCGGATCATGTGTTGCTTTAATGTTCTATTGCTCTATCTTTGTGGCAAAAATTATATAGGGAACTAAATGTTAACTGGAATAATCTAGGCTCATGTAATGCCCTATTGTGCGAGGGATATAAGTTCTTTGGAGGCAAGAAAAGGGCATGGTTTTAGGTAGATGTGTCGTTTTGGTTGTTTTTTGGGTGGTTTGGATGGATAGGAACAAAAGAATCTTTGTGGAAGCTAGGGATGAGGATGTAGAACAACTGAGGGAGTTCGTTTTTTGGCATCTCTTTAGGTTTGTTCAGTTCAGAGTTTCTTTATTCTATTCCGGCCATTATTTTTGATTGGAATGCGGCTGTGACTTAGATTTTGTTGCTTGTTTGGCTTTGATGCTTTTCTTTTTATGTTATTCAAGCGGACTCCTTGTCCTCTGTGCCGTATGTTGTGTTGTATATGCTTGTTATTTTTATTTAAAGTTTGTTTCTTATATGTGAAAAAAGTTATCCTTTCTAAGCAATCTTACCTTGCAGGAATTCCTTTTGGATCTGTCAATCTAATGCATGGAGTTGATGAACATGAAAGCAAGGTAAGCTCTCTACATTGTCTCTTTTATGTGCAAATTTCTTTATTCTTTATTATGCTCTGAGTCCTGACTCATATTTTAGGACATTGAACAAGTAAATTTTCCTGTTCAAGCTAAAGCTTAGTTTAGATGTAGAATTCTATCTGCAGTTGATTATTCTTGTATGTTTAATTACTTATCATATCAAGGCTAGTATTTATTTTTCAGTCAAGGTAAGCTCTCTACATTGTTTCTTTTATGTGAAAATTTCTTTATTCTTTATTATGCTCTGAGTCCTGACACATAATTTAGGACACTGAACAAGTAAATTTTCCTGTTCAAGCTAAAGCTTAGTTTAGATGTAGAATTCTATCTGCAGTTGATTATTCTTGTATGTTTAATTACATATCATATCAAGGCTAGTATTTATTTTTCAGTCAAGGTAAGCTCTCTACATTGTTTCTTTTATGTGCAAATTTCTTTATTCTTTATTATGCTCTGAGTCCTGACACATAATTTAGGACACTGAACAAGTAAATTTTCTTGTTCAAGCTAAAGCTTAATGTAGAATCCTATCTGCAGTTGATTATTCTTTTATGTTTAATTACTTATCATATCAAGGCTAGTATTTATCTTTCAGTTTGCTGAAAATTTGAAAATTCAAATCTGGTTTGTCTAGATAACATCAACAGCTGGTGGTGGGACTTTGACTTTGGAATTTGGAGTGCTCAGCCGCTTGACAAATAATCCCAGTAAGTAGTAGCTACCTTTTCTTCGAGCTAGTAGTTTCATCCATCTTTCTTGACTGCACTCTTGGCTTCTAGTTGTCTTCTTGAAGTACAGGCCCTTGGGCTTCATGCTATAAGTGACTTTATGTGCTTCTTATTTGGTATTGAAGTTGTAATTATGATCTCGACTCCGTCATAATTGGTCTGTAGAGAAGTTACTTGAAGTAGGATTTACCACCTTAATTTTCCCTTCTTTTTCCTCCGTTCTGTGATTGTTTTTTTTTTCCTTTTTGTTTGCTATTTCTTACTTATGGAAGGGGAAGTTTACCTTTTTCCATCTTCATGGAATTGCAGTATTTGAACAAGTTACCAAGAATGCAGTGCGTGGACTTTGGGCTCGCTGTTCAAAGCTCAATTTAGTTGGTGCCCATATTAATGTTTTTACAGCTGAATGGACACATAAGGTAACTTATGTCAGGACTGATGGGAAATAGCATTATCAGGTTTTTAAGGTCACCAAATCAAATATTTGATATGTTTGTCAGTTTATGTCATGACTGATGACAAAAGCTCCTAGAAATAAAATCTGACAGGAAAGGGTAACTAGTGATAAAAAAATTATTGGAAAGTTTGGGAGCTTTTGGGTTTTAACAGGACACATCAAATAAAGCTATCAGCTAGATTGTTGGAAAACAGCATTCTCGTTACAATAATTGTTTCATGCTCTTGTGACGATGAAGCCCTTTTATTTCCCTTAAAAGAAGACCTGGCTTTTTCTTTACAAATCTAGGAAGCAAAAAGCTAGCCTTTCTTCTCATAAGCGATTGTTTTAGTTGATTTTTGTTGACTAGTTTTCAGTCTCAATTTTCTGTACTGGGATGATCTTTTGGGTCAGTGAACTGGGAGTTTGAATGGCACCTTAGTAATTTGGTGTAGCTCTTAGTTTAGGGATTACCATTATGTCCATCAATTAAGATATTGAGAACCAATTGTTTTTGTTAATTATGTTTGCAAAGAAATATAGTCCAAAACTCCTAGTTATAGCGAAAGGGAATTGTGTGTCACTATATTATGCTATTTCACTGAGTGATGAGAAGCATGATAGCATATCATTTTTAATTTTCATAATTTATTTTTGATCTACTTGATATTCGTCTATTTGAAGCAATTTCTCTGATTTTAGGATTCAGCATGACAAATATAACTCGTGCAGGCATTTATGTCTTCTTGCCATTGGATTCTAATGTAAAAGACAGTATCTTTGCTGCCGGCCTAAATGTGCTCTTATAAGATCTGTACATACACTGATATGTGAAAGGGGTGGGTTTGGTTCTTTTCTCTGTATTCTTGTTTACCATTAGTAATATCATTTCAGGCTTATTTGTTATTTGGAGACGAAGAATATCTGTACTTATTTCAAGAAGCTTATGCTGCTGCTATGCACTATCTTTACAACGATCCTTGGTAAATGCTGAAACTAGTATATGCTATCATGTATTTGTACATTGTCCCTAACCTAATAGCACTTTAATTTACTTGTGTGTAGGTATGTAGAGGTAAATATGGATTCTGCTGCTGTTGTGTGGCCGTTGTTTAACAGTTTGCAAGCATTCTGGCCAGGACTTCAGGTTTGTAACGTGTTATTAATTTTAAGATATATAATATGTATACAGTTGACACTAGATAATCGAGAACTTGTTCGTTAGGTTTCAGTGACATTGATTACCCTATCTTTTGGAAGGTTTTAGCTGGAGATATGGATCCTGCAATTCGAACTCATACTGCCTTCTTTAGTGTGTGGAAAAGATATGGTTTCACTCCGGAAGGTTTCAATCTCGCTGCATTCAGTGTTCAGGTACCATAATTAACTTTTTCTAAACCTTCATACAGGTTTGATTTACCCTGGTTTTAATTGTATGATTTTCTCTAATTCATTTTTTCAACCCTTTTCTAGACTGAAACAGTAATGGTTTAGACTACCATATCAATGCATCTGTAATGTTTGTCTACATTTATTTGTAGCACGGACAAAGAAGTTATCCGCTGCGTCCAGAGTTAATGGAGAGCACATACTGGCTCTATAAAGCTACCAGAGATCCCAAGTAAGCTCTTAAACTTTTAATTTGTGGGTCCTCTTTAAGCTTTTCATCACATTTCTTTGGACTGATGTTAATGGCATTTGTAAAACACATATTTCTACTTTACTAGAGAACGGAATACGCTTAGAAAAAGGCATTTTAAATGTCTATGTTTTTCATTGTAGGTATCTTGATGCAGGACGGACATGGTTGCCAGCCTGCAGCACAGTGCACGATGCCCTGCGGATATTGTCATATCTCAGATGTAGAGTTCCATAAGCAGGGAGATCATATGGAGAGTTTTTTTCTAGCTGAAACAGTAAGAACTTACTAGTCAAATATCATGTCTTCATCTTGGTTCTCAGTAGAGTTTTGAAGATGATTATTGGTCAACATATTTGAATATACCTTCTCTTTCTAGCTAAAATACTCACGTCGGTTAATTAGAATTGACAGCAGAACCCAAATTGTCTTTTGTAAATAATCCACTAGGATTTCCAAAAGTATCTTCTCTGTATTATTGATTATTAAGATTTTGGGCAGAGTGGAGGGATATGAATCATATAATTAAGGTGATGAACATTGTTACAGTTAAATTTCAACCAAAGCCAAATCTACTTTTTATCCTGGCTATGCTTTAGCAAAAGGGTTTTTTTTTTTTTAATAAACTTGGAATGTGTTAATGAAATTATTATTATTATTTTTCTCTAGGAGAAATACATAAGAAATTAAACTAATCCTTGAAGATTTTAAGATGAGCTTGAGAATGTTCTCATTTTCCTAAATATATCTTAGTGGCAAGGTAGTATTGGGGATTAATTTCTCAACTCCTTTTTCTACCAATATTGTATGCTTTCGTATGGTTTGAATTATGTTCCATCTTTTTGCTCATTTATCTTTTTTCTTTCCTCTTCCATTACATGTTATTAACAACATGCAATCCAATTGGGTTAAATATTTGTGGCTACTTTTTGATTTGGCTGTGGGACCTGATAACCTTGTTGATAATGGACCATGCAAGTAAGTTCTTTCCACTCCTATTGTGTTATAGTGCCCGACTTATTATTAAAGACTAAAAGAGCCGACTTATCTTATTCCGGTATGCTGTGAAAATGCCTCTTCTTACAGGTACATCTTTAGCACTGAAGGCCACTTATTGCCTGCAACCCCTGAAATATCTCTAGTGCAGGAACATTTCTCATATTTTGGGGCTTGTTGTAATACTAGCAACATTAGACAGGAAGCATCAGATGTTGCAACTAATCCTCAATATAACTTGTATGGAAGGGTTGGCACTGGATTTCCATCGAACTCCCGTTTTTCTGATTCAACCCCTATATCAGGATTAATAAAAGTGAGAATTGCATAGCATGGGTTTTTTTTTCTTGAACCTTCCTTGCTCGTCCTATTGATTTTACTCGCTGTTTATAGTTGGCAACTAAAAGCTACCTTAAAACATAGATATTATTGCATTTTAAATTTAAATGGTTTTAATTTAAGTCTGCATAAGTTTTAAGCATTATGAAAGTATCACTTTTGAAGTCCATTGAAAATTCTGTCTGTCTGCAGGGGGTTTGCCCAGGACTAACTCATGGGCAAAAGTTTGGTATAACATATGTGTCCATAAACCAAGGAGATCTCACTACTGCTGAGAGCCATTCAATGATGGTAGTTCCGAAACAAAATTCTGATTATTCACTGTCAGAGACTAAGAATTACCATGAAAATTTGGTCAAATCCAGTGAGGGAGAACAAGCGACTGATGCACCTCAAAAATGATGTTCGCCCCTGGCCCCTGTGCATCTGTAGTGTTATTCTAAAAGGTACATTGACAAAATAGATGATTCTGGGAAGGGTCTAGTCCAGCATGTCAAACTGGTTCGGGCTGTTAAGTTGGGTGTAACTAGCTTGAGATTCTCAACTTCGGACTTGTAAAGTATGCGGCAATTGTTTACAGAATTATCATGGAGGTTTAGGGTGGGAAATATAAACAGGAAGAATGAGGTTCTGCCAGAGATGCCTTGCTGGTTATACTTCCCCCAAGAGTTGAACTGGGTCATCTGTTAGGCTCATGTAAGTTTGGCATAGTTAGCATAATTATGTACACCAGTTTTCTTTGATAGGTCTCAAAAGTTTGATTATAATGTGGTCATCAGCCTATAGATGGATGGGTACTCGAATATGCCTTGTAGAATACATATCCAATTTTTCGGAGGTGCTAGACATTTTCACTTGTTGAGGACCCTGATCTACAGAGATACTTTACTTTGACAGTTGTATTCAAAATACAATACAATGAGAGGCTGAATTTAGCTGATCTTACAGAGTTATAATTGATTCTTTTGGGCTTGTGACTTTATGTTTTAAAATTGACTTCTGATGTCTTCGATTTTGTGAAGGGTTATAGTTCTCGTTAGTGTGTTATACGAGTGAGAGCAACCACAGTACTACTTATACATAAAATTGGAACCAAGCTATTGGTGTACAAGAATAACATGACAAAAACAGATCCAATTGTTTTTCTTTTTTATCAAATTTGGCCAAGAATTGGTTTATTATATAATTTCAAAGTTGAAATTTATAGGTAAAATTTGCAGTAATGGCAGGGTTTCAATGGGCAAGAAGATTTGAGTGAAATCACTGACAGGGTTTTGGTAGGGAAGAACATCGAGAGAAAGAGTAATTATTTTGATTTTTGGAATTGAAAAAAAAAAATTTGAAAATTCAATGTATTAAATATAAAAATTTGAAAATTCAATGTAATAAAAATTTGATAATGGTTCCATGTACCATCCAATTTTGAAGTCCATAATTCTTGTTGCTGTAACTGATATTTTATTGAAATTTGTTTTACGTATTTAGGGAGCTGAAGAAGAAGGAAAAGAAGTCCTCTCCTTCTTACCAATAACAAATTTCTACAATTACGCTTGTGCTCTTTCAACTTTGTAAGATTGTGTGATTGCTTACCCAATAACTATTTTTCCTGCGATTTAGACAAAGAAGGTCAATCCTAGGGAATTAAATCCATATTTGAAGGATGATGGAAGTGATTATTCAGAAGATACCGAGGAACCTAAAGCTGGTGGCCGGGGACGGACATACACCTTCCTCTGTTGTTGGCGATGGAGGTGCAAGTTGGAGACTTAAAGCATTGAAGCGGGCAAAAGAGCAAGCAACTCGAGAAGGACAAGGGCTAGCCCCACGAGGTATACTATCGATCTTTCCCTTCTATGTTTTAGCAAGTATCACAATCCACATTCTTCTGTTGTCGCATGCATTGGAAACTGGCATTTTACAGGTTGTGGGGGAGCGTTGGGGTTCTATCGGTCAACTAACAGTCTCTTTGGTATCAAATAAAGCAGTTCCATCTCGTGCTCATCTACATGCAATACAGAGTAGAAAGAAAGGGCTGAGTGAGGAACAGCAACCAGGTTCCAACAATGACATGGATAAAAAGGTATATGGGAATAACTGAGAGCTTTTTATTTTTGAAAAGTTCAAAACTGTGAAATGTGAAGTAAAATTTATAAATATATGTGAGTTAATAGTTAATGTTCCGTCTTTTTAACATGCTACATGTATGTGACTACCAGGACACTAGCCGACACTACCTGAAGGATGTATGAATGTATCTATCCGACATCCTAAAATGAGGGAGCCTAAAGTTACAAGATTCTTTATCCTGGGGAAAACAAAAGAGTCAAAAAAAGTCGAGATATCTCTTCCAAGGACTCTGGTCTTATAGCGGATGCAGTGTGTAGCTTAAACAGGTTTTCCAATGATGGAAGCTTCCTCAGTGAACTCACTCGTAAGCAGACTAATGATGATTCTAGGAATCCTATTAACAAAAATGTACTAGACACGAGAAAACCCAGTGAATCCAGTGCTGCATCTAAGGGTGAACTGAGTGCGAACCAGTTGGCAGCTAAGGCTTTACAATTTCGTATGAAAGCCTGAAAGGGAGCATGAAGAAGCTGAGGAACTTCTGGTAAGACACATGCAATACCCTATCGCTCTCTCTCTCTCTCTCTCTCTCCCCTGAATAGGGAGTGCATAAAAATATATGGAGTGATATGCAGCTTGATATGCTTTAAGCTAGTGTTTTTAATAAACCATAATGTGTCATCAACATTTGATGTGAACACCCCAGTTTCTTTAGCAACTTGGAATAGAAATCATATCCAATCTAGGGTGCAGTGGAAATGCTCTCATGCAGTTGAGGTTATTTTGGTCCTTAGCTTTGTGCAGGGACTGTGCTTTCCCTAGCTTGTTCACCTGTTTCTCTTCATAGTATTAACTTAAAGCACCATTCATTTGCTTGGCTTGCACCCTACTGTTTTTATATGCATCTATTTATTTGAAAAGAGATTCTTATGCTAAATTTCTAATCTATTTTGGGATATTTTAATTATTCTTATGATCATTACAATATTTTACCCCACTTGTCTAACAAACCAAAAAGGTTGGATTTGTTTGTCAGTAATTAATTGAAATTTTTTTTGTTAATAGCAAGAAGTAGAAAACCTAAAGGCAAAGCAGGGTGGTGGAGATAATCCGATCAGACCACAAAATGAAAGAGGTACAAACAGGTAATGCTGCTTCTCCTTATTCTTCTTGTATTATTTATTTTGTTTGAATAAAAGATGCATCATAGCGAAAGTAGTACTTCTTACGACAGAAAACATGGGCATGCATGCTCTTTGATCCAACCTAAAAGGTAGGTACATATGGTATAGGATTGATGGATGGCTTTTGACCTCAAACTGTTAAGGAGTATTCGATTTGATGTTCTATTTATAGGTTCTCTTTGCAGTTCCTGTAAAGGAGTATTCGATTTGATGTTCTATTTATAGGTTCTCTTTGCAGTTCCTGTAAAGGAGTATTCGATTTGATGTTCTATTTCCCGTCACTTTTACCCTTTCCGCTAATAAGAGATGGCCAAAGGATTCATCGAGTTATAAAAAGGACTGCAGTGTAGTATTCCTAGAACAAACCTGGTGACTCTTATGGGTTCTTTTTGCAGTTCGTGTAAAGGATTGTTCATTTGTTGTTTGATTGCCACCATTTTTCAATGGTTTTTTTTTTTGTCGTATTTCGATATATAATTATTGGTTGGTATGTTTGTTCTGATAAGAGATCCTTTTACCTAGATATGCTATGCAGGACATGTCTCTTCGTCAAAAGAAAAAGGAGGATGATGCTGATATGCATCTAGCCCAAAAGATAAAGCAGAACAAAAAAATATTTTTTTTTTTTTTTTTTTTTTTGGACGAGAAAAATAGTATATCTGGTCAGGCAGATGATGAATAGGACTTTGATGATGGTCCAAGCAGAAAGTCTAAGAAGAAGCAGGGAAGTGATGATCGTAAGGTCACCCAGAAGAATACCATTGCAGCGTTTCTCCATACAACGTGATCGAGCAAGAACCAAAGAGACCGGCACATGATCTGGCTGTGGATGGTCATTGCCGCATTTTCCCTATGCAGGTGATCGAGCTTGATCTAGTTGCTTCTCCGGTCTTGTTTTGTTGTTCTAATCTTTTGATAAGGAGCTTTAGCCCCTAGTCTTGTCTCTTGTGACATCTAAATTTTCAAGCAATTTTTATTACATATTCCTTTTTGTTTTGAAAAACAAATCAATGTTCCTATTTTTCCATTTCACGCTAAGCAACCTAGAGGCTCGGTTCGGCTAGGGCTCGTTGAGTTTCACTAGGGTTTTCCCAATCTCAATTGCTTGGAAAGTGGCAGACAACTCTACAAATACCCACATCACCCGACGCCTTGATCAAAAACATTGTCGGTATTTGCCATTTGGCTTCTTAAAAGGCAAATTGGAAGGCGGATGTCTTCGGTCAAATTAGGGTTCATTCTATTTCTTGATACAAAGAGAGGTCTTCAGTCAAATTAGGGGAGAAAAAAGGGAGCAAACTAGCTGAGAAAAAACTAATTAGGAATCATAATACCTACCGAATGATATGGGGCATATATAAAGCTATTAGCTGTTATATTCCAAGATTATTCATACCCCATATACAACTTGATAGACAAAGTTCTGCTACATTAAGAATATAAGAATAACAAAGATAAAAAATAAAATCATGTTGAAGGATACCCGTTTTGTGTGTGCTTATCAACCTAGGAGTATCTAGTTAGGTTTACATAAGGAATGTATTGAATAGGAATCCTTTTACATTATGGATTGTATCTTGTATTCCTCTATATATAGAGGCACCTATTCATCAATAAAGATCATCTATTCCTGTGCTATTTACTTCTCGTATTCGCATACTCAATATTCTATAACACGTTATCAGCACGAGTTCTAGCCCTGAGACCAAAAACCCGAGAAATCCCTAAAACCTAGAAAATCCCGATCGCACTATCCGTCCGGACACCATACCCCGCCGCCCGGACGCCGAAGCTTCTGCCGAGAAGAAAACTTGGCTGGATCTCCATCGTTGCCGCTGCTACTTCTTCCTTCGCCGCTGCAAACATCGATCCCTGTGCTCCCTAGACATCAAGAAAGAATCCAAGTAAGTCTTATGAACTTTTCTCACTTTCTTGAGTTGATGCGGTTGTGTTTTTCATCGGGGACTTACAACCTCCCTTCTTCTACCTCCCACCTTTCTTATAACGTGGGATAACCTTTCGAGACTCACCAAACTATGAGAAGTATTAGGGGAGTGATCGAGCTTTATGTCGCTTGCGGCATATGTAAGTCATGAGCACCTCTAATATCATCATGCTATTGGTGACGATCTCAAGAGCCGAATTGTGGGGATTCGAGCTATACCTCCGGATAAGGGATCCGTAGAGAAGAAGAGACCTTGAACATGATGTTCATTGTAAACCTCCGGACATGCAATCCGTAGAGAAGAAACGACCATATTACACCAAACGTTTCACCTAAATCTAATACTTGGAAATCGTTTCTTGGGAGCATAGCTCAGAAACTATATTATGTTTTCGTGGGAAGATTCTATTCCGAAAACTGACCTCAATTCTCTTGTTGTTTTTCAGGAATGAGCAACCTGAACAAGTTGGACTTTACGCCCCTGGATACCACTGGTATCGGATACCACAAGTGGGTTCGCGACGTCCGCAACCACTTAAAGGCAAAGGGAATCATCTCGGCCATCCGAGAACCACCTGCCGCCGCCGCAGCTACACCTGCCGCCGCCACTCCCCCTGTTGTCGCAGCCACTGGCTCTGCAACCGATGCCGCACCTGCTCAAGGAGCAACGAGTGCCGCCGCTGCAGCTGCCATAGCCCGCGTCGCCGCTGAGGATTTAGAGGCAAAGAACGCCAAAGCTATCATCCTCATGATTCGCCACATGGACGAATCTCTACAATCCGAGTACCTCAATGAAGAGGATCCCCGTAGACTATGGGTTGCACTCGAAGAGCGGTTCGGCAATGTCCGTGAATCCCTGCTTCCTGACCTTGAGGTGAAGTGGCAAAATCTGCGCTTCTGTGATTACTCCTCGGTCCTAGATTTCAATTCGGAAGCACTCCGCATCAAATCCCTGATGGAATTCTGTCAGAAGACCATTACTGATGCGATGTTGATTGAGAAGACTCTCTCTACCTTCCCCGTCTCTGATTTAGTAGTTGCAAAGAACTACCGCATTGAAGTGCTTAATCGACGGATCACAAGATTTCATGAGCTTATCTCTGCTCTCTCTGTTGCTGAAAAGCATGAGAAGATTCTTGTGAAGAACTATAATGCGAGGCCCGTGGGAACGAAAGCAATTCCGGAGACCCATTATAGTGGCGCACCAAGAGGAGGCCGCCGCGAGCGAAACCCTAAACCTAGGGACAATTCTGGACGTCCTGGTCCATACAATCGCTCTGCTCAAGAAGGTAGTCGCCGTACTAGGCGAGGGGGAGGCCGTGGAGGCCATGGAGCCCGCCCTAGAGACCAAGGCGCCGCCGGCCCTGTGAACCCCACAGGAGCCAACGCCGTGCCCCTTCATAGGGCTGCACCGCATGCGAAAGCTGCCACTCAATCAAAGGATTCCGGCAAGACACCAACATGTTTTAGGTGTGGACAAAACGGACATTGGGCAAAGACTTGTAGAGCACCTGTGAATGTTGCTAATGCATACAAGCTATATCGTGAGGCAACTGAAGTCCACAACTTGGAACAAGAGTTTGACGAAGAGAACGTCAAGTTGAGGGTTGAAGATTTTAAAGCTGTGAAGAATGATGAAACACCTGACTTCGCTTAAATCTTAATTTCCATTGTATTTTGATTTAGTTTCTTGGTTGATAACCAAGTTGAGACTTTGGATGTAATCCATTTTGGCTATATCTTAATAAAATTTCGAGTTTGATTACTTTCCTCAAATTTATTTTAATTATGAGCTTCTTATCTAGGAATGAGTTCCGGAGAACTTGAATGTCTCGCTGATAGTGGAACCACGCATACCATATTGCGCCATAGGCAACTGTTTCTTGAACTTAATGCCTACATATTCCTCTGTGACTACGATGGCTGGACCATCAAACCTTGTGCATGGTAGAGGGCCTGCTCAATTCCTTTTACCAAATGGCACCATGTTTGATGTCACAAATGCTCTCTATGCCCCAAGAGGCAATAGAACTCTCTTGAGTTTCAAAGATATAAGAGCCAATGGATACCATGCTGAGACGCATGAAGAGAATGGAAAAGAATTCCTTTGCATTACCTCTAATGACTGCGGCAGAAAGCGCATCTTAGAGAAGTTTATGTGTATCTCTAGTGGATTATATGCTACCACTATACGAGCTATCGAATCAAATAATGTCATTAGGGATGACCTCTTTGATTCTGACACATATTGGCTTTGGCACGACAGACTGGGACACCCAGGTCGTGATATGATGATCCGTATACTGAAAACATCATACGGACATCCATTCCATCGAGCAAATCGAAGCATGGATCAAAGAATGATCCAAGGAGATGAGAAAACAAGCATAAAAGCTACTGTCCGTAGCAGCCGTCCGGACAAGGAATATTCCGTCCGGACGCCATTGCTCCAGGAGAGCTCTTGTCCGTCGAACCCGACAAATCCGTCCGGACGCCACTATGTCCGTCCGGACGCCCGGGCTCCGAAAAACCTGCTGGACAAATCGAGCACTTTCAGAATAAAGTTCTGTCCGGACGTCGAAAATTCCGTCCGGACGCCAAACTTTCTGGGCAAACAGAACGATTCCAGAATGCATATCCGTCCGGACGGACCCCTCTCCGTCCGGACGCCACAACCTGACCTTGATGCATTCTCGAATTTTGTTCCTTCCTCCTATGCTTCTAATGCCTCTAAGGCCATTCGCTCGTTTTGCAAAGCCTGTTCCTTAGGGAAACTGGGACCGAGACCGTCCTATGCAAAGGATTCTAAAATACTTCTTCCATTCTTACAAAGAATCCAAGGGGATATCTGTGGACCTATTCAACCATCAAGCGGACCATTTAAATATTTTATGGTGTTGGTTGACGCGTCGACACGCTGGTCACATGTCGCGCTCTTGTCCACTAGAAATGCTGCTTTTGCTAAACTCCTAGCACAAATAATTCGCCTGCGGGCTCACTACCCGGATCATCCTATTAAATCTATCAGGCTTGATAATGCTGGAGAGTTTACATCGAAAACTTTCGATGACTACTGCATGTCTATTGGGATTGATGTTGAACATCCAGTTCCCCATGTGCATACCCAGAACGGTCTCGCAGAGGCTGCCATTAAAAGAATTCAAATGGTCACTCGGACATTGGTTATGCGCACCAATCTTCCTCTCTCTGCCTGGGGGCATGCAGTATTGCACGCAGTTTTACTTATTCGTCTGAGGCCCACTGCCACCCAACCATTCTCTGCGCAACAGTTAGTGACTGGGTACGAGCCAAGCATCTCGCACTTACGCATATTTGGGTGTGCTGTTTATGTGCCCATTACGCCGCCACAGCGTACAAAAATGGGTCCTCAACGACGAATGGGTATTTATGTTGGTTTTGAGTCTCCAACCATCATCCGCTATATAGAACCCTTGACAGGTGATCTATTTACCGCCAGATTCGCGGATTGTCACTTTGATGAGACACTCTTCCCGTCGTTAGGGGGAGATAAGAATGTTAACATTCAACGGGAACGACGAGAATTGTCGTGGCCCGTCCCCACTCTGTCTCATCATGATCCCCCTACTGCACAAAGAGAAATTGAAGTGCGTAGAATTATTGATCTGCAGAAAGTCGCCGACTCTCTTCCGGACGCTTTCTCTGATCTTGCTAAAGTGACTAGATCTCACATACCTGCTGCAAATGTACCTGCAAGGATGGAAGTACCTGAAAAGGGCTTCGGACTCAAAGACGTCACGAGTGCCACCCAGAAGGATGGGCTAAGCACCACTGGCGCCACCCCTAATGTAGGAGGTGATGTGGCACAGGCCGCGGCTCCCTCAAGAAAACGTGGGAGGCCGCAGGGTTCGAGGGATACGCGCCCAAGGAAGCGGGCTGCGAAGGCACATGACCCTCTCATCATTGATACTCAAAATCCGACCCATGAAAACATTCCGGATTATGGTTATGTCGAAGAGACATCTCTGGAGGACGCTCCACCGCAAGAACCTATCCGTGAGAATGTAGAGATCTCAATTAATTACACTAGTGTACATGGGACGTGGGATAGAAACTCCATCGTAGTTGACGATGTCTTCGCATATGCTTGTGCACGAGAGTTAATTGAGTCTGATGATATTGAACCTCGCTCCGTTGATGAATGCCAACGTAGAGCTGATTGGCCTAAATGGGAAAATGCGATCCAGGCTGAGTTAGACTCACTAACAAAGAGAACGGTATTTGGGCCCGTTGTGCCAATCCCTTCTGGAATAAAACCTGTTGGATTTAAATGGGTCTTTGTTAGAAAGCGTAATGAGAAGAACGAGATTGTGAGATACAAAGCTCGCCTTGTGGCGCAAGGCTTCTCTCAACGCCCTGGAATCGACTACGAGGAGACATATTCTCCCGTAATGGACGTTATAACGTTCCGCTACCTTGTCAGTTTGGTAGTTTCCGAAAAACTGAACATGCAGCTTATGGATGTGGTCACTGCGTATCTCTATGGGGATCTAGATACGGAGATTTATATGAAAGTTCCAGATGGATTTCATTTGCCCAAGTCAAGTGGCTCCCGACCACGGAGCGCGTTTGCAATAAGGTTAAAACGCTCACTATATGGATTAAAGCAATCCGGACGGATGTGGTATACCCGTCTAAGTGACTACTTGATTGGAAGAGGGTATGTGAACAATGAATTATGCCCATGCGTGTTCATTAAAAACACTAGTTCCGGATTCGCAATTGTCGCGGTTTATGTTGATGACATGAACATTATTGGTACTCTTGATGAACTAAGAGACACCGCTGAATGCTTAAAATCCGAGTTTGAGATGAAAGATCTTGGGAAGACACGGTTTTGCCTTGGTTTAGAACTTGAGCACCGTGATAGTGGAATCCTGATTCATCAATCAGCTTATACCCAAAAGATGCTCAGGCGATTTAATATGGATAAGGTCCATCCTGTTAGCACTCCCATGATTGGTCGCAGTCTAGATCAAAAGAAAGATCTGTTTCGTCCAAAGGATGATGACGAAGACGTTCTAGAGGCTGAAGTGCCATATCTAAGTGCAATAGGCGCATTATTGTACTTAGCCCAATGCACAAGACCCGATATCTCATTCGCCGTGAACTTGTTAGCTAGACATAGCTCTGCGCCCACGCAACGCCATTGGACTGGCATAAAGACAATCTTTCGCTACTTAAAGGGTACGATTGATATGGGCTTGTTCTATCCCTACAGAGAGTCGAATATAGAAAAAGGTTCTATGTTTGAAAATACTGTCGGACGTACTGGGCGTCCGGACGAGGCTCTTCCGTCCGGACGGCCCGATGCCCAGGACGTCCCTGCCCGCGTAAAGCGTCCGGACGCCTTCCTTCCGTCCGGACGGATAACCGGCAGCATAAAAATTACGCCTTACTCCCAAAATGATTGTGATGTTTTGGTAGGTTTTGCTGATGCTGGGTACCTCTCTGACCCGCATAAAGGTCGTTCCCAATCTGGTTATGTCTTTACCATGGGAACCACCGCTATATCTTGGAGGTCTACAAAGCAGACACTTGTCGCTACTTCTTCGAACCATGCTGAGATTATTGCTCTTCATGAGGCGGTTCGCGAGTGCATATGGTTGAGGTCCATAATTGCACACATAAGAAGTACATGTGGTTTGAGGTCTACCACAGATGAACCTACATGCATTTATGAGGATAATGTCGCTTGCATTGAACAAATGAAGCAAGGTTTCATCAAAGGCGATAATACCAAGCATATAGCCCCAAAGTTTTTCTATAATCAGCAACAACAAGAGTTCCTCAAGATTCAAGTGAATCAAGTCCGTTCTGAGGACAATGCGGCAGACTTATTTACTAAGTCATTGCCTAAATCCACATTTGAGAAGCATGTCAAGAGCATTGGATTGCGTAAATTATCTGACCTCCCATGATTGAGGAAATCAGGGGGAGATGCAAACTTGAGGGGGAGTTTGACATCTTGCTATGCCAAATGTGAAGGGTGTGTTGTACTCTTTTTCCCTTCGACCAAGGTTATTTTTCTCCCACTGGGTTTTTTTGTTACTTGGCAAGGTTTTTAATGAGACAACGCGAGGAGCACCACCTAGTGTTGACCGCACAAGGGGGAGTGTTGAAGGATACCCGTTTTGTGTGTGCTTATCAACCTAGGAGTATCTAGTTAGGTTTACATAAGGAATGTATTGAATAGGAATCCTTTTACATTATGGATTGTATCTTGTATTCCTCTATATATAGAGGCACCTATTTATCAATAAAGATCATCTATTCCTGTGCTATTTACTTCTCGTATTCGCATACTCAATATTCTATAACAAATCATACATTAAACACACATGATTAATATTAGTAATTGTCATTAACATAACAAACTCAATAAAGCCTCGACTCCAAGTTTATACAATACCATACATAATTTAGTCCTAAGAACCGCCCACACGCACACCCAACATACTTTGAGTGCTCGCCTTCAAAGCGAGATAACAAACATAATTCCGAGTTTCAACATCCAAATGACATGACTACTAAATAAGTAAATATAAACTCTCACACACCAAACAATCATCCCTGCACATATGAGCGTCGAGGCTTTCAGTACGTTTTTAATCCTTTGCGAGCTTCATCCCTGTCAGCATAAAAGGCAAGGAAAGTCAAAATCATTGAATAAAAAGGAGGAAGAACAAACAGTGTAATCATTTCATATAGTGTACTGCAGCTAATTAGAAATGCACTCTGCTTCTCACTGATTCAAAACAAATTTTGAAAACGAATGAAGAGTAATAGGCAACGAGCAAAATATCATTGTGATAATGTTAACATCGACCATACACAAACAAGTTTCCTATCTTGTTGCGTCAAAATTCAAGTCCCCTACTTTCCAAATAAAGATGAAATGTAGAGCTCCCACCTTGAGCCAATGCAAACAAAAGTAAAAATGGTGAAAAAGAAACAGAGGAACCCAAAACAAACAAGAAACTGCAACATCTAAGATCTTGTTAAGACCCAATTAAGTCTAGGATAAACATGTTGATATTTTTTAGGCTGCACCTGACACCTAACTTACACTACAAAGATAAACAAAACAGAAGATAGAAAAACAACACGCCATTCATTGCATTAAGTTAAGAGACTATGATCTACAGAGTTAGAGATCGAACCGCTTGAAAGGAATTAAAAAAGGGTCGACTACGGGGATTTTCTTTTATTTTTTTGAATTATTTTTGAATAAAAATCATATCAACTCAGCCTCAAAGTCAATAATCATGAGCAGACAAATATTATCTCTGGAATATAACAATTTGTTTTTTCTTTCTGGGCAGGTTAAGATCTAACCAAATAAAAGTGTAGATCTAAATATAATCATTATCCATGGATCTGCGTACATGATCGAAATTTTCCATAATTCATTGTAATGATCGATCTGCAGGTAATAACAAAAAATAGAAATTCTTACATGATCGATCTCCCCTGCCAAAATAGTCTTCGGCCTCACGTATTTCGGCTCTTAATTCCTTCAGCCTAATCCGATCCTTTCTGATCTCATTCGCACCAAGTATGATTATTGCAATATTACGGCCTACCCTACCGAGCACCTCTGCACTCATTTTGCGTCTGTTGATTTTAGGGTTCGCTGATATCTCTCATCGCTAGCTATGCCTTTATAGTTATAGTTGCCCTACCCACCGGCCTCGGTCGTGGGCTAATTCTTTTTCTTTTTGCATGTGGACTATAGTTTTGCTTCATGCAAATTATCCAAAAATTGCTCAAATTATTTTTAGTCTTTTCTTTTCTTTTCTTTCAAGAGATTGGAGGATAATCTGACAACTGTTGGATGATGACCTGGCGGAATTATGAGTCGATGTACAATTGAATGGATAATCTTGCAAAAATTCTTCTATCCACCTAAAGTGAATATGCACTTGGTTGGTCTTAGCCGTTAGATCGGCCAACTCTTCATCCAACCACACACGCTCTTTGCATGCAAACTATTAGATCGCCCACCCCTGCATGTCAGCCGTTGGATCGCCCGTATGAATATGCACTTGGTTGAATGGAAGACTCTTTGCTAATCTCATACTGAGAGAGACTCCAATGAGTACCTTATAATAAGAACTTGTTGAGGACTTTCAAACTCAACCGTACGTTGGATGAGTTTTAAAGTTTTAAAAATATCAACTAACATTTAAAATACACATTTACCGATTGAGTTTAAAAAGTCTTCAACAAATCCTAGCATGATTGTTTGGTACTCATTGGAGCCTCTCTCATCTTATACTTAACAAACTGTTGCTTACTATTTTTTTAATACTTTGTTTTTAAGGGAGAAATAGACTTTTATTAAAATTATATACGATTATAATCATACCATACGGAATCCATAAAATAAAGAGATTTTATTTTTCTAGAATTTTGACGCTAGTATTGCTCATCGGCTCATCCTATCGTATCACGTGATTGTCGCTGTGTCACAAAGAGTAGATTAAAAATTTATTATTATCCTTTTCACTTAAAAGTTTTTAAAAAGTGTGGTTAATTGGTGACAAAATATTAAATAATTTTTCGAGTATCATGTATTCAAAGTATTTGTGAATATGATTGGTTCACATGGACTTTGTTTTGATGTTAATTGGTCAAGTTTTATAGTTTTCTTGTTTTTTTTGTCAGGTGTATTCACTATATTAGCCGGAACCATTAACATGTGATACTTGGAGACTACAAAATAATATTGATCAATTTCATCATCTTATGCATATATGTGCAGGAAGTATTAATTATCAGATGTGCCATTAGATGACAGAAATAGGGCAATTAGCTAGAAAAGTTGATGGTCAGCGAAAACTTAAAAATGTCCGGGTTTCTCATGGGGTACTGCCTCATTCAATAAATTAACCCAGAGAGTACTAGAGCCTTCTCGCTCGTTATCTTTTTCATTATAATTTCCTTGGAAGTCTCTCTTTCCTTCTAATCCATCATATCTTTTTTTCTTTATTTTTTTGTTATGCTGCAGATTGGAAACCCAATGAATTTTGACACTTTACAAGAAACCATAAGGATCGAATATCCAACAATCTTTGAGAATGAAGATATTCCCTTGTCCATTGTTGTAATATCTGATAGAGAATGGCTTCTTGGAGGTGAGAATACTTAAATCCCCCACAATTGTTTTCTTGTTTTCTTGTTTCTACTATGCTTCATAGCCTTACATTAAAGAACCTCTCTTCAGATCCAAACAGGGCAGACAAGCAATCCGCTTATTCTCTTCTCCTTGCTGAAAATATTTGCAACAAACTTGGAGTAAAGGTAAGTCTATTTCAATTGAACATCAATATCAAACTTCATTTTCAAGTTGTGAAATTCAAACTTTTGTCTCATCATTGATTAAACAGCTTTGGCAGTAACATAATTATAATCCTTCGCTGGAGAAAAAAAAAAAGACAAAAAAAGGAACTAACAGGGTAGTGCATGTGTTTCAGGTACAGAATCTAGTTGCAGACATTGTGGACTCGAAATTGGGGAAACAAGTATACTTCAGCAGATAGACTTTGTCAAAGTTTATGGTTTCTTTTAATTTTTTTGAAACTAATGCTACTTAATACTTACCATACATCTACAGTCCCTACAGATCACAAGAATAAAGCCGTCCCAGACTTATATTGCTGCGGAGAAAGTAACGAGCCTTGTAACAGCTCAAGGTCTTGCATTATTGTACTATATGTAGCTCTCACAACATACATATATAATAGTGGTATTTCAAATTAACAAGTAATTATATGTTTGTGCATAGCAGTTGCTGAGAACAGTGAACTAAATGAGGTGTGGAAAGACATTCTGAATGCAGATGGTGATGAAATATTGTGAAGGTAAACCGCCTTAAGATCTCAATTATTGATATGTTTTTTTCTTAAGAGGAAATAAGCATTCGGAGAGGTCACGTTCAGCATGAAAGGCATACTGACATGGTTATTTGATTACTCTCCAATCATTTGACAAGATGCTGCTATGATTTTATTGAGGAACTGTACGTGTTTTCCTTAACTAATTAGTCTGATTGCCTTATCAGTGATGGGGTTAGTGGCCTTCTATTTACTTGCTTGTTTACGTTCCAACAGGATATTAGACTATATATGAAAGAAGGAGAAACTCCATCATTCTCGGAACTTGCTGAAAGAGCACATTTACGGAAAGAAGTTGCCATAGGTTATGTGAAAAACAACAAGAAGGTAGATGTTATCTTCGTTTTGGTTTACCTCAGAAATTGCATTAGACTTCTCATTAATTTTTTTATTTCTCAAATTCTCGTTCATATTTTATCTTAGAGAGCATTTTTGCTCACCCACCTTAGTTAAGGGTGAGCCTCACCTCCCTCCCCAATGATCAACACTTGTCCTCTCTCTAACCAAGGTTAACATTTTTTTTTCTTTCTCTTTTCTCTCACCCGAGTGTCTTAATTTCCTCCTTTTTTCTTCCTTCTTTTTTTCTTCTTCCTCTCTCCTGCAACTCCATGGCACACCCATGGCAGCTGCGAAGCTCAGGAGGAAAGCTCGTCGCCGTGCGTTGCCGAGCCACCATGATGCTCAGATTTCGGTGAATCGAGGAGAGAGAATTCGGAGACCCATTTTCTCTCTCCTCCATTAACTTGAAAAACCCAGAACCCAGAAGCTTGGGTGAGAGAGAGGAGAGAGGAAGAAGAAAGAGAAGTCAGGAGAGAGAGAGTCGGCAGAGAAAAGAGAAAGAAAAAAAAAAGTTAAACCCGGGTTAGAGAGAGGACATGTGTCAATCAATGGGGAGTGGGGTGAGACTCACCCTTAACTAAGGGGGTGAGCAAAAATGCTCTCTTTATCTTATGTTGTAGGTTATTAATCAAGTTCTCAAGTCAGAACTCTTCTCCCTTGAGTTGACAGATTCGTTAATAGTTATATCTGAACTTGAATTTTTTTTTTTTCTAAAAGAGAATCAAATGATTCTCTTTTAGGAAAATATATATTTATATATATCATTTGATTGGGTTTAGAAGAAAAAATCATTTGATTCTCTTTTAGGAAAAAAAAATCATTTGATTGGGTTTACGTCATCACATTGGGTTTAGAAAAAAAAATCATTTGATTCTCTTTTAGGAAAATATATATATATATATATATATATATTTTATATATATCAATTAAGAAATGAAAAAAAATTAAAATTTTAAAAAATAATAATAATAAGTGATGAATGGGCATACCACGTCAGCATCAGAGCTAACTGGACATGTCACGTCATCACTTAACGGTCAAACCGTTAATTTTGACCGACGGAATGATTAAACTGATGAAATTAAAAAGTATATGGGTGTTGCTGATCAAATTGAAAGTGCATGGACTAACATGATTTTTGGTGTAAAGTTCAAGAAAGTAAACTGAATTTAATCCTTTTTTTATTTATCAAATTCTCGTTCATATTTTATCTTCTGTAGAATGGACTCTTAGTCTTTCACATAGTTGCCTATATCTTTTGGTATTGTTGCAGGGGCACCATTGTGCGCTGCTGCACTAGAGCTGAAACCAAATTTTCCGCTTAACTCTTGAAGCAAAACATGTTTTGACATTGAGCGTCTTCTTTGAGCTTGCACAGTTGTACCACGGACAATACGGCAATAAAACTGGAAATTAATGTGTACATTATTTAGGTCAATAACAATGTAAATTTGCACTAGATGCATTGTCATTATGCAAACTTGATCGAATTTTTTTGTGTATCTTGAATTCTTGATCTTAAGTTATTTTTTCACTCTTGCACCACTTGAACTTTTTTATGTACTTTTTCTTTTTCTTTTTTTATTCAGAAAAATTATTGAATATTTATTATTTTCCAACGGTTATAGGAAACTTGGGATCACGAATACGAATCCCAATAGACTAGGGAAAGGAACCCCCAAACCCTTATCTATACAGCTTTGGGAAACAAACCCAAAATCTTATTTTTGAGTTTCATTCATTCATTCATGGCTTCCAGTTTGCGTAAATTCATGGCTTCCATAATTCACAGCTCCCAAAATCCAGTCTCTAAGGATTTCTCTGCTTCAGAGATTGAGTCTCCCCTCGTTGATTTCTCGATCGGATTCATCATATACAGAAGAATATGATGATGAGGAAGAGGAAAAGATACCAGATGATCCTAATGGCCCAAAAAGTGATGGTGGTTCTGCAAATCTTGATGATTAAAAGGCTATCCATCATCAAGACCACGATGATGAGCATGAAAGCCATGGACTTTCTGAGATTCAAAGCCCACAAAGCAGAAAATATGATGATGAGGAAGAGGAAGACCACTTCTGGCCTGCTAAAGATCCAGAAATGTTTCAACTGTACATGCTCAACAATGAAGGAGGAGGACGAAATTGTGAAGAGGAAGAGTGTGGGAGTATGAAATTAAATAGACTTGGTTCAAGAGGAAAAATAAGTATTTTCGATAAGTGGGTCGAATCATCGAGGCCCGGTTCAACAAGGCCCAATAAGTTGGGAGACTTGTCGGTCAAGCCACAAGAGGATTGCTTGCAAGTCAAGAAACGAAGTGGTTGCTTGCAAGCAAAGTAAACTTGGAGCTTAAGTTTAGGAGACGTTTCTTGAGGCCCAAGCTCAAATTTTCATCTATAAAAGGAAAGTTCAAAATCCGGTAAAAGAGCTCATCTACACTGGTTTACTTTACTCAATTAAGAAATATACTGACTTAGGCATCAGTGGATTTTTGGCAGGTACCCCCCCCCCCCCCCACGAGTCATCGAATCAGCTCGTCGAAGAGAGAACGAGTCGGGAAGTCGACGAGACGACGAGTCATCGAATCACCTCGTCGAAGAGTCAACGAGACAGCCGAGTCGACGAGTCATCGAGTCACCTTGACGACGAGTTAGAACGTCAACGAGTCAGCAGTCAAACAAAATATTTTGCGGTCAAACAAAGCATCTTGATCGAGATTCGTCCATTCCCACTCCAGTCCAATTTTTGTAGTGAGTCAAAGTCTCAACGATTTTTCCCTCACCAACAATGAGGAAGGGGATGACCACTTCTGGCCTGCTAAAAGTCTAGAAATGCTTCAACTGTACAATCTGTACAGCTCAACAATGAAGGAGGAGGAGGAAATTGTGATGAGGATGAGGAAGAGGAAGAAGAGATAGAGTACAAGGATGAGGCAGATTCGGTGTCGTTTTTCGATTGCAGGTTTTGTGAGCGTGTGGCCACAGAACCTGTAGTGACTGTGTGGACACTGTATTGCTGGCCTTGTTTGTTCTCTTGGTTATGCAACCATGAGAACTGTCGTGTTTGTGACACTCACATTTGGGAGTCACAAGTCGCACCAATTTACAAAGGTATCACTCATATTTGGGAGTTCAATGCTTGCCTGTCACTAAAGCGTCATCGTTGTCTTTCACTTTGATTAGGGATGAAATCTTGTTTATTGTTTGTTACTTTAGTGTTGCTAGTTTATGTAGCTGTAAACTGCAAGTACCACTATGTGATAGGTTACCACATAAATAAATGAACAGTGTTTATTTAATAATTTTTACCTGCACTTTCTCTTGTTGTGTCAGTTTGTTCCATGAGGCTACAATTCTGTATGAAAGGTGTCTCCGAATTTGAATTGAATATGGAAGTTCAAGGAAATTTACCTTTGTTCTAGATAAATGCATGGTAACAAAACTTGTAGATTAATATATATATATATATATATATATATATATATATATATATATATACAGTCCCTTTCACATGTGCACGTCCGCGTGTAAATAAAATGCGAACATCCTCATTGTGAGTGCAAACTAATGATCAAAACCGTCTATATTTTAGGTCATCATTCAACGATCATTTTGATAAAAAAAATAAATTGGAAATTATTTAGCCATTTGATTACCACGTTCATCGTTTCAACCTTATCTGACGGACTATATTTGTCTGTAAACTATACAACAAACAGATGACCAAACAATCTCCAATTCGGCTGATTTTTTGCAAGGATAATTCTTGAAAATAAATCTAAACGATGAACGGTTCTGATAATTGAATTATGTTGTCAATTGGTTGGGATGCATATGTTCGCATTTGACTTTACGTGCGGACGTGCGCATGTGAAGGGGACTGTATATATATATAGGAGTATAGGACACTTGAATACTTGAATAGTTGATACAAGGGGATCATAAAAAAATAAAATAAAAGATGTGCAGCCAGAAAATCTAATTTAATTTTCTTTTTCTTTCAAGGAAAGAAAAAGTTATTGGTATACTACTTGGGTGATGAGGTTATTTGTATACTACTTGACAACAAAGATGTGCAAATAGATTTTAGATCTCTTCTTCATTCCAAAGTCTCCTAGATGGCTGGTGAGTCATGTACTATCTTCACGGTTTCCTAATGATAACAAGTAGTTGTGCTTTGTGAATAATGAATATCTCTAACATCTTCATGTTGATGTTCTCTATAAATGCGACCATTTTGATCAGGCAAAAATTAGTCAATTAAGAGAAAGAGAGTGAAGCAGCTCTTTGATCAAGACCTTAGGGGGGAGAATGCTTGATACTTCTCGAGAAGCAGCTGAGATTAGAGTAAGTTTTCAATTACAATAAAGAAAATTTTAATGAGACAATAACTCTTTTGTTTCTGATTTTACTAGAAATAACAAAATATTTGAGCAGTTCTGTATTTCTAAACGTTTTCAATGTATTTACATTGGAAAAGGACTAATATATATATACGTTTGTATTCTCATAAAGGATTATACAGAAACTCTGAATCATCTTTCAGAAGCAAGCATTCTTGACTTGTTTCAGTGGAGATATCCCTATTCTCTCCTTGTGAGCTTAGTTAATTCAAAGTGAATCCTTGCTATGCATCTTTCATTCCTTTCTGAACTACATTTACCAGAATTCATAATTGTTTTCAGGTCAGAGTTGGCCTGATCATGATGGTACTGAAACAATTTGGAGGGGTTAATAGGTTTGCCTTTTATGCAAGCACCATATTCATTTCAGCTGGTATGTGAAAAGAGTATTTCGAACTTCATGTATTTAACAAGAGCCAAGAGAAACATGACAGTGAATGAAATGAATCTATGGCTTTTTGCAGGGTTCTCGAATAGTGTTGGGACTATCGCTATGGTTGCTGTTCAGGTGCTTAATTTTCCTAACTGCTAACTCCAGTGTTGGCTTCTGATTGTTTCTTCTGAGTCATGGTAATTCTAATTAGTCTTCCATAGATTCCAATGACAGCTTTCGGTGTAGTTTTGATGGACAAATCAGGAAGACGTCCACTTCTTCTGGTAAGGTCAACAAAGACGAGTAAGAATTGTGGTCTAGTTAGTGATGGGATTTAGTGAAAATTCAGTGCTGAAGTCTGATAATTCTTACAGGTATCATCAGCAGGATTGCAGGAACATGATTAGGTTGCCTCTTTGTGGGATTGACATTCTTGTTGCAGGTTTCATCTTGTTCAAATTGTAGTCCTCTTGCATTTACTTGTTGTCTGCTAGCTACCATGTATAGGACCTTCAAAAAGGAAGTCAGGTCACTCCTATGTTCGCGCTTGTTGGCGTACTGGTAATGCAACTGGCCTGATACATGCCTATGAAAATTAGTATCTTAGTTTTCTTTGGTCTACTTTTTGATATTGTTTGACACCTGCAATCATATATATATATATATAGGATCATTCTCATTAGGGATGGGAGGAATACCTTGGGTTATAATGTAAGAGGTAGGTAATCTTTAATAAGCATGACCTTTTCAATAGAACTATATTAGAAGTGAAGTTCAGTCACTGCAGAGATGTGACATTTTCGATCTTTAAAACTTAATGTGATTTTCAGATATTTCCTATAAACATGAAATGCTCAGCTGGAAGCTTGGTGACACTGGTGAGCTAGCTGGTTAGGTTCTTGGATTGTCTCATATGTGTTGGAGAATGAAGATCCCATATCAGGAGAGTGATAAAATAAAATATAACTTATAAGTAGGTGGCTTACTCCCAATTGTACCAAGGTCTTTTGTGATAAAACTCAACACCTAATAGGTAGTTAAGTTGGGACAATATCGGTGCAGTAGCGGGCCGCGAGCCACTCTTGTCGCCATTTAACATGGTATCAGAGCCAAGTTCATCTCCAATCATGTCACCATTTGTCATTGGACCCAAGTGGGTCGTTGATTTAACCGGAATCATCCTGGTATATAAATTTGTCCTAGTTCCCGATGTGAGAATTAGTTTCTTAATTGGTTGCACGTGCATACCTAAATCAGTTAGGTTGCATGTGAGGGGGCGTGTTGGAGAATAAAAATCTCATATCAGGAGAGTGACAAAATCAAATATAACTTATAAGTGGATGACTTACTCCCAATTGTACCGAGACCTTTTGTGATAAAACCCAACACAATATAACTTATAAGTGGGTGACTTACTCCCAATTGTACCGAGACTTTTTGTGATAAAACTCAACACCTAATAGGTGGTTAAGTTGGGACAATATCGGTGCAGTAATGGGTCACGGATCACGCTTGTCGTTGTTTAACAATATGCTTTTAATTTCCTAATGGCAATTGTTAATGACACAGTTTTTTCTTCCCATTTCTCTCTGGGGTGAGACAGTGAACTTAGTCTTGCACATTACTTCAAAAAAAATTATTACAAAACAATCTTTAAATTAAAAAACCCAGACTTCACAAATTATTACACTACTAGAATTATGCTCATATACATCACTTCAAAAACATCGGTTGGAATTGCACCTGATGTAAAATATTATTTATTACAACGATTGGAACATAAACGATGTCTACAAGGTTTATTAACATCGGTCGTCCAAATAATCGATTTCTGCAACTCTTTTTCAAAATTTTCGCCAACCCGAAAATGTGCGCGCAATTTTTTTTAAGAAGCAGCGCCTAACACTTTTACTTTTTGTCTTGGTCTTTTGACTTTAGTCTATCAAACTAAACACTTAGTTTATTTTTCCAGCCCTAAACCTATTGACCCTCATTGACTCCCCCTCCAAACTTAACACTTGGCTAGTTTTTGTTTCAGCCCTAGCCTAACCCATCGTTTCCAAGTCGCCCCCAACGTCGATCTTCTCTTCGTCTCCGACCCTTCTCAGCACCGGCCTCATCCATCGCCGCCTCATCTCTCCTTCGAGGCTTCGCCTCCTCATCTCTGCGCCGTCTCTCTCCTTCCAATTCGCAGCCAAATCTCTCGCCGACTCTCTCCCTCGCCGACTCTCTCCCTCGCAGTCTCTCTCCCTTGCCGGCTCATGTCAGAAGTGGCTCAAGTTCAGATTGGAAGTGAATCGAGTTCACAAATCGATTTCAAAGGTTCATTTCGCATGGGTTAATTGGGGTTAGGTTTATTCTTATGCCAACTAATCTATTACTTCTTCCTTTCTGCAGCCCTAGTTCCAAAGGTAGGATGAAACCGATAGAGGAACAATTAAGAAGGTCAAAAATGATATCTCAAAGTTCCAGGCCTGGTTCAACATTTTGTTCTGATGCGAATGTAAGAGTTTTAATGTATGGGTTTTATTTGTTAAGTGTGTTTTATCTGGACCTGGTGTCAATCGTTATTTGTTGGTTTATTTGTTATCTCTAGTTTGTTGTTAATTCATTTGGGCATCTCTTATTTAGTGTCAAATTTAGTTGGGATTGATTCTAGTTTTGAAATTGATGTTAACTTGTACACTTTCATTGATTCTGATTCAGGGTTTATAACGAACACTTTTCCAGAATCATATTCATATATTTAGGGTTTTTTTAATTTGTTGTTGATATTGTTTAGTTTTCAAAAACAAAAACTTTTGAAGAAAGGCTATTCATTTCCGAATTTGATAATGTCTTATCTCGATCTTCTTATATGATTACTGGATTTCTAACCTAATTTTTTGTTCTTAGGTTCGTTTTGGTGAATGCAGAGGTGTGGTACATTTGATTCGTAGCTCAGAGATAGGTATCCTTAAGCTAATATCTAAATGTGTCTATGTATATGTGCTTTGATAATTTTAGTTTTTTCCTTGGACATTATATTTGAGTGCTCTCTGTATTAGCTAGTGATCAAATTGTAACTCAAATATTTGCATTGTTTTGTTCCCATTTGCCCTCAGTACAGTTTAGGCGTCCATGGTTAGGATCAAAAGCTTTGTCAAAGAGGTATCAACTGATTGAGAGGTCTAAAACGTCACAATGTTTAGAGATATTGCATAGTTAGTGAAAGCAGGACCTCTATTATATCATTGTTAAGGTGAGTTTAATTGTTTTGGCTTAATAGTGCAAGTACATGGGGTTTGATGCTTTGCTCTGCCTCCATATGAAAAGATAGGTTTCTTAATTTCTGCATATGAGAGTTTCAATTTCTGTATGGTATGGGTATTTGGATCGGTGTTTTTTTACAATTTTTTTTGTGGTAATGGGTCATTAATATTGGAGTTGTATATTTAATTTTTGTTTGCAATGACCTGCTTCTGTTATTGATTTCAGTGGTTGCAACTTGCAAGAGTCTAGCTTTGGGAACACTTGGGTGACTCATGTGGAATTTTTTTTTTCTTTTCGCAGATTCGGGGGTTGTTGCATTCAGTTAGGGCTGTGATTTCTGCATTGTTTTCAGATGTAGATTTTCTTTTGGTATGTTTTTTGTTGTTTGTGATTGGCTCCATGGCTAGTAGTAAGATTGTTTTCATACGTACATACATACACAGGTTGCATCATATACAAGTTTTGGTGGTTCTGTTTTGTGGCCTATTGGAAATACTAGTACAATTAGCACTTACAGTTTTTCTATAAGAACCTAATCATCATGTTGGGCATTAATATCGTGCCTAAAAAGCTAAATAACTTCGTGTGGAATCAGTTTACTAATTAGTTCTGAGCAGTTATGAGCAATCCAATTAGTATGTTCCTTTTATTGATTTTGTTTTGAAGACTGACTTACAATGGCTGTTTCTTTTGACCAGATCATTGATTTGTCATTTTCTCTGTACTCCTCATTTGTGGTTGAGGCCCGTCATGGTTTCAATAAGGTTTGTATTCGGAATCTGACCTTTCTTACCAGTTCCATCTCTTATCAGTTTTATTTTTTATTAGGCTCTTATTTGTTTCATAGTATGTCATTTCACTAATTTATTTTCTGTCACTTGTGTTATTTATATTCAGTTATCAGCAACAATGATAATATAATCTATTGATTTGTTATTATTATTTACTTATTTTTATCATTGTTCTTTATAACATTTGTATTTGTTTCACAGCAAACAATATGGTCATGCTTAAAGGAATCAGCCTTATGACTATTATTGGTCCACCTATTGTGTCTGCATATTTTAGTTATTTAGTTGCTGCTCTGCTCTTGCTTTGCAGGGGAAGCATTAAAAGGCTTGTAGATATAGTAAATTGGAGTATGAATTTAACCAAACTTTAGTAAATTTTTAGTCCCTCACAATCCGGGGTAAGAATTTAACCAAACTTTAGTTTCTTTATTGGTCCGATATTTGTTTTTAATTTTCTTTGTTGGTTGCATGATGTGGACTGTACTATCTAAATAATGTAGGAAGCATTGGATATTGACCATTATATGGGAAAATGAAATTTACATTTTGGACTCTATGGCAAAACCGATCCATTACTTAGGGTGGGAGAATGCGGTGAAGAACTGAGATCTTATGGTTCTTTTCATCTTAATTGACATTTATTTACCAAGTATTCAAACTGTTTGATAATGACAAATATTGATCTATTGTATAGTGTGGTTCAAACTTTTAATGTTGAAACGGGAAGGAGTCAAAAGCAGCCCACGTTGAAATCACTTCCGGTAAGAATTATGGCTTCATCATTCAGCCGGTGGACATTTAGTTTGGTTATATCATAATGATTCACTTTAGTAATGTGAATATTTAGGGTGCACCAAAACAACCGGGTGGACATGAATGTGGATATTATGTTATGCGGTACATGAAAGAGATTATAGATGATGATTCGCTTGGATTCCCAGTCAAGGTAAGTGTTTGATGAAAATATAAATGCATTGTCAATATTATTACCTTGCTGGATGATTACAACACTTCTTCTTTTTTTTTAATAGTGGGCGGCAAAGTCTCGGAAAGGATATACCCAAAAGCTACTTGATGAGGTGTGCATTGATGTGGCTGACTACATGCAAAATCTATTGTAGTGCATACTAGTGAAGTATGATGATTTGGGGAACATGCAGCTAGCTTTTGTTTTAGGTATTAGTTCTTTTTGGTATGAAATCCATATGTTGGATTAGCTAGCTGTATATTTTGCTTTATTACTAGGACCAATACTACAACCTTGGTTATATTTTGTGCCTGGGCTAGTCAATTTCTATTTTTCTCTATCTATGAACTTGGGATGGAAATACCAATTGTGATGATCGAACATATCAAAACTAATCTAATGTTAAGTTTAATTGCTCTTGATTCATGGCCTGTTTAGAAATGTTCATTTGATTATCAATGTGGAAATTGCTATCAGATTCCCAACATAAGCTGATGCATGTTGGTATGGATATCGAAATGAAAGAAAGCAAAGATGTCCCTTAAATGGATGGATATCGAAAATTAAGGATGAAATCGATGTATTTTAAAAGGATGAACATCGCATATTAATAAAGAAACGATGCGTATTACAAATATACACATCGTCCATAAACAAATGAAACGATGTCTTCCAAAATGATGGACATCGTACAGTAAGAAAAGAAACGATGCGTATTACAAATATGCACATCGTCCATAAACAAATGAAACGATGTCTTCCAAATTGATGGACATCGTACAGTAACAAAAGAAACGATGTATTCTAAACTTATGGACATCACAATTTAATCTAAGAAGCGATGTTCTTTATACAGATGAACAACGATATTTATGGAGAAAAAGATTTTAATTATCGCTTACAAGGTCGGATCCCTTGTAGAAAAATATTACACACATGCAGCACTTCATAGTTTCTGATGTCCAAAGTATTTCACAACATCGGTTTAAACGTCAAAAACGATGTACCAATGTCTAATTATCTCCTTGTAGCTACATTTAAAACATTGTAATATCAAGTTTTGACAATATTTAAATGTCAAAGATAATGATCTTCTGAGCTCTTATTCATCGGTTTTGTATAATAAAACGATGTCCAAAAAGCTTCCAGACAACGGCGTAAAACCGATGTCCCTAATTTTCGGATCTTTTACATCAGCCACTAACACATCGGTTGAGTTTTTTTTTAACATCGGTTCTAGACCGATTTATATGAGCATAATTCTAGTAGTGTTAATTACAAAACAATCTTAAAAACCACCAGAGTCCAGACCATCCACTAATTTATCTTCACCGACTATTTAGAGACACCATCTTTATCTCCATTTGCAAGAAGTAACAAATAAATTTACTTAGTTAGAAAAACTCACAAGTGCTTAACCAAGTTCATATCTACATTCTATCATAAAAACTCACTTAGTTTCCAAAACGAATGTAGCAGGGTATAACAAGAAAAACAAGAAAGAAAGAAAAATCTTGTAAAGAGAAGAAATCACAAGTGACACCACATAATTAATAAGTCGATGATCATATTAAACAAGTTAGAGTAATTTTATCACAAAATCATCTAACTATGGGTGTGATTAAGATTTCTTTCCAGACTTTATATGCTTGGGCTAGTCTAAACCCCACCAGGGAATGCATGGTGTGATGGAAAATCATGAAAAGTAAACTATATATACGCAGGCATCAATACAAATATAAATCTTGCAATGCAAATTTAAAGCTCAGCCACTGCTAATCCTACTGGCTGCTGTAAAGATAGAAATGATTCCATCCATATAATAACAGCTTAGAGGTTTCAAAGCCTCAAAGGGTTGGCATTTTCATAGTAAAGTTTGTCCCTTTATACTATTGCTAAAGAAGAAAAGTGATTTGTACCATTTTAATTATGCCTATGTTAAATTTATGGATATTTTACATGTAATGCAAAGTAGATATTAATGATTTCATCCATAAAATAGACACCTACTTGACTAACACCCTCTCATTAAGGGGATCTAGGACATCCAGTGGAAATAAAATTATCATAATCTATTATGTATTGGGTTTAAGCTGGAGATTAAGTTGATTCACAGACCATGTCAATGGAAAGAAACAATTGTATTACCAACTACGTCATAATCAGAAGACAAACTGGATGAGAACTAATATGAATGATGGCATGGCATGAGAACATAAATATGTGACAAATACTTGATTAAAGAGTGGGACTTAGAACACTCACCACCGACCAAATATGTTACCAACAACATCCTCTCTAACAGAAAAACCAGAGAGTCGTCCCATCAAGTTTTTGATGAATCTATAGTTAATAGTATCCAAAGAGAAAAGAATATTAGCGACATAGTTATGGTCATATTCATATAAACATAAATACAACATTTGTGTGCTTAGCATTGTGTTCTTATATTCAGAAATTGATTTTATCATGTAAGAGCAAACTCTCAAGTAAATCTCTTACATTAACTTCAACTCCAACATATAACTATATAACACGCCTATGAGAGACAACATGCAAATCGATACTTTTTTTCAATCTATGCATACAACGCCTATGTTACTGAATGCTGACATTCTGTAATAAAGCAAAGTTAAATTACTTGTACACATTTGAATTAATTCAGTAGAGATTAACACAGGATTGTATAGGCTTGAATGATATAGTTCATATTCTTATCAGTGGATCATAAGAAATTTATCTCAATGAAACAAATTCAATCCATGCTATTTACATTCTCAATCAACACCTCACTCATTCACTAAAATGAAATATAGAATACAAAACAACAACAAGATGAAAATAAAAGATACAAATCTAACTCTGTAGGGTATAATGAAAAACAACAAAGAAAAAAAAAACAAAAGCTGAAAATCAAAGTGCTAGTTTAAAGGAATGGGTTTTTATCATCAATGGGGTCTAGACTTTTCGTGACCGGATAAAATAAGATCCAAACCTAAAAAACAATCAATTAGGTGCCTGAACTTAAAAAAACAACATCAATTAATGAGATATATACATCCGTGCATGCACTGTCAATTTTCCGTTAAGTTTGGACACGTATCACATTTCCATCAGTTTAGACGGGTTTTTATCATGGTTGGGGTCTGGACTTTTAGTGATCAGACAAAATAGTACCTGAACTTAAAAAAATAATCAATTAGGTGCCTGAACTTACAAAACCAAGTCATTTAGGTACTTCCGTTATATTTTCGTCTAATCTCCGTAAAAAATAAGAACAAATAAGACATTTCACAATACTTTTCATAAAAAAAAATTCATAAAGAAACATCTTTTGTGGCCTTAATTTTTTTTATCTTTTTTTTTGTAAATTAATATTTTGGCTTTCATAAATATTTTTCAAAAATATAAAAATCTAAAATAATTGTAAAAAAAAAACCATTCTCTCTCTCCTCTCCCTCTGCACCGTACGGCACCACCACCTTCAGCCACCACCTCCACCAACGAAGGAGAAGGTTCCGACAAGCTAAACCCACCCGGCTTCAAATTCCAAGGTTTAATTCCAACGTCTTTCGGCCACTTCCAATCCTCCAAACCACTTGTGTTTTGAAGCCCTCCATCCCAAAAATCTCGTGGTACCCTTGGTTTTCAAATCGACCGTCGCACGTGGAATATCGACATCATTAATTTTTTTAGTTTCGTAACTTCCGGCATTGATATCTAATCCACTTCGAATTGGACCTCAAGGTACGTAGTTACTAAACATGATCCTTAGGTTGTGCTCTACATGTTGATATAAAACTTTGTGGTATTTGAAGGTGGTTGACGGCGGTGCAGAGGGAGAGGAGAGAGAGGTGGCGGGGAGAGAGAGAAAAATATATATATTATTTTTAGATAGTTATAGTTGTTAAATAATATATTTGCATATAATTTAACAAGTGGAATTTGTGGTTTGATGGTTTAAGTGTAATGTTGTAATGGTGAGATGATTAGTTTGAACCCCAATCTAGACAAAAAAGTGAAGTTTTTTTTTCTTTATGGAAAGTATAGTGAAATATTTGATTTGGCCTTGTTTTTTACGGAGGTTACACGAAAATATAACGGAAGTACCTAAATGACTTGTTTTTGTAAGTTCAAGCACCTAATTGATTGTTTTTTAAGTTATGGTACCATTTTGTCCGATCGCGAAAAGTCTAGACCACACCCATGATAAAAATTCCACACAAAAGTGATTTTTTTTTTTTACAGAAAGTATTGTGAAATATCTTATATGCCCTTTTTTTACGGAAGGTAGATGGAAGTACCTAAATGGCTTGCTTTTGTAAGTTTAGACACCTAATTAATTGTTTTTTAAGTTCGGACTCTATTTTGTCCGGTCGCTAAAAGTTCAGACCCCACCCATGATAAAAATCCTAAAGGAATATAAAAATCTAACTTTGGGAATGTGTCAAAGTGCTGATCATTTTGAAAGATACAAATCTAACTTCGTAGAATAAAACCACCTAGAGTCTAGTTATAAAAGTTAAATAAGCTCTTTGTAATTAGCCAAAAACAAAAGCTCTCCGTAGAATAAAACCATGTAAGCTCTCTGTAGAATAAATTACCTAGGACCCCTTAGTTTAGTTCAAAACCCACAGAACTCAAAACTTAATTGTTATTTGACAGAAATTAAAAGATAAAGATGTACCATCTTGAGCATCCTTCGATTCCTCCCAGCTTTTACTCCACTGCTTGAGGAAAAAGCCCAAATCTGCATAATAGAAAGAAAAAAATCAAAATCAAAATGAGTGGCCACAAGCTCCTTCATAAGCTGAGCTCTGTCCTCTTCAAGCTGGATCTGTCTATCCAAGCATTTGAAGTACCGCTCCATATATTCCTCCACCTCCAGAGAAGACATATGGAATTTCCATGCCGCCACTCCGAGCACCACCGCCTGCATTACAGACTTTGTGAGTGGCTCCAAGAATTTGAGATTCTGGATCGAGGGTTCTAGAAACTTGAGAGAATCAGAGGGAGCAGGAGCAGGAGTAGGAGTTGTGTGGATTCGACGGTGATAGGGGTTGCCAGAAAATGCTCGGGCAGCGAGAAACTTCATTCTGTTAACTGGGTTCATACTGAGATGTGAGTGATAGAATGGCCGCCACTTGGAGAGGTAATGACCAGAGACGGAGACAAACAGACCACCTAGGGTTTAGCGTTTATAAAATAAAACCACCTGCCTACTAGCAATAGCTAGTCTACACTACATGGATTTTTTTTTTAATAATGTGTCAGCAATATATACATTAATGTACGCATATGAAGGAAATGTAACAATGTAACAAGTCTTATTATTTTTCGGGTCTTAAACAAAATAACACACGTTTCTGCTGATACTGATTTATTTAGTACACAACACCATGTATTTCTAAAGAGATCAACAACATAAATATTCATATCAATATTTCAAATTCAAGGTGCAAATTTTAATGGTATTGAAATTCTAGAGACGTGATCTATTAGATTAATTCAATGTCTGAAACATACCGCAAGTAAACAATATCTAATCTAAAGAAGTTCCAAATACTCATGAGAGTTGGACAACGCTCATTCAAATACACATTTTCATATCAAAGTTTACCACTTCAATCGTTCCGAACAATGCAGCATTTTCTAGCCGGTAGGAATCCCACAATCTAAACCTCATCGGGTAGCCCTCCCTCACAGTTCCTTCGTAGTGACCCGCAACTTTGGCTTTGGCTCCAAGTGCACTAGATGGTTTCAAGCAGCTTAGGGCTAATACAACTCCGAAGCTACGACTCGAAACAATCTAGTGCCTTACAATGAAAAAATCATCCGTTGGATGAGTTTTTAATGAAGTTTTAAAATATCAACTAACATTTAAAATGAACATCAACCGATTGAGTTTAAAAATTATCAACAAGTCCTAGCCTCATTGTTTGGTACTCATTGGAGCCTCTCTCATCTTATACTTAACAAATTGTTGCTTACTATTTTTTTAATACTTTGTTTTTAAGGGAGAAAGATACTTTTATTAAAATCATATACGATTATAATTGTACCATACAGAATCCATAAAATAAAGAGATTTTATTTTTCTAGAGTTTTGATGTTAGTATTGTCTGTCCTATCACGTGATTGTCTGTCCTATCACGTGATTGTCGCTGCGTCACAAAGAGTAGATGAAAAAGTTATTATTATCCTTTTCACTTCAAAGTTTTTAAAAAGTGTGGTTAATTGGTGACAAACTATTAAATAATTTTTTGAGTATCATGTATTCAAAGTTTTTGTGAATATGATTGGTTCACACGGACTTTGTTTTGATGTTAATTGGTCAAGTTTTATTGTTTTCTTGTTTTTATTTTGTCAGGTGTATTCACTATATTGGCCGGAAACATAAACATGTGATACTTGGAGACTACAAAATAATTACTTGCGGTTGTTTTTTTTTGTTTTAGAATAAAAAAAGAGTGTCATCTATTAATTATTGATCAGCGACATATTTTTTTAATAGCAAATTAGGTCTCTGAAGAAAATTCTTCAATCCCTAAATAAGTAAGATTTTTAACAAATAAGTACTTTTAAAAAGTAGTTATGAGTTAAGACTTGCATTTTCTACTAAGAACTTTCGTGAATACACAAGAGACATATAGGGTTTAACTAAGTAGTACAATATGCCCGGCCATTGAATCAATTATATACTCCTAAAATTAATCCTGTCATTTAAATTATTTTTCACTAGTTAGCTTTCAAGAATTATAATTCAAACCTATATATTGATTTTTTTTATTCTCATGACAAATAATAAGTTTTTTTTAAGGAGTTTGTTTTTTATATATCATATAAGTTATTTACATGCTGATAAACTAATTATCAAATGACATATTTACTTACTTGGAATGAGTATGAGAATAAAAGAATTGATTTCCATTCATGAGTTCTCTTGTGTTTACTAACATGCACATGAATCAGAATGGTTGTGGGTCATACGAAAAAGTGACTAAAAAAGAGAAATCTATTTCTGAATATCCGGAGTTTGATTACCAAGGAGGGTAGGTATTATGAATAAATTTCATCGGAATAAATTCCGATTCATTTACATTTCCATTCAAAGTAAGTAAACATGTCATAATAGTATAGGTAAATTAATATATACTATTTATCATCTATATATAGAGTATGTAAATTGACTAAGTAAGTAAAATAATTTCCTATAATTACTAAGTTATGCGGGTAAACTAATTTTCTGATGGTAAATTAGTGGATTGTAATTTATCACCCGTATTGTAAGTTATGCAGGTAAATTCACTAAGTAGGTAAATTAAGTGACTATATAATAAGTATGTAATTAAAAATTAAAATGCGGTAAAGGAATTTTTTTCTAATTTCTCCAAAAAAGAATTATGGGCGGCAGTACCATATGCCCTATGTGTCTTGAAAAGAAATGAAGCCTTGTGCTTAGCCATCTCCATTGGAAATGAAGCCTTGTGCTTAGCCATCTTTTAAAAATATTTGGTTTTCGGGTTTTAACTTTTAAGTACCGATCCGACGAGTTTTGTTCACCTACTCAATAAAGTGTTTACTCAGTTGTATTCAACTGCCATTGAATCTAAATCCAATGGTGAAGAACAATAAAACAAATAAATTCATTCTAACTGTTTAATTATTTTACATTCTTGGATTTATATTTAAAGGCAATTGAGCACAACTGAATAAGAAATCTATTAAGTAGGTGAACGGAACTCCCGAGTCCCGACCCTAAATTTTACCTTCCAAAATTCCTAGTCTGCGACTAACTTTGTTTTCAGAATTTTTAATTTAAAAAAGATCAAACTAGCGCTCGGGCTCGAAGAGAGTGCAGTAAAAGTGTGAAACAAAACAAAGACAGAGGTTAACTAGCGTTCTTCCTTTCCCAACATGTAAAAGCGGCTCAGAAACAATGCAATCTCTGAAACCTTCAGTTCCAATTCTCCTATCCTTGTTCCTATTGTTCTCTGCATATTCCAATATCTTCCTCCACAAAACTCTCGCCGATGGCGTCACTCCCGAGGAAGCAAAACAGCTCAGGGACGAGGTAAGCTCTTCTCCAATCATTCCCTAATTAGGGTTTTCTCTCTATTTGGGAGTGCTTGATTTGACTGGCTCTTACTTAAATTACTTCAGTGTTCTGACATTGGGTGTTATGCAGTCTCAACTTGATTGCTAATTGAAAAGTTGTCGAATTTGTACTGATTAGAGTAAATTGGAGCCCTTTTGGTTATGAAAATCTCATTTCAGAAGGACCTGAATTTCAATTTTGTATGAGACAGGCCATATTTTACCGATTTAGTTCATTGACTGCCCAGTATAATATAGTTCATCACCTTGCTAGTCGCACAAAGTTTTAATCTTTAATAATTTTTGTAAAAGTTTTGGATATGAGTATGCCATGCTTCTGGGATAGGGCATGTTCTTGATCTTATGTCAATATCAGCACTTCTCATTTTCTATAAATTACAGATTTTCTATCAAATCAGCACTTCTCATTTTCTATAAATTACAGATTTTCTATCAAATCAGCACTTCTCATTTTCTTAAGTGTTATGGAAACAAGAAAATATTGTCTCAAAATTCCCGTTGTATTGGTATTCAATGTCAAGCATCAAGGTCGTAGAAGACTTTCGTTATTGGAACTCTCTTTCTGAGAATGAAGAAGTAGGCTGCCTTTATTGTATTCATTTGCACGTACATTAAGCAAAGTTGCTTTTATATATATATATATTACAAGAAATGCAAAACTATTCTTGTAAAGTTGTACATTTTCTACTTACAATATGGTGCTTAAATAGCTTGGCAGTATATACTTTTAATTGTAGGTCAGGGAAATGTTTTATCATGCATTTAATGGGTACATGGACCATGCTTTTCCACTTGATGAATTAAGGCCTCATTCTTGTGGGGGTGAAGATAGCCTCGGTGGATATGCCCTAACTTTGGTAATACAAATCATGAATCCTCATTTTCAATTTTTCTTTTGTACTACTCCGATTTTCTTTGTAATGTTTGTATTCTTATTCTTAAACTGTGTGCTATGCGTCTGTCATTTCATTGTCACAGATTGATGCTTTAGACACACTAGCTTTACTTGGTGATAGGGACCGCTTTGCTACCTCCGTTGAATGGATCGGTAAAAACCTTCAGTTTGATATAGTGAGTATAGAATTTCTCTCTCTCTCTCTCTCTCATTATTTCTTTCTCAATCGCTGTTCTAAACATAAGATTTTGACGTTGTGTTTTGGCTTATATATATGGAGTTAATGTTATGCATGTTACTTTGTTATATATGAATGACTTTGTCCATCTAACTTTGAAGTTTTTGATTGTTGCAGAATAAGACAGTGTCTGTTTTTGAGACTACCATCCGTGTCCTCGGGGGTTTGCTCTCTGCACATTTTATAGCAAGTGATTATGCTACGGTAGCTTTGAGTTGCATTTCTCATTTGTTTTAATTCCATAAATTACACTTTTATGCCATGAGAATACAGGGGACTGAGCCCTTTGGGTTGAGCTAGAGGATATTGTCCTGAAAAGCTGTGTCATATATATATATATAGTTTAAGATATAAACTAATACATATATGCGACATATATATATATATGCCACATAAAGAGAAAAAAGAGGATGGGTTAGTTGTAAAGAATATATAGCAATATAACCTTTCTTCCTTTTGCTGTCCAAGTGTACTAGTAACATATGTACGGTTCTTTCTTGTTATTAGTCCGGTAGAGTGCTGCCGTATAGAATCATAGCATTACATAATTTGAAGGTCAGTATTGAATTATTCGTACACCTTTCTGTTGCAGGGCATGAGAATTCCAACATATGACAACCAGTTACTGAACTTAGCTGAGGATCTAGGCCGACGATTGTTACCTGCATTCGATACTCCTTCAGGTGTACTGTACTTACTAGATTACCCCCTTTTTATTTAATGTACACAAAAGTCAATGCAAGATCTTTCTGGCTGAACTCTCGTTATTTAGCATTCTTTATCACTCCCAATGTTTCAGAGGATTGCACCTTATTTATGACTTTGGGTACCTGATGACATGTGTTGGTAGATTCTGTAGGGAACAAGATTTTGACTTATTTTATTACTCTGGACCAATAGTAATGAATAAGAAGAGCGCAATTTATGTTGAGAAGCGCCTATTGATGTCCGATCTGGATGGGAGGCTTAACAAGGCATAAATGGTTGAGCAGATTTGTCTACTGGATAATGAATGTCAAACTTTGTATTTCAGTTGCAAAAGTACATATGTTAAGTACTGGTATTCAAAATATACTTTTAAGCTTCTGAAAAAAAAGCATACCTGTGATTTGGTTCAGAGGAAATGGCCTTCCTGGTGTCTCTCACCCCACTGGTGTGTGATGTGTTAAAGAGCAGCTGAAAGTTCAGATCATGTGTTGCTTCAATGTTCTATTGCGCTGTCTTTGTGGCAAAAATTATTTAGGAACTAAATGGTAACTGGAATAATCTAGGCTCATGTAATGCCTTATTGTGTGAGGGATATAATTTCTTTGGAGGCAAGAAAAGGTCATGGTTTTAGGTAGATGTGTTGTGTTGGCTGTTTTTTGGGTGGTTTGGATGGAGAGGAACAAAAGAATCTTTGTGGAAGCTAGGGATGAGGATGTAGAACAACTGAGGGAGAGGGTTCGTTTTTTGGCGTCTCTTTAGGTTGGCCTGTTCAGAATTTCTTTATTCTATTCCGGCCATTATTTTCGTTGGAATGCAGCTGTGACTTAGATTTTGTTGCTTGTTTGGCTTTGATGCTTTTCTTTTAATGTTATTCAAGTGGACTCCTTGTCCTCTGTGCCGAATGTTGTGTAGTATATGCTTGTTTTTTTATTTAAAGTTTGTTTCTTATATGTGAAAAAAGTTATCCTTTCTAAGCAATCTTACCTTGCAGGAATTCCTTTTGGATCTGTCAATCTAATGCATGGAGTTGATGAACATGAAAGCAAGGTAAGCTCTCTACATTGTCTCCTTTATGTGCAAATTTCTTTATTCTTTATTATGCTCTGAGTCCTGACACATATTTTAGGACATTGAACAAGTAAATTTTCTTGTTCAAGCTAAAGCTTAGTTTAGATGTAGAATTCTATCTGCAGTTGATTATTCTTGTATGTTTAATTACTTATCATATCAAGGCTAGTATTTATTTGTCAGTTTGCTGAAAATTTGAAAATTCAAATCTGGTTTGCCTAGATAACATCAACAGCTGGTGGTGGGACTTTGACTTTGGAATTTGGAGTGCTCAGCCGCTTGACAAATGATCCCAGTAAGTAGTAGCCTCCTTTTCTTTGAGCCAGTAGTTTTATCCATCTATCTTGACTGCACTCTTGGCTTCTAGTTGTCTTCTTGAAGTACAGGCTCTTGGGCTTCACCGATAGATAAAATGCATTTTGTCACAGCCTTTTATGACCAAAATTTATGTTGAAGCCACATTGATACGTTATAAGTGACTTTACGTGCTTCTTATTTGGTATTGAAGTTGTAATTATGATCTCTACTCCCTCATAATTGGTCTGTAGAGAAGTTACTTGAAGTAGGATTTACCACCTTAATTTTCCCTTCTTTTTCCTCCGTTCTGTGATTGTTTTTTTTTTTCTTTTTGTCCTTTTTGTTTGCTATTTCTTACTTATGGAAGGGGAAGTTTACCTTTTTCCATCTTCATGGAATTGCAGTATTTGAACAAGTTACCAAGAATGCAGTGCTTGGACTTTGGGCTCGCCGTTCAAAGCTCAATTTAGTTGGTGCCCATATTAATGTTTTTACAGGTGAATGGACACAGAAGGTAACATTCCTTCTAACGTGATTACATTGAGAAACATATAAGTATGAGTCAGCGCATATCTAATATCAAGATAATTAACAATCTGTACATAGCTTCTATTGACATTAATGTAGAATAGTAAAAAACTAACCAGAAAAAACCCATGTATGAGTCGTGAGTCATGACTTATAGATTCTTTATTGATTTCCGAGTTTAAACACCCTTTGGGATGATAACTATCTCACCGATTCTTGTATATGTGAGTTTCATCAGTACTGTTTGAAATATTTGGTCATTTTCTATGTTTATTGCGGATGATATATATAATGAAATTATTTGAATTGCTTATTTTAGAGACAGGGTTACAGGTGACCTTATAACATTGTTTCTCTAGTGTTTAGATTGTCAAATGTAAAAATGCTCCATTTAATTTCAATAGGTTTCTATTGATCATTTGATCAATGATGTTCTTGCCCGCCTTTTACATTATTCTTTAGTTTTGAGTTGTGTTTTAGATTTAGAGGTTGAAATCTTCATTGTCATTGATATAAATGTGCAAGTGAGGTATAAGCTAACTTGATTCTTCCAGAGTTTGAAAAGCTGAGCCTAATAACCATATGTTAATGTTTGTGAAATTGGGGAATTAATGGTGGAGTAATTCTCCTTAAGAAAATAAAGTTCTCACAATAATGGCATTCGGCCTCACCTCAATATCTTAAAGAACATTGTTGTACATCTTTGTTTTTATTTTATTTAAATGATACTGATCAAGCTTCTCTGGTCACTGGTCAGCTATGGTATACAGTATACTACACAATAATTCAGTCTCTGACACTCTGTCGTTGGACATACCATATTACCATTGGGCAATTTTGGCGACCTGATATATGATTACACGTGGACTGATCACCCTAACCCAATGGTTATGGTTTATCACTTTATCCATTTTCACTAAGTGCACCTTAATATATTGGTCATTCTGTCAAAGTGGCCTGTAGGGCTCCCACTGTCCCACTTAGCTATCATACCTTGTGCACCAAATAGAACTGAGAATTTAATTTTATCACCCTCTAGTCTGACCTTCCAAACTAGCACTGGAGGTGCAGTACTAATAGGACAAATTAGTGGTATTTATTTTTTTGCACCTTTTTATGATTTGTGTTTGTACTCTTTCCTTTTAGCCACCCTCGTCTAATTTTCTTTGCGTAGCATCAACTATACTTACATTTCTTTGCTGCTTTGCAGGATGCTGGAATAGGAACTAGTATTGATTCTTTCTATGAGTATCTTCTAAAGGTGTGTACCATCAGTTGGAATGCTGAAGCTTACTAGCTACTTGACTGCAACAAAGTTGTTTGAAATAGCATTATCACGTTTTTAAGGTCACCAAATCAAATATTTGATATGTTTATCAGTTTATGTCGTGACTGATGAAAAAGCTCCTAGAAATAAAATCTGACAGGAAAGGGTAACTAGTGATAAAAAATTTATTGGAATGTTTGGGAGCCTTTGGGTTTTAACAGGACACATCAAATAAAGTTATCAGCTAGATTGTTGGAAAACAGCATTCTCGTTACCATAATATTGTTTTATGGTCTTGTGACGATGAAGCCCTTTTATTTCCCTTAAAAGAAGACATGGCTCTTTCTTTACAAATCTAGGAAGAAAAAAGCTAGCCTTTCTTCTCATAAATGATTGTTTTAGTTAATTTTTGTTCACTAGTTTTCAGTCTCAATTTTCTGTACTGGGATGATCTTTCGGGTCAGTTAGCTGGGCGTTTGAATGGCACCTTAGTAATTTGGTGTAGCTCTTAGTTTGGGGATTACCATTATGTCCATCAATTAAGATATTGAGAACCAATTGTTTTTTGTAATTTTGTTTGCAAAGAAATATAGTCCAAAACTCCTAGTTATAGCAAAAGGGAATTGTGTGTCACTCTATTATGCTATTTCTCTGAGTGACGAGAAGCATGCTAGCATATCATTTTTAATTTTCATAATTTATCTTTGATCTACTTGATTTTCGTCTATTCGAAGCATTTCTCTGATTTTATGATTCAGCATGACAAATATAACTCCTGCAGGCATTTATGTCTTCTTGCCATTGGATTTCTAATGTAAAAGACAGTATCTTTGCTGCCAGCCTAAATGTGCTCTTATAAGATCTGTACATACACTGATATGTGAAAGGGGTGGGTTTGGTTGTTTTCTTTGTATTCTTGTTTACCATTAGTAATATCATTTCAGGCGTATTTGTTATTTGGAGATGAAGAATATCTGTACATATTTCAAGAAGCTTATGCTGCTGCTATGCACTATCTTTACAACGATCCTTGGTAAATGCTGAAACTAGTATATGCTACCATGATTTGTACATTCTCCCGAACTTAATAGCACTTTAATTTACTTGTGTGTAGGTATGTAGAGGTAAATATGGATTCTGCTGCTGTTGTGTGGCCATTGTTTAACAGTTTGCAAGCATTCTGGCCAGGACTTCAGGTTTGTAATGTGTTATTAATTTTAAGATATATAATATCTATACAGTTGACACTACATAATCAAGAACTTGTTCGCTAGGTCTCAGTGAGATTGATTACCCTATCTTTTGGAAGGTTTTAGCTGGAGATATTGATCCTGCAATTCGATCTCATACTGCCTTCTTTAGTGTGTGGAAAAGATATGGTTTCACTCCGGAAGGTTTCAATCTTGCTACATTCAGTGTTCAGGTACCATAATTAACTTTTTCTAAACCTTCATACAGGTTTGATTTACTCTGGTTTTAATTGTATAATTTACTTTTATCAATTTTTTCAACCCTTTTCTAAACCGAAACAGTAATGGTTTAGATTACCATATCAATGCATCTGTAATGTTTTAGTCCACATTTATTCGTAGCATGGACAAAGAAGTTATCCGCTGCGTCCAGAGTTAATGGAGAGCACATATTGGCTCTATAAAGCTACTAGAGATCCCAAGTAAGCTCATAAACTTTTAATTTGTGGGCCCTCTTTAAGCTTTTCATCACATTTTTTTGGACCGATATTATTGACATATGTAATACGTACGTTTCTACTTTACTGAAAAATGGAATACCTTTAGAAAAAGGCATTTTAAATGTCTATGTATTTCATTGTAGGTATCTTGATGCAGGACGGGACATGGTTGCGAGCCTGCAGCACAGTGCACGATGCCCCTGTGGATATTGTCATATCTCAGATGTAGAGTTTCATAAGCAGGAAGATCATATGGAGAGTTTTTTTCTAGCCGAAACAGTAAGAACTTACTAGTCAAATATCCTGTCTTCATCTTCTCAGTAGAGTTTTGAAGATGATTATCGGTCAACATATTTGAATATACATTCTCTTTCTAGCTAAAATACTCATGTCGGTTAATTAGAATTGACAGCAGAACCCAAATTGTCTTGGTTAAATAATCCACTAGGATTTCCAAAAGTATCTTCTCTCTATTATCGATTATTAAGATTTTGGGCAGTGGAGGGATATGAATCATATAATTAAGGTGATGAACATCTTTACTGTTAAATTTCAACCAAAGCCAAATATACTTTTTATCCTGGCTTTGCTTTAGCAAAAGGGTATGTTTTTTATGATAAACCTTGGAATGTGTTAATGAAATTATTATTATATTGCTCTAGGAGAAATACTACAAGTAAACTAATCTATGAAGATTTTAAGATGGGCTTGAGAATGTTCTCATTTTCCTAATATATCTTAGTGGCAAGGTAGTATTGGGGATTAATTTCTTAACTCCTTTTTCTACCAATATTATATGCTTTCCGACGGTTTGAATTGAGTTCCATCTTTTTGTTCATTTATCTTTTTTCTTTCCTCTTCCATTACATGTTATTAACATCATGCAATCCAATTAGGTTAAATATTTGTGGCTACTTTTTGATTTGGCTGTGGGACCTGATAACCTTGTTGATAATGGACCATACAAGTAAGTTCTTTCCACTCATCTTGTGTTATAGTGCCCAACTTATTATTAAAGACTAAAAGAGCCAACTTATCTTATTGCCGTATGCTGTGAAAATGCCTCTTCATACAGGTACATCTTTAGCACTGAAGGCCACTTATTGCCTGCAACCCCTGAAATATCTCTAGTGCAGGAACATTGCTCATATTTTGGGGCTTGTTGTAATACTAGCAACATTAGACAGGATGCATCAGATGTTGCAACTAATCTTCAAGACAACTTATATGGAAGGGTTGGCACTGGATTTCCATCGAACTCCCGTTTTTCTGATTCAACCCCTATATCAGGATTAATAAAAGTGAGAATTGCATAGCATGGTTTTCTTTTCTTGAACCTTCCTTGCTCGTCCTATTGATTTTACTTCACTGTTTATAGTTGGCAACTAAAAGTTACCTTAAAACATAGATATTATTACATGTTAAATTTAAATGGTTTTAAATAATTTAAGTCTGCATAAGTTTTAAACATTATGAAAGTATCACTTTTGAAGTCCATTGAAAATTCTTTGTCTGTCTGCAGGGGGTTTGCCCAGGACTAACTCATGGGCAAAAGTTTGGTATATCATATGTGTCACCAAGCCACAGAGCTCATGAGGATGACTCCAGAAACCAAGGAGAGCTCACTACTGCTGAGAGCCATTCAATGACGGTAGTTCCGAGTCAAAGTTCTGATTATTCACAGTCATTGACCAAGACTTATCATGAAAATTTGGTCGAATCGAGTGAGGGAGAACTGGCAACTGATGCACCTCAAAAATGATGATTGCCCTGGCCCCTGTGCATCTATAGTGTTCTTCTAAAAGATACATTGACAAAATAGATTATTCTGGGAAGGGTCTAGTCCAGCATGTCAAACTGGTTCGGGCTGTTAAGTTGGGTGTCACTGGCTTGAGATTCTCAACTTCGGACTTGTAAAGTATGCGGCAATTGTTTACAGAATTAGCATGGAGTTTCAGGGTGGAAATATAAACAGGAAGAATGAGATTCTGCCAGAGTTGCCTTGCTGGTTATGCTTCCCCCAAGACCTGAACACCCAACTTAACAGTTTGGCATAGTTAGCATGATTATGTACACCAGTTTTCTCTTTGATAGGTCACAAAAGTTTGATTATATCATTATAATGTGGGGTCATCAGCTTATAGATGGATGGGTACTCGAATAGTCTCGTAGAATACATATCCAATTTTTCGGAGGTGCTAGACATTTTTACTTGTTGAGGACCCTGATCTACAGAGATACTTTACTTTCACAGTTGTATTCAAAATACAATACAATGAGAGGCTGAATTTAGTTGATCTTACACAGTTATAATTGATTCTTTTGGACTAGTGACTTTTTGTTTTAAAATCGACTTCTGATGTCTTCGATTTTGTGAAGGGTTATAGTTCTCGTTAGTGTGTTATTTTCACCATCAATCATTTAAACTGACAAGTGAGAGGAACCATAGGTTTTGGGTTGACTATATCATAAAACGCTTACCTTTAAACCCTAGAAAAACATCATTTTTTATATAAACATAAGATTAATTAGAACGTACCGTAATGATCACCAGAGGATCCTATTCAGAAAATCAAAGGTTTTGCACTGGTAGAATTGAAAAAATCTTGAATATATATTGCATTAATTATTCCTAGCTAGACATGACTCGATGACCAAATTGCAGTTGAATGATTATAAGACACCCTCATGTTCAATGGTTCATTTTACATATTTGTCAAATCTTGTAGTCATATCTTCTTAATTGTTTGACAACTAATGGCATGCATTAAGGTGTTCCTATGGTTGCTCAGTTGCTCTAGTGCAGATAGGCTTTGGAATTTGGATAGAATATTTATCAAACACATAATTATGTGAGTGATTTAATAGAAGTTAATTATTAGGCCTAATTAATGGATCAATAAGTTTTGGAAATTGATAGAAATTGATCAATTGTGGATAGCACCTGCAAATTATTATGCAAATTAAGGGGTGCAAAATCTGCATGAAAGTTAAAGATGTATAACTTTATATATATAATATCAATAATACATAACAGAAAACCAAAACTTGATACATCTCATATATATTCCTTTTATACAATCTAATTGGAACCAAAATGTCTCTGTATGCAGTTTTGGTTTGACTGAATCATCAGAAACAACGTCCAGGAAAGTATCACATGCAGTTGCGCAAACCACAACAAATCTTTGCTGGCAATTCAAACTTATGTAACTTCACTACACAATCTCTGCTTCTCGATCTATAATCCATTGTTACAACTCCAAAGAAGACCAGTCAGTGAGGAAACTGAGATCCGAATATGTATCTTCTCCGAAAACCCGAGCTGTGAGACTTTCGATCTCTCCATAGAGATGTATCTCTTTAATTAGTTTCTTCGATCTCCTGCTCTTATGGGTGGCCCTGGCTTTGTGGCTCATACACCACAGCCCAAGCCTCTGGCTTCTGACCCTTTCATGATTCTCAACTTCTTGCAGGATGACATGAACATTCTGCAATTAAAAAAAATTGAGGACTTGTGAGTATATGGGATTCAAACAACTAATTAGTTGAGTATTATATCTCAAGAGAGAAAGATAAGCTAGTACTTACTCCCATGGAACATCTCCAACCAGCATCCAGTCACCATCTTTGTCCTCATAAGTAGGTGCATAATCTGATCCTTTGTAGCCTTCCCTTTCTGAGTATTTGCCTACAGTGAATTTGAACATGGATTCCAAGGCCTTCAGGAGATCTGGGTAGCCTTTGTAAACCCTCAGATCAATCTTTCTGAGGTAAGGTGCTCCATCCATGCTCACTTTCACATAAATCCCAGGAGCCTCAGCCTCACTACTCTTATTGGCCTGAAGGCAGTTCTTCCTGTAAGATCTAATTGGTGGCCACCCCACTATCTGTGCCCTGCAAGTTCAACACATCAAAATTTATGAGCATGACATTCATTTCAAATCCCCATACGTACTACTACTTCTCTGAAACACTAATTAATTTGAACAAGTACTTACTTTGCAGGAGGGGCAGTTTCCGTTTCAGCTTCAACAGTGCTTCCCTTTGGTCCAATCTCTTCACTTTTCTCAGGCAATGCTCTCTTCTTGTTCAGACTAGTACTAGGCACTAGTACTGCTTGATCTTCGGTTTCATCTGAGCCCGGCAAACCCAATCTTAGCTCGGTTGCCTTGAGGTTGAGGTTGAGATCATTCTCATAGCTCATGATTTCCATATTGTTTTTTTTCAAGGATCAAATGAAAATCCAGAAATCTTCTCTAGCAAACAAGTTGGTTAAACCAATTCTTTGATGACCAAGTTCTTCTCTTTGCTTCAGGCTAATGCTTGTGTTTCGGAGGAGTTTGAGAAATGTGTTTGCTCTGTGGGGAGGTGGTGTATTATATAGATATGATAAAGGAGGAGGAGTAGAGATGTGAAAGGCTTTTGTTAATTTCAAACTTGCATGAATTATGGACAAAGGAAAGCAAAGCTTGTCGGTAGCAATAGCAGCACCCTTGAGGCACTGTGGCCCTCCATTTGGGGGACAAGACGGGGACAAGCTCAGCCTCCCCTATGCAAAGACTGAAGACTCGGAGTGACGACGGTCAAGATGAGTTTCGGAGGAGGAGATCATGGCCATTCATTTTAAGGGAGATTTGGGGAGCATCTCCCATGTGGAAAGGTCCACACGGATGTTGGATATGAACAATGAGCATTTCCATCGCCATATGAGGAGAAACTCTTCCATGGGGCAGTCGTATCTTCGTATGCAACCATTCCAGTGATGTGTAGCCATATGTGTTCTCCGAGGATATGACTGACCACTAATATATTGCCACAACTCCCCAAAAAATGCTTCGTTCGATTTTTTTTTTATCTTAGATTCAATTCTTTACGACTATAACAAAAAATCAAAAATTCTAATTATTTGGTCTATTGAAATAAGTCTATATTATCATGTCTACATCCTGAGTTTAACGATAATTAATTGAAAATTGACCAAAAGAAGATAAGGTACCCTGTCTACATTACTTATCGATTATTATTGTGTCGAAAAATCAAATTGAAGGCATTGTAGAGAGGTCCAACGAAGGATGAACGTTTTTCACCTTTGCTGGCCCTGTTGGAATTGTCATTATTGGTTTTGGTACGAACTGATAGAAACATTCATGAAATCCACATAAGTTTGATGAAAGTTGTGGTATATACCCAATGAACATGGCCTATTTCTTCATATTAGTAATAAAGGCTTAGCTTGTCATTAATCTGTGGTGTCTTAACCATAAGCTAGCGTATTGGCCACTACGTACCTTTGTTCAGTAATCCAAAAACTCAAGAATTCATTAAGAGAGAAAACGATATGCAACTACTTGATTAATAATCTACTGATATAAATTAATTAAGTCCGCAATATTATCCTAAAACATGAGGCCGCTCGAACACCAGGTTGGACATGATTTGACTCACGCATGCAAGCATGCACGCACGCAAGCATATAAAATAAAATAATATAAAATATGAACATATGCATCCCGACCAATTGACAATATAACTCAAACATCTGAACCATTTATCGTTTAGATTTATTTTCAAGAATTATCTTTGCAAAAAATCAACCAAATTGGAGATTGTTTGGTCATCTGTTCGTTGTATAGTTTACAGACAAATATAGTCCGTCAGATAAGGTTGAAACGATGAATGTGGTAATCAAATGGCTAAATAATTTCCAATTTGAATTTTTTTTTATCAAAATGATATTTAAAGGATGACCTAAATTATAGACGGGTTTGATCATTAGTTTGCACTCGCAATGAAGATGTTCACATTTTACTCTACGTGCGAACGTGCGCATGTGAAGGGGACTATATATATATATATATATATATATATACATAAAATAAATTTCATAAATAGTTACTTAATTATGATAATTTCAACACTTTAGTTACTATGCTTTCAAAAATATCTTGATCACTCAACTTGAATAATATCTTTTACTTTGGACACTCCACTTCAATATTGTTTTTCACTTTAATCACTCCACTTCAATATTACTTTCCACTTTGGTTACTTTATTCGAATACATTTTTTACTTTGAATGATCAAAATAATATTTTTTAAAATATAATTATTAAAATTATCATAATTAAATGACTATTTGTAAAATTTTACTTTTGCCATATATGTATATAGGGAAAAAATCACCTTTAGTCCCTGAATTATGATCTATTCGACACTTTCATCCCTGAAGTTTGAAATATATCACTTTAGTCCCTGAACTTTAACATTCTATATCACTTTCGTCCATGCCGAGGGTTTTTATCGAATACACCTCCGATTTCGACCAAATCGGAGGACAACACCTATTGGGCTTTGAAGCCCTCCTTGAGGCGAGTTCAACGCCACCAACCTCGCCTCAAACCGTCGCCGGACGGCGGAGAATTTTACGATTAAAGTTCCGGCCGCCATAAGTTTTCGGGCTAAATTCGACCAATTCGAGCTTAGCCCCAGTTATAAAAGTTACTCCTCTTATCCTTGCGAACATTTTGGCATAGGTTTTGCACCATTTTGTTTCGGTCAGGGACGAAAGTGATAGTTGGTGTTGAAGTTCAGGGACGAAAGTGATATATTTCAAACTTCAAGAACGAAAGTGTTAAACGAGTTATAGTTCAGGGACTAAAGTTATAATTATCTCATATATATATACACAATTAGCTAGTGCAATTCAGGGCAGTCGACAATGTTTGACCAAGTCTATATGTGTGCAATGCATGCGTTAATGTTTGGTATCCAAGAAAATATGTGGGGCGTGTGGTGCTGATAGGCATAGTTTGCATGCATGGAAATAATTTGCATATATCTCTCTCTCCTAATTAAGCATTGTTATAGGGTCTAAATATCAATAATATATATCTTTGATATTTTTTCAAATTTTTGTTTTTAATACGTATCAAAATTATATATAACATTTTTTTTGTTTTTGATTTTGGTACATTTTTAGTTGATTCTATAAGTTCTATCCAAAATTTGTATTTAACTTCCATCGAATTTTCTGTTTTTTTTATCCACGATATTTCTTCCAAACTCAACTTTATTTTATCAAAACTAAGCATATGTACAATATCTCAAATCTCTATTTATCGGTTTATCCCCTATGCAAGTCTTACATACAAAATTTAAGGTTTGAATGGCTTTATACATTTTGAGTTTTAAGCAAACAAAAATCCTTTAATTAGATTCTAACTATTTTCTCAATTAGTTAACTGTCTAACTTTAATGACAATCAAAGCTAGGCGGAAATGCGTAGATGCCAAACCTAAGAGTTATACATGCTTCGCCAAGAACCGAACGCATGTTGTCATGTGAGTATGTTAGCTAGAAAATATCCTCTCTATTTTATTGCCAACTAATTACTATATATAGTACGTGCATACAATATCCTTTCGGACTCGGATCAGATAACATATGAATCGGATTTAAGCGTTTTACTTGTCCCCAAAGTAATTAATAACTATAAGACTTTGGCAATTATAGGGATTAAAGAAAACGCGATTGCTTATCCTATACTTAATAACTTAAACTGAACAACTGTGATTATGGCATGGATCGAGTACATGCTTTGTGGCATTGTGGTTGCTAAAGCAGACACCTAGGCCCGATACAGGATGTCAAAGGTTGGAATATATTATTGAGAACTTGGCCCGATCAATTAGTAAGTCGGTGCATATTTGATACTTCTTTAATTTTGAAGTTACTCAATCTTAACTAACCGGCCGTATTCAGATCCTAAATTAGAGTCGTCTCATGCAAGTATTTTGAGGGCTTTGTGCGAAAATTAAAATGATCCAACACTTTCAAGGAAAATCTAACCACTACATGCAATATATATATATATATGAGCTGCACCTTTCTTTGTAGAGACTGAAATTCTATTTAGTTAAATACTTAAATTTAAAGGGAGTAGGGGAGGGAGGGGTACGGTTGTTCATTCGCACAGGTGTCTTGGTACTTCGGATCCTCTGTTGCGTACACCGACATTAAGCATCTGGGTCAGAGTATTAGCGCTAAAAACTAGTCTTTCTGGGGTACCCCAAAACCGAGTGGAATGAGAGCTCCAGCTTTAAGAATATTAAGGACTGTCTACTCTTCATGGCAATAGGGTACCCCCCTGGCCTTCCCCTCAAATGGGCATAGACAAAACGACAAAAGACAAGTAAGCTTTGGTGCAGTGGTCCCCCCAAAAGGAGGGAGCTGCGTGCTCATGAGGAGCAGTAGACAAAAAATTAGGGTTCATCGGAACTTGGAAGGAGCTGGGGAGGAGGATCGGGTCACACCTTTCTTCAATAAATCCGTGGGCATTCCCTAATTAACTCTTTCTAGCTACTTCTTTTTCTATATATGGCAAAATATGAATGAATATTTATGTGTTGGACCACCATTGCACTATTGGTTCCACCAATTTGTTTAATTTGTGCACCTGAATTCGATCGAATATCTCTGTATATATTGTATATATGAACCAACTCATGTGTGGGTGCATGTGTTCGTTAGCCAAAACCCTACGTACCCTACCCAACCACCGCACTCCACTCCACTCCACTGTCTCTTTCATCTATTAATCTATAAATGTTGTATGTATAAGTATATAGTAGTAATGGAAGATATTTTCTTTTTCTTTGTTAAAAAAAATAGGAAGATATATATTAATTTGTGTGATGAACAAATACATCATCAGCTGGACACGTTATGTACGTTCTTCCTTCAACTCAATATGATTCCATTACGGAAGCACTTATCTTAGCTTGTTGCAGTGTTGATTACATTATACAACATGTTAAGCGTTTTAAGTTTAAAATTTGGGTAAATACCCTAAATGGTACCTAAAGTATTCTATTTTAATATTTACATTACCTTTTCATATCAAATCTAATTTTTTTTTCCTTTCAACTCATATCTCTATTACCATCCCCTGATCTCTCAACTTTCCCTCCAAAATATTTTCCCTCCAACCATCATATTCCTTCCAAAAAATCATATTCAATATAACTAACCAACATTCACCCAATACATCTTCAACTTCATACAAGAATTTGATACATATTAACAACTTAAAATTAATATATCATCTCCAAAATTACCAAATATCTAAACAGATCATCACCCTACAAAATTCCAAATAATTAAGTCCATCATTACATAACTAATATAAATTTTAAATACAAAATCATTTTCAATTTTTATACTTCCATTCTTCTTTCCATTGAGATCTTCTTTCCCATTTAATAAATTTTTTACCAATTTTGCCCATAACTTCCCATTACCTGAATAATTTATATCCCCTTTTTTGAAATGATTTTAAAGAGATATTTGGCCCCCCAACCCCCCCCCCCACCACCACACCATTCGATATTCCCTCCTCTTGGACCCACCCCCCCCTGGCCCCCCGGCCCCCCCCCCCCCCCCCTCCCCCCCCGCCCCCCCCCCCCCCCCCCCCCGCCCCCCCCCCCCCCCCCCCCCCCCCCCCCCCCCCCCCCCCCCCCCCCCCCCCCCCCCCCCCCCCCCCCCCCCCCCCCCCCCCCCCCCCCCCCCCCCCCCCCCCCCCCCCCCCCCCGCCCCCCCCCCCCCCCCCCCCCGGGGGATATGATGTGACAATCAATTAATAATATGCTAAAGTCGAAAGAAATCATTTTTTAACAAAATCATGTGACAAAATAGATTAGAGATTTCTGAATTTGGAAGATGTCACCTATGGGCTATGTGGTTACAATTTGGAAAGAAATTTGTTGACCACGCATGTGATGAAGTAATTTGGGCATCACAACTAAAATTAATCGGCAATGGTTGGAGATGCCCAAATTTTTATAAACACATTTGCAAGGTCCCTTTTTCACCAATGTGGGACAACACTCTACATTCTCACACGCCCCAGCACGTGTGACGAATTTTCAAGCCAAACACGTGGGCAACATATATTGGGTGACGTGAAGCACGTGTGGCCACTTGGCTTCACACGTGGGCGAACTTGCAGCTCTGATACCATGATGAAGTAATCTGGGCATCACAACCAAAACCAAGTGGCAATGGTTGGAGAGGCTCGAATCCTTATAAACACATTTGCAAGGTCCCTTTTCTCCAATGTGGGACAACACTTCACATTCTCACAGCAGGATGGATACTGACTGGGGAAGAAATGGATTTATTTGGCTTCTTGGCGTGGAGAATATGGCACCATTGCAATTTGCTGGTACATGAAAATGCCAAGTTTGATCCTCAATATTCTTATTTGGATGTTGTTTGGAGGTTTAAAGAGTACAAAAATGTGGTGCAATCAAAGAGAAGAGGTGTGAAGGAGAAACAAAAGAGGTGGAAACCGCCAGGTACGGAATTTCTAAAGCTAAAGACATATGGTGCATTTGTGCCGGGAATTAGAGCTAGTGGCGTAGGCGTTGTTATTCCTAATTGTTTCTGCCGTTTCCCAACTGCCCGGTAGCGTCGTGCACGGGTACCTGAAAGCACAAGATTGGTCATGGAGGTCGGCGTGTACCGACCGAAGACCCTCCGACGCTCAAGTTAGTACCGATGAGTGTTTGAGAGCAGAGAGTTTGGGATTCGGAGAGAACGTACCTGAATAAGGAGTGAGGACTCCTTATATATGAGGTGAGGTCGGAGACAAGCTCCCCTGGCGTCGGGGACATCCCCTAACACGAGGAATATTTTCTGGTCCACTACCTCGATGTGCGCATCGAGGGATGGCGGCGACTAGTGCAGCATGGGTATGCGACTTAGTGCGATCTGTGAGGTAGTGGACAAGCACGTGTGCCAGCTGGCCGTGCCGGTACCCGTGGGGCTGGCCACACTCGGTACCTGGTCAAGAGACGTCCATGTGGAGCCGAGGGGAGAGCTTGTTGTCGGTACACCCGGCCTGGTCTTACCGGTACCGCTCGGGTACTGCCAGGGCTTCGACTGCGGCCTGGGGCAATATACTCGGTAGGGGATCCCTACCGAGTCGGTAGACGCCGCTGGGGCGTTGCAGAGATTATATCCTCGGTAGGGGAGCCCTACCGAGTCAGCCATGGGGCTTATAAGCAGGCTGCTCCCGGTGATAGTGAGCTACTCCGGGGCCTATCCCGGCGAAGATATGAAATGGTAGCAACACTAATGATTGACAAGGGGGAAGTTGTGGTGGCTAGTACCATTTCCTTTAACGGCATCACTATTCCTATACATATTGAGATTCTTACAATCTCTTATGGCTTACAACTTGCATTAGAGCACTATGTTTTATTTGTCTTAAGTAGGAATCAGATGCAATGACGATTGTATGTTAATGTGATTCTGGATGGGGAAGAAAGTCTCTCGTCTGATGGGCACCTTTGAATGGGATGAAGACGCTCATGGGCCAATTTACTCGGTGTCGTTGCTCTTATGTACCGAGAGAATGTAATAAAGTGGCACATGCCATACATGAGCTTGCTAACTTTGCAATTAGGAATAGGTTCACTTAGATGTGGTCTGACGACTTTCCTCCTTGGTTATCTAACTGTGTATAGGCTGATAGAAATGTGGTATTGGATGACTTTTCATCCTTTGTACTCAATTGATAATATTTACACAGGCGATTGCTCACTGACGATGCCTTGCAGCGTCGTGGCTTCCAGCTTTCGTCAGTCTGTTTTCTTTGTCACCATGGCGTAGAACCTCTCACCACCTCTTTTTTAACTGCTCTTTTGCTGCTGCTATCTGGTGGAATTTATTGAACATGTTCCAGGTTAGTTCTCTCTTTACTGATCTTTTTTCTTTCTTTTCTTATCCCATTCGCCATGGTTTCTGCTCTCAATTATCTGTGATTTGGTGGGGTATGATTGGAGCTGGCTTTTATGCTATTTGGCATGCGAGAAATGCTCTTCGTTTTCAGAACTCCGTCCTCTCTGCAAGTACTTTGCTTCATTCCATCCGTCTACAACTTCATGAGATTAATCTTTTAAGTAAGGGTACTATGAAGAATTCAGTGGATGACCTTTGCATCCTTCGTCGGATTGGTATTCTTGGCAGACCCTCCAAAGCTCCTAAAATTATTGAGATTATTTGGCAGACTCCTTCTATTTTTCAAGTTAAAATTAACATTGATGGTGCAGCTCGTGGCTCCCCAGGTTGGGCTGGTTTCGGCGGCATTTTTTGGGATTATTTGGGTCGTGTGCTTGGCTGTTTTGCGGGGTCTCTTGGCACTGCCTATGCTTTGGAGGCTGAGCTTCATGCGGTAGTTCATGCCATTCATCTTGCTTCCCTTAAAGGTTGGACATCTAGATGTCTCTTTGGATTGAAAGTGACTCTACTTTGGTAATTCAATTTCTATCCTCTCTAAATAATAAAGTGCCATGGCGTTACTCCACTATTTGGTTCAACTGTCGGGCTTTGCTTGCTTCTATGTCAGTAAAGATTTCGCATGTTTATCGCAAAGGTAATCAAGTAGCGGATTGTTTAGCAAATTTTGGTGCAAATCAAGTGGGTACTCTTTGGTGGGAGTTTTGTCCTCCTTGTGCGCTTTCGGCCTATTGCCATGACTTAGTTGGCCTCCCCAACTATAGATTTCGCTTGTAATTTTCTCTGTTTTTTTTGTTTTGTTTTCTGTAGAGGTTTTGGTCTTGGTCCCCCTCTCTCTTTGTATGTTCGTTTTCTTTTATTGGAGCAAAATAGAGGGATGAGCGGTGGGTTCCCGGGTGTAGTGGTCCTCTCCCCTTTTAGGGGAGGGTTGGCGCTCTGCGCGTTGACCGCTAACGAGGGACTAATATCATGAGTAATACAAAAAAATTCTATTCAATAAAATTTCTCAATCTTAAAAAAATAGACTAGAGTTTTTTTTTAAAGTTAAATACTACAATTAAACGCATGAATATATTTATTTGGGTACATTAATATATTCATATATTTTTCTGTACTAGTCGACTAGACAAACTAGCTTGCTAACGGTGATGAACAAATCCTTACTGTCATTGAGCTAGGTAGTCTACAACTACATGAACTACTTGAAGTTGGTCTACTTTGTCAAAAACTAGTTTTCACTATCAAACAATAGTTAATGTAGATACTGATAACAAAGACAACAACAAAGATTGAAATGCGATGAGATTTGGTATTTTATTGTGTAGCTAGTAATCCTTTTCTTTGGGACATGGGAGTCTTCAAATTCTGAAGAATATATATATATATATATATGTTAATTTAGATATATAACACATGCGCATGTACATTCATAGTATGAGGGTTGATCAATTTGCACAAAAATATGGACCTATGCATGCACCAGTTCACACAAAACAATGTAAATAATAGATAAAAATTACTTGTTTCGTAAACCTATATGCATAAAATTAATGATTAAAGGTTGGAACTATACGCACACATGTGATATATTTAAATAAGCACACTATTTTAACTGAAATTTGTAGCTTCAAAATCATCTTTGTGAGTCCATTCCAAGCACTGGTTCTTGAGGAATTCCAATTATATATATATATATATATATATTAAAAGAGTGTCACAGATCGTCTTCACTTATTGTTTTCTTGATTTTGCTTGAGGTTTAATAATTTCTACGGTCTCATTTGCTAGTTACTCTAAACTCAATTCTTCATTTTTTTTTGCATGTTTTCATCAAAATAGGAGAATTCTTAAAAAGAAAATATTACAATAAAGATCCAAACTATTTATACTAAAATACCAGAGTAGTGCTTTTCAATTCCCTCGGAAATTAGCAACAATAATCAAGAACATCAAATTCCTCAATGCAAACTTGTCCAGCATATATATTGAAAATTAATCTATAGTATAGTGGCACGTATATCCTTTTACAATTTCAGATCTTTCAGCTCATGCATTAGCGTTTGGTGTAATAATTTTCACCAACAAGCATTAGGTTTAATAACTTTTAACAAATTTTTTATCTAACAAATTTATTTAATAACTTTTAAATAAAATTAAAAATTAAAAAAAGAATATCAAGGCTCGAAGCCTTGAAACCATAAAATGGAATTAGGGTTTTGCAAAACCAGTTGTCGACTTTGAATTAGTTGGACGATGTTACGTGGAAACATCAGGTAGGGTTAGAATACACGTACACGAGTGGTGTCTGTGAACAATGTTGATTAATACGTAGGTCCCCAAAGCCACACGAGAGGTTGGAAACGAGTGATCGAGTACTGGGCATGGGGCCCGAGAGCCATGATATCTGGGAAGCAGAGAGGTGGTGCTGTTGTTGGCTGCCTTAGCTTGTTAATTGTCAGTTGTCACCTGGCTCTCTCTCTCTCTCTCATAACCTGTTCGATTGAACCAATTTTTAACCTATCTTGAAGAAGAAGATAGACAACAACTAACTGGTTGTTGAAGTGAGCCACGTCTATGCACCCATGACCATTCATGGTATTGGAATTCTTATCATGGCGCTAGCTGCAGTACTCTCTCTCTCTCGCTGGGCAGAATGGGGCCCCAAGCAACCTGGGAAAATGAAACACCATCATTCATTTATTCATCATTTTGGTCCAGATTGCTTCTCTCTAGTCTTGCTTAAGTTAGCCACCCAGTTATCGCTTCTACGGTTCTACCATTGGGGTATATTTTAATGGGAAAGTGAGGTTGACTATTGGTAAAATTGATATTTTGAAAGTTACATGTTCGAATTTCAGTATCATTTAAAGATTGATGAAGTAGTTAGATTTCTACATAGTGTCACGTTGAGAACTGAAAAACATTCAATGGATTAGTAAAAAGGATTGCAAGTTTGCAACTATATAGAGTTCTATTGTTTGATCGAAGCCTTAGGGCAACTCCCATGCATAGCCCTATACCCAAACTCAAAACCTATATTTGAGTATAGGTTTTGGGGCATCTCCAATGGTAAATTCTATACTCAAACTCAAAACCTATATTAGGGCATCTCCAATGGAAAAATCTATACCAAACTCAAACTTATATGACTTAATTTTTTTTATTGTTGTGTAATATTATATTAGTATAATATTAATTATTATATAATAATATTATTTTTACAATATGATAAGTAATTACTAAATAATAGTAGTAATTTTTTTAATAAATTTATTCAAAAGAAAAAATATTATTCATGATATTTAAACAACATACACAATTTTAAACAAATTAAAAAATATTTTGGGATTTTTTTTAATATTTATTTCGGATTTTGAATTACTAAATAACAATAGAATGAAACACAAACCGTCCAAATTAATTGTAAAGAACCGTGGATCGTTGGATCAATAATAGATCTGTTATATTTGTTTTTAAATAAAATAAATGTTGACCAACCAGAACCGTCCATTTTAAATTGGACGAATCCTGTCAGTTGATATTTTGACTGTTGGAGGGCAGCAATGAGTTTATGCCTTGCGGGCCAGCACTTCTCCCCCACTTGCAAAGTCTACTGCAAGTCCCACTTGCGCGTACAGCGCCTTCGCCTTCTTGCCACAGTTCGTGTCGCGCGTTCTTATCACTCTCCTCCTCCAGCTCGCAGCCTTGCTCACCCTTTTGTCAATTCTCTCTCCTCCACTTGCACCCGCCCAACTTGAGCAATATAGGTCTCTGATCTCATATTGGGACTGAGTTTAGGTCTGAATATAGGTTTGAGTCTGGAAAAAACTCAGTTTGGGTCTGAAAATTCTCTCCATTAGAGATGAGAAATCCTATATTAAGACGTATATATAGGTATAGAGCTCCCCCATTGGAGTTGCCCTAAAGGAGTTTAAATCTTCAACGGAAGCCCTAAATTAATGAGTTTTCATATCTTTATTTGTGGAGCTTATACTATACTATGACTCTACGAGACTTACCTAAATGGCTAAATTTGAGAGGAGTGAGTTTATAGACTCATATGTTATATATATATATATATATATATATATATATATTATAGTTTGTAGAGAAAAATCCTCATAAAGTATCTAAATTATTACCAAATGCAATTTTTGGTACTTAAACTTTCATAGAGAACCTAGTGGTACCTGAACTATTCATTTGTTTGCCATTATAATACATATCGTTAAATATTTCATTAAGTGGTTATGACGTTATGTGACATAGGTAAAACTTGTAATTTGGTGGCTAGAGTATGGGCAAAACAATCATTAAGGGTTTTTTACTATTAAATTTTAAAATAAATAAAAATAAATTATGCAAAAAAAAATTATATTAACATAATCAAATTAGGGTTTTTATCCCCAAACATTCAAGAATAAATATGCAAAAATTTAAATTACTTTTTTTTAATATGTTGTAGGATAAAATTATTGTGTGCCTTGTCAAACTAGGACTCTCTAGTGTATGTTATCCTTCTAGAATATGGATCGTATTTAGTATAGATATTTCATACATCAATACAGATGATATCTTGTATTTCTCTATATATAGATAAAGATAATCTTATTCTCTGCTATTTCTCTCTTTATATTTTTTAATTAATAATAAAAACACCTACATGGTAATAAATTATATTAAAAACATAAAAATTGGCAATAAATTATATTATAACAAATTCTCATTTTTAGTCTTGAATTGTGGATTAATTATCTAAATATATTTTTTTGTATAATTTATTTTGAAAATTGAAAATAAATGAAATGATTGTTTTACCCATGTCACATAAACACTTAACGGAATATTTAACTGTAGATACTATAAGTCTATAATGACAAACAAAAGAACAGTTCGGGTACCACCATGTTCTTTATAAAAGTTCAGGTATCAAAAATTATATTTGGTGATAGTTCATGCACCATATGAAGGTTTTTCCCTAGTTTATATATAACGTACAAAAATTATTTTTAAGTGATATGATCATGATCCGGAATTGGAAAAATAGTTTAGAGCTGGGATCGGTCAAAAATTTGATTCCTTTCAAAATAACCGAAAAAAATAAAAGGATTTTTAACTCTACTGCAGGATTTGTTGTCAAAACCAGACATGCAATTTATTTAGTTAGGATTTGGTTGGCACTGAGAATCTTAAAAGGCCGACATTCGTCAGCTGGAGCTGTGTGTTTGCTAATAATCGTTATTGACATGGGTTAAGGCCTTAAAGGCCTTAGAAACCTTACAGGCTTCCAAGGTGGACTTCAGATCGATATCAATGCCCTATTTGTGGGTTGTGGCTACCGGCGTCATTATATTAACAAGAAGTCAACAAGTACCATTCACAATAGCAAGATAAACATATTCTCACACAAGAATTGCTATTTTATTTTTGCAAGTACTCCTCTTCACAAGAATTGCTATATGATTTGTTTTTAAGATGAATAAAACACTACATTATATCAAAAAGAGGTACACAAAAGACTCCCGAAATATTATACACCAAACATAATAATGCTACTTAATTAGTTAATTTAGAAGAAAAGTTCGGCAAAATGGTAAACCACTATGTTCGCTTGATGTACAACAAGATCGAGGTCAGATTAGCCGAAAAAAAAAGGCACATAATTAAGAAGAGTGTTTGGACACTTGATAATTTACGCTTCATAAAGTTACTAGCTGCTAAAATATCGAGAGAGTGGTTATGTATACATTTTGGGTGGCTCAAAAGAAAAGTCAGTTTAGACTATGAATTGGGGTTGATAGAACTTTGGACTGCATGCAATGTCTGTTTTTGACCCATATACCTTCCCAAAAAGGAAATGACGTGGACGAGCTCTACATGACTTGCAAAAAAGGGCATATATCCAAAAATCAAGCCAATTGAGTATGCATGGGTCTTTGAAAAGTAGCTCCACAAGATCTTGATTCATTCTCAATTGAACTGAGTAACTGATTTTACTCCTAAAAGTCTATTAGAAGGCTATATCTAGATCCCAAATACACGTATCATGTGTATCAAAATGTAGGGGTGGGTTCGGTTCAAACGGTTCGGTTCGGTTCAATTTTTGATGACCGAAACCGAAATTGAACCGAATAGGTTCGGTTCGGTTTTTTATGTTCGGTTGGCGGTTTTCGGTTTTATGAACCCACCCCTATCAAAATGTTCCTATCATGTTATATAGAAGATATAATATCATATACCCTAGCTAGCTACCTCTAAAATATCAGCACAATTCATGTAACAAAACTTTTTAGCTTGGGAGCTGTGACCAAGAAATTTATATCTATTCATCCAATCTTTACAATATAAAAGCATCAGCTATTCAGCTATATATTCGATCTTTTTTCACCCATTGGGTCACTAACAGATTCGGTATCCTCCTAGTTTTCACTTAACTATATGCAAATTAGTTTTGTCAATCATGCATATATATACCTGTATAATCACTCCCAAATTACAACATTTCGTCACGAATGACTTCAAAATACCCAAAAATAAGGACCCAAATAACTAACTTGATCGACTTCCATGTCTTCTGCATTCATAATTATTAAATGTTTGATTCGGTTGTTATTATTACTATTAGTTGTATAAAAGTTGGATTTGATTAATTATAGTCTGATACAAACCGCGTAAGATAGAAGAATGATGATGATGATGATGATAATGAAGAAGAGGCAACTAGCCTGGTGACTTGGTCAGGCTGTATATTTAAGTGGATTGAAAAATAATATATTCTGAACAAAGATTGTACTAATCAGCCCCCACTGTGGTATCCAGTGTCCCAAGTTCTGCCAACACATGGAATAATATTATTGCGATGGAATAATATTATTGCGATGGAATAATATCATTATTGTGGAGAAGATTCTGATACATTTCTTCGTAGGACCATCTAAATAAACTAGATCGAGCAGTGAGAGTACTTTGACTAGTTTAATTATTACCCACTGCGCAGCATTAATATTACTTAAGTTGATGCATATGTTTTGCTTTACAAAAGTATCAAAACGGATCAGGATTTTGCTTGTTATTCTGGGAAATTCTGCTAAGTTGGTAATATATATTGAACCAACCCTGATCCGAAATTTAAAATTCAAGAGTTAAATTCTAAATTCATATTTTAGTTATTTTATACACTAAAATATATAGTACTGTTATAAACTAAATAGATGTGCTTGCTAGAAAGTAGAGAATACATACAGAATAGAGAGACATAATATGTGAAGAAAGTATAAGTCATTACTTCTATATAGAGGTAAATATATAGAGGTAAAATTTATATCATAAAGATATAACTAACATACATATATACACCACTGAGCCGTATATGCCACGTAAAGTATCTGATATATATATAGAAGAAATTCTTTTCAAACTTGCATTATTCCGATTAGATTTTGACAATTTGACCTAAACTAAAAGCGATGTCATTTTAAACATAAACTCAAACACAATCAGAATCAAAAACATAAACAGAGAATAGTCATATTGCGTATTGAATGGGGGTTGGGAATTACGGTAGGTGCAAGATAACCCAAAATTCAATAGTAGTCTTTATGATTTGCTACATATATACCTTTGGCGGCATCATCAGGACCACCAAAACCCTAGCGTCTCCATTATTAGGTTAGGTCAAGCCGCCAGTATACTGTAAAATAGGTCAGATTGCCAAAAGTAATCTAAAAAGGTAGTCACTTTCTTTACTGGATATAATTAAGGATATGTACGTTTGGGATTTCAAAGTAAAACAAAGGAGATGGTTTCTTCTTCGTCTTCTTCTTCTCTGCAAGCTCGGGAAATATTCAAAGGTGTATTTGTGGCCAGTCGAGGGCCTCATATATCAGATGGACATGCATGCAATAATATGACGATAATTACGATTGATAAGATAGTAGGTAGGTAGGTTAGAAAGAAACAAGCCAGGATGGGGTTGGGAGAGACGTTGACAGGGCAAAGGCACAGCTAGGGTTAGGGATGTTTCCTTCTCTTGGGGATGTGACCTGTCTCTAAGTCATCACCATGCCCTAAAAAGTTTTTAGGATCAATGATGTTGCCTCATGTGTCCTACACTCCTACAGGCTACATGCCTATACCAGCTGCTCTATTTATTTGACATCCATGCACAGTCACATATATATTATCTCGATAATTAAGAGCCATTCTTGTAAAATGCCAAACACACATAACTTGAATTGGGTGAACCAATGAGTCAAAACCCTGTACTTGATTGTACAAGATAGAGCCACTAATTAAAAGTTATTAATAATTGGTTTTAAAACTAAAATACTGATGGGGTTTGCAACGTTAATTTGTCCATATATATACTCTATGAGTTCTTCATCGGAAAAAAATAATAATATATAAGAAGAAATATAAAAAAATTAAATGTGGGTGGTCACTGTTAATAGCTCCAATGCATGGTTTAACGATAAAAAAAACCCTACACCTTAGATGAATGAATGATTAATTTCAATTCTGATATAAATTGGTTGCCTGAGTGAGCTAGTAGTTAGGTCACATTGAGAATATTGTAGAGTGTTTAGCCCGTCACGTAACAGTTTAAATGCATGAATTCTTCTTCTTCTTCTTCTTCTTTTCCAAAAGAAAATTGTCCCAAATTCTTCTGTAATTTAATTAGTGTTCGAACCTACTCGATGATTACAGTATTGTCTGAAACTATTTTACTTCAATTTCGGAACCCAATCTTAAAGTCAATTATTTGTTAGAATTTGACAGACTAGTAATGCTGCACAGTTAATTTAGAACATTTCAGGTAATTAAGCCAACTAGCTAGCTAACCCTATTCCACATAGATTTAGCCACCAAGTCCAAACTACCTTTGGTTCGTACCCTGGCTTGTATATAAAATCTACCAACAATTTTGAGCTAATGATATTTAATTTAACAAATAACATCTTTTATGATGAGGGAGGAGACTGGCAGTTAAATATCTCAATGGCCGGGTCAACTAGAAATTATTACTATTAATAATAGTACAGAATTAACCAATCATGTTCTTTTTTTTTTTTTTTAGGGGAAAAACAAGAATTAATTAGCAAGCCGAGGCCAAGTGTACACCGAGGGGGATGTAATGCCTAAACCTCGGGTAAAACAACAACCATCTTCATAAAGGACATCTTCAATAATAGAAGGAGTATCCTCTAACCAAAATTTATCAAAACTAGAAAAACTAGCAACGTGTGCCAAGCGTTGGGCAATGTTCTTTATGGGTAGCTTAATTTGGAATGCAATAGATTACTCAAGCAAATATGGCATGAATTATTTGTTCATGTGCGATTATGTATATTTGGAAGGTTCCCAGAAAAGTTGTTATAAATTAAAATTAGTTTGCATGGAAGAGTTGTGTGTGTGTATGTATATATATAAATGTGGGAGAGGGACATAAGAAGGAACGTACATATGCAAGGTAAATGGTAATGTAAGATGTAAATAAATTAAAGTATAGTTTAAGCTTGTAATTATTTTAAGATGTCAATTTAATTTAATAGTTATTTTATCGATCGACACATTTCTTTCTTACAGTTGTAGGGTGTAGGTAATTACCTACATCTTTATAAAATTATGCCCGTAAAAGATGAGATCAACCTTTTTAAAAAAAGAAGAAGATGATATCAACAATATAATACGTCCTCAACAGAAAACATGTGTTAAGAATACTCTTTAAAATGAGTAAATATGAGATATCTGTTAACTGTTAAGTATAAACCAGCTATAGTTAATTAATTAACCATGTAATTAATCAGTATGATCAGTTTGTTAGAGGTAGTATGCCACGTGTCAATATGATACTTGTTCTGGTAATTAGCTCAAGTATAAAGCGTCTCTCCTTCTCTGTTGTAAGTTGTAACCAACTCACTCATTTGCTTAATCAAGTTTCTCTTTCCTCTCTGTTTTCTCTCTAGCTCTGTGACTCTTTCAATATCTATTACCATCGAGAGCATGTTAGGTTAGTTTCATGAGCTAGTGACACTTGTACATATATAATGTGACTTCAACCAAACTTTTTCTTTTTTGTTTCTTGGTCGGCTTAGAACATTTGAATCAAGAATAGATTAGTGATCTATAATATGATACTCAAATGGAACTTGTAGCCATGTTCCAACATGAACCCAGATATGAGACAATATATGTCTTTAATTTTCTCTTTTTTTTTCGGCCTAAATTTCCTAACTTGGAAAACACAATCAAAGAAGATGAGCTCAACAACTCCACACGTAGTGGGATGGCATGTGCACTCACATGATGGATGAAATTGAGATAGTAAAGGAAGACATCCACAAACTTAGCTAGAGGGGCTCAAATTCATAATTAGCTCTTGAAAAATCAATATATCTTATTAATGTGACACAAAAATTATTTTGTATCAGATATATTACATAGTAATTGTTCCGTTGTGTTATACATGTGTATCTAACGAATTATTTGTTTGACATGTGACTATTATTAAATATTAAGATCACATATTTTAGAGTATAGAACTGCTAGAGCGGGAATTCATGGCTTATATTTCGGCTGGTACTCTATCTTAAGAACACATATACCAAACCTCAAAAAGTTAAGCTATGAACGAGATTAGAAAAACAATAAATAAAAATAGAAACCACATGTTAAATACATCATTGCAAAATAGTTACTAGCAGTGGAAAAATGTGAATAAATCCCCGACCATATAGCGCAAAATCTTAAATTTGATCTTATGTAGCAATTATTTATTTTTTTATTCATATATTGATTATAATTAAAAGAAAACTTTATATTTGATGATTCTAAGTCATTGGGACTATTTCAAATATTAATTGTGTTAAAATTAGACTCGGTGAGGGTTTGATATCTTTAAGTAACAAAAAAAATAAAAATAAACCGGTCCTGCCTTGCATGTGAAGGTTGACTATGAAAAGAAACAAACAGCTTAATTAAGGATCAAAACGGAGAATTGGAGAGAGAGCCCATATTAGCCACTCCCTTCACAAAACCTAATCCCGTCGGCAAATGATTGTGCCATCAATTAAGTCTGGTAATATTTCCAACTCAACAGGTCAGATCAAACGATCCCAATCGCCCCACGTGTCCAATAATCACCGGATCAGAAACTCGATATGACATACACATGCAAACACAGACAGAAACGTCCCACGCAGTGATATATTATTGTTGTGGGTGGTCTCTCTCTCTCTCTCTCTCTCTCTCTCTCTCTCTCTCTCTCGCATTGCCAAAACCAACATAATTAACAGAAGAGGACACAAGAAGCAGAAGAATAAGCGAAAGCAGCTCTACCATCACCACAGATATAAGCGCAAGCATACAGAAGCTTACAGGCTTTTTATCAAAGCACTTTATCTTCTAGTGTTTCCCGCCGTGGCTTTATTAGTTTCCATGGAAGCTGTTAGCCGGAAGATGACTTTGAACTTCAAAGAGACGGAGCTCTGCCTCGGGTTGCCCGGTGGGGCTGCTGTGACCGAGCCGGAGATCAGTACTCCTAAGGCTACCGGAAAGAGAGGGTTCTCCGAGACGGTTGATCTCAAACTCAACCTTCAGGCCAAGGAAGATCTGATGAATGAGAATGTCAAAAATGTTTCTTCCAAGGAGAAGAACCTTCCTTGCATTAAAGATCCAGCAAAACCACCATCCAAGTAAATGGGTTATCCTCAGTTTGCTTTATTTAATAATTGGTCTTTATATGCTTACATATATTGCAAAAATTGTCCATATACCTTTTTCTTACACATGCGTGATGTTTTATCCAAAAAAGAATATATACAACCGTTGTATGCAAGAATTTCTCTATTTCTAGTAAACGGATATCATTTCTTAAGTATTCTGATACAGAAGCTTTGCAAACCTATTAATTTTGCTAGCTAGTTTTCAAAACTTCTTTCTCCTTTTATGTGGTTTTGTTAACGCTAGGGTTTACAGCAGTCATAGTAATAAATATTAAACTGTTATGCATTAATTATTTGATTCAGGGCACAAGTTGTGGGTTGGCCACCAGTGCGATCCTACAGAAAGAACGTAATGGCACAGAAGAGCTCCGGCGAGGAGAGTAGTTCTCCTTCTGAGAAGGCTGCATTCGTGAAGGTTTGCATGGATGGTGCACCCTATCTTCGCAAGGTCGATTTGAAGATGTACAAGAGCTACAAGGAGCTGTCTGATGCCTTGGCCAAGATGTTCAGCTCCTTCACCATGGGTGAGTTCAAAATATTTAATTTCTAGCTTAATTTAGAAATACTGACTAGCTTGTTGTAGATCTTGACTAGCTAGCTAGCCCTGTTTTTTATTCCAAAATTAGTGCACATGAAATCATTGTTGTTTAGTTAATTGTTAATTACTCCAATATTATATATATATATCTGAAATTTTTAATAATTTTATCATGTTTATATGGTTGTTAATTGAAGGTTACTATGGGGCCCAAGGAATGATAGACTTCATGAATGAGAGCAAGTTGATGGATCTTCTGAACAGTACTGAGTATGTGCCAACCTATGAAGATAAGGATGGAGACTGGATGCTTGTGGGTGATGTTCCATGGGAGTAAGTTCTTCATCAATCTTCATCCCCCCTCCCTCTCTACAAACCCTAAACTAAAATAATAAATAGAAGAAAAAAGGAATAAAATATCACTTGACGTTTTTCAGTTACTAATTAATTTTGACGTTGTATATATGCAGAATGTTTGTTGATTCATGCAAGCGCTTGCGAATAATGAAAGGATCAGAAGCAATTGGACTTGGTAAGTTTATGCTAATTTAACTATTTATTCTCCATCTTAAATAGTGAATAATCTTCTAAAGGACAATTTTATTTGGTGCAAAATATGCATTTAATTCTGAAAATTTTCATTCTTCCAACGCATTATAAATTTATAATGTTATTTGCAGTAGAAATTCATACAAAATTACATTTTTTTGGAGAAAATAATAGTTTCCAGAAGTGCTTATATATATATATAGTTAGCTAGGTTAAAAGAAAGGTTGGTTCTTAATTTAAAACAAAATAAACTTTTTCATCTAATTATCTACTATTAATTAATGATAAATTTATTTTTAATTTACTTTCAGCTCCAAGAGCGATGGAGAAATGCAAGAACAGAAGCTGATAGATCAAGCTCGATCGACCAGCATTTGATTAAGTGCATGTTCTACGGATCGAGATCAGCCTGGTGTTGTTTGGAAGTGTCTGTATTTTTATGTGATGATGATGATGATGGTGTATAGATAGTAATTAAAGATTGCTGATCGAATATCTGTAATCGACAAGAAGTAATAAACTTAACCTAGTGTCTCTGCCTTGTTTATCGCCAATGGCTTTTCTTTATAATTCCCCCATTATTTTTTGTTGTTGGCTTTGTTGTCATAGTCGTGTGTTTTATTCCTTCCAATTCAATACTATTTTTTTTCCTCAAAAGGATTCTTCATTTCATATGATCAGGTACCCTTTTGTAATGTATTCAATGATTTTTTGGATAATTTTATAATAATTTCTCTGAGGAAGGTACCAATAAATTCGTGAGGGGAGGGAACAAGACCATGTGAATGTTGATGGGATTTCATTCATGGCCATTAATTTATATTTCATCCCCCATAAATCAAATGTATATGATCTGAACATGGCCTCTATAATGTGATATGGTAGTTATGCATGCATATAGGAATATATAGTACATGTACACTTTGCTAGCTTTGTGATCCTCTTTGTTTATATATGATTGAATTTTATAAGATCACTAACAAATGATTTAGGCCAATAATATCTTATCAAGATCTCTCTCTCTCTCTCTCTCTCATATGCATATGGAGTTCTTGGATCTGACATTGTGTGGCAGCTCCATGTTTCTTCTTTCATGTAAGATCAATTATTTTTGGCAAGTTGGGTAAAGTATAAAGTAGCTAGAGCCGAATGATATGAAGGCAACAAAAAAATTCTTTCATAAAGTTGAGTGTGGATATGATTCACAGATATAGAAACTAAAGACTGCGATATTTGGAATCACAAAAGCGATTTTCATTCGAAAACTATTATTTTTCAGCACCGGCCAAAATTTAAAATTATGTAATTGGAGTAAGTAGCTCATGCACATGTTGTGTGTATATAACTATATATATAGGGTTCTTGACAACTTATAGCGACGATAAGTTGTTTACAATAAATATTTTTTATTTATTTAAATTTTAGTTTAATTTGTTGAAATAAAAAAAATGCGTTTTTGGTGCTCGTATGGTCTCGTGTTAGGTTTTATTGACATTCTAAAATACTTTTGGACATTTGTCTAAATCGGCCTCAAAAATTTTAAATATTATAATTCGATTTCGATGGCCAATGCATGTGTTGTCAAATTTTTTTTGCACTGATTAATTTATTGACCCCAAGAGCCCTAAAAACAAAATTATTTCACATTTGTTCAAATTTAAAAAGAAAATAAATATTTATTTTGAACGACCTTTAGCGACAAACTTTTCGTCACTACAAGTCATTTAAAATATATATTTTTTTTTATAGTTTAATTTGTTGAAATATAAAACAAGAGCTTTGTTTGGTGCTCGTACGGTCTTGTGTTGGGTTTCATTGACATTCTAAAATACATTTGGATTTTGGACACTTGCCTAAACCAGCCTTGAAAATTACAACTATTCTAATTTTTTATTAAAACATGTGTTACAATAATGAATTGTTCATCAATTGATTACAATTCATCCAAACTAAGCGAAAAACCGATTTTGATGGCCAATGTGTTGCAATTTTTTTTTTTGCATTGTTTAATTTATTGAGCCCTAAAAATAAAATTCTTTTACATTTGTTCATTTAAAAAAAAAAAAATTTATTTTGAACCAGTTGTAGCGACAAACTGTTCGTCGCTACAAGTAATTCAAAATATAAAAAATATTTATTGTTTAATATGTCGAAATAAAAAAAAAACGCTTGCGGTGCTCGTAAGGTTTTGTGCTGGGTTTCATTGGCATTCTAAAATATTTTTGGACTCTTGCCTACACCGGTCTCGAGAATTTCAATGTTACTCATTTATAATTAAATCTTTTGTTATAATAATAATTTTTTTCTCAATTTCTCACCATTCACCCAAATTAAACGAATACATGATTTCGATGGCCAATGTGTTGTCAAATTTCTTTTGCATTGTTTAATTTATTGAGCCCAAGAACTATAAAAACAAAATCTTTTTATATTTGTTCACATTTCGATGCAGGATTCACAGGTGAACTGCCAAATACCAAAAAGAAATTTACACCACATTGGGGTTGATAATCAAGCGGGAGTCCGATTATGGTGTAGTGTGTGCGAGTTTCCAAGTGTCAACTTAGTTCGTTCACTTCAAAATTATATAGAGAAATATTATTGCTCAAGAACATTTGTTCCTTCTTCTTTTCCTTCTTTCTGGCTTAACCATCACACCCATTTATTGATAATTAATTGCACCTTTGGAATTCCTGTGCTAAGATGCATCTTACAATTTCATTTCTTGTAAACTAGCTAAATGCGTGCTCATAGCTAACCTAGCCAGCCTCTTGATCAAAGCAAGAGGGATAAAGAGTGGAGCATCTATAGTGAAGGCAGGATTCGGGTAAATGCAACTTTCGCCCTGTGCCTGACCTTCAAGATCATTGCTCCGAGGAAACTTCATAGACATATGAAATGATACTGAACAACAATTATACTCACCGTAGACTTGAAAGGCAGTTATAACACGTTTATATTAAATTTAAAGCTAAAACACTTTTATTATATTTTCTTCATCAAGAAACTATATACAAATTGAGAAGTGGCACCTGCATTAGTGACTATGAACTACAAATATACTCACAGTAGACTGCGAAAGGAAAGACTGGAAGAAAGATTTTCTTGTGTAAGATGCATATGGCGCAACATCTCTCAGTTTAACCTACAAAATAGCAGAAGAGTCTTAAATATCCATACATTCAATAAAAAATGTAAATAACACTGCTGCTATTGCTCAATAATCACGCAACAATAATCTTAAAACCATTTTGACATTTACCAGTCTTGAAATGGTTTTACTTGCTACCTCTGCAGTAGTGTTGACCTTGAGTTCATCTTTGATTTTGAGGTAGCAGTCGAGACAAAATCAAGATTTGATTTTGAGTTCAACACCACTCATTTATGCTTCAACAGTTTTTCTCTTACAACAGTTACAAGTTCAAGAATCTCAACACAAGACAATCTATCTGTGTCATTTCACTTAAACTAAGGCACTAAGCTCAGGCATCTGTTGCTATAACCACACGTGACAGTACTGATTCTATATTCTTCCCAAGAAAATAGAGCTGCAGGTTGTAAGAGTTTTTCAAGGCTAAATGTGAGGACAGTGCTAAAACCCCAACATTTAAGCACAGCAATCAAGCTAGTTTTTTTTAGAAATGTGTTGAATATCACAACCAAAAACAAGTTTCCTCACATATTATATCCTCCTGCTCCCACCCCTGACACCATAAATATTGAGACCATAAATATCCCAAAGATATAAAATTATAAACACCAATGATTTAAAATCTGAACAAAATTTCTCTATTGTCATCAGTTTTTGTCCTATGTACCAATTCTCATTGATCCCAGTAGCTGAAAGAAGAAATGAATATCTTAAGAATGTCTGTAGTTTCCATCTTCATAAGTAACAATATACACCTTGTAAAGAAAGAAAACAATCCGAACACAAATCTAGTCCAATTAAGTATTTAAAACTGAAAATGCTTGCAAAAAAAGTGAAGATAAAAAAGTAGCATCACCTTTTGCGTTCATTGTATTTGATTTTCAGGCTGTGAAAAGAAATCTTTGGCGTTACGTGCTACCTCTGCTTCAAGCACTGCTTCCAACACAATGTCTGATCCTTCAACGTTTTCTGTCATTAAAACCACTAGTTATTTATCTGCACACATATATCAAAGAAGAAACGCACAACTATTTGCAAAATCTCTTCAGTAAAAGGCTAAAAGCTAAGAAATGTTCAATCATTTATTGAAACAAGTGCGTACATTTATGTGTGCCAGAACAAAGTTTTACAGAAATAATTTGATGTGAGAGATAATACATGGGAATATAATCAAGGAGAAAGTGTTTCCAGGAAATATTTCAGGAGAGTGTCCCTATGACATGAGTTTAAGACAACAGATAGCCGATCAAGTGGGGCACCGCAAATCCAAATACAGCCATCATGCATAGGAAGTCAATTCCATACACAACCCGGCCATGAACATGAGTGAGACCTTTCTTGGCCAACCATACAAAGGCATAGATAAAATGGTGGTAAAGACAATCATTCTTATGAACCACAGTATTTCCAGCACACACCATCACGACTTCCATAACTGAGGATAATGTGGGAGAATGGCAATACAAAAAGTTAAATATGTTACATAAGATGCTTTAAAGAACTGTTGTTTTTCAATGTATTGAAAACAAAATTTTAGTTCCTGACTGTTCTGCAGTGTGCTGAAATTAAGACCAAAAACTATATAACAACATCAATTTATGTGTTATAGTTTCAAAGATCATTACCCTTGCGTTTTGGTAGCATTCCAGTGCTTTCAGCTGAAATTGGGAGAATAGTGAAAAAGCCATTTTCATCATTGAGGCTTTCTTTCTCTCCACTACTTTTCAAAGAGCCAGTTTTCACAGCAGCAGATTCAGCCAATTTTGCATACGCAGTGGCTTGTGTATGCAAATTAAGTGATTCCGAGTTTCTGAAGTTAATATTATCCTGTGCAGGATATGTACAAGGAATTCAAAATGATGCAAAGTGGGATATTACAAAAGAAAAACATAAAAAAAAATGTGGTGTTGAAACCTTTATCACACTAGTCGCCAGCTTTACTTCCTCCTTTGGATTCTCGATTGAACTGTTGGCCCCTATCAAGAAAACATATAAACTGGCAATCATGAGAGAAGCAAAACATTACTTGGCTTGGGAGCAAAGTATGGCCGCTAAGAATACTACCATTATGGGGAGTGGGCGAGTTCGTCAGGATTGTCCATCGGCTTTCGAGTCATAGGACCGGGGTTTATAAGTGATAGACTTCGAACTTCATAACGAATCGAATCTAATTGTGCAAGCGCATCTTGAAGTTCTTTTTGAACCTAAAAGTTCATACAGAAGGAAATGCAGTTTCAATCATTTAACTAGTTGAGGACATTGTCATAGCATGTTGTGAACAATGAAGCATAGCTCACAATAACGAATTAAATTATTCTTTAGAACAAGTACCTGGCGAGCTTGAGATTGCTGCATGACATTGTCGAATTGGCCTCGAGCTAACTGCACATACCCGATTGACCGACCCGTTAACCTCCCCGCCATTCTAGCAATTCTAGGCAAATCCTTTGGTCCTACAACCCATTGCATTAAACACCAAACAAACCCGGTTCAAATTTTCAGTCTCGGTTGCCAATTAAATTTTCAATTTTTTTGATTAAACTCCATAATCTCAGATAACCCATAAACCAAAGTTGAAAATGCAGATGCTATACAGCCCAAATCTATCACATGAAGCCCTAGTCTTCTAGGTATCATCACATATCAGAAAATTGAGAGCAAAATTTGCAAACTACAAAGCACCGTTTAAAAAAACATGTTTAAAAAAACACAGAGAGGGAGAGAGAGAGAGAGAGAGAGAGAGAGAGAGAGAGAGAGAGAGAGAGAGAGAGAGAGAGAGAGAGAGAGAGAGAGTACCGACTAGAGCAGCGGTGGCTCCGATCAAGAGGAAGAGCTCTCCGTATGAGATTCCAAACATTCTGCGCCAATTGAAAAACGGAAGTCAGGTTTTGGTTTTGGTCTTTCGGGTGAGGTTCTTGGTTTTATTAAGTGATGCTACACGAAACGACGTCGGTTTTAAGGGTCTACTTAAAAAACAAAATTTAAACGAAGCCGCACAGAGTCAATTGAATTGGGGATCAAATTCAAGAGCTTAGGGTTTGTTTGGTCAAGAGCTTCAATTGCTCTCCTCTCCTCCTTTCTCGATCCGATTGAGAAGCAAGGTTTGTGCTTTCTTTCTATCATAGGTTTCTGATTTATCGCTAGTCTGCTGTTTTGGTTTCTTCTTGATCTCTATTTCTGATTTCGTCTTTGTATTAGAGTTTTTCTTTTTGTGATTTTTCATGAACAATTAGCATGAATTCTACTATCTTCATATTCATCCCTGGATTTGGGATTTGGAGAAGAATGAAACCATACAAGTTCATTGTGATTATTTTGATCTCATAATATTTAACAAAATCAGGGTCCATTACAAGGTCAAAAGGGAATTTTGGAAGCCTAAATCTTGTGGAACAATGAGTGGAGAAGAAGCTCAAGTAGCCATTGATAAAAGTAGACTCTTGGAAGATTTTACTGTGGACAACTCAACGTATGCCCAGGTGCAGGTACGAGCTACTTTCTATCCCAAGTTTGAAAATGAGAAGTCCGATCAGGAGATTAGGACAAGGATGATAGAGATGGTATCTAAAGGCTTGGCTACCTTGGAGGTTTCACTGAAACACTCGGGGTCACTTTTTATGTACGCTGGTAGCGAGGGTGGTGCGTATGCCAAAAACAGCTTTGGGAATATATATACAGCTGTAGGTGTATTTGTTCTTGGGCGGATGTTTCGGGAGGCCTGGGGATCTGAAGCAGCAAAAACGCAAGCAGAGTTCAATGAGTTTCTTGAGAGGAATCGTATGTGCATATCAATGGAACTTGTAACTGCTGTTCTAGGAGACCATGGACATCGTCCGAAGGAAGATTTTGTTGTGGTCACGGCTGTCACAGAGTTGGGCAGTGGGAAGCCAAAGTTCTACTCAACCCCTGAGATTATTGCATTCTGTCGGAAATGGCGCCTACCAACAAATCATATATGGCTGTTCTCAACAAGGAAAACAGTGACATCTTTTTTTGCTGCCTTTGATGCCCTGTCTGAAGAAGGAACTGCAACAACTGTATGCAGAGCTCTTGATGAAGTTGCTGATATATCTATACCAGGTTCAAAAGATCACATCAAGGAGCAGGGTGAAATCTTAGAGGGTATTGTTGCTCGTATTGTAAGCCATGAGAGCTCAAAGCATATGGAGAAAGTCTTAAGCGATTTCCCTCCTCCACCAATGGAAGGAGCTGGTCTTGATTTGGGACCAAGCCTAAGGGAGATTTGCGCTGCTAATAGGTCTGATGAAACACAGCAAATAAAAGCACTTCTTAAGGGTGTTGGCTCCTCTTTTTGCCCTGACCATTCAGACTGGCTTGGGACTGGAGCTGGTGATGCCCATTCTAGAAATGCAGATAAATCAGTGCTATCAAAATTTTTACAATCTCATCCTGCTGATTTTACTACCACCAAATTACAGGAAGTAGTTCGTTTGATGAGAGAAAAGCGTTTGCCTGCTGCCTTTAAATGCTACCAGAACTACCACAAGCATGATTTCATATCCAGTGACAAAGTTTTTTATAAAATGGTCATTCATGTCCGTAGCGACTCTGCATTTCAGCGTTTTCAGAAAGAGATGAAGTCGAAGCCAGGACTGTGGCCTTTATATCGAGGTTTTTTCGTTGACATTAATTTGTTCAAGGCAAACAAGGAGAGAGCTGCTGAGATTGCAAAAAACAAAAACACTGCAGCAGACAACAATGGTGGCTGTGGTATGTCAGGAAAACATGGATTGGCAGATGAAGATGCAAACTTAATGATCAAATTGAAATTTCTCACATATAAGTTGCGAACGTTTTTGATCCGCAATGGTTTGTCAATTCTTTTTAAAGAAGGTCCAGCTGCTTATAAAGCCTACTACTTGAGGCAAATGAAAATATGGGGCACTTCAGCAGGAAAGCAGAAGGAACTCAGCAAGATGCTTGATGAATGGGCCGTGTACATAGGAAGGAAATGTGGAAACAAACAGCTGTCATCATCTGTATACCTCAGCGAGGCTGAGCCTTTCCTTGAACAGTATGCAAAACGCAGCCCACAGAATGAGGCTCTTATAGGATCTGCTGGAAACTTAGTTAGATCTGAAGACTTCTTGGCCATGATTGAGGGAGGAAGAGATGAAGAGGGTGATCTCGAGAAGGAGTCTGTACCATCAAGCCCCAGTGCCTCAGTCGCGGACACCATCGCAAAGGCTGAGGGTCTGATTGTATTCTTTCCTGGACTACCTGGTTCTGCCAAGTCAGCAATATGCAAGGAACTACTCAAAACCCCTGGAGGATTTGGGGATGATCGGCCAGTTCAAAGTCTAATGGGTGATCTTGTTAAAGGAAGATATTGGCAGAAGGTTGCTGATGAGCGCAGGAAAAAACCATATTCTATAATGTTTGCAGACAAGAATGCACCAAACGAAGAAGTGTGGAGACAGATCGAAGACATGTGCCACAGAACTAGGGCCTCTGCTGTACCAGTTGTTCCTGATTCTGAAGGAACTGAATCAAATCCGTTTTCTCTTGATGCATTAGCGGTTTTCATGTTTCGTGTTCTTCAACGTGCTAATCATCCGGGAAACCTTGACAAGAATTCTCCAAATGCTGGCTATGTGCTGCTAATGTTCTATCACCTTTATGAGGGCAAAACTCGCCTAGAGTTTGATGGTGAACTAGTTAAGCGTTTTGGTTCACTTGTCAAGATACCACTGCTGAAATCGGATAGGAATCCATTGCCTGATCCAGTGAAGTCAACTCTTGAGGAGGGAATAAATTTATACATGCTTCACACCAACAGACATGGAAGATTGGCGTCTACCAAGGGAACCTATACAAAGGAGTGGGCTAAATGGGAGAAACAGTTGCGAGAGATTTTATTTGACAATGCAGAGTATCTTAGTTCTGTTCAGGTTCCCTTTGAGTCTGCTGTTAAGGAAGTATCGGAACAGCTAAGAAAGATTACAAAAGGTGAGTACAAGACTCCAGAGTACAGGACTCCAGATTCTGGGAAGAGGAAGATCTCAGCCATTGCATTTGCTGCCATTTGCCTGCCTATTACCGAAATCAAAGATTTGCTTGATAATTTGGCTGGGAAAGATAGTAAAGCCGAAGCTTTCCTCAAAGACAAGAATTTGGAGAACAGCATTAATAAGGCTCATGTTACTCTTGCACACAAGAGAAGTCATGGTGTTACTGCAGTTGCTAATTATGGTACCTTCCTACACAAACAGGTCCCTGTGGATATAACTGCACTGTTCTTTACGGATACATTGGCTGCATTTGAAGCTTGCCCTGGCTCTGTTGAAGGTGAAAGAGTCATCTCAAAAAATGAATGGCCGCATGTTACCTTATGGAGTGCAGAGGGTGTTGGAGGCAAGGATGCCAACTTGTTATGCAATTTGCATTTAGAGGGGAAGGCAACCCGTATTGCGATCGACCCACCTGCCACCATTCATGGGACGCTGGAGTTTTATTGATGTTTGCTTATCTTTGGCTCAGTTCGTGGACTAGATTGACTTTGACATAATAGTGGAATACAGTTTCCTTTGATGATGCTAATGCAGAATGAAGAGCTCAACCGCTAAGTGGTGCAGAAAATTTTGCATTTCACAAGGAGAAGAAAATGAGGAAAATTTGATGTGTGTTAATTCTTTTGATAGGTTTGTATATGGAAAACTTGATGTGTTAATCCTGTTCACCGAGGAATGTCAACTGGGGCAGAAATATCAGCTGCACTTGGAAGGACTTGAGAGCACTGGCTCCAGGATCATGGTCTTCACATGTTGACCTGCAACTTTAGAGGTTGTAGACTCCCGTGTCATAGAGGTTACCGATTCATCTATTGTTCTCGATTTGTATTCTTGTTCTCTTGATCAATCCGGAGTTGCAGAGTTTAAGGATCCTGTTGAGAGATCGGGTGGTTTCATGATGGTAGGTGAGTAATTTGAGTTGGATCAGATTATAAAATGTTTGTGGCATAATTTTACTCGTGATTAAGAGGGATAAAAGAACATGTATTTTGATGCAAATATTGATATTGTGCCCACTAAAGATGTTTAAATGTGTGGAGCCCTAGGTCCTTGTGTCTCTCTTCGAAAAGTTAATGATTTAACGAATAGCAGTGAGATTCATGAGGGTGATGTAAGTGGAAGTTGGGTACTATCACTAATAGAACATACATTGCTTTTTCCTTTGAAGTTAGTGATGAGCAGAAAGTTCAACCTGGGTGGGCAATACAGTTCATAACATGATACTGAGATGGGAACATGGGAATCCAGAAACAGGGGATCGAAGATTTTTAGGGTGTGAACCGTTCACCAGAAAATGCTACTGGGTTTGATCAAAAAACAGCTGCTTCAGTGATAGTTGCTCTAGATGTTATCAGATAGCTGGATGACATCTCTATATAGTTTGCTTCTTAATTTGGAGACTCTGGAGGAAGATCCTTCTTCTTTCCGCTTGTCATCCAACTTCTGCCTTCATCCCCAACTCATGTACAACTCGAGCAGAACTCAGTTTAGTGATGTCTTTCATACTGTATGTAGCTTTTTTTTATCATCTATTGTCATACAAAAGAAATTTTTGTATACTAGTATCGCCTTTTCCGTTTTCATTTCTATTTTTCCTTATCATTTTTGTCACGAGACATCGCTCGTCTCAGTTTCCTTCAACTCTGAATGTATTCAAGTAGTTGCTGATTCAGTGTTCATGATTTTATGATGCAGCTTTTTCATCAAGCTATACATATTCTTCAGTTCTTTTTCCTCACAAGACCCGTGACTATTTAAGTTCTTTATCTGAAAAACAATGCTTTGGTTTCTTATGTTCTAGTTGTATTGCTAACGTCTCCTATCAGATGGGTTTAGAAAAGATTGAGAAGATTCTGAACCATTTCTGTGACTCTGGATTATGAAAAGATTGAGAAGGTTTTCCTCTTCATGTTGGTATTTCTGGTCTATTTAAAAAGGGAGAAATAAGAAAAGCTTCTGAACCATTTCTGTGACTCTGGATTATATACTAATACACAATTATTGTTTATTGTTTGGGTTAGTTATTAGATTACACCTGCTGATAAAGAACAGAAGACTAGAATCTACCAAATAATTAATTAGGTTGTCTGTTAAAATAAAGAAAGGTCATTCTCGTAACACACTAACAAGAAAAGAAACTAATGAACGACAAGATTATACTAACTCAGATTTGATTTGCTCTTAAGAAGGCTTTGATGTTGATGTGCATAGAAAAGGTGGAATATATTAGGCTACGGACTAGAAGCCAGCGTTCGTTTCCTTGGAATCTTTCATGGAACCTTTTTTTCACTGTGAAACAAGAACTGTTAAGACTTTGATGTGCACAATATGGTTCCTAATCAAATACTTTCCGTCTCCTTCTTCTAAAACCCAAAAAATAAAACACTTTTTATATTGTAAAGTCAATCTCCAACGAGGGCCAAACATGGGGGGCTATAATTTAGCACCTCAAAAGTCGGTACTTTTAGCTGAATAAGGTTAAGGTTAATTCTTTTACGTCAATCGGATAGGAAATTAGGAATATTTTTCCCAACACAAAATCAGACAAACATTTTTCCCGTGTGGTCAATAGGACGCACATGAATTTTCTTGCTAACATTGTTGTGCTATTACATCAATGAGCGAAGAAGTCCAATCTCCTAATAAAAAATAAGAGTTTCGCTTACGAGTTACGACACACAACAATATCAACAAAGAGACACACCAATATTAGCAAGATTATAAACGACTCTGTTTATATTTTCTCGATCTAAAATAAAATAACTTCAAATTAATTTCAAATATATATACAAAATAACTGGATGAACTTACGAGTCATAAGATAACCGAATGTGAGAGTTATGCAAAAGACTGTCAAACACCCGGACATTGTGATGTTGACGGTCGTCAGGAGAACTATTTCTAAACTCAAGTCTAAGCCCAGGAACACTGATCCGCAGGTTCAGATATTTTGTGGTCCACCCCGAATCCAAAGACTGGTGTTGTGATTTGCTGTTTAAGAGACCTTTTTCTTGCGTGTCAAGTCCCCATTAACTAACCAACTCCACACATGAACCCTACGCAACCCCACCACCCCAAATTCCTTCTCTCTCAAACACCACACCAACTGCCTCCAAAAAATCCAAATCCCTAAAACTCCAATCCCCAAATTTAAAATTCACACAAATACTAATTAAATTCTAATTGCTGTCGTTTACGCATTGGATTTACTCGTCCAATACAACCTCTTGATGATGCAAATATGATAGGGATTAGGTTTTGGTGAGGTGTTTGATCATTGCTGAGAGAGAAAGAGAGGGATGTGAGTCAATTCTGGGGTTCCGTGGTTCGGGAATGGTCAGAGATGACTCGGGACGTGGAAGTCGTGCCGGTGCCGGTGGTGGACCCTCAGGCGGTGGTGGCCGTGAAAAAGAAGTCGTCTCGGAGCTGGGTTTTGTTGGACTCTACGGGACAAGCGACGGTACTGGATGTGGACAAGTACGCGATCATGCACAGAGTCCACATTCACGCTCGCGATCTTCGTATCGTCGACCCTTTGCTCTCTTACCCTTCCACCATTCTCGGCCGTGACAGGGCTATAGTTCTCAATTTGGAGGTACAATTTTCTTTCCCCAATTTTGGATTTCGGGTTTGAAATGTTCTGTTCAGTAATTGTTTGATTGATATTGGGTTTGTTTGATTCTGGGTGTGCAGCATATTAAAGCAATAATCACTGCTGAAGAGGTTAGTATCTGCTCTTTCAAAGTCAACTCTTTTCCTGTTTCTTCTGAATTTGTTTGGTATTGGATTTTGAGCAATCATGGATTTTGAATCAGTATTAACTTTGGTGTGGGGTACTTTCTGTAACTTGTGTTGTTATCCTATTACATAAACATTGGCTTAACTATATTTTTGGGTGAATTTTGTGAGGGGGAACAGCTGCTTAGATGATTGAAATTCTGGACATTGGAAGTTTGTTTCCCATGAAGTCTAATCCATATTCTATACCCTTGTGTTCTACAGACAATAAAAATATGTGGTGTGCTTTCGATTTTCTGGGAGTTGGGGCTCTTTTCCAGATGATGATTGTTTGTTTGTTATGGGATAGGTGCTGCTTCGGGATCCATTGGATGAAAATGTTATTCCTGTTGTTGAAGAGCTTCAAAGACGGTTGCCTCCTGTAAATTCCACTCGTGACAGTCAAACAGATGGGAAAGAGTTCCCCGCTGGGCAAAATGATGTTGACGCTGGTGAAGAAGATGGTATGATTTAATAACTAGTTTATCATTGAAGAGTAGTGTCTATCTTTAGTGGTCTTAATTATGTGCATATCTTTTAGCACCTGTCAACGCTTTCATCATTTTGAGTTCTTGTTTTTGCATTGATGTCCGACTGATCTAGATTATCAAATGTAGAGTCTCCCTTTGAATTCCGTGCCTTGGAGGTAGCTTTGGAAGCAATTTGTAGTTTTCTTGCTGCACGTACAACAGAACTGGAGACTGCTGCTTATCCGGCTCTAGATGAGCTCACATCTAAGGTAGGACATAACTTTTCTATCATGATGAGCTTACATCTCTGTTTCTTGTTGTGAATTCTCTAGTCTTTGCATGTCTCTGTCCTTCTGGCTGCTAAATGGAAAAAGAAAACGAAAGAATGAAAGGTGGTATTTTCTTCACTAGTTTGGGTAATTCAGGAAAATAACTGATAGTAGCTCATAGATTCAGGCGTGTCAGTTGTTGTATAGGCTATATGGGCAAGTTTCTGCTGAAAAGGAATTTTCCACAACCCCTCCTTGCACTAGATGAAGAACTCAAGGGATTATTATATGCGTTTTTTTTGTGTGTAAATTGTGTTAAAGAAGAAATTCCAAATATCATGCTTAAGCTTTTGTTAAGTTCTGGTGAACCTCTAGCTTTGCATTCTTGTGGTTGACCTGAATATTTGTCTTCAGAGTGTTATCAGCTAGCAAACTTGCCTGCATGTTTTTGTGGGCTTAGCATAATAATGAGAATGTTTATCTCACTTAATCTTCTATAAAAAAATAAAAAAAATAATTTTTTTTAAAAGAAGTAGTTGCTCAGTTTTCTTTCTTCATCTTTTTGAGCTGGCAAAATTATATATTTATTTAATTTTGAAGTTTTCATTTGGTCAAAACTCAAATGTCTATGAAAATTGCTTCTTCTGACTGTTTCTTTAAGACATTCTTTTAATCCATTTCAATCTGCAGATTAGTAGCCGCAATTTGGATAGGGTTCGTAAATTGAAAAGTGCAATGACGAGGTTGACCGCTCGGGTCCAAAAGGTATACAAACATTCTCTGGTCTGTGAATGATTTTATGGTAATTCGTCTCTATTATGTGCGTAACTGAATTTAAATGCTAAAGGATGTCCGCATAAAATATTGGCTTTCCAAAAATTCATTTTCAGCTTGTGTGGGGACATCATAAAAACTTTTTAGAGTAGCTAACTGACTTTTACAAATATGCTGAAACATACTTTTTCTTCAAAGAATCCCTCTTTTGCACCCCAGGATCTGTGCTTCATGACCAAGCTTGCAGTTGAAATTAGTTTCTTTGTAAATGCAGTTTCCTGTTTCTTATTATGTCTGTAAAGCCATGTTCTTTTTGGTGGTGTATCTCATACTGGAGTTGTGGACTGATATCAAAATGAATTTTTGGTGTAGATTTGTGACCAACTTTCTTGGTCAGTATGATTAAAGACAATACCAGTGTCCTCTTTACTACTGCAAACAAGGCAAGAGGTAATCTTGTAGTATTTATTTTGCAGGTGAGGGATGAGCTCGAACAGCTACTGGATGATGATGATGATATGGCAGACCTGTACTTGTCAAGAAAGTTGGCTGGTGCATCTTCACCAGTTAGTGGCTGTGGTCCTGCCGATTGGTATCCTGCATCCCCTACTATAGGCTCAAAAATATCGCGGGCAAGTAGGGCAAGTATGGTAACTGTTCGTGGAGATGAGAATGACGTTGAGGACCTTGAAATGTTACTTGAGGTAAATGATATTGGTATGCTTTTCATTTGTCTTATTTTAGTGAATCCAGGTACTAAATTGGTTTGTAATATCTTTGCAGGCTTATTTTATGCAGATTGATGGCACCTTGAACAAATTATCCACGGTAAGTTTATCATTTTTGTTGTCTTACTATCCTTCATTCCATCCTACCCAATGCCACTTGGCTTAAGGAAGGTCCTTGGACCAGCATATGTAAAGATGACCTAGCAGCCTGAGAATTAGGATGAAAATGAGAGGAAATTTGAGTTGTTTGGGGATGTTTTGATATATCTGGTACAATACTAGGGTTTTAGTAGTAAGGAAAAAGGTGGTGAAAATAGAAAAGAGAAAGTGGAAAAACTCAACCCTATGTGGGTTGACGACAGAATCATACAATGAAGTTAAATAAAACAACATTACATAACCCTTATCTTATTGTATAATTTCATATTGCTTGCATTACAATTACATCCACCTTAATTGTTCAATCTGACATTTTGCAGCTGCGTGAATATATTGATGATACAGAGGATTACATAAATATTCAGGTACTTAATTTATGAACTTTATTATTAATATTTTTTTCGGTATCAAAAAAATTTGTGGCAATATATTAATGCTTTCTGGTCTTACTTGTGCTTCCATTTTTCAGCTTGATAACCACAGGAATCAGTTAATTCAGGTGCTTTATTCTTCCTATTTAGTGTGTTCCTTTACTGTACTATGCTGGTTTCATTTCTTCATACTTCCTTGCTTAATGCTTCCTCTTTGCTTGCTAAATCTGGAATAGTTGTTCATGACATATGTTTTATTCTCTTCACAATTCATGGTGCAGCTTGAGCTTTTTCTTAGTTCCGGAACTGTAAGTTTATCCATATATTCTTTGGTGGGTGCAATTTTTGGCATGAATATCCCATATACGTGGAACGACAGTCACGGATACATGTTTAAATGGGTACGCACAGTATTTCCTCCGGTTATATTGGCAAGTATGACCGTAATATGTGGCTGAGAATTGAATCTTTTTGAAATGACAGGTTTGCATTGTCACGGGAATAGTATGTTTCTTTGTTTTCGTAGTAATTGTTGCATATGCTCGCTACAAAGGGTTGGTTGGATCGTGATTTTTTCTGCTAGCAAGGGGAGATTGATGTTTTAGATCTTCTTGTCATGTGGATGAACATAAAGTTAGGTGGACTTTCAGGCAAATGAAGGAGTTATAATCTCGTGCAGAATTTTGGTGATTTGAAGACTGCCCATAATGGCTTTCAGTGGTTAAGAAGGCCAGGTCTGACTCTGGGAATTTTAGATTATAAATCCCAAGGATGTGGCAAATTTTCATGATTGTTTACAACCTTATTAACAAGATTCAGTTACCGACACTGGCATCTGCTGTGGGTATAAATTTCTTGATTATAGTTCATAATTCTTGTTCTGTTACACAAGTATTTGCTCTAACAAGTATATTACTGGTAATCAGCAACAATGTCATATCGAGTTGCTAATGCATAGCAACTACTTATTCTGAAGGAATGAAGGTACTTTTATTGTAATATCAACTGTAATGACTAATGACATAATAATGCACTTTTATGCCTATGATTTCTTTCCGAAACGTTTTTTTGTTCACGTCTTCATTTGATTCCAAGTGAGATAATATGCTAGAGTGGTGATGGGTTAGTTCCCTGTCTCCTTTCTTGTCCAACGTTAACCAATGATGAACTACAAATCTGGTTTGCTTTGGTTCTTTTCTTTCATACAGTGTGGATGTAACTCTCTTATTAAGCAAACAGTTGACGCTTTGATACTCGATCAAGTGGTTTTGCCTTGAAATAACGGATTGGGTTAATTGCATGAAATGTTCAAAATATCGTGAATCATTTTGTGGGTGTTATTAGAATCACCTTTATAACCCAAATTCTTTTTTACAAGCAGGATTAATTGCAAAGGATGTTTACATAACCACGAACGAGAAATCCCTCAGAGGATGTCTACACAACCACCATGAAGTCGCTCTCGCCAGCTTTGTAGCACCAACAATTTTTTTTAAAGAATTTTCATCACCAACATGGTCATGGGGGAAATTCTCTAGTGATGACCAAACAATGAGGACTTGTTGAAGACTTTCAAACTCAACCGTTGAATGAGCTTTTAATGAGTTTTTTAAATATCAATTAACATTTAAAATACTCATCTACCGGTTGAGTTTGAAAGTCATCAACAAGTCCTCATTGTTTGGTCCTCACTAGAGCCTCTCCCCATGGTCATAACTCATAACTTTGATGCACCAGACAAAAATGTACTAAATATTTAAAAGTGATTAATAAGATACCTGCACTTTGAAAAACATATAATGGAGATACATCCGTCCATTTTTTCATTACTTGTTCCTTAATTATGAGGGCATAAGAGTCATTTGACCTATCTCAACTTTCAAAAGTGATTAACAAGGTCCTTGAACTTTTAAAAACATATCATCGGAATAAGATACTTGAACTTTTAAAAACATATCATCGGAATACTTCAGTTCATTTTTCATCATATATCAGTTAAATGAAATATGTTGAAGCACATGTCACTTCCCTCCTCCAAAATTAACAATGCAATTAATTAATTATTCTCCTTTGAGATTTTTCCTTCAAAATTTCATCATTTTCCTCTTCCTATAATCAGTAATTAAGTAGACTCTGAATTTTTTTTTGGCGGGTACGTGCTATTTTTTTTAGGGTATTACTTTGATTACTTTAATCAATATGAATTTAAAAATGACTAATTCAAAAAGTAGATCATCCATACATTATATTTCAAACGCACTTTATGTGCGTCATCCAGACATGAAAAAAAGACCTTCATAGCATTAGATTCAGTCTCTCACCTAGGCGAGAAAGAGAAAAAGAGAGAAAAGAATAGCATATACGCAAACCAAAACAAAAAGTGAGAAAATATTATAAAACCCATGAAAAATATCTCACATGGGACAAAATAAAATTTCTCAGAACTTCATCATTGGTAAAACATGTTTTTTTTAAAGGTGTTCCAATTGACAGAACTCAAAAATCTTGAATCGTTTATTTTTTTATGAATTTTCTAGTTTTCCGACTTTGAAAACTTGCATTAGCATGGGGGCCTTTAGCATGGGCATAGGTATCAATGTATCATTAGCCTCGCTAGCATGAGCATGTATTGTTAGTTAACCTCGCTAACATGGACATCATTAGAAGTGTCGGAGGTACCTCCGGATGTCTAATTCTTAACTGCACTTTTTTCTTCAACTTTACTAATGTCAAAATTTCACCATTGGTAAAACATAATTTTTAAAAGGTGTGCCAACTGACTTTGCTAAAAAATCCCGACTCGTTTGTGAGTTATGATTTTTTTAATTTTCTCACTTTGAAAAATCATAACTCACAAATGCCTCGAGCTGTTTAAGCAAAGTCAGCTGGAAAAGTTTTAAAATTTATTTTTTAACGTTAGTAAAGTTTTGTCACGGACAAAGTTGAAGGAAAAAAAGGGTTGACATTGTTTGACACGTTTGGAGGTGTTATGGCATGCCCTGGCATGCCAAACCTTGCCAACCCACCTTTTCTTTTAACTTTGCCAATGCTAAAACTTCACCATTGGTAAGACATGATTTTTAAAAGGTATTTCAACTGACTTTACTCGAAAATTTCGAATCGTTTATTTTTTATGAATTTTTTAGTTTTCCGACTTTAGAAAATGGTAAAGTGGTGTTAGCTCAGTGGTTAGAGTACTCACTACCTAAGATCAAAGTCATAGGTTCGAGTCACCATGGGGATAGAAGTGAAATCCTTTGATCCTCTTAAAAAAAAAGGTAAAAAATAAACGTGTCGATATTTTCGTGTTTTATCAAATTTGATAAGTCCTTAAAAATCATGATTTGAGTGTAGAAAGATTGTGGTGCGAAAATAAAATCATGCAATTTTGGCCAAAAATCGTATGTTATAACCCACGGTTTTAGGTGAAAAACCATGATTTCGAAATTTTTTTTTTAAAAATCACCAATGGTAAAACATGTGTTTTAAAAAGTATTTAAAGTGATAGAACTCAAAAATCTAAAATCGTTTTTATGAATTTTCTAGTTTTCCGACTTTGAAAAATTACATGGGCATCGTGGGCATCCTTAGCATGGGCATAGACATTGTTTTCCTAGCTTGGATGCGCATCGCTAGTTAGCTTCGCTTGCATTGGCATCGTTAGTTAGCCTCGCTAGCATGGACATCACTAGTTAGCTTCGAAATCAATGTTAGCATCGTTTTTATGAATTTTTTAAGTTTTCCGACTTTGAAAAATCATAACTCACAAACGAGTCGAGTTTTTCAAGCAAAGTCAGTAGATCATCCAAAATCTTGATCATCCATACATTATATTTCAAAAGCACTTTATGTGCATCATCCATACATGAGAAAATATCCCGATAGCATTAGATTCAGTTCGTCACCTCGATGAGAGTCGAAGAGAAAAAGAAAGAAAAAATAGATGATATAAGCATTAGATTCTGAATTCCTAGTTCTTGCATACTGAACTCTAAACCTTAAATGTACGTGCTTGTAACTTAATAGGTTAAGAGCATTTAATCTTACAATTGAGGATACAAGTTCGAATCCCTCTCTCTAATATTTATGCTTATTAAAGAACAAAATTGTGAAATATTTATCATTCATTTCATACTTTTATACCATTTTTTTTTAAAATTTTAATTTTTTAATTTTTTTTTTTAATCTTTAACTTTCTCTTTTTTTTTTTTTTTCTCTTCTGCGGGTCCCCCCCCCACACCCCCCCCCACCAGACCCCACCCAAAGAAAACGCCAACCCCCCCCGGAGGCGCCCCCCGCGGCCCCCCCCCCCCCCCCCCCCCCCCCCCCAGCCCGGCCCAAAAAAGAAAGAAAAAAGACAAAAAACATCCAGGCAAACGGCGCAATCTTCCAGCACCAAGACCAAAAAAGACAGAACCCGCGCGTAAAAAATTTCCCCCTCCCCCCCCCCCAAACTTTGGGGGGGGTTTTTTTTGTTTTTTTTTTGGGGGGGGGGGGGAAGGGAGAGTGGGGGTGGAGGGGAGGGAAGAAAAAAGTGATATTTTTAACTTGGGGGGGGGAGGGGGGAAAGGGGTTGGGGGTGGGGGAGGAAAGGAAAAATTTTCCTTATTAAAGAACAAAAATGTGAAGCCTAATTCGCCATATTTTTAATTTTTGAATATGTGGCAAAATTCGAGTGGCCGGAAGGATATGCGCCATATCTAATACGTGCACCTAATATTTTCTTTGACCAAGACTTAACACGTGATGAGAGAGATAAATCGATTCCTTTTATGTAATCGAAAAAGTTGGTTTATAAGAGTGTGAACCGATTGTCAGAATCCACGAAAAACATGCACTATTGCTAGAGATTTAATTACTATCCTTATTAGTTACAAATTGCAACACACGTAGCACCATTAAATACACGTAGCAGTCTGTTTCGCGTTAAAAAAAATTGCTTATATACGCTCGCGAACAACAATACAGAAAAATAGTGACAAACAAAAGAGCGAAAGGAGAGCAAAAGAAAGAGTGCAAATCGCGTGAAGATGGACTTGAATTTCAAAGAAAGATAAGAAATTGATCAAAATTTAGGTATGCTATCTAGATCTCTTCCTTTTCATGTTTATAGGTATGCATGCACTAAGATTAAGAGAGCAAAAATGGGGAAAACTCATGAACTAAATGGTTTTCATTATGTTATTTCGTTGAAAACTCATCAAAACATGATTGTCTTCTCTATTTTTTGTTACAATTTGTTGAAAAATTATTATAATCAATCAAGATGACGTTCTTATTTCCCTTGATTATATGTAATCCCTTCTTGTTAAATTTAAATTTGAGGAAAACAATCACAATTTAATAAATTTTAGGCTTTAACCAGATCTACATAAGCTTTTTTTTCCATGGTTGGTGAGGTGAGGTGAGAGCAACTGAAGTTTTGTTTCTGGAAACAGAGGCTGACAAATATGAGTCACTGGTCAAGCACAACTGTCTGCATGTCAAAAGACGGTTACATTGAAACAGCCAAGTGATTGGCTAAAAAAAAATATAAAAACCATAACGTCCCAATTTTCCATCCTAAATTTGTGTTTTTTTAATATTATTATTATTATAACTGGTAGACGGCAATTCAGCCAATTCCAATTCTTATGACCATTTGGTCTAGAGGCAGTGTTCTCTCTGTACGTGAGAAGTTCTTGGTTGGACTCCTGAGTCCTGAATAAGTAATTATTGTGTAATTTTAGTTGTTACATAATAAATAAAAGAATTTGAATATATAGATCCGTCATAAATTGTCAAGTAATTTCACATTCATATGTTAGTAGAATAGTAGGTCGTGAAAGTATACCAATTAACTATACTATTCACTTTCAATTTCAAATTTTAACTCTGATATTAATATGTTACATGTCAAATCTCCGACTATCATAACCTAGTTCCCCACCCTCTCACCACTTGGACACCCAAAGGATATTAATATATAATTTGTAAAAACACATTTTAGTAAAAGTCTAGGAGGGGGTATTAGAAGTTGTTACTTTGTGTGTGTGTGTGTATTTTCTCTATTATTACAAGAAAATGTTATTTTTCAATGTTCTTTCTCATTAAATTTGAATAATGTCATATAGTTGTTAACTTTTGTTATTCCTCGAGAACGAAATGTGTCAAAGAGACTTCTTTATCACGTTCTCACAAAGATAAATTTCTGACTTCGTCACTGCTCACTTAGTCGAAAACTCAGTCAAATTGAGCTGAAAATGAGATCTTAATTGGTGTCATCATACTTTTCCGACACACATTTAGATTTCTGTCGAAAATACCAATCTAACCTCTAAACTCATCATGTCCATGAGGCTTCTAAACCCTAAAATTCAATTCACATCACAAGGACAAAGCTTACTGTACATTCAAAACATCGATGTCCATGACATTGATTGTTTCTAGCAATTCGCTCATGGTGGTGATGTTTATGGGGAAGTCGCATAGAAAATGCAGAAATTTTGGCAAAGAATCTCATTGTGTGACACATAATGTAACACAGTTACATTTTCGTTTCTCTTTATAGTTCCTACAAATCGTTTTCTTGTTTTATTGTCTCATAGAAGCTCCAATCTACTAATGAAATCGACTCATTAGAGACAAGGATAGTCGTGATTCTCAAAGTTTCACACTCAAACTTTGAGTCTTTGACATGTAATATCCACAAAACACAGACGACTTTTGTAATATATAGTATGTAGTTCATCATCTCCATTGCATAATCCAACATATTTGAGTCACTTCGATTTGGCAGAGAAACCCTGAAAGTAAAACAAGGTGAAAATTGTTAGACAAAGAAAGGAAAGAGAGGTTGTAGAAAAGACAACCTTCCTTTTTTGGTTTTTGGCTCCGGTGGAAATTAGGAATACCAACAAACCCATTATACGCAAACGCACCCTAAAAACAAAAACAAAACACACAAATAAAAACTTAAGCCCATCAGCACCTCCAGCGTATCTTATCACAGCTCCTTCGATTCTTTAATGCTTCCATACATGGTTTTCCTATTCCTCCCATAATAGTTTTTCATTCATGTGTGCGTTTTTCTATAATTTAGAGGTGATGAGATTGTAGCTGTTTGGTGCCTCGAACAGATCATCAAACCCTTTCCCCCCTCATTGTCCAAATCGAACAAGAACAAAATCTCTCCCCCGTTCTCTGTTTTTTGTTTTTTTCATCAACAGGTAAAAAATCAAGAAACCCATATTGGGTTTTTGGGGTTTCTTGTGGTTCTTGATTGTAATTGGTGACATGCATCATGTGCTTACGTGAATGAAAGCAGAGTGCTATGTTTCTCGGTTTTTGAAGAAGATAATGATGATGACAAGCAGCAGCCAAGTGGTGAAAGTTCAAAGAGAGAAGCTCGAGGCATGCATGACATGCCCCATATGCAATGAGCTATTCAGAGAGGCCACAACTATTTCTGAATGTCTCCATACTTGTACGTCTTTCTCTTTGATTTTGGGATCTGATTTCATGTGTTGTTTCCCTTCTGTTGATATGGGTGCTTTGTTTTCACGTAAAACTCACAATTTTTTTCTTGTTTTCTGTTCTGGGTTTATCGAAATTTACGTTTTCATTAGCTGGGTCTTTTTCAATTTGCATTGTGCTTGTCTTCCTCTTTTGGACTTTGCCACAAGGTAATGTGTAGTGTACTAGTGTATAAGTCCTATTAATTTGGTAGATGAATATATTGTTGGCTTTTGGTACACAAGTCCCATATACTTGATTAGGCTTTTTGTGACTATAGTGTGTAATTGTAATGATTAAATTTCTTAGATTTGATCAAATGAAGGACTTAAGCCTACATGCTTCTTTACTCATTCCTCCCCTGAACTCTTGCTTTCTTTCTAATTTTGGTTGAAGTGTATATATGGATATGATCTGCATTACATGTTTCACATGTAGTGTAAATAGGGGTGGTGAACAACACGACTGTTAACTTCTTCTATGAATCAACTCGATTGACTCGTTTATTTTGGTTTTGAGAACAGTTTGCAAGAAGTGCATATATGAGAAAATAATCAATGAAGAGTTGGATAAATGTCCGGTATGCAAGACACATTTAGGGGTTGCTCCAATGGAAAAGCTCAGGTAGTTGATCATCAACATTTCCTATGTTTATACGTTGGCTACTCACAAAATGCATAAGCCTAGTTTACGCCATGCCAGACAAACAAAAGTGTTCATGTAACTGTCTAAACATTCCATATATGAAAAAGAGTTTGAAATAATCAACTCTGCACTTTTGCTGCTGTCCCTTATTGATTCACTGCTTGTTTGGTCTAAATGGTATTATGAATTTTTCAGTCTCTAATGTTCTTGGTACTAAATATCCTATTACGTAGCTTATACTTATGATTTAGCTTTTCTCAACTAGCAATACAGCATTTTTAGTGACCTTATAACACACTTCTCCCCTAAAATGTGAATCTTTTATATATTCTATTACTATTTAAGTTACCTCCTCATAGCTACTAAATCTCTAGCCTTTTTTCAATTGTAGATATCAGCAATCGTAATGAAATCTTCATAAAATGTGTGCCTGCATATTAGCCACAAAGTTATATTAAAAGGACCAAAGCTAGCATTGATGCATATTAGTGTTATGTTTCTTCAATTCTGTATTTATTTTTCGGTCTGCAGGGCTGACAACAGTCTCCAAGACATAAGGGTGAAGCTCTTCCCTTCTGGAAGTAAAAAGGTCAAGGGAGTAGCAGACCGCAATCTGCAAGATGTAGGCTCCAAAAAGATCTTGCCTTCGGAAACAAGAAAAGCCAAGGCACCTGAAGTTGGTGTGCCCTCCATATCGTCACCAGGGAGAAAAAAGCAGAGATATCTCTCTTCATTAGTAACAAGCACACCTACAGTTACTACCAGGTCCTCTACGAGCGGAAGAAGGTATTTTACCAGAAAGAGTTCAGCTCTACAAGAGAATCCTCTTTCGATTCAAGAAGAGCCTGTTCACAAACATGAAGATTTTCCGGAGAGGCTTAAATCATCCGAGAACCTTAAAGAAGATGCAGTATATACCAGACAGGTGAACAAAAGGATAAGAAAAAGGAATTGATTTAATGGTTTTGCTTGTCCATTTATTGTTCTTATAAACATATTGAATTTTTTCATTTTGTTGAAGAATGTTACTGATAAGTCGTCTAAGAAAGACGAGGAGAACAATGGCATCAAGAACAAAGCACAACCAAGGTGGATAACTGAGCTGATGGAAGCTGAAAGAGAAGCTGCAAGAGCGCCTAGGCGAGTGTTCCTCAACCTCAACAATGAACCAGAAGAGCTTAAAGCCAGTATGGAACATGGCAATACTGGTGAATCTACTCCTGCACCATCAGGTTCAAGTTCAGTGCCAAATGCCAAAGGCCAACGTGGCCGCAAAAGAAAAACAGGATCTGAACCTGAGGAGTTAAAAATTCCAGCACAACATATGGTATCTGACGCAAATAATAAAGATGACAGAAGATTAAAACCAATCTGGTTCTCGTTGGAAGCTTATCCATGGTGAGATTCTGTTCCTTTGGGTTAAAACATGAAGTGATCTTGATTTTGTGTTTTGCACCCTCTTCATATATGTCTAGTTTTACAATCTTGTAATTTGATGGTTGTAGGGAAGGATATGCACCCTTGCCACAGATACCTTCATGTTACTTGAGAGTCAAGTAAGTTTCATTAACCTTATGCTAAGAGGCTTCACATTTTGGTTTGAACAAGGTTTTTATTAACTTTTCACAACCTTTAGACTGCTGAAATCTGTTTTTACTAAATGTGGCTGTACTGAAACTGAACTTTTTTTGTACTATTCCCTTTTCTTGCTGCGGTATGATTTATGAAGATTTTTATCGGTTTGACAAATATGTATTATTTACTTTCCATTTTTACTTGTTGTCACAAAACTGTATTCTCATGCCCTTTGATTGGAAACACCAATAAAATTAAAATTGCTGGGACTGAGCTTACCATCAGATAAAGTTAAAAAAACTGGGTCTGAGTTTTTGTCCTTTTATTTTTTCTGGGAGCACATGTTCTTGCTTTTTCTTCTTCGTCATTCCTTAGTTACTGAAAACTCCTGTCTTTCATATTAGTTCATTGATTAATATTTGAGCATGCCTCTATGGTTAGTGTGTCTACTTGTTTTGCTTGCTTTTTCGTTGTTGCTATATATTCCAATAAGCTAGACGATGTCAAGTGGTGATCAACCCGATAATGCTCTGTTGAAATCTTTTGCTTAGTATAATTTGTTTATTTAATCTGTTCCCTAATCACATATTAATGTGAATATCTTTATTCAAATGTCTCAGGGATGGTAATTTACCCAGTTCTTTCATCAAAAAGTATCTGGTGAAAAAGCTGAATCTTCACAGCGAGGCAGAGGTAACATAATCTGTTTTCCCTTTTCAAATTAGTAAAGATGCATGTATAACCCTTGTGAGTTATGACAGTGAAGATGCATGCAGATTCATTTAGATTAGTTTTATCCTGAGCTAGTAGGAACTGCTTTTATGGTTTTACCACCAATGACTCCAGTAATTAAATTATGATTAGATACTGCATTACTTGTGGAATCACTAATACCTTCCTTGAGATTCTAAAGATGGACAATAAAATTTTGAACCGTTGTTTCTGGTGTAGTATCTGAAATGGTAATTTTTGTAGTCAAAACCAAGTATTGCTGATTTGTTTTGTGTTCCACATTTCATTCGTTCAACTTAGCCATCACTATTTTGTCTTTCGAGTTGGCCGGACTTGACAACGTTAAGTAAAACCTGAGCACAAAGCTGATACCGATCTTCACTTCCTTTCCAATGCAGGTGGAGATCTTATTGTGGGGTCGGCCGATACATCCCACATTGCAGCTGCATAACTTGGTTGATTTGTGGTTACAGAAACTACCAGCATCAGATAAAATAGAATCCTCTGTAGGCAGCTCCGCAAAGGAGTATGTGATGGTTTTAACCTACTGTCGAAAAATGCTGCAGCACTGGTAGACTTGTTTAAGCCACCTGCATGAACGCAATGCTGTTGAAAGTGATCAAAGTCCAGGCATCATGTATTTACATTTAGATTTTCATTTCTTCTTTCTTTTCATCCCTGCAGGCATATATTGTTTTGCTTGCAGTGTGGTGTGGTGGCCCGGCACTTTATAGAACTGTCTAGTAGAAAAATGAGAGATTTTGATCAGAGATGCTTGTTCTAGTTATGAATGCAATTTTAGTAACAGTAGATTTTGCAGAGGATGGAGCATTTCTGTCTTGTTCATTTCCGATAACGTCAATAGATATGGAAATAGCTCAATAGAGAGGAGTTGTATGGAAGCCTGAATTTTCAATATAGTTTAAAACCGGTCAGTCTCACCCCATTTACACAAACTGATGATTGTTCTCAATTTTCCATTAGAATCAGACAGCACACAACCACTATTGAAAAGGCATTAGCAATTTTAGAAATGATCACTACAAAATTGCAGTTACAATGTGCCCTGTTTGCTCCACATTTACCATGAGAAAACAATGGTATATACAAGTTTCTCTGCTAAAAGCACTAAAAGCATGATTGGAATAGGAAAAAAAAAGATGAAAAATAATTATGCTGGTGTTTACACAATCACATACTCCAGAAGCAAGGAGCTAACATCAGAACTAGTTGGATTTGTTTGTTAAAGTATATCTGCATTGAACCCAGGTATCTGCTTAAAGAACGAAGAAATACTACCATCTGCAATGCATACAAGGAAACTACATAAGAACACGTATTAAAGGATAAGCTCGATCACCAATTCAAGCATGTAATACCTTGAATTAAATACTAATGATGTATGACAACACTTAGAAACGGATTTCAGCATATCAGAGATACCATTTAACAAATCAAGAAAAAGCCACAGTTGATGTATGACAAGACGGTTTTCATAAACTTTTGTGTTTTCACCAATTAAGGGTAGGTATGTAAGAGCTTAACACCTATCCCTACACAGATGGAATTCCATAGTGATCATCAGTAATGATACCTCTGTTATTAATCAAGTCAGTACGTTCCAAAGCAGATGTGTATGCTTCCAAATGCTACATAAACATCCATACATAAAAAGAAAAGTGCATACTTTAGATGTAAAAAGCACCCAACTTGATTCAATCCCTGACCAAGTCCCGAGTCCTGACAGATAATGTTTGTGTTCATGTTGCAGAAAGCATATGACATTGATAAATCATTTCCCAAGTAAAGGTGGTAATGCAATGTTACTCACACTGACCAAGGGATAACATATAGACTAAAGCAGAAGAAATCATACAAGATCACATTTGGAAAGAAGCAAATGGAAGAAGTTCCGAAATGAATGTGACAAAATGATTAAAAAAACCTTACTCAAATGGTAAAAAAGCATTAAAACATCAAACCTCTGCTAGTTTCTACGTATCAGGTATCATGACAAGAATTTTTACCAGAGAATATTGATTTTTCACCAAAAAATGAAAATAAAAAAACTGAAATTATTTGGCAGTTGCAGCAATATGGTCAGAATGCCAACTACTAACTTGGTTACAACCATCTTCCACAGCTACACTTTAATTTGGTTGATTGGGAACAAACGCCTAGAATGAGAAGAATTTCATGCTTGACAACTTATGCACTTCTTTTTTAACTTGGAGATTAATATAAGTAAAAGAGAATGTAGGTAAGATTTCAAAAAATCATTAAGATACGAAAATGAACCAAATGATCAATTCAAACTTACTTCCTAGAAATAAAGGTATAAACCATGTAATGGCTAGAAACAAGTTTAAGAATTCATGCTATTCAGCAGTAATTAGCAAAATGAGATTTGAACCAAGGACATTGCAAAGATTTATATATGGTAGCTGGTAAGAGAACAGAAATCTTGAATAGTGTGGAAGAAAAGATTAATGACAGAAATAAAAGATGATATGCTTGCTGATTACTCAAACATAAAATCTTCTATATATAAACTTATTTTAAACGTAGTTTCCAAATTTTTTGATACAATCATAAAACTTTCACTTGCAAGAAAACGAAGTTCCATCTTCTATATATACATCCTCTATATATATGAGTAACAAGAATACCATAACATAATTCACATTACAGCAATGCACATTATGCTTAGAATTTGATAAATTTGCATGTATGCTAGCACATCAGCAACAATCAATTCGAATCACAAGAATCAAAATTTTCCGAAATTAAACGAATCCCAGAAACTCACCTCATGAAATCGCAAGAAGAGCATAAGCAGAAATGATCACATAATGGTGTAATTCCCACGCGCGTCAGGATCATCAGAGAGCAGAGCCCCATAAGGCGATTCTTGGTCATCCATAACAAGATCCTCGGTGCCCCTAAACACCGCGTGAAAGCAAACCAAAGCGACCCCAATCACAGCCGAAACGACGACGTTGAGCCACACATTGGTCAAGACCAAAGCCACCACTGTAACCACTCCAAGAACCGGCATCACAACCCGGTCTCCGATAGGGAAGCCAAACACCACAACGGGCTCGTCGCGTGAGAAGTAGAAGAAGACCCACGCGGCGAAGACGATCAAGAAGACGATGATGGAGATTGGGTGGTATACGAGGCTGAGGAAGAGCACGACTAACAAGACCATGGCGTAGTTGGAGCGGAAATGGGTCAAGTTCTGGAAGAGTCGGGGCGTGGCTTCGGAGAGGTTTAGAGGGAGGCTAAGTGCGGACAGGTCCACGAATTCAGCCCACGGCCGATGCGCGGCCATCGCCGATTGGCTGGCTTCCTTGAACCGGGTCACAATTCCGGTGGACATTGTGAAATGGGTGTATTCCAAAGCCTTGATTTTGCGGAGAGGAATGGGAAATTGAGAACAAATCAGAGATGGGTCTTTGGTTTCTATGTCACTGATAATGGCGCATTCGCATTCTGTCAACTCCGTTGACCTCCGATTGGATGCTTTGAAAGGCTTAGACTATACACTGCGTTAGAAAAAGGTTGTAGCTAATTGGGTTGAAAGCCGAATAATCTTTAGGCCCACATGTGAAAGGGGCCCAAGCCCAAATGGTACCACTGAAAAGAAACTAGCCCAACGGGCTTTCAAAGGGAGCTCTCATTCTGGTATTTGGCAAGAGGTTGATCAAGATAGAGGCTTCGTTGTATAGTGTCAATATGGTATTTGGCAAGGTACTCATATTACGTTCTCTAATGATATACTTAAACTGCTGTTATGGTAAAATAGGAAAGAGCTAGAAAATATGTTTTTTTTTTCTTTTTGGTGAAATATTATGAAAAAGAAGTTTGGCAAAATGACAATTGCCATGTCACACTCTTCAAATTCAATTTTGACACAAGCCTTTTGGCATCTGCATTGAGGATGCTCTTAGCTGCTACTTTATGCTGTTACAAGGTAGCTGCTAAACTGTTGTGAATTTGTATCAACTTAGGCCATCTCCAATTGAGTGTTACAAGCTAAAAAAAATAACTCAATTATAGCTCTTTTTCATCTCCAATCCGGATGTTATGCTAAACAAATAAAAATCTCGAAGGATTTAAAAGGTTATCTGTTATGGCAGCCCAATGTGGGATCTATCACATGCATCACATGAAGAAGAGTTACAATTTGGTCTTCAACTGGTTGGAGACGGTTAAATTATAATTTATACTATTTGGATGAATAATAAATTTTGAAAGGCTCAAATTTTAGGTCAGGGCCAATTTTAGTCTCTCCCAATTAGAGATGACTTTAATTCTTGGGTGTGGCTGCTCGTACACGACCGTTGTCTCACAATGGTGTGGGCCCCACTGTCCTCACAGTGTCCTGTTATTTCACACTATATGACTATGACCCTAAGTTTCTCTCTTGGTATCAATCTATGATGCTAATTGCCATTAATTAATCATTATTTCCCTAAATTACGAGTTGGGTCATGTATACGTACGTACGACATGGTGAGCTGGTGGCCGGTGGACGGTGGTGATCGATTATTGTACCGTAATTGCATTTTTCATTTTACAGTACCTTGTGCAGTGGCGGACCCAGGATTTCTATCTGAATTTTTGGGCCAAAGGGTTTTGTTAAAACATAATAGTTCAGTTTTTTTTACCTAAAATGATTCATTCAAGACCAAAGAGAAGATATTAAATCAAAGTATCTAACAAGTTAGAAAAATTTGAGTGTGGAAGCAGAAAATATTATAGACCCGATGGAGAAGTAGAGTTGTAGAGAATAGAGAAAGAAAAAAATATTACCTCTAATCTCGAATCCACTAATGGAGACACATATGGCTTAACTGGGTATATTGAATATATGAATACTCATAAAACATGTTCATCTGTATTTAATACTTCACAAATTAACATGCTATGTTCACTTCAGATTTCCTTATTGTTGACAATATTTTTTGTTTCAAAAATGGGAGAGCAGTGAGGGAGAGTAATAATATAAGACTAATATTTTTCAAATAGTTAAAAACATCACAATTAAATAGATTACCAAACAACGTTCCCTCTCACTCCCTGGCTAATCATGCTACTGCCCACCGCACCCCTCGTAGAGGCTTAAGCCCCGCACTTCGTTTTAATCTATTAATTGATGATGTTTTTAACTATTTGACAAAATATTAGTCTTATATTATTACTCTAGCCCCCACTCCTCCCATTTTTGCTTAACCCCCACACAGCCCAACAAATATTGTCAGCCAATAAGAAATCTGCAAGTCTGCAACACTAGCATGTTAATTTGTGGAAGCATTCAACATACCCACTGCCCCATGAACATGTTTTATGAGTATTCATATTTCAATATACCCACCACTGCCACTCTCTGTCTCCATAGCTCGTCTCGAGATTAGACCAATATTTTTTTCTTTCTCTTTCTCTACCTCTACTTCTCCACTCCTCAATATTTTCTTCTCCACCTCCCACCTCACTTTCTTCTCCTTTTAGATCTTTATTTATACTCCCTTTTTCGGCCTTTTTAAAAAAAATTTTTCACCACTTCAAAACCCCAAAACGCATTAGCCTATATGATCAGCTAGCTTACACTACAAGAAATTTTAGTTTTTGCAACGGGTTTATATGCCAGGAGTTGGAAATTCGTTGCATTCGTTGATTATACAAAGAATTATACAAGTCCTTGCATTTAGCTTGGGCGATTTGCAAGGAATACATTAAGTCTTTGCATTTGGTCTACCAAAATGAAAAAAAGTATAATGTCCTTGTATAAACTTTTCGTTTCTTGCAACCACCGGCGGATCCTCGTTATTTCTCTATTCTTTTTCCTTTTCTTTTTCTTCTCTCAGTCTATCTTTCACTCTCTCCATCGATCTGCATCCGCTCTATCACTTCACCTCGAAAGCCCGGACCGAAAAACAAACGAAACACCTAAATCCGAATCGGACCTCCGTCATCGCTTCGTCTCCTTCTCTTTCTTCGTCTGCGTCACCCTCCTCTTCGTCATCCTTAAAGCCAATCCAGCCCAAAATCCCTAATACCCAAAACATAAACCTAACACCTCCCCCCCCCCCCCCCCCCCCTCTCTTTCTTTCCTTACTCCTTTTTGCTTTGAATTATTCTAGAGGTTTGATTAATTTTGCTGTTACCAAAGGTTTTGTTTTCCAAATCGGAGGACCCTCTTAACTATCTCATTCGGCTACTTTGGTTTTTGAAAGGTATTATTGACTGTTTATTCGATTTCTATCGTAGTTGGTTTAATTTTTTTTTGCGTTTTGATTTATGTTTGCAGTATATTTTTGGTAAATTGGAGTTAATTTTAGTTATATTTTAGTTTTGAATTGTGATTCTGTCAAGGTATACAATGGGTAGCAGGCTTAGACAAAATTTGCAAGTTGCAGGGTTTTTGTTTTGGGTACATTTGCAGGTATGCCTTTGTTTCTTCTATTTTGTTTGCTGATTTTGTGATTTTGTATGCTGAGCACGACCACATTAAGAATGCTTTCATATATGGGTTGTACTAAACACTTTAAGAATCACTGTATAACTGTATAAGGTTGCCAGACACATAGAAACATAAAGAGAACCACATTTATTAGGATCAAACTCTTTTGTCCAAACAATATTTTACAAGGATAGAACAAATCTATTTTTAATTGTATTTGTATAAATAAACATATATTTTTACGAGGGGATTTGGTACAATAAAATAGCAAACAAACTTATTTATTCAATTATTGTCATAACTAAAGTAAAGAGCTTTATGATTTAAATTATTTTCTAGCTTGTGGTTGATATTGTAATCTGTTTTAGGTGGCTAGATTACGTCAGTTGTCATCGCCTTGTCCCTTAAGGTGTGTTTTTTTTAGAGGCGATAATTCAAAGACTTTGCTGATCCATAGAAGTTTGTAGTTTGGCCTTTTTTTTTTGTTATTCTCTATTAATGGAGCTGGTATTGGTTGTGATCTGAAGGTGCTTATAATTGTTTTTATTCTTTCTATTCACTATGCATTTAACTTTTTTTGTTTGTAAAGAAAATGCAGGCAAAGCCTTGGGAAATTATTATAGTTTAGCTTATTATGCATATATGATGATGGACTCACAAGTTATGAACTAACCTAGGAACTTGGTTTTCTTTGCTGTCAAGACTGATCTTGAAATTTTGCGAGTTCAAAATTTGTTGTGGGGAGCTTGAAGTGTGTAGTTTTTTTTGTGTGTACTTACTAACTAGATAAGTATGCTAATTTAATAACTTGGTAATCTCCCCTTCTATAACTGGCAGAAACGGGGCTTTGTAAGTTACGAATATCTTTTCTACAACGGTTATGAAGCTTCTCCTGTACCGAATCCATTGATAATCTTACATGGAGGTAAAACATTGAGTTATTTTACTGTGCTTATGTGGAATTTGATGTGATTGGCCTTGGATTTTGCAAATTATTTATTTTATGATCATTGGCAATTGAGTACTGAATCTGCGTATGTTGAGGAGCTAAAGCAAAAGCTTCTTTTGCCACACTTGGCTTGCTTATAGGTGGCTCATTTTGCACTTTCGTCATCTCTTTGTGCTTGTTTTGTTTTTGTGCATACTAAACTACCACGTTTAGTTAATATATAGCTGGCATGGTTCACTTTTCATATTTGTTGCAACTTCATTGATTGATTTTTTTGGATCAATTGCCTTGTGTTCATATCAAATTTTCATGTCTTGCAGGAGCAAATAGGGACATCTTGTCCAAGCTGAAAAAGACAAGGGTAAAGCAATTTTCATCGAACACCACACTACCTCCATCTTTTTTGCTTGAAACCTCTGTTTTGATTTCTTTTTCTTTTTTTGTTGCAGCTCCGGACTTTCTTCTTTTCAAATTGTAGAGAGAAACACAGGGCTGCAAGGTGAGATTTCTTTCTGAAAATAAATGCCAGTCTTTTTATTTCCTTGCACCAATAATTAACTAATTATTATTATTATTTTGGTTTGGTTTGGTTTGGTTTGGTGCATTTGGTTGAAATTTACATGGTCTTAGTGATTTTTGGTTGGCATGTTTCTGGAAATTGTGCTAAGATTTTTCTTTTGGCTATGGTGATTAACAGAATGCGAGGAGGGATGTAGGCTTTTTGAGGGAACCTTGTGGGCGGATGAGTGAGGATGACTTCCTCAACACCAGATACACCCACCACTTGCTTCAATGACTTGCTTGAGTAGTTCAAGGCAGCATTTGCTTGACATTTTTTTGGGTCTTATGTTTCTTATGTGCAACTAGTTATATATGTTATTTTCTTATCTTGATTTTCCTACTTTTGTTATAGATTAGTGTAGAAATTGTAACTTCAACTTTTGATGTACAAGAGTTTATCTATGAACCAATTATTTCCAATTCTTTGGTCTGCCGTTTTATTAGAATATATAAGAATTTTATTAGATTGCAAATCAATAATAAATTAAATGTAATTAAACACCAGAAAAACATATCAATTGCTAAAAAGGACATTGCATCTATTAAATATAAGGAATGATATGCAAGGAATTGTCCTTGCATTTGTATGTATGCATCTATACCATGGATCTCAACTGTAAGGAAAAATTCCTTGCATTTGAGAATAAAAATCCTTGCATTTGTGAACTCAAATGCAAGGAACTTTTGTATCTTTGCATTAGGTCTTTTACAAGGGCAACTTTGCAAGGACCCGTGCAAGGAATTTCTTCCTTGTATTTAGTGTTTTGCAAGGAATTTTTGTTTTTTTGCAAGGAGAAAATTCTTTGCAAAAACCCATTTTTCTTGTAGTGTTAATTGGCTCCTCCTCAGTCACAGGCATGCATGTAATAATAAGGACGGTACGTACATATATTTCCTTTCAGTTTTGGATCGTCGAGCTGTATAGGAGAAGAAGATCCAAGTGTGGCACAAATCTATGGGAACAGAAGAAGATGATATGATGACTAATAATCCACGTGTGGAAATTAACTATGCATGCAGCTTTTGCAGTGTGGACACTATAATTCATGTACGTACGTATAATTAATTAATACAACAAAGTCATCCACACATAATTAAACTGAAGAAAAAGTTCATATAGATGGAACAAATTTTAATAATTTGGCATTACAACTTTGTGCAAAATGCATCTGTCAGTCTCATAATAATTGGTATTTTAAATAGGATTTAAATCACAAGTAGAACTTAAATTTTCAATGAATCGATATTTTGGTACCTTTAATTATCATTTCGTACGTTAATTTCATACTCCGTTATTCACTTTGGTACTCGCATGTATCAAATTCAATGACGGAATCTGAACCTGAGATACATATCGAAGTGTCAATTGACTTAAAATTATGGATCAAAATGAATAATGAAATATGAAGTTGAGGTGTCAAAATGATATATTTGAAAATAGAAATATCGAAATGTTAATTGATCAGCTTAAAGTATGTTCATATAAAATTTGGGACTTTTAATCATGAACAGTATCTCAATTAAGGGTTATACATCATTTTGGTACCTGACATTTAAAAATTATCACATTAGTACTTGACTTTTCAAATCCGACTCAATATTGATACTCACCATCAATAAATTTGTTTAAACCATGCCCACGTATGTGGCTTTTTTTCATGGACAATTTCGTCTCTCCACATATTAACTCAGTTTTTTTTTTCCTTCTTTCTCTCCTTCCTCCTCCTTCTCTCTCTCTCCTTCTTCTTCTTCTTCTTTCTCTCCTTCTCTCCAACCATTGCTAATTAGTTTTGGTTGTGATGCTCATATTACTTTATCATGGTATCAGAGCTAAGTTCGCCCAAGTGTGAAGTCAAGTGGTCACACGTACTCCATGTCACCCAATATAAGTTGTTCATGTGTATGGTGTGAAAATTTGTCACACGTGCAGGAATGTGTTTTATCAGCATTATGCTGAGAGATCCTAACTGAGGGAGATTGAATACAGAAAGATCCTAACTAACAGACTAACTACATATATCCCATTCCAAGTGTACATAATGCCAACACGTGAGAGTCAACTGCAGCACACTAAACAAGCTGGATAACAAATTAGTAACTATGATCAAGTGTAGATAAACCATGGTTAGGTTAACAACCCTAACTCCCAAATTTTAACATTGATCGCCGAGCATTGATTTTGACCGTGGTGTCGTTTCTTATTCATCTTTTCACATGTTGCATCATTTTCTGATCGAGTTTCTTGGTTCTCTGAATATTGGATTCATATCCTCAACGACAAGTTCATCACCAATGCCTGCACAGTACCATCGCGAGCGCTATATCCACCGACACCTCTTGAATACGCATATGGTTGAGAGAGATGTTAATTAGGCATGCATTCGATTTTCAAGAAAATATAAAACTAGCAATAATGCAATTCTTCAGTTTTGAAATATCAAAATGTACGTGTAGTGTCCATCCTTAACGTGTTCTCTAGCTCCTTCTTCTTCTTCTTTTAATTCTTCAACATTTATTGCTAGGTTATCACATAGACCCGTGAAAATGATTTTATTTTGGCTTAGTACGTGGAGGAAGGGAACCATAAATGGTAATTCCTTTCTTTTTCTTTCTCATTGGCACCATGGGTTGGGTAGGGTGGAAATAATAATAATAAAAAGTTTATAATGCCAATTTTTTCCCATTATGGTTTGACAAATCATTTTCTCTTAAAGAATACAAGAAAAAAATAAATTCATTTCAAATTCATTTTGTGAAAAAGTGATTCTTAAGTAATTCATTAACATACATTAGTATTATATGTTTTATTTATTAGAAGTAATTTAATATATAAACGAGGTAAAAACCGTAAAATGATTTTTAGATCGAGATCTGTTTGTGGTACTCTGAACAATAGGATACTCTGACAGTGTAAAAATAAAAAAATTTAACAGATCGAATATCTGGAGTGCCATGGAAATGATGGAATATTTGCTTGTCATCCATGACGTGGAATGGTTTGTAAGTTGTTCATTATCTATCATAATCCGTATGTGTTCATCGAGTTTTTTCAAAACACACAGAGAACGAACAACGTGTATCACGAGAGTAGAGAAACCAACAACGTACTGATAAACGAAACTTATCTTGTTCACTTCAATTCATTGCTCAAAAACCAAATGAATTCTTTGTCTCTTTTTCTTGAGGACGATGCAAGTGGTCAAGGCTAAAACGTATTGGATTGAATTATCATGAATCAACTCAGTACGTAGCACAGAGCAAACATGTCCCCATTGGCCTTTTCTGGCCTATTCATATCGATCATATCGATCAGAAATTCAGAATTCACATGCTCACTTTTAACAATGGAGACAGAGAAATGGTCCTTTTTCCGCGATCATGCATTTCCTGTTGCTCGAAGAAAAATTACTGCTTCGGTAATTTCTACCTTATCTGCTAGCTTGCCGCTCCAGTTTTAGTCTGATTTTGATTGATGTGAGCTATCATAGAGTACTTACTGAGAGAGGAAAAAAAAAAGTTCAATGTTCGGAAAGGAAAAACAACCATTCGCGAAGAGTTCGATGATTATTTATTAAATCTTCCCATTGCAAGAATTCAAAAGGCTAACTGGGGCTAGGGTACTTAATTCTTATGAATGTGTGGAATGCAGGGTTCACAGTTGAATGGTTGAAACTAATGCATGGTTGGTAAAGAAGCTATCACGTACGATTACTATTATCATGGTTAGTAAACTAATGCAAGATTAAAAATATCAGTGCCTATATATGTGATGAAGTAACAATCTGCATAAGTGATAAGGCTTGTAATATTTAAGTACATGATTAAGATATTTTGTCTGTCTAAATATTCATAACAAAGCTTGATGATCTCATTATATTGATAAACTAGTGATGCAAAAGATTACAGCTAGAGAGGCCATGAAAGGCATATAAGCTCTCTAGCTATGAGTTTATTACAGAGAGAGATTTAAAAATGAAAACGATTACTGATCAAGCTAGCTTAATGAATAAGAAAACTTATGACATGCATTTTATATATTTTAATAACCAACTAATATCTCCTTAACCAATTCAACTCAGCTTAACAAAACCATTATGATAGCACTCGTGTCAATCTTCTTACAGCACTTGTGATGATGATATGATGTGATCATTAATTAATTAGTAGCTTAACAAATATGTCATATGCACCCTTTAATTAGCTTAATTGCCTGCCCCTCTAATTAATGTTAGTGTAGCAAAAATCTGATTTGATACGTTGATGTGGAAGTTTAGAATAAAAGAAACTGAAGGAGCTCCTCTCTAACCCTAAGTCTCTCTCTCTCATTAGGTTTGATAACAACAATCCTTTTCCTTGATTTCCCTTATTCAAAATTTAAAAGTGGTGATTGCTCACTCAAAGTGATTCTTAGTGGTTTTTTTTTTCTTCATCTGATTTTGGTCTTTATCCTTGAATTGGACCGAATGCTATCCTTTTAGAACATTTTTAGCAATGTTAATTATTTTTAAACTAAATTTTAGCCAAAAAGTAGCTAAAAAGTTATTTTAGCCAGGCAGTTTGAAAATACGTCTGCATCAATGCTCTCTGCTTTAGTTAACATTGAATTTAAATTATTTTATTAATAAATAAAAAATAGCTTGTGTGTATTTAATAATTACACAAAAAAACTAAAAAATAATATTTTAAATTAACAAAAATAATATAGAGCATAATTTTCCTCTCTATATTTAGGAGTCATAATGTTAAAAGCCAAAATAGATAGTCACTTGTACAGCTGCTAAAATAGCTGAAAAGTTAAACATGCTCTCTAAAATAATTAAGAAGCTAAGATAGAAAGTTTGCTAAACATGTCTTATTTCGTTGAATATGTACTGGAGGCAACCGATCCAATCTTGACAATTTAGATTTAATTGAATCCAGATAGTATATATACTTAATTAGGTTGAATTAGATTTCAATCTTCTTAAGTATTCTCATAATTAAGATCCAATGTCACATAAATGACATATACATAATATAGATGATTAAGAATTAAGCTATAGATTCTTAACTCTTGAAAAATCATTATGCACTATGAAGATGAATGCATGATTATATGATCACTTAATTTCCTAGTAATTTTCTCCCCAAACATCACCCATTCACTTTTAATTTTTGTCTTCTACCAAATAATATACAATAAGATATTGTCATTATTCATCAAAATCCAAGAGCAATGAAGGCCACACATGGATCCAGAGTTCCAGACCCAAAAAAAGGCCATGTATTCAAAACCCTACCATATGGCATACTTTAAACAACCATTTACCATTGTCCATTTATAGTACAAAAAAAGAAACATAAAGTGATCCCATATCCCACGCAAAACACATTGAGGAAGTAATTAAAGATAAAAGTCCCACCGATCTGAATCCGCATGTCTTCTTTCCCAGTAAAGAATAAAAAGCCAGTAAAGAGAAAAGTCCATCTGAGAATGTGAATCCAATAAGATCGACCATATGATATTATGATCCATATGGAGATAATGACATCGCTACACGTATAAGCATCTCGAGACATCGCTTGGATTTTTATAATTAATTAAAAATTAATACTGGACCAGGTTGCCTTTTGTTTTTTGGAGAAAGACTGGACCATGACCCCATCTGTAGTTGAAGACAATACATAAAATCAGTCATTATTTTCACACATGCAGTGATGCAGAAATTGCAAGAACTAGGGCTACGTATTGCATGTCCGGTTCTCCATAAACAAAAACTAAGCAAAAAAGAACGTACGGTACGGTCATGGTTTTGCTGGAATACTGGATAACTAACGAATTGGCTCCATCTCATTATATATATATATATATATATATATATATATGATGCCGTCCAGTCACGAGTTGCATGCCACCCCCCCCCCCCCCGGCGGGGGGGGGGGGGGGCCGCAAACGAGGGGGGCCCCAACGGTACAAACAACCCTGCATGCCTGCTGACCACAAAGTTTCAAGCAATGTTTCTTCTTTTCCGATTGGCGTTAATGAGGAATAAGCCACATGCAGAGAATAAGTGAGAGAACGCCCCACTAAAATAAAAGAGGCTAAAGCTCGAACCTAGAGCTTAATTAGAGTGTAGGCCGGTAGTAGTTGGAACCCTAAGTTCTGATTCCAACTGTGCAACCCCAGTTACAAGGCCAAATATCAGTTGGGGTTCAACTTTATGTTACTCTTGAGGCTTTCTTTCTTATAGATATTCTCATTTAAGCATGTGGTTTAGATTTCATGCTTAAAGGGCGAAGAAACACATAAGAACGTACTCTTGATTAAATATAGAAAAGAAATGTAATTCCAGTTTTTTAAGCTAATTCATTGTTAGGCCTAGGAAGTATTATGTGTAAAAACTTCGATCAATAGCTTTCTTATAAGTTGTGTTTTTGTTAGTTTAAGGGGAAACAACATATTATTTTGTTCCAATAACTCCTAAAAACTTTTCATATTTTAGAGAAAGTGAAGAGTGAAAAATTATTTCATTCCCTATATTTATAGCAAATTATAAATTATAGGTAAACATCTTTAATTGTAGATAATAAATTATAAAAAATATGATAGAAAAACAGTTGAATAATAAACATGTTTAATTTTAGAGAAGTTGTTGAAGTTACTGGCAAATCGATCATGGTACATCTTTAACTAAATTGGTATGGTGAGATGACCCTGTATATATAGTTTATTTTTCATATTGTAACAAGCCATTTTGGGTCTTCCTTGGTTTTGTTTTAGCTAATTTTGCTCTTTGGTGTTTGTTCGTTTTGAGAGTTTTCGGCTTACCTCCCCTCTTTTATACTTATTTTTTTAATTGATTTGGATGTTAGATAAGGTACTCCTCTGCTAAGTTAAAAAAAAAAGTTGAGAAATTGTTGTAATACAATTTTTTTTTTGACTGATGTTACGTACTGTTATAATGCAAGTACTACCCTCATGTTAGGTGGAGCATGCAATGCTCTGAAAAAGGGGCATCGATCTCTAAACCTTCTTCATCGCAAGGGGTAGTAATTTATTTCCATTAAATTCACGTGTGCATTATATGTCTCTCAAACTTCAATCCAAACCCTTCACGTGGCATGATCATGTAGAAACGGTGCCCACTCGAAGGCAACCATACAAGCTAAATGCAGCTATAAATAGAGCAAGCATATTGCAAGAGCTGCAACCATTAGAGCATTCCTTATTCTCTCTATCCGATCCCTGCCTTTAAGCCATCGTCATCATGCTAGGCCTAGCACACAATGTGGCTACCAAGGTGGCCTCAGTAGTCCACACTACTCAGCAAACCATTGCTGGGGAGCTTAGCCTCTTTTCCATGTCTGACAAGAAGATCTCGGATGAGATTTATGCTACTCATGTCCATGCTGATGAATCCTTCGATGATGATTCTCTTTTCGTCATTGTTGAGACCATCCTTAAGCGTGCGACCCAAGCTGTTGACAAGATCGTGCAGGTATATTTTCGTGACACTATGTTGTGATTACCTTAAAGAATTTATTGGTAGCATCAATTAGATAGACATAATTAAGGATAAAGGGTCGTGCATTATCCAATTTAAGATTTGAAATATTTTTTACAAGGAAAACGATGTTTATTGACAAAAGATAACGGTTGGTTTTTAGCTAACAACAAGATAATCGTTGTAAAAAACTTCAATATATTGTGGAATCTTTTTTTGCACAGGTTTTTATCAATAAAAGAATGATTGACAGTTTTGTGAATTGTCACAACAACTAACATTTTTTATTATTATTATTATTATTATTATTATTATTATTATTTTCTCTTTGATAGTGATAGCTACCTTCTTGTGGTTATTGCAGGGTACCCAAGTTCATGTGGAAAACATAGAGGAGAAGACCCCCAAAGCCAACTTCAGTGTACCATTGTGCACACTTAAGGGAATCTCCTGCGAGGTCATTTCTTGAGAAAATCAATAATTTTCATAGTAGATTTTGTAAATTTTTTGTTTTATTTTTATATATATTGAAACAATTGAAATTTTCAGATGCAATGCAAGCCTCCTGGTGAGGAAATCGCCCACAACACTACCCTGGCAATACTCCACAAGCTGTCAAAGTATTCATGGGAAGCAAAGGCATCACTGACCCTAGCAGCTTTTGCCATGGAATATGGTGAATTCTGGCTCCTTGCTCAGCTTCGCGAATCAGACCACCTTGCCAAATCGATTGGAATCCTGAAGCGAGTCCCTGTTCTCCTCAAGCCGTCGTTGGTCCACAAGCGCCGACAATCAATACTTGAGCTTAACAATCTGATCAAGGCCACATTGCAAGTGATCGAGTGCATCGACCAGTTCAACAAGCTTTCCAGTTATGACCCAAAAGATGTCCCGGGTTTGTCTATAGCAATGGATCATATTCCAGTGGATGTCTATTGGGCTATCATCACTGTTGTTGCTTGTACCACTAAGGTCACTTTACTCACTAGTGATGAGTAAGTTCTTCTATCGTTTTACTGAACTAATTTCACATCCATTTACAACAAAAAATATAGTTTTACAAATGTTGTCAGACATTGAATATTACCATGTACCAATTTATGATATATATTTACCTTAATTTCTACAACTAGCTTTATAATATTTAAGTACCATACATGGTTTCAGGGACAAGGAATTCGATCTAGCCCCATATTCTCAAAAAATCCACTATGTCCTAAACAAGCTTAAGATACAGCTAATAGTTTGCAGAAAACAAATTGGTGGGTTACTTACAGATCTTCAATTGATTGTGGTTCATTCTATATGTTGCACTTAGAAATGAAATGATGAAACATTACTATTGTTGTATAATGCAGAGGAGGCAGAGACTTACAGAAGGCTCACGAAAATGTTCCGAACCCCTACTGAAATTATGGAGGTTTTCAAGGGATTGATATTTACAAAGGATAATGTCCAGCCACTCATTGATGGTTCCACTAGACAAACGGTTAATTTTCTGATAATCTCTAGTGACATTACTTCTCTGCAAATTATTATTACTATTGTGGAGTTTAATCTAGCCTAATCGAATTAACAGGTTAAGATCGACATCCTAAGGAGAAAGAATGTGCTATTGTTCATTTCTAGCCTAGACATCTCGGATGAAGACATTTCGATTCTCAAACCGATCCACGAGTTCACAAAGAAAGATAATCAATATAAGATTGTATGGATTCCAATTGTGGAGCAGTGGACTGATGACCTCAGAAAGAAGTTTGAGATCCTAAAGAACAAGATGCCGTGGTATACGGTGCAGTACTCTGGACCTATAGCAGGCATCAAGTTCATCAGGGAGGAGTGGAACTTCAAGGGTAAGCCTACAATGGTGGTGATGAACCCACAAGGAAAGGTTGAACACTCCAACGCTCTCCACATGATTCGGGTATGGGGAGTAAAGGCCTTCCCTTTCACTAAAGCAACAGAAGAAGAACTGTCACATTCTCATGGAGATAGATGGGTTGGCTCCGTTGTTGATGGAATTCACCCATCTGTCGCCACTTGGGTAATTCTCTTCCACCGATAAAAGTGCATAACTGCATATATAAACTCACTGGTCTCTTTTAACGCATTACTGTATCAATACATTAGTGCAAATCAAATCCATGATATGGTAGAATAACTCCATGTAGTGGTACTCGTACTTGTCTATTATAGGTCTACCATTGCACAGAACTAGTCTACTACAGGAAGTCGATCTATATTGTTGGATTGATATGTTAATGCCCACTTTAGAGCTTCACTAAACTCACATGCATACATGTATAACATTATTAAAACTCCATATTTATTGAGAAAAATGCATATATATTTCTTATCAAATGATATGTTCGGTTAGAGTGTGGGTTGATTTAAGCAATTAATGAAACATGATGTATCATTTGAGGAAAAAGATTTAGTGAACAATTTCAGTGAGATTATACTTAATTAAACATTTTATGCATTCGATCAGTTATTGAATTTTCTGCATTTTCAACCATCTTGGTACTCAAACAGATCAAAGAGGAAAAATATATCTTCTTCTATGGCGGCAAAGACAACGAATGGATTCAGCAATTCACGAAGAAAGCGACTGCTGTTATAAACGATCCAATCTTGAAGGAAGCAAAGATTCACGTAGAGTTGGTCTGTGTCGGAAAAGGCAGCAAAGGAGAAGATGACCATGGCGTTCTAGGCCGCTTCTGGTCCAGCGTAGAAAGCCTGTTCTTGACCAAAGTCCACAAGCAGGTCGACTCGGTCAGCCAAGAAATACAGAAGCTACTTTCATACAAGAACGAAAGTGGGTGGGCTGTGCTTAGCAAAGGGTCTACTGTATTGGTCACCGGTCATGGTGTCTCGGTGTTAAAGGTGGTAGAGGACTTTGATAAATGGAAGGACCATGTCAAAGAGCGAGGGTTTGAATTCTGTTTCAAGGCGTATTATGAGAGGATTCGTCTGGCTAGTAGACCTTGCTGCCGTCTGGACATTCCGGGTTCTACCGGAAAGGTCCCGGAGTCGATGAAGTGCCCTGATTGCCACCGTAGTATGGAGACTTTTATCAGTTACAAGTGCTGCCACATCGACGGTCCTAATGCACATCATTAAGTGCTGGCTTAATTGGTGTTAAGTTTCAGTCCTTAAGTACTAGTACTATCAATTAACGCCATGTTGTGTTATCCTTTTGTTTTTGCTACAATAAAGGAGGCATGCCCGATGCATTGTGATGCTTGGGCATTACCCTAATGCTTATCATTAGAATTATCGTGCTATAGCTATGTAGCAACTATATATGCTGGATGTTCATGTAGATGCATGAATCAAATAAAACCAATGTTTATTGGATGAATTCGTGGATTGTCTAATTATTTTAAGGATTTTTTTATCAGAAAAAATTGCCAATAAATTCAAAACCCGAGATAAAACCTTTAAAAGGATTTTTTTTTTATCAGACCTCTTGGATTGTTTTTTTACTAGTTCATATGATCCAGATGGCCGGAGGTTCTCCTCCTCTTCGATCTGTCCAGCCTTCAAAAAGCAAGCTGCAATTTTTGCTTTTAATTATTACCAATGGGCTCATACAATACAGTGTCGTACCGTATGTCCTTCATTTTTGCTATAGCTTATCGAAAGAAGAGTTGAGCTGTGGAAGCTATATTAAACTTGTGACCTAATGTCATCTCATCTTTGGAGGAGTGGAGGAGCAGACCGGCTACGCAGTATTTACTGCTTTTTCTATAAGTCCATGCGCGCAGACCATACGTACAGATCATTCTAGCTCATCTTTAGTTTACAGACTAGAAAACTGCGCGCGCATATATCAATACCAGCAAAAGACAAGTCTTATCTTTGTCAATTATAACTATAGTAAAGGAATAGGGAGGCTTATGAACAGTAACTTTCAAGTGATCTGACGAGTTTGCCCCTGTCTTTTTTCAGATTTCCTTTCTTGCCCTGCCTTATCTTCTTTCCTTTTTCGCCCCTGCTGTCTTTTCTTTTCTGCTCTTCTTATCTTTTTATCTTCTTTTCTTCCCCCCTCCCTCTTTTCTTCCCAGCAATTGTATATATATAATTGATTTTTTGATAAAAAATGAATTGGTTAATTAATTGTTGTCCAAAAAATGAATTAGTTAATTGAATTATTACTGTATATTCAATTGATCCATTGAATTATCAAAAAATCAAAATTTAATTTATAATTTGACATATGATTCATAATTTTATATGCTAATATTGACTAATTAAGTGACTGAATCAACATAAATTTTATGATTTTTAAATTAGTTTAAATTCTATATATAATTGTTAATTTGTTCAGTTTTCAATTTGCATTTGGCTTTTAGTATTTGTTCAATTTTTCCAATTTGTTTATATATTTTTTCCAACAATTATATGATGTTTATAACATTAAATTTTGAAGAAAAAAAAACTGAAATATACATAAGCGACATCATTGGACTCGAGTCCCAAATTTTTTGTTCACCTAGAACCCCCAATACTCAGGGCCGGCCTGGGGCGTCTCCAATCCACTGCCGGCTTCCTAAACTCACACCTCCATCATTTTGGATCCTCTAGCTCTTCTAGCCCAGCATCGACGTCGACATCGGCTCGACCTCTGCTCTTAGAGCTCATATTAAACTTTTTTTTCCTCATCGTATTTTTTGTTTAGTTAAGTATACGGTATACCCTTTGAAATATGAATCCTATTACTTAAAAATATGATAGTGTATTTTTTTTTAAAGCTATTCAATTTGAACGTTGAAGTAAGACTATAACTTGCATGTTTTCATTTATTACGGTTCTGCCATTCATTATTATTATTCTAAATTAATATAATAGAAAAACTAATGTTTAAAAGGAAAAAAACAATTTGATAAAAAATAAAATATAAAAAATTATTTTAAGAAAAATTAAAATAGTAAACTATAACTTACATACTAATACTAGAAGGAAACCACACACACTATGTGTGTGTATTTATTTTTAGAACAAAAAAAACAGAAAAATTGATTTTTATTTTTATTTATTTTATGGTGTGGAAGTTAATAGTGTGAGTATAGGTAGTTTTTGAAAGTTTATTTATTTATTTTTATTAATTATTTGTGTTTTGACCTTATAATCCTTAATGATTAAAATAAATATATGATTATTTAATGTTTAAAGGGTATTAAAGTAAAAAAAATTCTGTTTTGGTTGACAACAAGTTTTCTCTTAATATATAGTATAGATTCTAAATAACTCTTTTTTTTTTGCTATAAAACAAGTAGTACTCCAATTGATCATGTGTTCACCTCCGTTTAATTCTTATTATTATTCTTATGATGGTATAAATTATAATAGAAACAATAATAATTATTATTCTAAATTAATATAATAGAAAATTAATGTTTAGAAGGGAAAAAATGAATTTTGTTTATAAAAAATAAAATAGAAAAAATTATTTTTCAGAATAATTATTCGCCATGAGTATCCTTTTTGCTCTCCATATGGAAATATTTTTATAATCAAGTCAAACTAACTATTTTTTGAGTAAATAATGGTTTGTACATATAATAACTTAAGCTTTGTAACTTAAGCTTGCTAAACAAATCATAAAAATATTATTTGGATTTCTTATATAATTTTGGTGTTTTCTAAATTTTTGATATGTTTTTAATATTTATACATGTTCTAAATGCTTTAAAAACCCGCGTCAACGTGCGGGAAATCTTGCTAGTTACAACTAAAGATTGTTTTGCATACCCTAACTTTTTTTATTTATTTTTCTTTAAAATTTGAACATAATGGTTTGTTGCATGAGTTTGGATTTTTGCATAGTTAGTAATATACGGTACGGGAATTAAACGTCAAAAATACGTACGTGTATAATTCGGGAACTTTTAATGAAAAATACTTTTAAAAATTCGGTCATAATATACGGAAACGGCAAATTATAAAATTCGATACGTACGTGTTTAAAACGGGATGTAGTGAAAAATACGGACGGAAAAATACGGACATAGATATATTAATATATGTCAATTATAGTACTTATATATAATAAATATGACTTTTAAAACACAATTTAAAAAAAAATCAAGTAATTTCATAATTAAAAATTATAAGTAAGAATAATTCGAGAATAAAAAACTTGGGGAGTGATTTTTAAAGAACCTCATTGATAAACTTAAATTTTAAATTTTTAGACCAAAAAATCACATACTAGCCCAAAATTAAACAAAAAAATATTGGAACAAATTATTTAACCCGTGTTTTTTTATATTCATCCTCCAATATTCTTTTTTTTTTGGTTACCTTTATTCTTCTTCTTCCGTTCTTCCTCCCTTCTCTCTCTTTCTTCCTTATTTTTATCTTTTCTGACCAACCCACGTGCCTTTTCCTCTCTCTTTCCTCTCACCCACCACCCACTTCTTTCTTTTTTTCTTCTTCTTATTTCTCTCTCTTTCCTCTCACCTACCGCACACGACTTCTTTCTTCTTCTTCTTCTTCTTCTTCTTCTTCTGCAACTTCTTCTTCTTCTGCAACTTCTTCTCTTTTGCTCTTCTCATCTCTCAAGTAGTCGCAGCTGCCGTCTCCGCCGTGCTACTCCTTGATTTCCGATCCAATACGTCGGCCTCGCAATCGAACTCGCTCCTCCACCGCAAGAAGACGAAGGCCATCTCCAGAAGCTTGCTCACCCCTCTTGAAGAACCCAGAAGGAATTGCAGGAGAGAGGAAGATAGAAGAAAGAAGAAAAAGAGAGAGGAAAGAGGGTCGGGTGAGAGTTTGCAACTGCCGTATTTTTCAATTGAAAAATACGGCAATACGTATTATACGCGTTTAATACGTTTTGGGTCAAAAAAACGCGTTTTTTTCCGAATCTTTGAGTTTAATTCGGGAAACGGACGTTTTATTCGTTTAATACGTACGTACGCGAATAATTCGCGAATAATTCGCGAATTAACTAACTAGGGATTTTTGACTAGTACGTTTTGTATGACACCGCTTTGCTATAGGCTATAGCACATATTTTTTCTTATAAAAAGTAATATATATATATTTTGCGTAGTAGAGACTAGAACTTAATCGAAGCTAGGTATGCAAGCGAGTCAATGGGATTAAACCTTAATAGCTTGCATTCAAACATCAAATTAAATATAATAAATTTTCTCTAATGCGGGAAGATGATTGGGATTGAGATCCTCTCCTCACCCCTATCTATCTCTTATTTCCCCACCAAGAGATCTGGGCCGTCCATTTCGAAATGAACGGCCCAGATCTATTGCACTTTTCCCAAACTCCATACCCCACCCCAAAAGTGTAAACAATCGTGGCCCTCCATTTCGAAATGGATGGCTGAGATTGCTTGGTGAGGCAATCTCTCTCCTCTTGGCGAGGAGAGGATCCGAGTCCAGATGATTGTTGGATCAATCCTGATATGAGTGTTGATTCGTTCGACACTCACATTCATTCTCCCGTGCACGGTTATAATTTTTTTTTTCAACACATTAATATGTGTTTGATACTTTGATGCAGATGGTTTTAGGCTAGCTAGGGTTTGCCTTTTTAGAGCATATTTTCGTAGGGGAAAAAACAAACAAAAGGATTTTTTAAAGATAAGTTATGGTTTGTCCAGACATGTGTAGCACAAAAGTGGAATATCCTCCAACAATAATTGTAACTTTAATTAAAGTAGAAGCATGTATTTGCTTCTTGAATTTCTTCGAGTACGTATCTTATCTTTCAGGAATGCTTTGCAAATTGTTCACAAAGCAATCAGATTTCACACGGTTATATGTGAACTGTGTATAAAAGTTTAACAACTCAGTAGGATTTCCATTGTCAAAAACAAAAAAAGATTTCCATTATAAATATATATGGTAGTTATAATTTTTTTTTTAAGGAAAAATCAGACGATACTTAATATCATTATCAAAGAACGGCGCATATATCAATTACTAGGTCTTAACCCAAGTTTCTTAAGGTCAGCTAAACACTAAAAACTTAAAAGCACCGCACATTTTTTTAGAAATGCAGAACTTTTATATGGCCCGGGGTTCGTCATTTTTTGAGGTTGGTTCAAGATAATGCCCAATGGTTAATTGGTACAGGAAGTAAGATTTATTTTTGGCGGGACAACTTTATGGGCAAGCCAATTAATATTTTCTTTGGTGCTAATGTTATGCTGCAAGATAACTCAGATTTGGTGTCTCAATATATTGATAATGGCTCGTGGGTTCTTCCTCCTTTGTTAGATCTTCACTTTCCAGCTTTATGTGATATGATTAATCAAGTTCCCATTGCAGCAGATCCTTCAGCAAATGATAAGCTAATATGGACTTCTTCCTATTCAGGAGAGTTGACAGCAAAGCAAGCCTATATTTTTATGCGGCATCTTTCACCTCCAATTGCATGGGGTGAGAAATTATGGGCTAAATTTATTTTGCCTAGAATGTCTTTACATGCTTGGAAGGTTTTAAGGGGTAGAGTTATTTCTGATGATTTATTGCAACGGAGAGGTGTGGCTTGGGTTTCTAGATGTGATCTTTGTGGTGCTTGTTTAGATTCATTAAATCACATCTTCCTCACTTGTTCTTTTACTACCGCTATCTGGAGTCACTTCGCCTCTCTTTTTGAGTTGGGTTTAATTCCATCTTCTCTTTTGGAGCTTTTGGAGTTTGGTCTGCAAGCTGGGAGAAGTCCTCAATTAAAAGAATTATGGCTGATCTGTTTCACCTCCATTCTGTGGTTTGTTTGGCATGCGAGGAACAAAACCAGATTTGAGGGTCGATGCTTTTCGGTTCAAGCGGTTTGCAGGCTTATTTCTGGGCATATTCGGGCAGTTAGCCATCTTGCAACAGGCCACATGCATAATTCAGTTCAGGATCTCCGTATCTTGAAGTGTTTTGGCGCCTCATGTAGGCCTCGTCGTGCTCCTAGAGTGGTTGAAGTTAATTGGAATCCTCCTGCTATTGGTTGGGTTAAAATTAATACCGATGGAGCTTGGAAACATAATGAGGGAGTTGGGGGTTATGGTGCTATCTTTCGGGATTATAAGGGTCATTTTCTTGGTGCTTTTGCCTCTAATCTTGATGTTCCTAGTTCGGTTGCTGCGGAGGTAATTGCCGTTATTAAGGCAATTGAGCTTGCTTGGGTTTGTGATTGGAAACACGTTTGGTTGGAGGTTGATTCATCTTTGGTGCTAAATTATATTCGCAGACCTTCTCTTGTCCCTTGGCAACTTCGAGTCCGTTGGTTTAATTGTTTATATCAGATTTCTCAAATGCACTTTAGAGTTTCTCATATTTTTCGGGAAGGAAATAAGGTAGCTGATGCTTTGGCAAATTATGGTACGCTGTCTTCTGAGTTTGTATGGTGGGATGAACCTCCTCATTTTCTTCTAATGCATTATAATAGCGATGTTGTAGGTCTTCCTCAATTCCGTTTTCGCTAATTTGTTCTCTTTTGTTAGTTTCTTGAGAGGTTTTGGTTTTGGTCCCCCTCCTTTTGTTCTTCTTCATTTTAATAAATTAGGGTGTTAGGGAGGATTTTTCCTCTCCTATCCCTGATCTTTGGCCAAAAAAAAAAAATGCAGAACTTTTATTAATCAAGTGAGGATTACAATCCTTAATATGGGCATCCTAAGAAGGAGCATTACAGACTAAACAAGTGGCCTAATCGATGAGTCTAAACCTAGAACTCTAATCGATGATTCAAAACCTAGAACAATACATACACCGTGCATTACTGTTGTCAACAACCAACAAAAAAATTCCGGCAAATATTGTCATTGAGACCAATAAAACAAATCTAGCTCAAGGATAACCCATGAAAAAATGAAATGAAACAACAGTCGAAACTTGTCTGCAACAACTAAATAACTTATAGCAGAATTCAAAAATATTTTTGCAGCATCCCAAAGATAATTACCAACAACAAAAAAGGATCTATTGTCATGATCTTGAGACCTGTAAATTAAATTGCCTTGAACTGCTTTACAGGAATAAATTCCTTCAGGATCCCAAATTGTAATCCTTGAAAAAAAAAATCTCATCATACCAAGGGCATAGACCCAAAATTCAGCGTCGAAATTCGCCAAATCTAAGCAGGCAACATCAATCTCATCATTGACTACAAACCCCCTTCGGTGAGAAGTCGTCGCCATGATGCAAGGCCTAGCACAAAACGCTTGACCCTTCAAATTAGGTGGGATGATCGCCGAAAGAAATCAACGTTGGAGGGCTGACAAGTAGCGAGCTGCGGAGAGGAAACCTCTGCCTAGATCTGAGACCGGCATTGTGGGCCATAAATAGAACCCAAAGCCTTGACGGCTAGGGTTTGAGAAGAGAGGAAGTCTCTTCATTCTTGTTGAATTTCTTATAGGTATTTTTCAACATTGTTTTAAACCAACATGTTAAATAAAAATTAAAAGCAACGCTCATTATGCCATGTTCGCTCGCTTTATTCAAAACAAGCCTACAAATGAAAACAAATCTCAAGTAACACCTAATCAAACAAGTGAACTAACAATCTCCAATGCACTCAATTGTGGTGAAATTGCAGATTTGCCAACTAAATGACTTGTGAAACTTGTTAACTTCTGTAGGCTAATACAAACTTACAAAGTTAAAATACATCAAGAAAAAATCACCCTAACAAGAGAGAATCCAACCGCCAACCACTCAATTGTGGTACGATTAGAGACTCATAGACCAGCTTCCCCGACAATGTACATCAACATTGTAGGCCAAACCCAAAAAACTAAGTAATAGACGAGGGTGGCAAAACACCCTCCCTTTGAATCCAAACTATTGGAAAGCCCAACTCTATATCAGATCTAGAATACCCCAAGCCCAACAAAAGTGAGCCCTACCCAATAGCTTGGTCATGATCAACACACTTATCGGCCGGAAAAGCACCTACGGCGGTTGGCCGCTCCAACAAAACATACTCCCACACCCAAACCCAAGTGTGGGACGTCCAATTAGAAAAATTAGAGAGAATTTATTTTATCACCCTTGAGAAATATATTTTTCAATTGAACCTAATATAATCAAGAAAGGGCAAATGATGAGTTTTCAAAAATTTAACTTTAACCCTTATTCTAAAAAATAATACATAACAGAAAGAAAGAATTATTTGGTGTTAAATTTAGCCCAAACTTTTAACCCAAACCCAAGACTTTTAGTTTAGCCTTCAGAATTTTTTTATTTATTTTTAACGACAAAGGTCGATCAAACCCCTTTTTTTATTAAGGTAAAATTTATTAAAAGAAAAGAAAAAAATGATGGGAGGACATACCCTTGCCCCACCAATAAAACCAACGTAGGAGAAAGACGGACAAACTATAACCCGTTAATTTCAATACAAATAAAATGCCAATAGACAAGGGAGTAGAAACTCCGATGACAAAACTAAAAAAATCATCTAAAACGAAAATTATGAAGACCCAATTTATCTCTAATACAAAAATGATTAATGAAACCTGGAGATGAGTCCCACCAGGTGAATTCAGTTGACGAAGAACAAAAATTGGCCAAAGCATCAGCCACTTGGTTCCCTTCTCTAAAGATATGAGAAGAACGAAAATGCATCATTGAAATTCGATGCATACAATTCTAACTCAAACCTTCGTCTCTTCTATTCATCGTCTTTCTTCTCCTCCGATTCCTTTCATAACTACGTCAATAGAGTAGGCCTGGGCGTTTGAACCCGAGGGACCGGACCGAAAATGAGAGTTCGGGTCGGTCCTCAAATATTAAAATAGCGGTTCGGGTGGAGGACCGAACCGATGATAAAGAAAACGGTTCGGGCTCGGTCCTTATAATTTTCTGTCTCGGTTAAACCAAACCGGACCGATTTTAAGGAAATTGCATATGTGGCATGATATAATTGGTTGTTTGGGCAAGTCTATACCAATTGTATAGACTTGACCACACAGAATCTGATCATACCCTAATTTCCCATTTTCCCTAATCCCCTTCGTGACCAAAGTCACTCTCTAGTCTCGACTCAGCCGCTCTCGAGTCTCTCTCTAAGTCTCTATTGGTGTTCTTCCCCATCCAAAAACCCAGATCATATCAGTGATATCACTCAATCAGATCAATTTCTTACACTCAAATCATTCCCACCATCACTTGGTCTACTTCAATCCATCAATCCACCATGGCATCGACATCTGAAAATCCTAACCCCCAAATCAGTGAAAACCCTAACCCCCAAATCCAAACTGACACTCAACTGTTCCAGTGACATCGACATCAACAATCCCGCCAAAGTTTAAAGCAAAGAAGCCAAAGATCAAAGGAAAGAGGAAACTACCAGAGGCAGTGGCTTCTTCGACATCGAAGGAAAGACCGTGGGTGTTGACGTGTCGTATAGTTTCGCTTAAGAACAAGTCTCTTTTACGAGTGTCAACAAGTGTGGATTGTATAGATTAAGACCGGGGGATTATCGTACCCAAGGGATTAGAAGGCCCTAAAATCACTTTGGTAATGTGTGTGATAACCAAGCTATTCTAGCACTAAAATGGTGAGATAAGAGATGAGTTATATACTAGTGAAGTGAAGTATGTGCACATGGTTGTAGTGTTCATATTTTTGGTGTTTTCAAAGAGAACAAGAAAGAAAGTATATAAGCAACAATTGCAAATATGATAAACAAAGTTATTGAGCTTACAAACTCAATTTCAATAGATAGTGTACATCTCAAATTACAAGAATTCAAAGCAATAAAACTAAAAGGTAAAAGAGTTAGAGAATGCTCAATGATGTCTCCAAGACTTCTCCTCCTCTTTTATGAACTCCTCCTTGCTCCAAGTCTCAATCCTTGCAATCCTTGCAGTCCTTGATGTTGTTGTGGGCTGTTTTGGTGAGGTAGATGGTGAGCACGAATTTTGTGGTGAGAATGGAAGAGAGAAAAGAGTGAGGAACGGAGAAGAAGAAAGAAAGAAAGGGTGAAGAAGGTGGCCGGAAATAATGGAGAAATCGGCTGGAATTTAGAATGGGAAGAAGAGAAAATAAGAAGAAGAAAGAGATGAGAGGAAGAAGAGGAAGAAGGGGGCTGTGTTCTGTGATGAAATGAGGTCTGATTTCCTCTCCCTTAGCAGCTGCTAGGTTAAATGTTTTCCCAAGAAAAGATGATTAAACAATGGTAAAAATCATGGGAAAAGATAAAGTAAAATGCATTGGAGGAAATTAGGGAAAAATCATGCATGAGTGAAGTAAAATAAGAGTTTTCAGATTTCTAGAGTGCAACAACCCATGCATGTTTCTGATTTGAATATCTGCTCCATGTGTGGTGGTGCTCCAGTGGTGGTCCAACGGTATTGCCGCCTCTTGTGGTGGTGGTTTGCCGGAAAAATCGCCGGAAATGCAATTTCTTCATTTTCCTTCCTTTCTTCGATTCTTCAAGGCCTTCAATGACAACGTCTTCCGAAGGTAAATTTGTGCAACCTTCAATGTCTAGAAGCTACGGTTGACTTCTTGTCCTCTTCTCGGAATTGTGCCCAAAAGTAGCCGAAATGCACATTTTTGTGCCGAATTACTTCAAGTCACATAAGTAACCTGAAATCATGAAAACTGTAAGGGCAAAATATTTGCTATTGGCTATTTCCTATTTGACAAAACCTCTTCCCTTGTATTAGCATTTTCTATGTATCAATGCTAGGTTATTTAAGGGATTAGGAATAGTGGCTTAGGTTGTTCTTGCTCGAGATGGTTCGTGAAGACGCCTTTCTTATCCGGTCTTTTCTCCGGACTTCGATTATTGTTCATCGAAGGTTTCGTTCAAGCATCTCAAGGTATGAATCATGCATATGCATTTCATACATTTTGTTTATGCTTAAATTGTAGCACAAATATCTTAGGTTTGCTAGAAATTAATTAAATTTCATTTGGTTAAGCAAACATTTATTTTTAAAGATATTTTTCTGTTTTTGCTACAGTGTTACTGTTCATATGAACAGTGCGATCGATCGCCTGGAATAGTGCGATCGATCGTCAATAGTGTCGTTGGAGAATATGCCCGTTGCGATTCGAAAATGTGACCGTTGCTACAGTACCACTGTTCATGAACAGTGACGATCGATCGTGAATAGTGACGATCGATCGCCCGAGCGTCTTTTTTGTTTTCTATAAATAGAATCCTTCGGTTTTCATTTGTTCCAAACTCTTTCTACTCTTTGCATATTGTCCAAAACGTCTTGAGAGAGTTTTCTGGTATAGTTGAGTGACCCTAGATCCATGTTATAGGCTCCTCACATCTTTGATGTTGTTGATTTAGTTATTGTTCCTTGTGAATAACTAAATCAACCCTTGAATCATATTCAAGGTTTGTCAATTCGGTTTGTTTGATTCTAGCAAGTGTTCCTTGTTTACTTGCTTGTGTCAAACGAATTGAATTGAATTCATTTCATTCACTCATACACACACACATTTGCATTGTTGGTGATGCTTGCGGTTGGAGGATTCACATGGTGAAGTTCATTCAATTGGAGCGGCTTGAGGTGGGAGCACTTGAAGAAGCATTTGGAGGCTACACAAGGTTAGAGCTGCCACTAGTCATAGGGTTGATAGTGTAGAGTTTGGGATGGAGTTCCCCCTTGTATGTGTTTGCCAATTGGCGTTTTTCATAGTGTTACACAAGAGCGTGGGGTACGGCTCCCCTCCGGTTTTCCCTCTAGAGGTAGAGGTTTCCGGGTGACCATATCGTTGTGTTGTTTGTGTGATTGTTTATCTATTGTATTGTGCTTAATTAATTAGCATATTGTATGATTGCTTATTTATATGCTATTGTGCTTAATTGATTAGCATATTGTGTGCTTGTTCATACATTGATAGATATAGTCTGTGTTGAGCTATTGATGATGCTCACTTTGGGATTCTAGGTTGTACAATTGATTGTGCTTGTTGCATATATATTTATTGTCAATTGTGAATTGCTTGTGCAATTGTTTGAACCTAGGTTGTGGAGAGATTAACTTTTAATTTGTTCAAAGTTGTGTATACTCTCCGATTAGTGTTTAGAACGACTACCGTTTATTGGGACTATTCCGGCTTACCGGAATTTCAAAAACGCATATTAGTAGTAACAAAATGCCTTCGGATAAGCTTAACTCTCGTGATTAGGAACACAATTTACGCTATAAATAAGTGCAAATCAGGTGTGGGAGCATTTCAGCAAGTTTGACAAACCCATCTTCGAAACCATTGATAAGAAGCAAACTCAGGTTGGTGTTCAAAAACGAGCTAAGTGCAATTATTGTTCTACTACTTTAGCTTGTGATAGTTATGGAAATGGCACAAGTACTCTTAGGAGACATATAGAGGATGTTTGTAAAATGTATCCGGGTAGGCTTGATTTAGAAAAAGGGCAACAAGTGTTTAGTAGTGGTTGTAAAGACCTAGTTATGACCAAGTGGACTCAGGAAGCTTGTAAGCAAGCTGTTGTTGAGTTGATAGTGATCGATGAACTCCCTTTCTGTTTCATTGAAAGGGAAGGATTTAGGCATTTTTGTGCAGTTGCAGTCCCTAGGTTTGAGGTTCCTTCTAGGAGGACAAATGTGAAAATGTTTTTGTCAATGTATGCTGCTAAAAAACAAGAACTTAAGAAGGAGTTGAGGTCTCACTGTGTTTGTTTAACGACCGATACATGGACATCGGTTCAGAATATAAATTACATGGTATTAACTGCCCATTTTATTGATGGTGATTGGAAAATGCACAAACGAATCCTTAACTTTTGTGTTATTGCTAATCATCAGGGCAGTAGCATAGGGAAGTTATTGGAGACATGCTTGCTTGATTGGGGAATTGAGAGAGTTTTAACCATTTCTGTTGACAATGCAAGTGCAAACAAAGTTGCACTTGATTTTGTTAGGAAGATGTTTGAAAAAACCCACCTATTCTTGGAGGCAAGTATCTGCATGTTAGGTGTCTAACTCATATATTGAACCTAATAGTGAGAGCAAGTTTGAGAAATATGGAAAAGTCAATTTCTTCCATAAGAAATGCAGTGAGATATGTGAGGAGCTCATCTAGTAGGCTAGCCACATTCCGACAATGTGTTGAGAAGGAGAAGCTTGAAAGTAAGAGAGTGTGTGTGCTGGATGTGCCAACAAGGTGGAATTCCACCTTCATAATGTTGGACACAGCTATTGAATTGAAAACAGCATTTGATAAGATGGCTGAAGATGAGGAAACAAAGTATGTAAGCTACTTTGATGAGGATGAGACACTTGGGGAAGATGAAGAGGATGAGGTCACTGAGGTTGAACAAACAGGAAGTAAAAAAAGGGTAGGGCCACCTGTGGAGGAAGATTGGGACATAGCTGCCATTTTTGTGAAATTTCTGAAAGTTTTTTATGATGTGACCCTTCGGATCAGTGCTTCTAATCACCCTACATTAGTGCAAATATAAACTCACGGGTCCCTTTTAATTCATTACTGCATCAATACATTAGTGCAAATCAAATCCATGATATGGTAGAACAATTCCATGTAGTGGTACACTTGTCTATTATATATAGGTCTAGCTACCATTACACACAAATAGTCTATACTACAAGAAGTAGATCTACAAGAAGTAGATCTACATGGTTATTAAAAGACAATATTTATTGAGAAAAATGCATATTTCTTATCAAATGATATGTTCGGTTAGAGTGTTGGTTGGTTGATTTAAACAATGAAACATTGATGTATCATTTGAGGAAAAAGATTTAGTTAACAATTTCAGTGAGTTTATACGTAATTAAACTTTGTATGCATTCAGTTATTGAATTTTCTGCATTTTCAACTATCTTGGTACTCACAGATCAAAGAAGAAAAGTACATCTTCTTCTATGGTGGCAAAGACAACGAATGGATTCAGCAATTCACGAAGAAAGCGACTGCCCTTATAAAGGATCCAATCTTCAATGAAGCAAAGATTCAAGTAGAGTACGTTGGTCTGTGTCGGAAAAGGCAGCGAAGGAGAAGATGACCATGGCGTTCTAGGCCGCTTCTGGTCGGGCGTAGAAAGCCTGTTCTTGACCAAAGACCACAAGCAGGTCGACTCGGCCAGCCAAGAAATCCAGAAGCTACTTTCATACAAGGACGAAAGTGGGTGGGCTGTGCTTAGCAAAGGGTCTACTGTGGTGGTCACCGGTCATGGTGTCTCGGTATTGAAGGTGGTAGAGGACTTTGATAAATGGAAGGACCATGTCAAAGAGAAAGGGTTTGAATTCTGTTTCAAGGAGTATTATGAGAGGATTCGTCCGGCTAGTCGACCTTGCTGCCGTCTGGACATTGCGGAGTCTACCGGAAAGGTCCCGGAGTCGATGAAGTGCCCTGATTGCCACCGTAGTATGGAGACTTTTATCAGTTACAAGTGCTGCCACATCGATGGTCCTAATGCACATCATTAAGTACTGGCTTAATTGGTGTTAATTTTCAGTCCTCAAGTACTAGTACTAATGGTTATGTTGTACGTGTTATGTTGTTGTTTTGCCACAATAAAGCGGCCATGCCTATGCATTGTGATGCTTGGGCATTACCCTAATGCTTATCATTAGAATTATCGTGCTCTATATATGTTGGATGTTCATGTAGATGCATGAATCAAATAAAATCTATGTTTATTTGATGAATTTGTATATTGTCCAATTATTCTAAGGATTTTTTTATCAGAAAAATTGCCAATAATTCAAAACCCTAGATAAAACCTTAAAAGGATTTTTTTTATCAGACCTCTTGGAATGCTTTATTAGTTCATATGATCCAGATGGCCGGAGGTTCTCCTCCTCTTGGATCTGTCCAGCCTTCAAAAAGCAAACTGTAATTTTTGCTTTTAATTATTACCGTATGTCCTTCATTTTTGCTAGCTTATCGAAAGAAGATTTGAGCTGTGGAAGCTTTATTAAACTTGTGACCTAACATTACTGATTTACTGTCATCTCATCTTTGGAGGAGTGGAGGAGCAGACTGGCTACGCAGTTTTCACTGCTTTTTCTATGAGCCCATGCAGACCCGTACAGACCATTTTAGCTCATCTTTAGTTTGCCGACTAGACTGGGAGCGCATATATCAATATCAGTAAAGACAAGATCGAGTCTTATCTTTGTCAATTACAAGTTTACTTTTTTTATTTATTTTTCTTTAAAATTTGAACACAATGGTTTGTTGCATGAGTTTGGATTTTTGCTATAGCGTTTTGCTCCTTTAACAAACCTCTTGGGCAGCTATGCTTAGAAGCACATGGCTAAAAAGTCTTCTCAAACCAAGTCTTGATTCGTTCGACACTCACATTTCATGTCTCGGTGGTGCATTGTACGTTATAATTTTTTTCAACATTAATATTATATGTAAATTTGTTTGATGAATTTGGTTTTAGGCTTAGGTTTCCATTTCTATAGCATATTTTCGTACGGGAAAAACAAAGAAAAAGATATTTAAAGATAAGTCATGAGTTTGTCCAGACATGTGTAGCACAAAAAGTGGAATATCCTCCAACAATTAATAATTTTAATTTTAATTAAAGTAGATGCATGACTTTATTTGCTTCTAGAATTTCTCCGAGTATATATCTTATCTATCAAGAATGCTTTTCAATTTGTTCAAAAAGGCACCAAAGTCATAACAGCAAACAGATCGATTTCACACGATTTTATGTGTGTAAAAAGTTTAACAACTCAGTAAGATTTCCATTATAAAGTATAAATGGTAGTTAGGAATTGTGCACATGAAATACATTTTGTTCGGTACATACTACAATATTGTAATATGTTAATAAGGAAAATGATTTTGAGTTTCAAGATTTACTTGAGAGAGAATTTTTTTTTCCACATACTTAGAGGCAGCTCTAAAATTTTATAGTACAAAGATTTCTTCGATATCCATTGTTATTTAGTAAAGTGACACAAGTATGTATTTTGTAAGTGAAATATCTATTGTCAGTTGCTATGTAATAGGGGGAAAAAAAGTTAAGTCAAATTCTATTCATGCAGATGGGGAGTATGTACTCGAAAAACTGAGTTCCCTCTAAACATGATAATAAAAGTTCTTCATTAACTTTTGATTATACTTTTGTTCTTCTCTTTTTGAAAACAAATCTATGCCAAGTCACCTTTAGATTGTTGCAAAGACAGACTAGACAGTAGACAAATCAAAATGGCAATATATTACTATTCCTAATTATATTCGTGCAAATTTTCATGGATCAAGTGAATTTCCTTTTACGATTAAAAAAGAAAAAGAAATATTAGCCAAAAAAAAGAAAGAAAAAGAAGTAGCTAGTACTTCTAGCTCGTCCACTGGCCTATATTGCCTGGGCATGCATTGCACGCTGGCAAAAGTAGCAAAGGTAGTCGAAAATGTCTCGAATTAAGTCTCTTAATTATATCATCACATGCTTATTAATTTTGCATAGAAGAACCAAACTATTGAACTAATAAAAAAGGTTCCAAAACCACAAATAATGGAGCTTAAACGCAAACACAAACAGAAAAGAAAGGAACAAAACAAGATTTGAACTAACTTTTCTGCTATTGATTTTTTTTTTGACACGCTTTTAACCATTAGTTTATGGCCGGAAGGTACAGATATTTCTACTTGTCTTTTACATAATCTTTAGCAAGCTTGTCAATCTCCAATATTTCAATATATATAAAAAAAAATTCAACAACCACAAGGAAAGGCTAGGTGACAAACTTGAGATGAACTAAACCCAAAGATTGGGGCTTTTTGCGTTATGGCGTCATGAGACCAAAAAACAATTAATTATCTTAATCTCAAACAACAACAAAATTCGGGCCTTTTCTTTTAGAAGATAAATCGTTGATTTATTTTGTACGCACATTTCTTTTTGCCCTCTTTATCAAGCTCATAGCTTCCATTCAACTCAAAAATTTGAGGGTTAGTTGAACTCCAATTCATTGTAAACTAAGATATATATATATATATATATATAATGATTATCTGGTAAAGAGATTCTTACTTTATTAAGTTAAGGAGTTTTGATCTCAGTCATTAGATCAAAATAGACGTGGGATCCAACTGTCATATATGTTTTAAATAATTTGTTTTCACGGCTGAGATCAAAACTCCGATATTTAATAAATAAGGATCTCCGTTATATATATAATGCCAAAACATGATAATTTTTTATTATTATTAAAGATAGAATTAATTTCATTAATAAATTTTGGTTACAAAAATCAGCTTATTAAAGAAGAATTGCCACACCCCTTTACATCAATTAACCATATCAGCAGACAAGAAATTCTCCAACCATGGAGGACCAATTTCTTTCCAAAAATGGGATCAATCACTGGGATTGCTGCCTTAGCAAGATTACGAGCCACTGAATTGCATCCCCGAGGGATTTTCCTCCACTTTAGCTCCACCAATTGAGAGGCCATCCATTTAATCACATCAAAGATAGGTCCCTCTAGGCATATTACCCCAATTGTTAGCTTCAATAGCCTTAATTACAAGAGCCTACATTCCATGTCTCACTTCTCTTCTTTTTATTTTTCTTTTTTTTAAGATAGCCAAATTGGCATACGCAATAATTATTTCATCCTACAATTATTTTATTGAAGGTCCTAGAGGGGAGGTGAATAGGACAATGACAACTTTTTCGTATTTAAATTGTTCTCAGGGATAGCAAGGGTTGTTTCTATCCGGAAACACAATTGAACGATTATATAAAGTAAAGTTGCAGTAAATATAAACAACACAAAGATGTTTTTGTTCTCGCAGAAACCCTGCATCCAGGGAGAAAAACTGCGTGCCCCTAACTCTTGAAGGGCAAACTTTCCACTATGTAATTCAACACTTCTTACAAGTTTGTAGCAACCTGGGATAGTTAGCCACGCTTCTATCCTTCCTAGACTCTTCCTAGTCTACGACCTGTTCTACCTCACTTGTCTCTAAGTGCTTACACATGAAAGTTTCCAAAAGGAATTCAACACCTCTTACAAGTTTGTAGCAACCTGGGATAGTTAGCCGCGCTTCTATCCTTCCTAGACTCTTTCTAGTCTACGAGCTGTTCTACCACACTTGTCTCTAAGTGTTTACACTTCCAGAAGTTCCAACCTCAGAACTTAGCTATCATCTAACTAATTCTTCATGGAGACTTCTCGGGTTGTTGCACTACCAATCACAATCTCATGGTATGCAAATGCAATATGAGTTTTATGAAAAGAGTTTTTGTTCAAGCTCTAAGATTTACAATCAACAAGGAAGACTTAGAGCACAGTTGAACATGCAATGAATGAAACTCAGAACAAGAAAATGTGTTATGACAATTTTCACATAAAACAACCAACCAAGCAAGGAGGGGTTACTTCATATTTATAGGATAGGTGAAACTCATAAAGAAGCAAAACACGCAGCCCATGTGATTAGGAAGTTTAGGATCTGAGTTGCCTGCCCACTTAACCAAACCCATAAAAAGGAAAACTTTCCCAATAAAAAAATATATTACTTTTCAAATGATGGGCAAAAGGTTTTGCAATATTTATCAAATGATTGATATGACAGGTGTATGGCAAAACAACTTTTCCTAGGCACAAATCATAACCCTAGCAAAGGCATAGGTCGGCTAATGCATTATGTATCAACTAAGCCATGAAAACCCTAGAGAACTGGGTTACGTGATGGAAGAGTGTACAACCATCCCAACTGTATTCTGGGAAATAGGATAGGAAGCATTTCTTCTATCCTCTGTGAAAAACAATGAGATGCATATGCATGATTTTACCTGAGTACCATGTGATCATGTTGGGTCTTCTCTTGGACTTGGGTCTTCAGACTTCACTTGATTTGACTTGACTTCCTAGACAAGGATGTGTTTTGTTAAATAAAGGATTGCCAACATTTTTATACTTACATTTATTCAACATGCTAATCGTACTACTAATTATGTATCTTATACGCTAGCATAATTCAGTTTTGATTTCAATGTTCATGTTGAATGGTTCTCTCATGCTCCACAATTCATTATGGATGCCCTATGTTACGATTGTACGTAATTGTATTTAACTTCTATAATATTTCTTCCTTTCAAAAAAAAAATCATCTCCTTATTTCAAAGTATTGCATTCAATTTAAATTTATACCTTTTTTTTATATTTTTTAAAATATTAAAAGAAAACTTTTGGCATGTGCCAATGCATGTTGAAAGGCTAGTGTAAATACACATACACATATGGCTTCTTCAGTAAGGACTTCAGCATTTTTTTTAAAAAGTGAGGACACCCTCACTTAAAAATCAAGACTTGATAATCTAAGTCATTTATCTTATAGATCCGTCAACTTTAATATACGATTCTTACAAAATTTAGCCAAATTAAAAATTATTTAGTCATTTAATGTGTGCACAAATAATGTATTATGTATCAGATATTTGCGTATGCACAAAAATTATCGGTTGCTCAATCTAAGAAAACATGATTAATTACAGTTAATTTGTTGCTGTATTTAATTTAGGGCAGGTGCATGTGATGTTTCATATATATATATATATAAAAGAACTTTGGTTTAGTGATTAATTCCTCTCACGTTGTTGCTTGTAATTAATACTTCATGAATTTCAAAGCAATTTTTATTTTAGCTTGAACTTGATTTGTAGAGTTGTTTTTTTTTTTGGACGGTGAAAGGTATCTTTATTAATTAAAATCTTTACAAACAAAAATTCAAGATTGGGCCAAGCTCAGAACCAAACAAAAAAACATGTAAAGTAACCCAACAAAAGTAATCCAGCTACGATGCAAACCCTCAAAGAGGGGAAACGTCATCGTCACCGCCACAGGCCAGACCACTGCAAGGCTTACGAAGGCAAACTTGTAGTTATAAGCAATTGTGGATTAGGTACCTCCCATAAAAGTTTTTTAATCCTATTATTCTAGTTATTCCTTTACCATATACAGATTGGTTAACACTAATAGGTAAGTAACCTCAATTAATTTATTATGACATCAATAAGCATAGATTATGATATCGATGAACACTAAGAATGTGTCTTGCTTATTCTGTAACTAAGACAACTTAGTTGTCGTAACCATAAGTGAATATTGATATGTTCACATCAAGTCTTACATTTGAAAATTTGAATAAAACTACATATTGAGTTAAATCGCAACTAACAAGCCAAACATAACTTTCTTGTCTAACTAGACCAAACATATCAAACAAAGTTAGAAGGTCTTCACTCTTCAGTACACCACGAGGTAGGAAAAATAGTAAATACGATATTAGAAGCCATAATGACGTTGAACCAACCGCGTGCCAAATAAATTAGTAGACCTGGCATGGCGTTGGGCATCGACTCGGAACCCGCAAAGAAATAAAATGTGGTAATCAATTATTGTTTGTTTGTAGGTAGCTAATCCCTATTTATCTTTTTTGGTCCACAATTTGTTGATTTTTGACACAGAATGGACCAGCAGCTTGAAAAGTTAAACCCTTTGAGATAAGGCAATCACTCCAATGCAATGTGAAACACGAGGGGAACAAACACCTTTGAACGTGTGTGGACCAAATTGATCTACCATCCCATCATTTCTATCTTTGCCTTTTTCAGTGTACCAGCTTATCTCTATGTCATTTTTTTTTTCGAATTTAATTTACATGTGTAAACTATGGTACGTGGGAGGAGAAATATTAAAAGCAGCTCTTTGTCCCATACAATTGATTTTGTATGTCCTGCATATATCAAAGGTTAATTAGATGCTAGAATTAGATTTCCACTTCGATCTTTAATTTACCACAAATTTGGTTTGGAAGGCTAATCTCTTTGCTTCTCTCTCCCTCCATCACTGTCTATTCAAACACCCAGTTCAAGAACACTATATCATCAGCTACGTACGTGCTCCTGCATTTTTCGTATTCGATTTCATTTTGATCATCACCTTCTAGCCTCAGAGATGCTCTGTAATGAGGGGTGCCACGATTTCAACCACATTGCAGCAACAACAGCTTGGGTTTTATGATTTTGGTGGGATTTGATCTGAGTGGGGTATATGAGAAGAAGACCCACGTGTTTTTATTGTCATAGGTTTTTCTAGATGAATTAAATTTAGTTTACTATCTTGAATTTAGTTCGAAAATCATGTCAATTCATGTTCTTTTAATTTCATTAGCAACACAAGTACTTATTAATTTCATCAGTCTAGTCAAATCCGTCAATTTTAACATTTAAGTGTTTATGTGACTTCAAATGGAACCCATCTTTTGATGACATGGATTTGAATCACGTCAACACTTAATAGTCAAAATTGACGGAATAAATTAACCTGATCAAATTAGTAAGTACAAAAATATTGTTGATAAAATTAAAACATAAGAGACTGACATGATTTTTGGTTTAAAATTTAGAGTAGTAAATTAAATTTTATTCTTTTTTTATTAACTTTTGGTCAACCGCGAATTATTGAGCATTTTTTATTTAAATAATAACCAACTTTAATCCAACGGATGAGACTACACTACATCAGCTGGTACATTAAATTGTGATACATTCCAGAATTGTCCCTATATATATGTGCTCTGTCCATATATCATCATGGAATCTAATTTTAGCAGGAAGCAAACGTACATTTTGATTATTATGATTTAACGTGGACGGTGTTCCCATTCCCATTTGTCTTTTTGATCGTCGCATCATGTTAAATAATTACCTGCAAACATCTAATCATGAACAATGTGATTCACTAAATAACACTATTCGATCTCATTTTATACAGTCTCCTTTATGTAAATAATTTGAGGTTAACTCAAACCTCAAATGGTACCTGAACTATCACGTAAAGTATTTTTTAGTACCTACGAATTTTAGTTACAAAATATGATACCTGAACTATATATTGCTTTGTTACCTAATATGGTACCTCAGTTACTTTTTCTCTTATTTTGGGAGGCAAAACAGTCCGCATGCACAACCATTAATAGTAAAAATTTAAACATCAAATGATACCTGAACTATTGCATAAGGTATTTTTTTAGTACCTACGATTTTTTTTTTTACCAAATATGGTACCTGAACTATTACGCCGTTACCTAATATGGTACATCAGGTACCATATTAAGTAAATGCGCAATAGTTCAGGTACCATATTTGGTAACTAAAATTCGTAGGTACTAAAAAATACCTTACACGATAATTCAGGTACCATTTGAGGTTTTACCCAAATAATTTTGGCCATAAAGTAACAATAAATATTTCCAGTATAGACTCGGTGTAGATCATTTAGATAATTTGAAATAGTAAGTCCAAAAACACTATCTTAAAATGTCCAAATACTGCTAAAATTAGCATCCAAATAAGTCCAAATATTGCTTAGATTAGTTTTTGGCTCGTCTCTTGGAGTCTTGGAGATGTTTTTTTTTTTGAAAGGAAAGACGCTTTTGTTTTGTGTTATATAAAAATGTAAAGAACATATGTAGTGTTCATTTGGAAATATCAAAGCTTAACTAAAGTAGCTACTAGTCATAAGACTCATAACAAAAGAAGCTAGAACAACACTCTAATAATTTACAAAAAAAAAGAGTACAAGAAAAAGGGACCAAGCTGAAATCTCCAAAATCTAACAAAACTAGCGAAAACGAAAAAAATTCTTTTATGTTAGTAAACACAAAGAAACTTGTAAATCATTTAACGAGAAAAAAGAGTAGAAGGAGAGATGTAAACTTAACTATAGGCATTTATCCAACTGGCAACTTGTAATCCAATCTAGTAATTATAATTACTGGCTACTAAATCTTGGAGCTCGTTTACACCGGTAACTATAATTACTTGATTGGATTACAAGTTGCCAGTTGGATCTCTCCAATGTAACCAAAATGCTTGTAGTTTTAATAAAAGTTCACATCTCCGTCCAAAAAAATAAAAAATAAAAAAAATAAAAAATAAAAGTTCACATCTCTTCTTGACTTACATTGGAGAGATCCTACTGGCTGCTCACGCTAACCTACTAGCTTAGCTGGATGAAATTGAATACTAGTCCTTAGCCTTCAATGCATTTAATTTATACAATAATTAAGGTACTAATTAAGTAGTATTCATGTGCCTAAAACAAAGGCCACAAATAAGGCATTGCTATTTGCTAGTCCTTTTCAGGAAATCTGTGAATCCAAATTCACCACATGGCAATATGTTATTATTGAGCTGGACCACACTTATACGCTACCGTCCAAGCTCAACCTTGCGATAAATAGAGGCCCTCAGCGGGGACTGAACTGCAAGAATTGAACCAGTTCCTCTCACCAAAGCTATTAGCCATAAAATCAGCTCCTTTATCTCCTTTCCCTCTGTGTTAACTAAGCCATCTTCTTCACCATGCTAGGAATAGCGCAGAATGCGGTGAGCAAGGTGACCTCAGCAGTCACCAGCACTGTTAACCACATTGAGGGTGAGCTCAGCTTGTTCACCATGTCTGACAACAAAATCTTGGAGCTCATTTACACCAGCCATGTTCATGAGGACGACTCCTTCGATGTCGACTCTCTTTTCCTGGTCACCGAAAACATCATCAAGCGTTCTACCCAGATCGTTGATAACATCGTGCAGGTATACCAATATGCTACTAGTTCGTGCACAGTTTTTCACCAACAAAATATTAGTAATTAGTTCTACCTAGCTTTTGAAAGTGTGTGTGAACCTGTAAGGACATCTTGTGATTTGGACTGTTTAGGAGTGTTTCTGTAGAGAGCGTTTCGGAATAGGTAGTGCTTCTGCTGGTAGCGCTTTTGCGATAAGCCGATAATGTTTTTTCTTCCTTTCTGTTTTTTACCAAAAATATAAGTGCTTCTTAAAAATGCACTCGGAAGCTCTCCCTAAAGAAGCACTAAAACTAAAAAAGCTTTTAACGGACAATTTTTGCCAAACACATGACATTGTGACTTTTGTTTGTACGGAAAAAAAAAAAAAAATTTTTTTTTTAAAGGTTTTTTTTAATTACTCACTCCCCCCCAAGAGTTTCCTGTAGTTAACAGTATAATGTAGCATAGTTAGGGTTTCTATTATTGTGATGTACTAAAATTTTGATTTTCTTTATTTTTTGAAAGTCTGATGCGAATTGACAATTCATTTGGCTTTTTTAATTTCCTGGCAAAATGGGCACACGATAAGATGAGGAGAATCGGACCTTTTCTTTTTCTACAGATTTAGACAGATTAGATGGGACGATTAAGTCGTTTTCAGTCTGATCGATCTGAAGCAGGCAACTTAACTTATAGCTAGGGACCATAAAAAATAGCTCCAAAAAAAAATACCACTGCACGTATTCATGATTTCATGTATTTGACAAACGACGGCCTCGATATTTTGGAGTGTAGGTTATAGACGAAATATGAATATTTCATATTCCAAAAGGAAAAAAAAATTCTGTATAGAAAATTACAAACAAGATAATGTGCTATAGCCTATACCGTGACTCCAGGACCAAGAACTGATTCTCAATAAATGAAAAATAAATTTTCTTTTCTTATTCCTGTCAACAAAAGGACAACCTTTTTCATCATATACTTTTTGAATCTTCAACTGAAAATAGTTTATTATTAGCCATAAAAAACAAACTAAAAATAGTTGATTTGATGTAATTTTAAGTTTCTCAAATATGGTTCTGTTGTGTAAAATTTATAATAAGAAAGTACTTCATCTGATTTTTAAAATGAATATATTGAAAATTGTTTGAAATATTTTTAGCTGGCTTGAAATTTGAGTATCATGACACTTAGTTGAGGAGAGCTTTGTACCACTTTAAGAATTTGTGGAAAAATATTTTCAATTTGTTACAATTAGTCACTCATGAGTTAATAAGTTTTGAGCATTAGAACACTAGCTAGCTTCTAATTGATGATTACTTGTGACTTGTTGCAGGGCACGCAAGTTCATGTTGAAACCATAGATGAGAAGCCCCCCAAAGCCAGCTTCAGCTCCCCATTGTGCACCCTCAAGTGCATTGGTTGTGAGGTCATTAATTTTATAACTTTGCACAAACAATTTCTAATCTTTTTTTTTTTTTCTGGAGTTACTAAAATTAAACCACATTTTATGAAATTTCAGTTATCATGCAAGGCTCCAGGTGAAGAGATTGCCCACAAATCAACACTAGCAATACTCAACAAGCTCTCCACCTATTCATGGGAAGCCAAGGCAGTCTTGGCCTTAGCTGCCTTTGCTTTGGACTATGGTGAGTTCTGGCTCCTTGCCCAACTTCATCAATCCGACCTACTTGCCAAGTCTGTCGCAATTCTCAAGCGAGTGCCCGTTCTTCTCAAGCCTGCTGACCTCCAGAAACGCCGCCAGGCAGTTGTGGAGCTTAACACTCTGATCAAGACCACACTGCAAGTGATTGAGTGCATCTTTGAGCTGGAGAAGCTTTCTGCTTATGATCCAAAGGATGTGCCTTCATTGGCCATTGCAATGGACCATATCCCAGTTGATGTGTATTGGTCTATCATAACCATTGTTGCTTGTGCCACTAAAGTCACCATTCTCACTAGTGATGAGTAAGTTCTTAATTCATGTGATTAGTAAAATGTGCAAGAAAATTTATTTGATACCAATTAACTTGTGTATGTGACCATGATTTCTTCCATTTCAGGGACAAGCCACATGATTTATCCCAATATTCTCAAAAGATCCATTACATCCTGAACAAGCTTAAGATCCAGCTGTTAATCTGCAAAAAACAAATAGGTAGTTACTTTTTTATTACTTGTTGAAAAAACTAGTTGTTGTATATCTTGTGCTACAACCAATGCTGAAGAATTCTGATTGAAAACAGAGGAGGCAGAGACCTATAGGAAGCTGAGGAAACTTTTTCAGACCCCTGCCGAAGTTATGGAAGTGTTCAAGGCCCTGATTTTCACCAAGGATACTGTGCAGCCAATCATTGATGGTTCAACTAACAAAACGGTTTGTTCGATCTCCTTAGCTAGTGCCTTATTTTGGAATCCATTTTACAACAATAGTTTGTAGTTTTGAGTTTTTGACACTTATTTGTGTAATTGGTTGTCCAAACAGGTTACCATTGATGTGCTGAGGAGGAAGTATGTGTTGCTGTTCATTTCAAGCCTGGACATTTCAGATGATGATATTGCGATTCTCAGACCAGTTTATGAGGGAATAAAGAGAGAGGATAAGTACAAGATTGTGTGGATTCCGATTGTGGAGCAGTGGACTGATGAGCTACGAAAGAAGTTCGAGATCTTGAGGACCAAGATGCCATGGTACACAGTGCAGTATTTTTCACCAGTTGCGGGAATCAGGTTCATCAAGGAAGAGTGGCACTTCAAGGGTAAGCCTGCAGTGGTGGTGATGAACCCACAAGGTAAAGTGGAAAACACCAATGCTCTCCACTTGATTCGGATTTATGGAATGAAGGCATTTCCTTTCCATAAGGGCATAGAAGACAGTTTTACAAATGACAGAGAATGGATCACACCCATTGTGAATGATATTCACCCATCCATTCAGACCTGGGTAATTAAACTCAATTTCACAAATCGTTACTTACATTTCTCACAAATGCATACTTTTCTATATGTTGTTATGTTGTCACAGTGCTAGCTAGAAGCAAATTTGTGGGTTTGAATTGTAACATGTTGATCTGTTAACAGATCAAGGAGGAGAAGTACATTTTCTTCTACGGAGGCAAAGACAATGAATGGGTCCAGCAATTCACAAAGAAAGCAACATCCATTGCAAATGATCCTTTCCTTAAGGAACTCAAGATCAACATTGAGCTGTTTTGTGTCGGTAAGAGCGCAAAAGGTGGTGAAGACCTTGGCATTCTTGGGCGTTTCTGGAATGGCATAGAGAGCTTGTTCTTCACTAATGTGAATAAGCAAACGGATACTGTGACCAAGGAAGTCCAGAAGCTGCTTTCCTACAAGAACGAGAGTGGATGGGCCGTGCTTAGCAAAGGGTCTACTGTGGTGGTCAGTGGCCATGGCTTCACAATCTTGAAGGTGCTTGAGGACTTTGAGAGATGGAAGGAGCATGTCAAGGAAAAGGGCTTTGAGATCTCATTCAAACTGTACCACGAGAAGGTGATTCAGACTGTGAAGCACTGCTGCCGCCTTGACATCCCAAGTGTTGCAGGAAAGGTTCCGGAGACAATGAAGTGTCCCGAGTGTCCTCGCACCATGGAGACCTTTGTGAGCTACAAGTGCTGCCACACTGATGGTCCCATTAACGCGCATCATTAGATGGTTGTTTCTATTGAGAGACTAAGAGGGTATCTAATGCCACCAACTAGTATGAGGGATGTGTGTTATGGTTTGTTTTGTTTGTCCAGTACTCCAGTGTCATCGTTTGTACGATAATAATGGGCAATATCATTACGTAGGTAATGTGATGCCCATGCATGTGACTCCTATGTGTATGTGTGTTCAGTACTTCGATCTTATGTTAATCTTCTAAAGTTATGTTATGTTGAGCTTCAACAGAACTTTTCTTTACCTCGCTTTCATACTTTTTGTGTCGTGTGGCTTGAAAATTTTACAATGTTTAGCTTCCTATATCTTTTTCTTTTTTGGGTTGAGAAAACAAGCTAGGATCCAGGACAAGCAAGCTACACTACAGGGTAAGGAAACAAAAAGCCCAAGAGAAGACGTTTTCACACCCACAAAAACCAGTTGCATTTAGACCATCACACAAAGCTGGCTCATAAACTTCAACAGACAATATATCAATAAACAAAAGATGCAGCCAAATTCTCAACAAGAGGGAAGCGAATGCCCATATATCATCCGACTCCAAGAAACCTCATTTTATCTCCGGAATTTTATGGAACAGCATTCCTGCATTATATATCAACCTGCCCAAAGTTACATATAGTCGTTTTGATGAGTGAATTGTTGGGATTATGGTAGACTAAGGGTAATAGTAATTAGCAGTATGACTATATACAGTATAGGCTATTGTTGTACTACAAGAATGAATGAATGATCCTGAAATCAAAATGTAGCCAATTATTGAACTCGTCTCCTTCTCTCTCTTCTCTGTTTTCTCACCCTCTCTACTCTCTGTTTCTTTGCCTCTTTCCCATTCTTGTTTGTATCACAGCATGAATAACCTAGAAACATCAGATCACACACCCCTCCCTCTCCGCAAAAAAAAAGGGGAAAAAAAAGGACTACCTAGTACCTACAAACAAGAGGTATAAACAAGGATCAAAGACTCATTGTGGAAGCGAATTTATGAACAATGGACTCCGAGAGGTATAAATAAGAGCTATAAGCAGAAGTAAATTTACATTCTTCTAATCAAACGAGAGAAACTTCTTTAAGGAAATTTACAAAGTAGAAGGCGATAGAAGTGATGACCTGTAGCTCCTTCAAGTAATTAAATTTACATTTACGCTGAAACAAAAATTAATCCACATAGTAAACGAGTTACAAATTAACATCATCGAGGGGAATAATAATATTGCTTAATGGCATATATGGCTTGCACTATAGTGACACCCAAAAGAACAGAGGCTGCAATCAAAGAAGCAACTTTCCATAGGCTTGTTGAAGTAATATTCCATGTTAAATAATCACGCTTCAACTGTGCAGCTGTTCTTAGCTCACGCCTCAATCTGTGAAGCCTTTTGTCCTGTGCAATTTGGTAATGTTCATTTACTTGGTAGCAGAGTCCGTCATACAAGAACTCCTTAAGCGAGGTGTCATTGTAAAGCTTGTTGAAGAACTGGTACGCGTCTAATTCAGCACTCCGCCAATTGGTTATTATGTTTTTCTCACAAAACAAGTTCATATCCCTTTGGGAAGCGATGAGGTTGTCCATTAAAACCACATACGAAGTTATTTTATGCGAACACCCATGATAGCATTGCTCAAATGCAATCAAATTCCTGAACAACGATTCTGTCAACTCTCCAATTACTAGTGGTGGAATTGTAAACACTCCATCTTCGAATTCTATGTTCATTACGCTATTCCTATCATCGGAGCCCATTCTGAATACTACTCCTGCCTCTGATAGAGTAGTGGCAGGATGCATAAACTGTGTCTTAAGGCCGTAGAAAGGCGGGCGAAAATTGTTATAAACCCTGTCTTCCAGTTCTATGCTCACTATGCTGTCACTGTCACTTGCGACGTCTGAGAGAGTAGTAGTCGGATGCAATTTCAGTTGCGTGTTAGGGCCGTAGAAAGATTGTTGAAACTGATCATCTTTGAATTGGAAAACACTCGAAGTTCTTATGAGATCAAGTATGTGCAAAATTTTATCATCATGATCATCATCATCATCAAAATCAGTGTCAAGGAAAATTGTGTTGTGATCTATGAAGCGCTTGCAGTTAAGCCCCAATTGTGGTTCTGAGTAAAAGATGACGAGCAAGAGTTTTTTTAGGGAGCAATCAACGAGGTCCTTCGTAAGGGTGTATAAAGAGTTGAGAACAAACCAAGGAAGCTGGTTTTCTAGTAGCACAAGGTCATGGCATATATACTGAAACATGCAATCCATGTTGAATATCGGGTCATGAATGCCAATATCTTCACAAAACAAAAGCTTCCGAAATAGTTCGATAATGAAGAAACCATCAAGTATCATCATTTCAATGAAGTCATTCTTGTTTAGATGATCAAGTGGTTCTGCATAAAAATCACGGGCATGTTTCTCAAACTCGACAATATCAATGCCTTGGATCAACGTTTTCAAAGTTATATTCTTGCGCAAGAGAAGGTTACGTAAATACCAGCGTTTCACATTTTCCAAGGGTTGGAAGTGCTTACTACCTCGATCGTGAAAGGGTCCGATTGCAACAACATCAGGTTGATAGGCCTTTGGATTTTGTCTCCGAATAACCTGAGGAACTCTGAAAATGCAGCACTTGGCAGACAGGGGTGAATCACACTGAAGCTTTGCACCAATGTAGTTTTGCAATGCTTCCACATTGATTTCCATATCATCTTCCATGACTGTGATTCAAATCTTCAATCTAATTAGATGTACCTAAACCAATTAAAAGACTGAAACCATATTAGTTGGCACCGTATCAAATTTCATAACTAGTAACGTACTCATACTAGTCCTTTCAAGACAGTTGCGATAACAATCTTATAGCCCAAAGGGAAGACAAAAATTAAGATGCATATACTCGATAACTTTGAGATCATGCTAACCTTTTTTTTCTTTGTTTTTTTTGATAAAATGCGACGATCTTCATTAATTATGAAAAGGAGTACAACTGATAGATGTGGAAACTACATCAAAATTAAAAATAACAAAAGCAATACTATAAGCAACCGATGCATGAACGTATCAACTATAACACCGGAAGTAAGCCAGGCCAGTAAAAAGTAACCGATGGTATAACCGACTATGCATATTCCACGTAAACATATATGCCGAACATAGGAAAATCTTCCATCAATGTAACCGGTAGTACGAGTGACCGACCATACATACTCCACGTAAAATCATACGTTGAATATAGATCAATCTTCTAGCCGGAAGCATAGAGATCATGCTAACCTTAGCTAGCATAAATAAGTAAACAAATAAGTCCATCCCCACAAAGCATTGAAAATAATCTTTATCTTGGAGCATTAATGTAACATATTCTCAAAAGATTTCATCTTTAATAAAATAAAATAAAACTCTATTAATGTCCAGAACTACAAATACAAATAAAATTACAAAGTGATATAAAAAATTAATGAATAGATCCAATCATAAAACGACAAATTAACAAAAAAAAAACCATATTACGATTTACGATGTTGGGCAGAGTTGAATAAAATTTGTCAATCAGATGCACCATAAAAATAAAAAAGAATAAAAACAACGTATAGAGAAGTATGTACCTTTAGTGACGTTCCGGGTACGTATCACTCGTATCCTAGATTCCTAGTAGTGTGACACTGTGACCAAGCTCCAAGCTGTTTACCGCATCCATTAACTTGGAGAAGGCGGCAGGATTCATTTGAAGAAAGTAAGAAACTGGAAAAGATGGAAAGAATGACAACAGGAAATGAATTGCATGCGGTGTATGAGTTATCTATATATGCTTAATCCATTTGAACCGAAAGCTGAAATAGGAACTGATAGGGGAAGGGGTACAGAAAATTTGTTTGATCAAATCCTTAATCCATCTTTTATAGGCTTACAAGTTCCAAGCCATCCTCTTCACCAAAAGGAAAGCTCCAAGACAACCTGACCTGCATATTGCCTTTGTTTTTTTGCTGTTCAAGCACTGACCCAGTCCAATTAATACTGATCAACGGCCAATATAACTCCTGGCTATATGATAGAAGAAAATATTGGATCATACGCAAACAAAAAGTCAAACTAAGACTAATATATGCATTTGCTTCTCTGCATCTAGAATGCCTTTGTCTGCATATTCAACCATTGACCACTTGGTTCATTCAACCAGTGACCTTAATTAATCATTTGACACCGGCCAACATCACTTAATATTAGATCGCACTCACCATTTTACCCTCTGTCTTCTACCCACAAATTCCATGAATCCCGGCAAATTGCAGAAACCGAAATTATTGATTGAGAGGGTCACTACTCACTAGCATAAATGAACATGCGGTCAATATATATGTATGTGAGTATGTCATTATGTATGTGAGTACGTCATTAGACTCTTATTCGACCAATTCAAAACAAATTAATAATTAAAAAGATCAACGCACCAATAGTTTTGATAGGTATTGCCGTATGAGATGAGGAGTACATTCTCTAGTGAGTACCACTTAAATGAGTACAATTTTGATTAATAGTTGTGATATCTATTTTTCGATTACATCTCGACAAATCAACCGTTCAGTGTTTAGATATTCATGAGTAGATCACTTCTACAAATTTTTAACAAAATTTAAAATCATTAAGAGACCGAACTAGACCAAATAAATGAACGAACCAAATCTATCAATTTTGAATCATTCATATTCATAAATGGTAAATCACAATTATAGATGACTTAACGATTTCCGATTTCATTGAAAATTTGTAGAAGTGATCTACTCATAAATATCTAAATATTGAACGGTTGATTTGTCGAGATGTAATAAAAAAGTAGGTCTAATCGAATGGTACTCAAGTGATACTCATTGAAGTGGTACTCACTAGAGAAACTCCTTGTATTTATACATAAACTTGATAGTGAATCTTCACATTTTTGCTTTTAGGTCAAGTCAAGCAATCGCATTTATATATATTTGTCACTTGTCAGTCGAGACTTGGATGTTAGACTTGGGCAACGAGTTGTTGAGTGTTTTCAAATATGAGAACTTTTCCAAGAAGCTGCCTAGTATTCTTCTCGGCAAGGTTGAATCTTGATATTGATCAGTTATAACCAAATGGCTCTTACAACAACCTATATAAATACCGTTCACTCCTCCGCAAGCTAACATATACATGCCTAGCCCTACTAGTTTTCTTTTAATTTTCGCACATCAACCTTGCCATGCTCTTGCAGGTTCATTTTCGTTATATTAAACATCTTAAATTTCGTTGAAACTTTGTTCGAGTCTTTGTTATTGAGTCTGGTATTTAGGGTTCAAATTTCATAACAATAGGAGTCTGTTTAATTTGTCTTTTGTTCGTGTTTTCCTTTGTAGGTCAGTTTTGAGTCATTATAGTATAGTGTCGTGTTTTAATTTGCATTTGAATCTCATTCTCCAGCGGGAACGATCCTTATTTTCATACTATAAACGATATCCATATCCATAATAGGGTTATTAATAGATTATTTTTGTGCATCTAATTGGTGTGTGAAAATATCTTTATCACTCAACCAAATAAAGAAAAAGATATAGGACATGTAGCTTGCTTGGCATGATCCTTGTTTTATCAACCAAATAAAGAAAAATATATTTTTGGGCCTGAAGCTTACTTAGTACAAGCTTACAGGTAAGGAAACAATGAGCCCAAGAGAAAGAAGCTTTCACACCCACAAAAACCAGTTGCATTTAGACCCTCACACAAAGCTGGCTCATAAACCTAATCAAACAGTATCAATAAACAAAAGATGCAGCCAAATTCTCAACAATAGGGAAGCAAATGCCCATTATCCGACTCCAAGAAACCACATTTATCTCTGGAATTTTATTTTATTTTTGGTTACAAGGGGGTCCTAAAAGACCCAGCACAGAAAAAATAGCAAAAGAAAGTTAGCCAAACTGGCCACATGCAACCTTCTAGTCCTAGTAGTATAATTTTTAAATACCAATTATAAAATCAATCTATTATTAAAAATAATATACAAAATGTAAACATTTTATATTTCAATCCATACAATAAACCCTTATTTATACAAACACAAACTCTAGAACTCAAAAATCTATAAAACTTAATAATAATAACATAAACATACTCTACATTTACCTCAATTTAATAACTCTAAACATAATCTCTAATTACCTTATAAAAACACTTCCCACACACCCCCCTTAAAAAATTCCCTCGAATTTTTTCCATCCACAAAAAATAATTTATTAATAATTAGAAGAAGAAATTACATAAGATTTAATTATCTTCTCAAATTTCACAATTTTTACCATTTATTAGCCCCACAAAAACATCTTTCAATAAACAAAATCTCCAACTTAAATCAAAAACCTTACACTATATAAATTCAATTAAATATCCAATAAACCCCTTCATAATTTAACCCAAAACGAGGGAACATTATTTACTTAAATGGACTAAAACTTTATGACAATATAACAAATCCAACAACCCAACTTAACACCCACCAAACTTCAACAAATTCCCAAAAACAACCCTATCAAATCTAAAATCAAACTTAGTAAGAAACCCACAACCCCAAAATCTAAAAACTCCAATAAATATATAAAATAAACAATCATTCTCACAAAAACATCTTAAATCACAACCACCACAAATATATCCATCTCAACCACAAAATACACTTTTAATAGAAAACATCTAAATTTAAATCAAAACACCTTCCACAATTTAACCCCCGAGAAAATAAATAAACATAATTACCCCAAAATCACAAATTTATAATTTTCAACCAATACAAACACTATCCCCTAAATAAACACCATAAAAAATATTACATACGAGAAGGCCAAATAAACAACAAATCACAAAAAACAAAATAATTCAACAAAATAACGACAGGACAACTATTAAATGATTTAGTGGAAGAGAAGAATATAGCCGCAGCCTAGAGATACCACTATAACTAGGCGAATAAAAAGAACCAACAAGAAAGAACCCAATATTTAGGGAACAAACAAAAACCAGCATAAGAGGTAACATTTGGCCATTTCTAAAAAACACCCCCCTTGGCTAAGAACCCAATCCCACCTGGAACACCTAACCAGAAAGAAAAGGCAAAGGGTAAACGCCAAAAAACCCCTCTTCCGGTGGGCTGGGCAAAGGAAGAAACCAAAAAGACACCACCCGGGAAAACCGAACCAAGGAGGCTTCCCTTTGGATCACAGCCCCCCGGACCGGAAAACCAAACCACCCAAACCCGGCAGGGGTCACCAACACAAAAAGACCCCAAACAAGCAAAACACACAGGAGAGAACAAAACATTTAACACCCAGAAGGCCCCGCGCAAACACAACCGGGAAAAAACATCCCACCGGCCCCCAACCCCCCGGGGACAGGACGACGACCGAGGGGAAACCCTCCCCCCCCCTACCCGGGGGGGGGGGACTTTCCCCGCCCCCGGGCCCGACAATCGAAAAACAAACACAAACACCCCCCCGGCCCCGGATCAACCCCCCCGGCCCCCCCCCACCCCCCCCGGGGGCTACAAACCCCCTCTCCGGCCCCCCCGGCCCCCGGGCAAGGGGCAAGACCGACGACGCGAGCCGAGCCGCACGCCCGCATCAAGGTCTTCAAGATAAGCTTGAGTAGCATGGCAATGGGGATTGTCCAGAATAAGCATTCCATACTCACAGTTGATAGCATTTTTTTAAAAAAAAATATCATCCTTCCAAATTTATTAAAAAAAAGAGGGGGAATAAACCAAACCAAAGAAAAAGACCCAAAAATTTCTATTGCATAAAGAAATAACAAAAGTAGGGGGCGAATCCCACCAAACCATTAGTATCTTAAGTGAGACCAAAGTTTGCAACACAATTGATAGTATTCTTTGTAAGAGTGTCGGCTACCAAGTTGCATTCTCTATAAATATGACATATAGATGTAGACTGGAGTTTCTGCATTAGATTCTTGCAGCAGGAAAGCAAAGCACCAAAGGGGTGCTTATCTTTGAAATTTTATAAAACGACATTCTTGCATTATCAACCTGCCAAAAATTACATATAGTTGTTTCAATGAGTGAATTACCTAGAAACATCACTCATTAAAACAACTATATGTAAAAAAAATTTATTCCCATGACTTTTCAATTTTGATAAATTGCACCCTAGCTTTTCTAATTTCTATCGATTTACCCCCAATCGTCAATTTGTTGTTTTTTTTTTTTTACTAATTTCAGTTTACCACTTTGAACTTTAAACCGAAATTCATGTCAATTTCTGCTCTTTCAATTTCTTTAGCAACACTCATGTACTTACCAATTTGATCGCGTCTAGTCCAATCTGTCAATTTTGACAGTTAAGTTTAATGTGGCTCAAAGTTCATGTCATCGCCACATCATCAAAAGATGAGTCCCACTTTGAGCCACGTTAACACTTAACTTTTTTTAATAATTTCATCCAAATTTCTTGTCAAACTTAACTCAAATCCTACGCATGTTGTGCATGGTATGATATTTTTTTATTTAATTTTATTAAAATAAAAATTTAATTAAAAAATTATTAACAAAAAATAAAAATAAAATATAACCAATTACAATAACACCATAAACAATTCAAAACTTCCATTTTATTTCCCTTATTTATTTTAATTAATTATTTATTTTTTATAATTAATTTTCCTTCTTCTTTCACCAAACTTTTCTTTTTCCATTTTCTCTCTTTACTATCCACTACCACCACCTCCAACCTCATCACCTACTTCTTTCTCTTTCCTTCTCATAAATTCCAATAACAAAAATCAAACAACTTTCACAACAAATTCACCACCTCACATCAAACACCAATCACCACCTAACCCATCCATTTATTCATCAACCATTACTCAACTTCACAACTCACATCAAACCAATCTCTTCCACAACCATCACAACAACACAACTTCAATCCACTCAAATCACTAATTCCCTTCTCTCAACAATACCCAAAAACAATTCCTCACCAACAACCCTCATTTCCATTCACCATTCCACCCAATACCCACTCCTCACCCTCACAACAACTCAACCCCTTCATACCTTCTCTCCCCAACCACCCCCCCCCCCTCCACACTAATTTCAATCACATAACCCACCCATACACACTCCTCCCACCTCCTCTTCTCTATTCTCACACAACACCCCCCCAATCTTCCCAATAATACTCTCCCCCCCCACTCTTTCAACCCATCCTCACAAATCCCCTATCCAACTCACCTCATTCCCCCTCATCTTCCTCATCCCCCTTAACACTCACCTCTCTCAAAACCCAACAATTTTCTAATCTCTCTATCTCTATCTAAAAATAAAAGAATAAAGAGATAGATATTAGAAATACACTGTAGGAAGATAACAAAATTAGAAAAAAAAATAAAATCAACCTAGATGCTTCAAAAAAAAGAAGGAGAAAAGAAAAAGAATTGTAGCCAAAAAAAAAAAACAAAAATCAATTTTTATATTAAAACCAATTTTAATTTTCACCACAAACAATTCGATTTCCCCAAATATCCAAACCCAATAAATCCCCACACAACAATACTCATATCTTAAACACTCCACTTTATTGGTGTCCCGACGACGACAAGTCCTTTTGGACCTCCAACCGTTTAATTATTATATTTGTTTTGTTTAATTTTAATTTCCACATTTGAATATTGTGTGAATAATTTTGGGTAATTGTTATTGTGTAAATATTTGTTTTAAACCTTTTTTATTATTTTGTGTAATAATTTAGGGTTTAGCCCCTAAACCTTTTACTCTTATATTGTGTTGATTTATAATTTTTCGATATTAAATATTTTTTGTTCATTGTTTTGTATCGATAAAGTTTGTTTATGTGGTTGGCTGTAGTGGTTTTGGATTAATTCTGAAGTAGCAAAAAGGTATTATACTTCATAACGGTAGGGTACTCTTCACTTAAGACCTAGTTGAACTGTATGCGTTCATCCTGGTTGGGCGTTAGGGGCGTTCACAACATACCGTAGAGAGAACAAGATAGGCACAGGCTTGTCGGAACACTTTATGAAGGAGTGTAGGTTAACACAGGGGAGGTTGCTTTTTTTGTTTATTTAATTTCCAAAAACAAAAACCAAAAAATTTCTTTATTTATTTCTTGTTTTCAAAAATTCAAAAACCGAAAAACACCTTTTGTATATATTGTATATTTTGTAAATAAATCTTTGTTGTATATATTATTTAATTTAATTCTTTGTTGTATTATTATTTATTTTGGACATAAAAAAGCAAAAAACAACCCCGGGGAACCCACTTCCCCTTGTCATCACGAGGGTACAGGTTTTGACTTTGGGGAAAAAAGCAGAGGAACTCTTTCACTCACTACTTGATATGGGCATTGGGTTTCCCACCATTACCAAATGACAGCCGTCAAATTAAATCATTTAAACGATCTGACGGTTGACATTAGAACTTTTTTCTTTATAAAGTAAAGACGTCCCTATTGGAGAATCCCTAGACATATATATATATATATATAATACAGACTTTCTCCACTACATAGGATTATTTAATTTTATGTACTCGATATTGGGGCTTAAGGATACAGATTTTCTTAAGGACCACACAAGGGTATTAGGCAGAACGAGATATGTATCCATAAAGACAGAATGTTACGGTTTCATTGGGCCGTAAGTTTTAGGTTACGGATCAGTAAATGTGATCCGTAAGCTGGGCGACATGAGTATTCCTGGCCCAGCTAGCAAACTTTTATGATTTATGTCTTGATACGTATCTTAGGGTTTGTGGCAACCAATAAATTTGGTAGAGTCTTTAATTGTAAGGAAGGATATCTCCGGATATATCTATGAGAATCATCTCTCACTAAAGAATTAAAAATTGAATCTAATAAAGATTCGTTTTCCCGATTTAATTTGGGTTAGGATTCTTACACATTCATTGTGAAATACCTCTTCCTCAATCCCGTATATAAGGAGAGACCATCTCTCTCCACAGGTAATATATTATCTAGATTACAATCGGCCTACTACTTGTATTGGGACTAACTTAATCGTCGAAGGGTTTTATCTAGTGCCACACTGGGTAAGCTTTGTTTTGTAGGTATTCATTCAATCTGAAAACACCTTGTGGAAGTTCAGGCTCTCACACTAATGTATAGACAGACTTTAACTACTCCAAAAATTAAGAAATTAAAATCCTAATATCTAGACATACTAAACAAGCCCTGAATAAGTATGAATAAATTTGAAGGTGATTTAATCGATGAAATTAAATACTAGCTCCCCTATATTTAGTTGAGTTAACTTCTTTTTCTTCTTTTCTTGCTTCTTTGATTCTCACACATGAATAGAGTTTTTCCAGAAATTAGAGAAGTCTTTATATACTACTCCAACAGTCTCTTAATGTTGAGTATTTGGATCCGATTTCACTACGGATAATGATTTGTTAATCCTTAGTAAAAAAAAGTTTTGACTGTTTCCTTGTATATTACATATTCCTACTTGGTAAGGTCTCCAATGACTTATAGGATTCAGATTAGAGTCCTATATATAGGGGCATAGGGTGTAGTAGTAGATCATATCATTAAACAGAGAGAGAAAGTGAGATCTAGAGAGTTTGAGTAAGAACTTCTTGAGAGAGATCTTGTATTATGCTTCTTCTATAGTGAAACTAGAGCAGCCCATGGATGTAGTCCCCTCGTTAACAATTTTTTTTTTTTTTTTACTCAATCATTATCTATATTATTTACACTTCTCCGCTGCCGTGAAGGGAAATTCTAGGTCGAATTCCTATCATTCAATTGCCTTTTTGGTCTTGAACTCTAAACCCATAAGGAAATTCATTAAAGAATAATCTTCAACAAATTCTTATTTCGTTAAACTTCCTTCCAAAGTCAGGATTTATCATCAAAGCTCTCCTCATCAAATTGGGAACTTCCATAATTGCGTAAAATCTTCTCTTTAATATCCACTTTGCATTAGAATTCCTATAAATTAAATACAAAAAGAAAAAAAAAATCCAAAATAGGATAAAACTATATAATCAAATATATGGAAACTAAGATAAATCGTCACATAATTATGCTCCTATCAACGAGTCCGAGAGAGGTATATCAACATTAGCCTCTAATATATTTTCTTATTTGCAAGAACTTGATCAATGTATTCACCGAATTCATGATTCTTTTCCGTCGGTGTTGTTGCAGGTTTTGCAAGCAAACATGCATGTTTTACTGAGTACATAGATCTAAAATGTATTTCATTTTGGATAGGAAAGTGCCTTCTTATCATCTGGCACCTTAACTCTCATAAACTTCAACATATCAAGATCTTTCATCTCAAATTAGCATCTAGTTCACAATTGAAAAAACTATTTCTGGCCAATCTTACTCATAAACCAATCCACCCAACCTACTAATATGCGGGTTAGGTGGTTTGAAACTTTGAACACTTAGTATGTATATTTTTTTATTTTATAAAAAAGTACTTTGTTTAACCTAATATTAAAGATACTCAAAATCAATGGTCATAAACAAAGTCGGTAAAATTGCCCATCAAATTTGTATGTTTATAATTTTTTTATATAACTAATATTTCAATAATCGGTTTTTTTTCTTTTAAGTCAGCAACCTAAATAGTTGGGAGACAATATTCGATCGGTTCGGTAGTTACCGAACCAGATGTAGCCCTAGTCAAACCTTTTCTTTCCCGGGCGTACCTGTTTGAGTATGTGCAAGAGTATATTTAGTTTAACATGAAAGTCAACTATTGGCTGTAATATTTTCAGATCCGATCTGAAATATACTTTTGTGTACGTTCACACAAGTTTTTCAGATGTATATCGTCATTGTTTTGGTTATTGCCTACATCATATGAGTTGACGTCACATATGATGTAGGCTAATTAAACGTTTACTTTCTTAATTAAGCTAATTAAACATGTTTGAACTCGGATTATAAAATTTAACGACGGAAGACGAGGATCGGATGATCACGTTGATACTACGTACATGTGCTCGTATACTATAAAATCCAATATAATATTCTCGACTTGTCGATTGACCCCAGACTGTTAAGGTTTGCAATTAAAAGAAATAATATAAGAAACAAACTAATTAACATCAACGTGATCATCAGAAACTTGCATTGCAATGGTTTCCCACTTTCCCTGCTCCTCCTTCCTCTGCATTGCCTGCATGTTGCCTTATTACAATAAAACAACATGTACTCATAATTAATGATTAATTCCGATCCATGCCATATCAGTTTCTGGGATTGGGACTAATTCATATATTGCCCTCATAGCGGGAAATAATGATAACTCTGGGAGACATCGATCGTACTGTTATACGTACATGTGGATGACTACAAGAAATGCATCTTAATTCAGAGTTCCTAAGGTAGGGAGGCAATGAAGAAGAATTTCAACTCTTGCAACAAGTGAAAGAGAGGTATTTTATCCGTGCTCATTGTGGCTGTGTCTGTGAAAGAGTACGTTAGACAGCGAAAGTTATTGAGCTTTCACATACAAGGAGTGAAGGCACTATTGATTTTGGTACAACAAGATTAGATAACAATATTATACCAAAAGGAATAACTTTTACATGATTTAATTTTTTTTCTTCAGACTGACTGTAAGAATCCATTGTACATACGTACAAAACATGTTTGTAGTGAGAATCACTTAAAGCGTGCATAAAATGGCATACCACATTTACTACGTAAGCATTTTGAGTACGAGTCTGAGAGGGGTAAATCAACATTAATAGCCTCTAGTATATTTTCTTATTTGCAAGCTCTTGATCAATTAATGTATTCACCGATATCATGATTCTGTTACGTACATTGGTGTTGTTGCAGGTTTTGCAAGCAAACATGCATGTTTTACCGAGTAGGAAAATGCCATTCTTTTTTTTTATCTGGCACCTTAACTCTCATAAAATACTTGAATCCACCAAAGCATCGGCAACTTAATTGATTACCTTCCTGACAAATTATGAGAAGATCATAAGTGGATTTGAGAAAGACAGTACAAATAGTTGCCCCGCTAGCTCAATGCAAATTTGCCATGGAATTATTCAGTGTTTTTTTTTATTCAGAGTAAAAAAAAATAAGAAGAAAGAAGTAGTTGATGTGAACGATTAAAAAATGAACATGAAAATAACATTTCTGATATATACATGAAAAATAAAAATAAAATTATTTTGTTTGAGATTTCATGACCTTCAGACATGGGGAGTTAATTGCATGGCCTTCAGATCAACATGGCGCGGGGGAACAAAATATAATATAGTATTGACTATACTTCATGAGAACTTATTTAAAAATATAGTATCGACTTGGACCGCTCTTTGCATGCACGTTACCGTTGAGCTTAAGGTTATAAATAGGGCATAGGTGTTAAGGCATTGAACTCACACCCTTCAACACTTAGCTTGTAAGCCATTACCGGCCAGTAAAATTAAGCCCTGTTCTGCCCTCTTCGATCACCACACCCAACCGTACTACGAGTTTGTAAGCCATTACCATCTTCATAAATGGCAAGCATATTCCATAACTTGGCCATGGGGTTTTCTCTTGATGGAGTAGTTACAAACAGTACTAGTATTACTACTACTCATCATGATAAACATATGGAGAGTGAGCGTATCCAGTTTACTGATTTGTCTGACCACGAAATCTTGGAATTCGTTAACGGAAAGCATTTTCCTGAGCACAAAGCTGACTTTATTGTACGTGATCTTTTCAAGATAACCAAGACCATCATTGATGATGCAACCAATAATTCCATCGTCGATAATATTCTGCAGGTATATATATATGCTACTAATTACTCTTATTTATTATGGGATCGATCTTATTTTATAGTTTCAAGTTATAAATTCACACGATCAGTCAGTCAATGAGATTCTACCTGATCGATCAAGAACTTCTGACTTCTTAATTTGCAGCCGACCAATGCACAAAATGAGAAGGTCATCCCCAGCGGCGTCGACGACAGCTTCATCTCGCCATTGTGCATTCTTAAATCCATTGGCTGCGAGGTCCGTCATTACATACTACTATAATAATTACAAATGTAACAATTAATATCTCTTTCTTTTTCTTTCAATTTTGTAAGATGTTTTGTGTTGAATGTTCTAACTTTAACGGTCTTGTTTTAATTTATATGATGAAATTCATTTCAGATGTCATCATGTAAGGATAAGGCTTGTTCCGGTGAAGAAATTTCCATCCAAACAAGGACTGAAGTGATATTTTCCAAGCTAAAATCCTATCCGTGGGAAGCTAAGGCAGTGCTGGTCCTAGCGGCCTTTGCTTTGGAATACGGGGACTTGTGGCAGCTCGCCCAGGTTTATGGCCAATGTAACCAACTTACAAAGTCAGTAGCGATCCTGAAGCGTGTACCGGTCCTTATCAAGCACGCAACTCTGGAGAAACGCAAAGAGGAAGTAGGTAAGCTTAACCATCTCATCAAGGCTACACTGGAAGTGATTGATTGGATCTTCAAAGTGAAGGAACTATTTAATCAGACTCATATAAAGGATGTACCAACGCTGATCACTGCAATGGAGAGTATCCCAACCTATGTCTTTTGGACAATCACAGCTATTGTAGCTTGCGCGATTAAGGTCACCCATCTTACTAGTGATGAGTAAGTTGTTGCACCTTATTGTATATATACATACTACTTATTTAATTTGATTTAAGTAGTATATATATGTAATTATATATATTTAAGCATAACCGTGCTCAATTTTCTTCATTCATAAATCAGGGAGAAGCCATACCCTTTATCCTATATTGTTACAAAAATCCAGGGCATCCTTGAGAAACTTCAGAAACAACATACAAGCAGCCTAAAAGGAAAAGGTGGGGTACTTGGAAATTATATACATACATATTGATAGAATGAAGAGAACTTGCTATTAGCTTAATGCTATCTTGAATTAGATATTTAATCATATTTTTTTTCTTTCTTTCTATTTTTCTATATTTATACAGATGTGAAAGAGGACTACGAGAAGCTGCTCAGGGATGTTGTAATCTGCCAAATCAATCGTAGAATTACAGAGGTTATAAACGCCCTGATTCTTTTTAAGGGGAAAGGGAATAAGCTACCTGTCATTAGTGTTGATTGCATTTTCAAGGAGGTAAATTTGATCAATTGGTATTTATTGCTTGCTATATATACACTATATACGTACCTAATCATTAAATTGGTATCTAGCTAAAAGGTTCTTTAACTGATCAACGTACAGGTTAGGGGCGAAATATTTGCCGACATGGTAAAGGAAAACTACGTGTTGTTTTACATTTCAACCCTAGAGAATATTAGTGGGAAAGATATTTCAAGTCTCACAGAAATTCATGAGGGAATTCGAAAAAATAATGAAAAGTGTACGATTATGTGGATCCCCATAGTGGAAGATTGGACTCAAGACCAGATTGAGAAGTTCGAGCATTGGAGTTCGAAGATGCCATGGTACAAGGTATAAAAGGCTGTTCAGAATTATGAAATCACATTATCACAATGTCATCCATAAATTTTCTCACCCTTTCTTTCGTCTCTCTCTCTCTCTCATTTTTTTTTCTTCTCCCTTTCTTCTTCATCTTTCTCATTCTTCTCTGAACCTATCGCAAGGTGCAATACTTTTCATCAGCGGCCATCAGGTACCTCAAGGAGGAATGGTCCTACAACGGTTCTGCTATGTCGGTAGTGATGAACGCACAAGGAAAGTTACATATCCGGGATGCTCTTACCTTGATTCGGAAACATAAAAGGAATCTCATCTCTTATGTTGACATTAGAGTCGACACATTGATCGCTCCTATAGTTCAAGATATTAACAACCCGGCACTAATAAAATGGGTAAGTAAAGTCATATATTCACAAACATTAATTTCCGCGTTTGTAAATTAATAAATTATATATGTCAGTAATTAATTTCTGATCGAGGTTGGCTTGTAACATATTATATCTTGGTCTGACAGAGCAAAGATGAAACAAACTGCATTTTCTTCTATGGAGGCACAGACGAGACGTGGACCAAGGAGTTCTTAAACAGAGTCATCAAAGCAAATATTACCATCAAGGAGTTGGGCATGTCGATGGAGTTATTTAGTGTGGTGGGAAATAGTGGAAAAACTTGTAACATCTTTTGGTCCGGGATAGAAAGCTTGTCCTTGTCCTTGGCTAATCATTACGAGGAGGCGGAGTACGAAACCGTCACAAAAGAAGTTCGCAAGCTAAATTCCTACAGAAAAGAGGGTGGATGGGTTTTGGTTTGCCAAGGGTCTAAGGTGGTAGCCAGTGGTCGTCCTTCCACAATTTCCAAGGTCCTGGAAAATTTTGTCCAGCGGAAGCAACAAATAATTTCATCCAAGAAATTATTCGAAAGCAGTTTCCGAGAAAACCATGAAATTGTTATAGCCGATGAACGGAAGACAGCGCGTCCAGACTGCTGCAGCGTTGATATTGCCGGAAATCCCCCCAAGCACATGGACTGCCCCATCTGCAATGATCCCATGGAGACCACATGTGTCAGCTACAACTGCTGTCACCCTGGAATTGCCTACAACTAACTTTGCCATCATCGTGTGGGAATCAAAGTATTCGTTCTTGCTTTAATGGAATAAATGTACGTGATCTGTGAAGATTTAGTACGTAGTTGCATGCATGTGTTTGTGGCTTGTGCTTGAGGAGTCCTTAATTTGAAAAATAATAGGCCGGCATTTCATTACGTTGGTAATGTGAATGTGAAGCCTACAGATGTCTTTATTTCCAGTACTTGTGTAATAATTTTATGCTTAGTTATCTTTTGAATCATCTTACTTCTTTCTAAAAAAAATTTCATTGTCACTCAAATGTTCGGAAAATTTGTTCCCTCTATCCATGGGATCAAATTAATTGCAGATATCTTCACTACAAGCCTTAGCACTGCTCAATTTAGATATTTATATATGCTGAAATCTACTGCTCGGACATCCAAATTACACTAACTTGAGGAGGGGATGTTAACTGAATATGTACCAATATAATATATATCAATACTCTTCCTAGCTGATAGCTCTACGAATGATTTCCTAGTAGAACATCCCACTTAGGCACTTTGCTGAACCAGCACTGAAGCCCATAAAACATGCCACTTTTAAATGATTTTTTTTTCATAACTCTATAACTCTCATAGCAAAATCAGGGAAATTCTTAGTATAAAATTTCATTGCAGTCAAATGTTCGGAAAATTTGTTCCCTCTATCCAGGGATCTATGCAGATATCCGTCATTAACCCTTAGCACTGCATTTAGACATTACATATGCTGAGATCTCGGTCAAACTTGGGGATGACTGAATATGTACCAATCTAATGGCTATCTCTTCCTAGCTGATAGTCTACATGATGTATAGCATACCACTTAGTCTACCGCACTGCCAAAAACATCTAATGACAAACTCGAAACTCTCATAGCGTCTCATAGCAAAGATCAAAGAACTCGCATTTATAGGGTTTAAAAGCAAATACGGATTTTTGATCTTTGCATAACTTAGACACCAAAACATATCTCCCAAAACTATACGGACCCAAAAAAAAACTAATTAAAAGCAAATCTCAAATTAAATGTTAAAAGATACCCTAAAAATACCTAAATGAGAAAATATATAAAGATTAAGCTCTTGGGGTTAGCCCCAAGTTGTGAGGGGGGTTTGGAATTGAGTTATGACTAGCTAAGGCAATATCAGGGGTTAGATCCCCTCAAATGTAACCAAAAAAGAAAATAATTAAATATTACAAATCTAGAATTAAATGACAAATAACACAGTTGATGACCCCCTAGCTATCCTTATGCATCAGACTCTCCTAGTTAGAAATAATTTGTTCTCGAACTCGAGCCATTTATCGAAGAGAACCGGCGGGCCCCAACAAAATCTTCAATTGACTTGAATCTTTTTTTGACCCTTTAGCTTACAATTGAATTCTTTCTTTCCAAACAAATAAATACCAAGAGTATTTGCATTTTAATGTGTACACGCAAGCCTTACAAACATGCATTGATTAACATATGCAGGTTGAATCTCATTGTCAACTACAAGTATTGATATCTTATATATTAGGGATATTATATATATATATATATATATGACTTCTCCACTACAGAGGTTCTTACTTTTAAGGTGCGGAGTTTTGATCCCAGCCGCTAAATCAAATAATTAATTTAAACAGATTTGTCTGCTGATATCAAAACTGTGCACTTTCAAAATTAAAGCACATGAGAATCATTTTGGATATCTATATATAGATATATATATATCATCTAAATTTGTGGTCATTTTATTATCAAGAAATGTGCATCAAACATTTATCACATCGTCAATTGAGAGTAAACTTGTCGGCAATCCTTATTTATGATACCTGATCGAGGGGGATTGAACTAGATGGGCTTAAGAAAATTTAAATGAACAATGAAAGGAGAAATCTTTTTTTTTTCAAATAAAGGTATGAACGGATAAATCTTAATGAAATAAAGTGGAAAAATGTATGAAGAATCCAAAACAAAAGAAAAAAAATGGAAATTGTCTTTTTCTTTATGATAAGAGTTAAAGAGAAAGAGGCTAGCTAGGTCCAATGATGGAAGAGAGAATTGTACAAAATAGAATATTGTTTTCGGAAAGGAAGACGTTAAAAAGTATGTGGGGTCAAATTAATTTTTTTTTTCTTTCAGAAATTAGAATTTGAAATCTAGTTTAGTTCGGAGCCCCTGACCTCATCCCTACATTCACTTTATTGTTTACTAGCCTTGTACTCATGTAATGCATATATTATTTGTAAAGAGACGAAATTGTAGAAGTTTAATTATCACCCACTTCATAAGTTTAACTCTTTTCTTCCATATTTTTTTTTTTTTGCATTTTATTTTACGATGATAACACTTTTAAATGATTTTATTATGAGTTTTAATTTTTTATTATGAACAACATTATAGACATTTCCTAATTTGATGACACCTTGGACACTATACTTGAGGCTTGACTTTATATTATAGATTGATTGATGTGAGATGGTGCATTGAGACATATATAAAACTTGGAACCTGGCTATAATTAATAGAAGCATTACACATTTCTAGTAAAATACACCTTGAATAATAAAAGAAGTCTCATCGATCGAAAAATCATTAGCATGATCGAAACTAGCAAAATTGAGCTACTTGGGTGAAGCAATTGGTGTCAACTTTTCTAACAATTTGATTTTTCCCCATCTTTTGACAATTCGGGTGGAAATATATGCTCTAAGTTTCTTATTTATAAATAAGAGATATTGAGTTCGACATATGGATACCCAATTTTCGTATAAATACAAAAAAGAAAAATGCTAGTTGGCAAGTAAAGTTCTATTGGATGACCAAAACAATTGAACAAATCTTTAGATACTTGATTTCATTTTGCAAAATAAGCTTTTCGTTAAGTATAACATATTACAATACCATACGAGGGTATCTACAGTGTTCGGGGGAGAAATAGTTAGCATTTGTGACGGGCAAGATGGAGAATTAATTGTTTAATCCTACGGTGGCCCCATGCACCCGAACATTACATAATTTCTCGCCTCTCCTCACCAAGAGGAGAGGTTTCCTTTTTAAAATTAATTAGGAAAAGTGCAAGAAATCTGGGCCCTCCATTTCAAAATGAAAGGCTGAGATTGCTTGGTGGGGAAATAAGAGATCCTCATGGTGAGGAGAGGATCTCATTCCATAATTTCCAACGGTATATGTGATTGTTAGATCTAATTAACATGTGGCATCTTTGACCAAAAGAAAAACCGTGTGACATGAAATGATGAATTCATATTCTTTTGTGAATCACTGACAACTAAAGAGACACAGATTAGTGTGATGTCATCCCTTAACCTAACAATGACATCTTTTGGCATTTTGGACGTACGGAAAAGTATAATAATTTCCAAATTTTCATATAATAAAAACAAAACATGCCCCAGTTGGAAATGCTCTGAACAGTATTAGCTATTGAGTTGCACTTTTTTGCTTTTAAATTATATATTATTATTCAAAAGAAATATATGCTTTGCTTGTGAAATCAGAAAGAAATATATATGTTTGTATGCTTCTCTTTTGCAATTAAAACTTAATGTTCATAGTACACTTCTGCTTCGTGTGTAATTGAAGATTATATATCTTAAAGAAGTAGCTAGTATTATAAATATGATTGAAGAATTTACCTTCCATAGAGTTCAATCTAGTGCATACTGCATAATCACATTCTCACCAAAAGAGTGGTGCCTCTCTTCTTACAATTAGTGTTGCTACAAGATTTGTAAGGTATTTGATATTTGTTTAATTTTTTGTGGTAATATCAAGATTTTTTCAAGTTTTTTTTTTTCTTCTTCTTCTTCTTCTTATCAACGGTATTGTTATTCGAGTTTTTGTCCTGCTCGATTTTACATCATGTTTTCTAATTCTCATTGCTTTCATATTACTCTAAATGATTAATTTACCTAGTCTTGTTGTGACAATTTATTTGCCTATTCTTTAATCAGTTTAGTTTACCTACTCTGCTATGGCCGGATTTCCAATGTGAAATTGGAGATTATTCACTTCACTTCACTTCACTTCACTTCACTGCATTGCATTGCAGGGGACCGCTGTTGCCTTCGTCAAGCTCAAGGTGAAGAACGGGTTATAAATAAGGCATAGGAATTGAACTCACACCCTTCAACACTTCGCTTGAAATCTCTGTTCTGCGAGTTTGTAAGTCGTATAATGGCAGGCTTACACATAAATTTGGAGATTACTCAGCATAGTACTACTAGGACTACTAATCCTGGTCAGGAACAAAAGGTGAACGAGTTATCTTATGAAGGAGGAGTAGCTACATGCAGTACTGGTACAGTAACTCATCATGAACAGAAAATTATGTGGAGTATGCGTAAGTTGACTGATTTGTCTGACAAAGAAATCATGAAATTCCTCAAGGGAAAGTATTTTCCGGAGCACAACATTGAACTGTTTGTTGTTGCTAATCTTTTCAAGATCACTAAGACCATCATTGAACATGCAACCGATAATTCGATCGTCAATAATATTCTGCAGGTATATATGTTACTAATTACTCTCATTATGGGATCTTATTCATTTATGGTTTGAAGTTAAAACTTTACCCACTTATTCAAAATTTTGACTTGTTTGTTGCAGCAGGTCAATGCACAAAGTGAGATGATCTCCACGGGCAACGAGCGCTTCAGCTTCATCTCGCCATTGTGCATTCTTAAGTCCATTGGCTGCGAGGTATGTCATTCATCCATATCAATGTAATAGTTGCATGCGTAACCATTTCTGTTATTATTATTTTTTTTCAACTAGTCAAATTTATTTTGGTGAAATTAGACCTCACCTGTGTACGTTTACTAATTGTAAGCTTCAATAGTTTAGTGTTGAATGCTCTGACTTTTAAGTGTCACATTTAACTAATTTATATATATGATGAAATCTCATTTCAGATGTCATCATATAAGGTTAAGGGTTGTTCCGGTGAAGAAATTTCCATCCTAACAAGGACAGAACTGATATTTGACAAGCTAAAACCCTATTCATGGGAGGCTAAGGCAGTGCTGACCCTAGCATCCTTCGCTTTGGAATATGGAGATTTCTGGCACCTCGCCCAGAACTATGGCCAGTGTGACCAACTTACCAGATCAGTGGCTATCCTGAAGCGAGTACCCGTCCTTATCAAACATGCGACCTTGGAGAATCGCAAGTCGGAAGTGGGTGAGCTTAATGATCTCATCAATGCTACGCTGCAAGTGATTGATTGCATCTGTCAGATTGAGGAACTTTATAATCACAATCACACAAACGATGTACCAACGTTGGATACTGCAGTGACGTGTATCCCAATCTATGTCTTTTGGACAATCACCACTATTGTAGCATGCGCGGTTAAGGTCACCCATCTTACTAGTGATGAGTAAGTTGTTGCATGCTTAATCTGAAGCCAACTTTTGTTATTATCTGTAATAACTATTTATGTTATATATAACCATGCTTAATTTCCTCCTTAAACCTTGCAGGGAGAAGCCATACCAGCTATCCTATCTTGTTACAAAAATCAAGGGCATACTGGAGATCCTCGAGACACAGCATGAAAGCTGCAAAAAAGAAATAGGTGGCTAACTTAATTGGAATCGTGTATATATGAATTTTATGATCCAATATTATATGCTGGATTCGATTTATTTATTTTCTGTTTTTATTTTTATTTTTTTATTTTCTACAGAGGTGATATACAACTACAAGAAGCTGTTGAGGATGATGAAAACCACTAGTAAGATTTCGGAGGCTATCAGTATCTTGATTCTTTCCAAGGACGAGAAGTCACCCGTCATTAGTGTTGGTAGCCGTGTCAAGAAGGAGGTAATTGAAACTTGCATGCTCTCCTAATTGCTTTAATTTGATCGATTTGTATTAAAAATAATGTTATGTGAACCACCTTTAAGTACCGTATACAAATTAACTTAATTATGTTACACCTTAAGTACCGTCTCAAAATTAACTTAATTATGTTACAGCTAATATGGCATAATAACATCATTTAATGAAAGTTTTATATATGCCACATAAGGTGGTTTCTATATCTTCTAAAAAAAATGGTTTCTATATATATAGATGGTCCCTGAAGAGATGGTTCACCTAGGATTACTTACACTAATTACTTGCTTCGCACTTGACTACTTCTGAAACATATATGCTTAACATGGTTAACATATATATTGTTAGAAGACTAAGCGTATTTATTCATGCCCTAAGCTTAATTATTTAGTCTGTTAAGTTGTTATGTTTACACTGCCACGTGTACACTTTTAGTAGGTTCTGTTACCAGCTGTCATGTGCTGTAATAGCCTATATAAACACTGATCAAGCTTCTGTAATAAGTTAGTTATGCAAAATACCAGTTCATCAATTTCTTCGTCTCTGTGTTTTCTCTCTCAACTCTGTCATATATTAGTTACGCATCTTTGCATTTGGTACGTTTCTAATTTAAAGATTTTGCTTAATTGGTCGACAGGTTATTACGGGCGAAACATTTGTCAACGTGGCAAAGGAAAACTATGTGCTGTTCTATATTTCGAGCCTGGAGAATATTACCACGGCTGACATTTCATGTCTGACAGAAGTTCATGAGGAAATTCAAAAAACAAACAGAAACCTCACAACTGTGTGGATCCCCATTGAGGAAAATTGGACTACAAACCAGATTGAGAAATTTGAGCAATGGGGATCGCTGATGCCGTGGTACAAGGTGCAGTTTTTTTCACCCGCAGTCATCATGTACCTCAAGAAGGAATGGTCCTACACGGGTAACGCGACGGCCGTGCTGATGAACCCAAAAGGGAAGTTGCAATACACCAATGCACTCACCTTGATTCGGACTCATGAAATCAATTTCCTTGATTTCGTTGACAACAAGGTTGATTCACTGTTCGTGCATGTATTTCGCTCTATGCAGGACGAAAAACTAAAAGCGTGGGTAAGTAAAGTCATTCACAAACATCTCCGTACGTGTGGTAACAAAGTAATTATATACATGAGTAATTAATTTCTAGCTGGCTGAGGTTTTGCTTGTAATGTCTTGGCCCAACAGAGCAAAGATGAAAGGAAGTGCATTTTCATCTACGGAGGCTCAGACGAGGTGTCGATCAACAAGTGGCAAAAGAAAGTGGACAGAGCAAACCTTTCCATCAAGGAATACCGTGTGTCGATTGAGTTATATAAACTGGAACCAAACTACTCTGAAACTGAGGAGAGCTTTTGGTCAGGGATAGAAGGGATGTTCTTTTCCTTGGCTAATCACTACAAGAAGGAGTACAAGACTGTGACAAACGAACTTCGCAAGCTACTGTCCTATAAAAAACAAGGTGAATGGGTTATGGTTAGCCAAGGGTCTAAGCTTATAGCCTGTGGAAGTCCTTCCACAATTTTTAAGGTTGTGGAAAACATTGATTGTCAGTGGAAGCAAAAGCTTTCATCGAATATACCATTCGGAATCTGTTTCCGAGAATTCCATGAAAAGGTTATAGCTGATAATAATAAGAAGATACGTCCGGACTGCTGCGAATTTGAGATTTTCGGGAAGGTCCCCAAGAACATAGAATGCTGCCCATTTTGCGACCATCCTGCGGAGATCACATTGGTTAGCTACAAGTGCCGCCACCCAGGAATTCCCAAAAACTAGTTATTCTCGTGGAAAATTCTATCAGTGTGCTGTTTTTTTATTTTTATTTTTCTTGTAGAATAATGTCGTATGTGCCCTGTGGGGATTACGTACGTACGTACTATGCATGTGTTTGTTCATGCATGTAGGAGTCCGTCTTTTAGGTTGAAGGATAATGGACAATTTCATTACGTTGGTAATGTAAATTGATGCCCACCAGTGTGCTTTTTTCCAGTACGTACTACTACTGCATTATAATATCAGGTGAGTCTTTTTTTTTTTTTTTAAAACTAAATCATTAAGTACACAAGACATACATCAGGTTAATACCAACCCCTCAAACAAGAGGATTATTATCCTCATAGATTATCCTCAATGATAGAGGGAGGCACTATCCAACAATTATCAACACTAGAAAAACTACAACGACCAATCATGCAACACAGTTTTTCGCGATAAATATTCTAACATTAAGAGAAGGATACAACATATAACTTCAATCCCAATAATGTACCAATCTCAGAATAGCATCTTCAGGGTTGTTCACTCACCAATGCACACAATCTGACTCCAAAATAAAATCATTCCACCTTACGGAGACTAGGATATCCCATTTCTTAGAAATAGAGGGTGGGGTGTGGGTGGAGAATTTCCTCTCCCCGAACGATAACACCAATACCACCCACATTAACTCAAAGCTGAAGCACCATCGATATTCATCTTTGCCGACCCCTAGAGGAGTTCCCATTTAGAATTTTTTTTTCATTATTGGGAACCTTTGCTCGCGTTAGGGGGGCAACAAGGGATAAAACCACTTTCTTTCCAAACCAAAAACCAAAGGTTTTGTGTTGTTCCCTTAACCCGCCCAGCCCCCTACCCTAACCACAAACTACCCCAAACTAAAGACACCATTAATTAACCACCACACACCCCAAAACAGGAAAAAACTTACCCACCCAACAAAAAAACGCTACTGGGGGTCCCACCTGTCCCAAACTTCGTGACCACATTCAGGTGATGCCTTTTTCAAACCAAAGCCCTCGTGGTGTACTTAGGGCCAACCTCTTGAAGACTTCACCCTCCAACCAGTGTTTCATGAACACCCTCTTCCCAAATCCATGGGATTTGAATAAACTTTGATGCTTTAAAGAACTCTGTCGCTAAACTTTTGCATTGTCACTCCAGCCTCCTGCAATAGTCTTTGAATTTATGGACCCCACCAAAACCTGGCCTAAGTTGGTTGATGTCTGCATAGTGTTTTGGGTATCCTTGAATTTCACGCCACCCCGTTGTTAGAACTTATCTTTAGAAACCAAAAGCCCAACTTGGAAGGAATGGAAACTTTTCTGACCGAATAGTCTTTGAATTTATACGCACGTACTTGATGATTTTGGTGTTGGAATAATTCTAAAAGAAAAAAAATGCTATTTAATTAATAAAGGAAAAAAAAATCTTCAAATGATATCTGAACTATTACGGAATGCGATTTTTGGTACCTAAACTTTCATAAAGAATCTGGTGACTGATGATATCTAAACTATTCATCTGTTTGCCATTATGATACCTCTGTCAAATATTTTGTTAAATTGTTTACGTGACACCTATATGGTACTAATTTGGTAACTAAAGCAGGGCAAAATAGTCTCTCTTTTTTTATATTCAATTCCAAGCAGCAAAGTAAAAATAAATTATATATCAAAAGAAAATAAAACCAGATTTGTATTAATAAAATTAAATTACTGTAGGGTTTTTATCCCCAAATATTCAAGACGATTTCATTCAAAGGTATTTTGCATTTTTTTTTTAAATTTCAATTTTAAAAAATTGTTTTCTTATGTGGAATTGTGTATTCAGTTTCAGTGTTATTCTGCTTTTTTAATTGATCATTAAAGATAAGTATAGTTTATATGAAACAAGTACTCCAAAAGACAGGTGGTGTATTCATACTACAATTGAGCTAAGCTAGGCAGCTAGCTAATAGCATGTCAGTTCGTAAATATCTTCCTAACAATTTAAGTAGTAGTACGTCTCAGGCTGAAGCTTTCAGTGTTTGCTACAGATAATTCTAAATTCTCTAGCTAATTTCTTTGCGTTGGTCATGCATTCTTTGCTGGTGATAGTGATTTAGTGTAGCTTTAATTTAGTCATACAAATTCAGTTAATGAAAATGAAAATCGGTCACAATTTCTCTTATGTAAAATCTTCAATTTTCTTCAGTCAATTGCCTTAACAGTATTTATAATGTGAAATGGAAAACTGTAAATGCTATTACTAAATTAATCCTGCATAGAATGAAGTTCGATTCATATGAAACAGGAGACGTAGAGTCGATAATTAATATTCTTGTGGGAAACCAGATCCTTCTACATTTAGGTGGTTAATCGTCTCTTGGTGTACTGTATTGATTGTCCCCAATATTAATAGAGCATGACTACATGAGGAAAAGGGATAAATGAAGAAATCTGTCCTCAAGAGACGTACAACAAGAAAAGTCATTCCATTCAGCCGTTGGAAGTTTGTATCGAAAAAAACTGGTGGAGGTTTGTGAGAGTGAACCAGCGAAAAAAGATGATGATTAGTTAGGGATAGTTTTGGAGGACGAAAGGGTTTAGGATAAATAATAAAATATTAAAATGGCTGAGTTTTTTAATTATTAAATATTTTTCTCTTTCCTAATTATAGTATGATTACACATGTCATGATCAGCTCCATATTAGAAAGTAATATCACCACTTACTTATTGTGGTGAGCAAATGTATTCCCCATATTAAGGTTGCATATATGAAAAAGAAAAACCTAACCTGCAACACGTCAATTAATATAAGAATTTTCAAGAAATTTTAAGGTCTTGTGTGGTTCGTGGAATTGAAGCATTGGAAAAGGAAAAACAATATTTTTCTTGTTTTGAATGCAAAAGGAAAAGAAATACTTTCATGAAGGAATGGAAATTAGAGGGAAATTGGTTCATTCCATACTCCATGAAAAATATTTTTCATACTTACTTTTCTGCATTTATTGCACTAATTTAACATTAATTACATTATTTTTATGAGTAAAATAACCATTTATGAAACTATAAAAATTAATTTTGTTTCATACATTATTATTTATTGATGTTTTTCCTTTTTTTTCTTTTTTGAAAGAAAGTAAACTTGTATTAAATAAGATCACGATTACAATCGTTAATAGGGGCATTCTGAACAATAGCAGGAGCACAAATTAATCTAATAAGGTTAATATGAAATCCTAATGTAGAACAAACCATATGTTGTCGAATTAGTTGTTCAATTACAGAGTGTAAGCTCACTTCTTGGAAATAGAAAAACAAAGTGTTTCTGTCTAGATCCGGGAGGACCTAGTTAGAAGTGCAAAGTGATGAGAGAGAGAGAGAGAGAGAGAGAGAGAGGACACAAGATCAATAGTGGTTCGTCTCCCAATGAGGGCGACTACGTCCACTTGGAGAATATTTAACTATGAGGAAGGAGAGTACATATACAAGTGTTGTATAAAGCATAAGATGAAGGGATCCTCTCTAAGTGGGAGAGGAGCCCCTTTTTATAAGTAAGGGAACCTCCTCTCCTTTTACATGTTTCCAATGTGGGATGCAAATGCCTATTTTACTAGTCTATTACTTATCATGAAGCTTCTTGGCAAGTGTGGGAGGGCGGCCTCCTAGTGAGATTTTAACCGGCTTCCACTCCGACGAGGTAGCTCGAGTGTCGGGCTACACGATGTATGTTGTGCTCGGGGCCCACCATGTCATGTGGGCCCTCAACCCGGGTGTTAGATATGGTTGGTGGCATAGTAATATGCATGGTATATACACAAAGCAACTACAAACTTATGAAGATTACTCTCGTCCCAGACAAAATGGATTGTGCTGCTCGCCAATGCACAAACACTTGAAAATAAAAACTAATGAAAATTTCAGTTTCTCATGTCTATAGAAAGAGTAAAGAACTGATTTTCTTTCCTTTGCTATTCGTGAACAAACGAGGCCTAAAGGCAATGCATTTAACACCAACTAACGTAGAGAAGGCAGATGTATCAGTACGTATCCTAGCTACCATCATTAGAACATAGTTAACTATATCTAGTTTTATCCAAAAAAAAAATTTACTTCTTCTTTTTCAGGTGTATTGAAGAAGAATGTCAGATTATATGCATGTCGAAGAAATATACTTCTTTCCCGCATTTGAACCCCTAAATTGTCTTAATCAAATGACCCACTTGACTTAAGGTTCAATATTTATCATTAATGTGATAATTTATCATATATTCTTATTCAAAAGAAGTATATGCAAAAGAAGTATATGCTTTGCTTATGAGATCAGAAAAATAGGTTTATATGCTTTGCTTTGGCAATTAAAAATTAATATTATTAGTGCACTTTTGCTTCGTGTGTAATTGAAGATTTTATATCTTAAAGAAGTAGCTAGTATTATAAATATGATTGTAGAATTTCTTCTGTATGTAGTTCTATATCTAGTGCATAATCAAATTCACAACAAAAGACTCATGTTTCCTTTCTTCTTACAATCAGTGTTGCTACAAGATTTGTAAGGTATTTGATATATTCGTTTAATTTATTTTTAGTGATTGATGACTTCTTTAAGTATTTTCTTTTGTTCTTATACTTATTAATGGTATTGTGATTGGAGTTGTTTTCTTGCTTGATTTCATATCATATTTTCTAATGCTCATTGCTTTCATATTACTCTATATCACTTTAGTATATTTTTCTAATTACGTAATTTACAAACTTTTCTAAATGATTAATTTACCTGGTTTTATTGTGACAATTTATTTACCTATTCTTTAATTAGTTTAATTTACCTACTCAATATTTATAGTCAATTAATTTACCTATTTCGTTAATTTACCTATTCTGTTGTGGCCGGATTTCAAAGTTGTGGCTGGATGTCAAATGTGAAACGGGAGACTCTTTATTTCACTTCACTGCACTGCACTGCAGGGGACCGCTCTTTTTATGCACGTTACCTTCTTCAAGCTCAAGGTGAAAAAGGGGTTATAAATAGGGCATAGGTGGCAAGGCATTGAACTTACACCCTTCAACACTTAGCTTGTAATCCTCTGTTCGATCAGCCTTCGCCACACCCAACTGAGTCCTATAATGGCAGGCAAAAATTTCCTGAATACTCATGGTAGTCCTAGTCAGGAACCTTGTGAGGGAGGGGTAGCTACAGGAAATATTGGTACTACTACTCATCCTGATGAGCAGAAACTTATGCTGAGTAAGCGTAAGTTGACTGATTTGTCTGACAAAGAAATCATGAAATTTCTCAAGGGAAAGTACTATCCGGAACATAACACTGACCTGCTTGCTGTTGGCAATCTTTTCAAGATCACTAAGACCATCATTGATCATTCAACCGATAATTCGATCGTCGATAATATTCTACAGGTATATATGCTACTAATTACTCTAATGGGATTTTATTCATTTATGGTTTGAAGTTAAAACTTTACTGACTAAATCAAAATTTTGACTTGTTTGCTGCAGCCTGTCAATGCACAAAGCGAGAAGATCTCCACGAGCAACGACAGCTTCAGCTTCATCTCGCCATTGTGCATTCTTAAGTCCATTTGTTGCGAGGTCTGTCATTACATCATATCAATGTAATAGTTGCATGCGAAACGATTTTTTTTTTTTAGCTAGTCAATTTCATTTTGGAGAAAGTGAACCTCACCGGTGTACGTTTACTAATTGTAGGCTTAAATAGGTTTGCTTTAAATGCTCTAACTTTAAGGGTCACATTTAATTAATTTATATGATGAAATCTCATTTCAGATGTCATCATGTAAGGTTAAGGGTTATTCCAGTGAAGAAATTTCCATCCTAACAAGGACAGAGCTGATATTTGACAAGCTAAAACACTATTCATGGGAGGCTAAGGCAGTGCTGGCCCTAGCAGCCTTTGCTTTGGAATATGGAGATATCTGGCACCTTGCCCAGCTCTATGGCCAGTGTGACCAACTTACCAAGTCAGTGGCTATCCTGAAGGGAGTACCAGTCCTTATCAAGCATGCGACCTTACAGAATCGCAAGTCGGAAGTGGGTGAGCTTAATAAACTCATTCAGGCTACGCTGCAAGTGACTGATCGCATCTGTCAGGTTGAGGATTTTTATAATCACAATCACACAAACGATTTACCAACGTTGGATACTGCAGTGACGTCTATCCCAACTTATGTCTTTTGGATAATCACCACTATTGTAGCTTGCGCAGTTAATGTCACCCATCTTACTAGTGAGGAGTAAGTTGTATGCTTAATCTGAGGCCAACTTTTGTTATTCTGTGTAATAACTATTTATGTTATAACCATGCTTAATTTTCTCCTTAAACATTGCAGGGAGAAGCCATACCAGCTATCCTATCTTGTTACAAAAATCAAGGACATACGGGAGATCCTTGAGGAACAGCATGAAAGCTGCAAAAAAGAAATAGGTGGCTTACTTCATTGGAATTTCTATTTTAATTAAGAGAATAAGCCTTATGGTTAAATTTGTAAAAACTCACAATTTTCTCTTCCTTAATTAAATTCTAAAAATAAATAATTCTATTTAAAGGATATAATGGTAAATTAAAAAATATTAAAAAAACAAAAATAATTAATAAAAAAGAAAATCTACAATTGTAGTTTTTATTTGATTTTACTTTTTATTATATCAGTTTGAGGAAAAGAAATAATCTTTTTTTTTGGCTAATAGGAAAAGAAATAATCTAAACATAACAATTGTTGAGTGAAAAATCAAAATAAACGTAACTATATACAATTAAGAGGCTAGTCATGTATATATATGGATTTTATGCTGGATTGGATATATTTATTTTCTGTTTTTTATTTTAATTTTTTTATTTACTACAGAGGTGATATACAACTACAAGAAACTGTTGAGGATGATGAAAAACACTCGTAAGATTTCGGAGGCTATGAATATCTTGATTCTTTCCAAGGACGAGAAGCCGCCCATCATTACTGTTGGTAGTAGTGTCAAGAAGGAGGTAATTGCAACTTGCATGCTCTCCTAATTAATTGCTTTAATTTGATCAGTTTGTATTAAAAATAATGTTATATGTACTACTTTTTTATGTATAATGTATCCAAGTGGTTGATGCAGTGATTTGGTAACAAAATTATCCCAAAAGAGATTATGAGTTCGACCTCCCTAAAATACGTGTGTGTGTGTAAATTGATGTTCAAAATTACCTTAATTATGCATTTATGTGACAGCTACTATGAAAGCTTTATATATAGTACATTAACTGCCACATAAAGTGGTACCTGAATAGGTGGTTCACCTAGGATCACTTGTATTAATTACTTCTGAAACATGCTCAACATGGTTAAAATGTATATTAGTTGAGCATCTTTGCATTTGGTACGCTTCTAATTAAAATATTTTGCTTGACTGATCAATAGGTTATTACGCGCGAAACATTTGTCAATGTGGTAAAGGAAGACTATGTGTTGTTCTATCTATCCAGCTTGGAGAATATTACCACGGCTGACATTTCATGTCTGAAAGAAGTTCATGAGGAAATTCGAATTCAAAAACCAAATAGAAATCTCATAACTGTGTGGATCCCCATTGTGGAATATTGGACTAAAAACCAGATTGAGAAGTTTGAGCGATGGGAATCGATGATGCCGTGGTACAAGGTGCAGTTTTTTTCACCCGCAGTCATCATGTACCTCAAGAAGGAATGGTCCTACACGGGTAACGCGATGGCCGTGCTGATGAACCCTAAAGGGAAGTTGCACTACACCAATGCACTCAGCTTGATTCGGACTCATGAAATCAATTTCCTTGATTTCCTTGACAACGAGGTGGATTCACTGTTCCTGCATGTATTTCGCTTAATGAAGGACGAAAAACTAGAAGTGTGGGTAAGTGAAGTCATTCACAAACATCTCCGTACGTGTGGTTATTAACAAATTAATTATATACATGAGTAATTTATTTCTAGCTAGCTGAGGTTTTGCTTGTAATGTCCTGGCCCAACAGAGCAAAGATGAAAGGAAGTGCATTTTCATCTACGGAGGCGCAGACGAGGTGTCGATCCACAAGTGGCAAAATAAAGTGGACAAAGCAAACGTTTCCATCAAGGAATACGGTGTGTCGATTGAGTTATATTTACCAGATGCAATGAAGGCAAAAGCAGGAGAGGAACCAAGCTACTCAGAAACTCAGAAGAGCTTTTGGTGGGGGATAGAAGGCATGTTCTTTTCCTTGGCTAATCACTACAAGAAGGAGTACAAGAGCGTGGCAAACGAACTTCGAAAGCTACTATCCTACAAAAAAGAGGGTGAATGGGTTATGGTGAGCCAAGGGTCTAAGCTTGTAGCCTGTGGTCGTCCTTCCACAATTTTTAAGGTTGTGGAAAACATTGATGACCAGTGGAAGCAAAAACTTTCATTGAAGATACCATTCCGAATCTGTTTCCGGGAATTCCATGACAAGGTTATAGCCGATGATAATAAGAAGACACGTCCCGACAGCTTTGAATTTGAGATTTCTGGGAAGGCCCCCATGGACATGGAATGCTGCCCAGTCTGCGACCAACCCGCGGAGATCACATCAGTCAGCTACAAGTGTTGCCACCCTGGAATTCCCAAAAACTAGCATTCTCGATCATCATTGTGGAATCAAAATCAGAGTATGCTGTTTGTTTTTTCGTTTGCGTTGTGTGGTTAATGGAATAATAATTAAACAGTTAATAGAGGAATAAAATATTTAATACATAATGTCTAAAAAATTCATTTGATCAATCACATGACATTGTCATTTCTGCTACGTGTCATGACGGTACCATGAAAAAATTTCTCGATCAATAGTGCTTGTTTCCAGTACGTACTACTACATCATTTAAATAACCTTGTGTACGCTTTGTTAAAAACTTATCATTGTGACTCAAATAGTCTTTGAATTTATAAGCACTTGAAAATTATGTGTTGGAATAATTATAGAGAGTGAATTGACGTAATGTCAGACCCCAAACAAGACTAATATATGGCACAACTGAATTCGATCACTAGTTTTTGTGGTTACGCGCGATAATGCTTCGATCAGCCTGAAATTTAATTTGCAGCCAAAAATAAAAAGATAGAAAGAAAGAATAGTTTCTCACATTGATATTGAATTTAATTACAACGTGTAGTTTGGAATATTTGACGACTCCAACCGTTTGTTAAACCTGACATGGCAAAATACATATTGTGAAATCTGTTATATTAGCAGATTAAAAGAGAATGGCCAAACACTCTGCAAATATGTGTGCTATGAGTCTATGACATGTTAGTTATCTGAAATAATCAATAATGTAGATGTGGGATGGGTGGAGTGGGACACTGGGTAGTAAATATAAATAGAGAGATAAATAGATGTGCTTTGCTTATCTATATATTTGCTTCTTCATCTTTTTTCTCGGCAAACAAAAATACAGCACAAGCTCAACAACGGAACAACCCAACAACTAACGTACAATTACTAGGGCCACTACTCCACTAGCATCTTTCATTCGAACTCAATGGCAATTTGCCAACTTTTTCCAATTCCTTTAGGCAGGTTGAAATTAAAGAGAATTCGGATGGCCAAAATCCATATTATATTTGGCGAGTTGGGTTTCAGATCCAGTTGCTATTAGGTTTAGGCATGTAAAGTTGTAAAGCTAGATCTTTTTCAAATTTCAACATATATCATTGGTGACCTAATTGACTTAAAGACTTAAAGTACAAGTCACATCAAAACGATATCAACAGAGATCATCAGATTTTCTGGACTTACTCCTTGCACCAATATGTGCTCCTGCAACGCTCTCTTAAAAACAATGCATGCATATTAAGGTTGCATGAAAGAGGAAAGCCTAACCTGCAACACGTCAACTAATATAAGAATCCCAAGAAACTTTATAGGCAACCCATTTAACACCAACTAACGCACAGAAGGATGATATGTTAATTACCAGCTACCATCATTAGAACATAATTAAGTACACGTAGTTTTATCAAAAGAAAAAAAAAATTAAACAATCTTTACTTCTTCTTTTTCAGATGTATTGAAGAAGAATTTCAGGTTAATTGTATGCGGTTGTTTACAAGGTAATCAAATGACCCAATTGACTTAAGGTCCAATTTGATTATCATTAATTTGATAATTTTTTCTACATTTCTTACAACAACCAATACTGCAAAGTACATTAATCAATTGTCATTTCCATGAAATGATAAAACAGCAAAATACCATAAACGTCCGGCACCGCAAATTGTATTACATACTAATTCCAGATCATAAGCAGCTCGAAGAGAACCTACCAACACTAAGAACTTTATTAATTAACTGGTCCCAGCTAGCTAGATATTCTCATCCGGCAAATCAACCACTACGCAGAATTCCCTTTCTCCTTCAATCCATCGAGTTCCAATAACAACGCAACGAATGGTGACATCTTTTCGAATCCTAGAGTGCGGCTTCTCATAGTTTAAGAACACAGGATCATCCTCTCTAGGGATATATCGGTAACCCGGCATCTTGTTAGCAGAGAGAAACACATTTTCAACAGGACCGCATCTCAGACAAATTCCGTGCTTCATTACCTTGTACACAACCGCATCTATGATCTCTCCGGTGAAAAGCTTGAAAGTTATGCAGCTGAATGAAATCGGAAACGTCACATCACCGGTGTCTGGCCTCACCTTTCCTTCTCCTATGCTGTCCAGAGTTGTCACCGCGAGAAAGTATCCCAGATCTTTCGTTGCTCTTTTTGCAGCAAACTCTATCAGCAAGAGGCGAACAATTTCCGTTTGGAACTTCACTCCTTCTTTGTCCAGGCTTCGGGGAGGGACTACAATAGTCCATGGTAACTCTACTTTGAGATACATTGCTCTTCTTCTCTCTTTCAGACAAAAAAAAAATAATTGAGGCAAAAACTATCTGAAAAGCCAAAAATTTGCTTGTAATGAATGTAAACACCTTACATACAACAATATCTGTGAAACAAATACCTCTGAGTGGAGAGAGAGAGAGAGAGAGAGTTAAGAGATGTGAAGATTACGGTTTATAATTTTCTTAACAATATTTAACTGTGAGAGACTAATCAAACGAAGAAATAGTAGGTCATCCTGGAAATACAAACCGGAAATATAACCTAGATCTATCATCCTCGAAATACAAACTGATTCTACAAAGACAAATAGAATATATGAAATATGGGTTTTAAACATAGAGCAAAACAAGAACAACAAGGACTCACAAAGAAGCAATTTCGACGTTGGTACGTTTACTAAATGGTGTAGAATCAACAAGGTAAGAAGATAATACAAGAGTTCTCCTTACCTTCAATCTCAAATACTCCTAGATATTTCCCTGTAGTAATTAAGCTCTCTCTTTTCTAACCTATACTTGGTCCAAAAAACAAACCGAGAGCGTTCACCGCTATTTAAGCAAGAAGCGAATACACAATTAAAGCTTCTCGGGGGTAAAGGATGTGGCACAAGGAAAGCCACACTCTATCCTAGTAAACAGAGAGAGCATTGCCCTAGTAAATAGTACCCACCTGTCCTCGCACTGTATATACACTATACAACCAATGAGTGATTTTGAATAAATTTTTATTTTTGTGTGTAAAACTTGCGCGTTGATATTTTCCATAGAAATAGGTAGCCAAAAAGATTTTGCAGCAAAGGAAAAATTAACTAAACCTTTTCTTCCTCCCCTGTCAATTGTCATGAACGGAGAGGGAAAGGGTTCGCTCTCCGAGACTTGAGCATATATAACAATGGTTTGGTACACCAACCTTCAAACCCTAAAAGCTTTATTTATTACATTTTCATTTCTCTCCGTCTCTTAGCATTAATTTATTCAAATGTTGACAGTCTTTCATTCAATTACACTTACAAACCACGAGTACCCTTCTTTCAAATGAGTGATTAATTTCATTTATTTCTATTTCTATGCTGCATTAATTTCATATTGTAGTGCAAACTGCAAAGTTGAGACAGGATAATACTTTATGTTCATCTTCCTATACGTACTGTACAAAATTCACACTGTAGTACTACAAAGATAAGTGGACAAGTGAGGGTGGGTCTATTCTTTTTTATTTACTTCTTAGTCTTTTAGTTATGTTATTTGTTATTTTAATGTTTTTTGAGAATAAGGTAAATTCCATTCCATTAAGGTCTAGTTTATCTCACAGATTTGAGACTCATGAATGGGAAAATGTTACATTTTCCATGTTTGGTACGTAAGTACATGGTTGAGAAAATGGTTCCTCCTGCAAGAGAAAATGGATCTCTCTATATCTATTCTCCTCAGCATTAATTGCACATTTCTCATAAATGTCGTATTTCATTTAATATTTTACCACTTAACAACATATTATTATTTTGACAACTTTTATGGTAACTAACACAAAGTCTTTGTTAAGGTAAATAAAATCCTCAATTAAGTAAAATAAGTTCTCAATTTAATAAATAAGTCCTAAACATGGTGTCGGTGACATGTGGCCTGTTGGTTATAGGAAAAACCAATACTGTGGAGGTTAGGTTCGAATCTGACCGGTATCTAGGAACGAGTGGGGTGAGGATATATAAAAATTCGAGTTTATTCTAAAAAAAAATCCTAAAAATAGTAATTACATGTATGCCACCAAATTGTAAATTTTTTCCAAAATTTACCTTCGAGAGAAAGAATAATACTTAAAAAACGAGAATGATTACCTATGTGCAGCCAAGAATGTTTACTGCTAAGGTGGTGCAATTGAAAGCAAACAAGTGTCCTATCTCATCCTAGCATATCAAGTCAACAACATTTTCAAACTATCTCTTTTTACCATTTTTTTAATATATATATATGTTGTTTTAAAAAGTAAAATAGGACACATGTTTGATTCCATTGCACCACCTCAGAGGTAACCATCCCTTGGTTTCACATGGGTGTGCAGCCAATTATTGTCCCGAGGGGGAAATGGTGACAAAGAAAGTTAGAATTTCCGGAAAACAAGTAATAAATCATCCATAAAATATTTAAAATTTTAATGGACCTAAACTAATAAAATTAAGATCTAATACATTCAGTAAAACCTTAATAAATGAATATTTTTGAAATTAAAAAAATTATTATTTTAACGAGATTATTTATTTATCGATAAATAAATAATTTATTAATTTACGATAAATAAATAATTTATTAATTTACGATAAATTAATATTTGTTGTAGGATAACATTATTATGTGCCTTGTCAAACTAAGACTCTTAGTATAGGTTATCCTTCTAGAATATGGATTAGATATTTCCTACATCAATATGGATTGTATCTTGTATTCCTCTATATATAGAGGCCCTTTAATCATTAATAAAGTTAATCCTATTCTGAGTATTCTCTACTATTACTTTGTTATTTACGTTTCCCTTAAACACGTTATCAGCACGAGCCCTAACCCTAGCTACAAAACCAAAAATCCAAAAACAGTTTTTCGTGAATAGTAACGCCGTGAACAGTACCACCGTGAACAGTAGCTCGTGAATAGTACCTCGTGAATAGTGCCACTGAAAATCAAGAATTCAAGAATTCAAGACTCTTCTCCGATCAAGAAAACCAAGTAAGTATTTTCTAAAAGTTCCTGCTTTTGATGCGGTTGTGCTTTTCTCGGGGATTTAAAAACTTCCCTTCTTCTACATCCCGACCCCTCTTATGGCGTGGGACTTTCTTGGTGAAAATATATGAGCAAAAAGACAACAAGCTATACCTACTTCGAAAGATTATGAGAAGTATTAGGGGAGTGATCGAGCTTTATATCACTTGCGATATATGTAAGTCATGAGCACCCCTAATGTTATCATTCTTTAGTAAAAGTTAAAGAGCTTTAATGAATCGTGGGGATTCATAATATATGCTATGATAAAGTAATTTCATGAGCATCCAAGAAAATCTTTGTGATAAAGAAAGTTCACAAAGGCATCGAATTCGACCAATTTTTGGTCATGGCTTATTCATTACTAGACTCACCTACGTAGGTGTGACTTAGGTGAGGGATTGGAATCAGTGGTATTGAGAGAGCTTTGCTCCACCGACATTCCTTTTCTTATCCGGTCATGCCTACGTGGAGCTATCGAACGGTTTAAGCTATGATCATATCCATCTTGGTCTTGTTCTAATCCGGAAAATACTTGGAAATCTTATTTAGTGTTCGTGGATGTCTTTTATGACTGCGAAACTAAAGTATCTTCTTATTTGTCTATTTCAGGATGCCTGAAACGCAAAAGCTCGAATTTGACATCCTTGATCCTAATGGAACCGAGTATCACCGATGGGTGACGGATGTTGAAACTACATTTATTGGAAAAGAACTTATTTCCACAATTCGTGCTCCAGATGCGAACACGAAAGCTCCACCTGCGTCTGCCCAAGCCCTAGCACTGATGTTTCTTAGGCGCCATATGGCCCCTTCCCTAAGATGGGAATATATGCAAGTTAAGGATCCATATGAATTATGGACAGCTCTTCATGGAAGATTTGGAAACATCCAGGATACACTACTTCCTGATTTGAAAGTCAAATGGAATGATATTCGCTTTCTTGACTTCAAAACCGTAGCAGAATTTAATTCTGAGATGCTACGTCTACGGGCTATGCTTCAATTTTGTAAGGTGACTCTTACCGAAGCAGACTTGATAGAGAAGACCCTCTCTACCTTCCCCGCATCGGCACTCATCCTCTCAAAGCAATATAGGATGGAGTATAACGCCAAGCGGATTACTACGTTCAATCAGCTAATCAATCTTCTACAAGTAGCTGAGAAGCATGACACGATCATGTTGAACAATAACTCACGGCCTGTCGGAACAAAGAGAGTTCCAGAAACACATTATGGAAAATCGGCCAAGAGTGGACGAAACCCTAATGCAAAGGGCATTGCTAATGGACGACTTGGTCCATATAATCGTCCCAACATGGAAGGTAATAGCAACACCGTTGCACAAAATTGTGGAAACTATGTACCACGTGACAGAGGGATTGGAGGACGTGGCATGGGCCGTGGTGGCCATGCCAACGTTGGCCAAGGATGGCGCGGCAACAAGGTGTACAACCGTACACAAAATAATCCTCCAAAGGCACAAGTTGCTAGACGCAACGATGAGGCAGGTGATGCTAACGAGCTATGCTACCGATGTGGATCGAATGATCATTGGTTTAAACAATGCAAGGCAAGTAATAGGTTGGCTGAGGATTACAAAAAGTATTGTGAATCCCGAGAGCAAGAAGCCTATTATGGAGAAGATACCGGAGATGAGAAAGATGTCAATCTCACAATTGCAGATTTCAAAGTCGACCAAAGCAATGAGAAGACTTTAGAAGTTCCAGACTTCGATTAAATTACAATTGTTTTATTTCCAAGTTTATTATGTAAAGGCTTTTGATGCCTTATTTCAATTGACATTTGTCATAGTTATTTTGGATTAGAATTTTCTGGACAAGACCTCGATGTAATCGTTGGCACATGATTAATAAATTTCGAATTTTCTTCAAAGAATGGCAAGTATTCTCCGAAATTTTATTTATGTCATAGACATATTTTTCGAATTTTCTCTAAGTACTGAGCAAATTTCGAATTTCTCCTCAATATAATGAAGGATATTGGTGTCAACGGTTATTATTGGAAAACGTATTGTAAGAATGGACAAAAATACTTATGTATTATTTCTAATGGTTGCGGAAGAAAGCGCATCTTAGAAAAACTTATGTGTCGATCTTGTGGGTTATACTTAACCACTATTCATATCATTGAATCCAACAAAGTTTTAGAGATGATCTCTTGGATTCTGACACATATAGGCTTTGACACGACTGCTTGGAACATCCATGTCGTGATTTGATGATCCGTATATTGAAAACCTCACACGGACATCCCTTTTATCGAGCTCATAGAAGCAAGAATCAAAAGTTGATTCAAAGAGATGAGATAGTTGAAAACAAGCACAACGATGCTACTCTCCGACGCACGTCGACCGGTCGACCCCCCCCTCGTCGAACGGTCGACCACCCTCCAAGGTGAAATACCTCGATCCATCGTGCGTCGTCGACCGATCGACAATATCATCGACCGGTCGACACCTGTCCAGGGAGCTTTGTCGAACGGTTGACCCCCCCGTCGACCGGTCGACGCTTCCTTGCCTTTTTCGGGCCGTTTTTCCCCTGATGTGAACCATGATCTGAACGTTCATCAGGATGCCTCTTATGCTTCTATCGCCTCTATGGCCAATGGCTCATTCTGCAAAGCCTGTTCCTTGAGCAAATTAGGATCGAGACCATCCTATGCTAAGGACATAAAAGAAATTATTCCATTCTTACATCGTATCCAAGGAAATATTTGTAGACTCATCCACTCATATTGCGGACTTTTGAGATTTTTATGATTTTAGTGGATGCATCGACATACTGGTCACATGTCGCTTTATTGTCTACACGCAATGCTGCAAAACTTCTAGCACCAGTTATATACTTAAGGGCTCACCACCCATATCATCCTATTATGTCAAATATGTCTTGACAATGCTAGAGAGTTTACATCACAGAGGTTTGATGATTATTGCATTGGATTAAAGTTAAATATCCTACGCCCCATGTGTATACATGAAATGGTCTCGCAGAAGCCACCATTAAGAGATTTTAAATGGTCGGTTGGACATTGGTTATGCGCACCAATCTCCCATTATCTGCTTGGGGTTATGCAATATCGCATGCAGCTTTACTTATTCGTTTTCAGACCCACCATCAATCAACCGTTTTATGCGTACCAGATGGTAACTGGATATGAGCAGGATGTCTCACTTTTTTACGCATATTTCATTGCGCGGTTTATGTGCCAATTGCGCCCCCACAGCGCACTACAATTGGGTCTTCCGAAACGTTTAAGTATTTATGTTGGTAAAGAATCTCCAACTATTGTCCGCTACTTGGATCCTTGACAGGCGATCTCTTTATTGTCACTTTGATGAGACAGTCTTCCCGTCGTTAGGGGGAGATAAGAACAAGTATGTTCAACATGAACGACAGGAATTGTCGTGGTCTGTCCCCACTATGTCTCATCTTGATCCCCAAACTCAATATTCAGAACGTAGTAGATTCGATGCCTAATGCGTTTTCTGATATTGATAAAGTGACGAGATCAAATATACCAGCTGCAAACATGCCTGCAAGGTTGGAAATTCCCTAAAGGAAGAGGGGATATGGCACCAATAATGGTGTCACAATCACACATAGTGGATGTGTGGTTGAGGCCGTGGTTCCCTAAAGGAAGAGGGTGATACCACTTGGTTCGATGGATACTCACCAAAGGAAGGAAGTGAGTTTGGCACAGCCTAATCCATTCATCATCAATATCGAAACCGTCTCATGAGATTATCTCTGATTATGTCCATGAATCAATATTGGGGGACGCCTCAATGATTGAACCAATTTCAGAGAATAATAAAATCTCGATAAATGCATGCATGCTTGAGACGACATTATTTGATGATGTATTGCTCAAGAAATTATAGAGCATGATGACATCGAACCACGCTCTGTTGAAAAATATCAACGTAGAGCATACTGGCCTAAATGGAAAGATGCAATCCCAATTGAACTAGTTTCACTAACAAAGCAAAAAGGTATTTGGGTACGTAGTGCTAACGTCCCCAAGTGTAAAGCCTATTGGACACAAATAAGTCTTTGTTAAAAAGCGTAAAGAGAAGAATGAAGTCTTGAGATATAAGACTCGCCTCGTGGCGCAAGGTTTCTCACAAACGCTCTGGGATTGACTACGAGAAGACGTATTCACTCGTAAGGAATGATATTACATTCCGCTACCTTGTCAGTTTGGTAGTTTCCACAAATAACTTGACATGCAGCTTATAAATGTGGTTACAACATATCTCTATGGGGATCTAAATTCAGAGATATATATGAAGGTGCCTAATGGACTTCAATTACCCAAATCAAGTGACTCTAAACCACGGAGTGTATTTTCAATAAGATTAAAATGCTCACTTTATGTGACTACTTGATTGGGAAGGGATATATAGATAATAATTTATGCCCATGCGTGTTTATTAAGAGAACAAGTTCCGGATTTGCAATTATTATTGTCTATATTAATGACATGAATTTAATTAGCACTCTCGAAGAACTGAGAGATACTGCTACGTATTTGAAATCCGAATTTTGAGATGGAAGATCTTGGGAAAACTCGGTTTCTAGGCCTTGTGCTAGAGCATCGAGATAGTGGAATATTAATCCACCATTCGGCTTGTGTCCACAAGATGTTAATGAGATTTAACATGGACAAAGTACATCCATCTTAGCACTCCCATGATCAATCGGACCCTAGATCAAAGGAATGATCAATTTCGTCTAAAGGATGATGACGAATAAATTCTAAGGGCCGCAGTGTTACATCTCTTTTGTTTTGAACTTGTTAGCTAGATTTAGCTATGCGCTCACGCAACGTCATTAAGTGGCATAAAGACAATATTTCGATACCTTAATGGTACAATCGATTTGGGCTTGTTTTATCCCTACAGAGAGAAAAGAGGAATTTGAAAAAGGAACTTCAAACCTCAAAGGCACCATGTCCGAATGGACATCGACCACGACGGTCGACCGGTCGAAGTATGACGGTCGACCGGTTGAACTGCGGACAAAACCACTATACTCCCTACACCAAAAATTCTTGTGATGTTTTGGTTGGTTTTTGCTGATATCGGGTACCTCTCTGACCCGCACAATGGTTGTTCCCAAATTGGTTATGTCTTTACCATGGGTAACACAGCGATATCTTGGAGGTCCACCAAGCAAACGTTAGTTGCTACTTCCTCGAATCATGCAGAGATAATTGTTCTACATGAAGTTGTTAATGTGTATGGTTGAGGTCTATTATTACACATATTCGAGGAATAAGTGGTTTGAGGTCAACCACTAAGTAACCTACTTGCATTTATAAGGATAATGCTGCTTGCATCGAGATGATGAAACAAGGTTTCATTAAAGGGGACAATACTAAGCATATATCGCCTAAGTATTTTTATAATCAGCAACTACAGACTCTCCTCAAAGATTCAAGTGAATCAAGTTAGATCCGAGGAGAATGTGGCAGATTTATTTACTAAGTCTTTGCCTAAGTCCACGTTTGAAAAACATGTTAAAAGCATTGGTATGCTTAAGTTATCTGAGATCCCATGATTGTAGGAATCAGGGGGAGGTGCAGACTTGAGGGGGAGTCTGGCACATACATGTCATTTTCAAATGTGAAGGGTGCGTTGTACTCTTTTTCCCTTCGACCAAGGTTATTTTTTCCCACTGGGTTTTATTGTTACTTGGCAAGGTTTTTAATGAGACAACATGGAAAAACATCACCTAGTTGTGACCGGCACAAGGGGGAGTGTTGTAGGATAACATTATTATGTGCCTTGTCAAACTAGGACTCTTAGTATAGGTTATCCTTCTAGAATATGGATTAGATATTTCCTACATCAATATGGATTGTATCTTGTATTCCTCTATATATAGAGGCCCTTTAATCATTAATAAAGTTAATCCTATTCTGAGTATTCTCTACTATTACTTTGTTATTTACGTTTCCCTTAAACAATATTTTATTAATTTACGATAAATTAATATTTTATTAATTTATAAAGAATTTTCTGTTTTCAAAACAAAATATGTGCATGTATCTTATGAAAAGTCATAATCATGATTTATGTACTAGTCAAACTTTTTAATGAACATTAAAAATAAGAAGATATAAGAGTTTTAAAAATACACATACGTACATATTTCTAGAACTAGAAGATAAAGTGGTTTAGAACTTAATGCCGATGTATATACATAGAACATGATCTCTATATAAATAATCTATGAGACCCAAAATTATGTCATCTACTTCCTCCATATGCATTATGAATTTTTATGTACTTCTTTTTATGTATTTTAATAAGTTATTAATTTATATATTCGATGAATCCTAAGGAAAACTAGAAAAAGTTATCATCTTATGTATTAAGCGAAATTATTATTTTAATACAAAGGCTCGAGTCGTGACCTGAGTATTTTATTACCTAAGCGAGATTATTACTTTATCGAGATTTTACCTTAGCTAGCAATTTATGTGTTTGGACCGAATCTAAAAGTCTCATAAAACTATAAAACATAACCGAAGAAAACAATGAAGTTTACACATATTGGTTATGGTTGGTTCGGCCTTAGATTTTCTTATTAATTATTTTTTAGTTAATTATTGCTCTTGCATTTGTTTAAGATACTCCTCAAAATAATTGTAATCGTAATTATCTTTAAAATACATATTTATCTTTCTTTCAAAAAAAAAAAAAGGAAGTTTACACAGATAGTTGCTTTGCTGCGCTCGGATCGATGATGGATGATCGATGGTGAGATTCAATAAACTTCAATATAAAAATTGGTCAATTTTTGATTTTTCTGTCTCTCTCTTGGTCGATCACTCAGCAATTATTCACGCGCAGATAGGATACATTCTTTAAGATATTGTCCAACGTATCAAAATACATTATTAAGGTAAAATGACATAATAGCTATAGGAACATTCGAACACCTAAAAAAGAACATTAGCCACGCACAAAGAAATTGAGGACAAAGTGAGACACCATTTTGGATCACTATCTAGTAAACTGTCACAGTGTCACTTCTGCAAGTGAGTTCGAATGTTGTTTGTGGAGCTCCATATGCTGAGAATCAAAATGATAATACCTATAACGAAAGCCAAAATTCTCCAGGGGTTAGAAAACTTTTCACTCTTGAGTGAAGCCAACCATGTATATCGTCTCATATTGTAACGATCATTCACTTGCTTGCAAAGACCAACATAGTAGAACTTATTGTGCGGGATGTCCTTGTAAAGGTTGTTGAAGAACTTACAACCATCTTCATCACTCAGCCAGTTACCTATTACTTTTTCCTTGCAAAGTAATTCCATATCTTCCTTGGAAGAGATGAGGTTATCCATCAAGATAGCATATGATGTTATCTCGTTTGAATAACCATGATAGCATTGCTCAATTGCAATGAGGTTCCTGAATAATGTTTCAGATGACATTCCAACGTTTAGCTGTGGAATCGTAAGAATCCCATTCCTGCAACACCCGCCCTCTTTGAATCGGATGTCCATTATGCTCTCCTTTATGACGCTTTGGAATTTAATGTCTGCCTTTGAGAGAGCGGTCGCGGTATGCATTTGATGTTGAGCCGGGTCAAAGATAGCTTCATGAACAACTTTATTGTCGCTCTTGTCTTTGGTCGACGCAGTATGCATTTGATGTTCTTCTGCGTTGAATTTAGCTTCTTTTCCAGCTGCTTTATGTGCTCTCTCGTCTATGGTCTTTAATGGAATAATTATCGAAGCTCTTACAAGATCAAGTATGTGCAGAACATTAGCATCACAATGGCACTTATTTTTATGAAGATGCTTATTATAGGATGAGCAACTTTGCTTCAGTGATGGTAGTTTGTCAAAGGCTTTAAGGATGAGAATAGAGAGGGAGGGCTCACCAGGGTATATATCAAGGGTGAGACCATACAAAGTGTGGATAACAAACCAAGGTAGTTGATTCTCTAGGAGCAAAATGTCATGGCATAGGAAATGAAACATGCAATCCATGTTGAATACCGGGTCATCAAAGGCCCTGAGATTCGAATGGTTAGACTTCCGAAATAGTTGAATTAGGAAGCAACCGTCAACTATCATCATCTCGATGAAGTCTTCAGAGGAAATATGATCAAGTGGTTCCGCATAAAAACTGCGTGCGCGTTCCACAAACCCACCTTCATTCTTTTGATCTGAAAGATTAGTAACTTTTGTGGTCAACGCTTTCAAAGTTACATCCATGTGTGAGAGAATTTCATTCAAATAGCTCTTTTTCACTCGTTCCATGAGTTGAAAATCTTCCTTGCCTTTGCCTTCTTTGCCTTCCTCGCCTTCTTTAACTTCCTTGCCTTCTCCACCTTCCTCCTTGCCTCGCTTTCCTCGATAATGAAAAGGTCCGATTGAAACAACGTCTGGTGTATATGCTTCTGGGTTTTGTCTCCGGAGCACCTTAGGAACTCTGAAGATGCATCTCTTGCATTTCTTGTAGTCATCGACAATATCGATGACATGATCTCTAACAATTTTATCATTTGCAGCCATGAGTACTTTATAAGATCAATCCCAAACTAGTCGGTTCAATCTCCAGAAAATGCTGAAACAAGTTGCAATCAATGGATAACATATAATCAAATTACCTAGAAATTAAAACGAAATAAATAAATGAAATACAAAATGCATGCAATGCATGTAATCAAATAATCAATATTGTACCTGAGGGAGGGTGAGAGAGAACGTACTTTGCTGTAGATCAACGCTGAGAAGTGGAATGTGTAGAAGTTGATCAAGTTTGGGTTTATGGTTTTTACCAGTTCCTTTTAAAACAGATCTAGAGTGATATATATACGGGAATTGATAAGGTACATAAAATTGTTGTGAGTGCTTGTTGTTTATGTAGGCACTTAATATCAAAGTCAACACGCTAGCTAGGTCATTTGCTCATCAAGTTGATCAATTGTTTACTTGCAATAGCGATCGAAGACCTCGAAAGTGAGGACTCAATCAAAGTCTGCTTTTAATAGTTTCTAAGGTCATTTTGTTTTTGACAATTAGTCTTTTTTAATTCTCTAACCACCCTTAACAGTCAGTTAATTAAGTACTCTTCCTGGTCTGGCAGCTCCACCAGATAGTACTTTGGATCAGATGAGGACAATCGACAAGTCAGATTATTATTGGGTTGTAAGTGTACGAGCACATGTATGACGTACATTACGTATGAATGTGATCATCGTTGTTCAAATGTTAAGTTTGAAAGTCCAGTTCACACCAGTCTAACTTGTTAGCTTTGATCAAATTCTACTAATCTTAATTGTATGTAATTTTTAGACGGAGTTTCAACACAATGAAGCAAGCCTTCTTATTCTAGTGTTCTAATTGTTGTTTTAGGCCTTTCGCCTTCATTTGTACCAAATTAACCATAATAGTCTTTTTATCTTATTAATTTGTACAAAAATAGAATATGATTGCAAATACATCGAATAGTAATGACGTGGAAAGTAATGCAAGAAAACATAAATAAAAAAATATGGCATTAATTAAGTCGATGGTGTTAGAATGTGAAATGTTATGTCATATTGAAAAATTGAGACCTTACAAAAAAGTTTACAAGAGTTTGGACATCTCCACTAAAGTTGGATGCTCAATTTTTTTAATTTTTTTTATGAAATATTATAAGAGTGGGATAAATTTAGGATATTGTTATTAACACACCCTAAAGTGTTAATAACACACCCCTTCCTTTATGTCTTTTTCTTTCTTTAGTGTAAACACCCTATATATTTACACTTTAGGGGTGTACGTGTTATTAACACTTTAAGGTGTGTTAATAACAACACCCTAAATTTATTGCAAAACAAAAAAAATAAGAGAGGGGACTGAAACCAAAACCCCTCAATCAAAAACGCTATAAAAACCAAACAACTAAAGAAGCCACCCATTAGTAAGAATGAAATTTGGAAAACCTCATTACATCTCTATAAAAATAAGAATGAACAAACGCCGTAAGTGAATTCTACCAAATTAGATGCTAAAAGTACTTAAACACGCTATTGAATGCTTCGCGGTGTTTGCAAAATAAAACGGATATATATTTATCTTCTAAAAATATATAAATAAAATTAAGCGAATCTCACCTAATTTGTTGGTGGCTAGCTTATATAAAGACTTTCCTTTATAATGATAGTTATTACTAATCATAGAATGTAAATATATATGCATGAATGCATGATTGAATCAAAGTGACGTGGGGTTGTGATGCACGAGAGAACAAAATGATCACAAAGCAGGCATATGAAACCTAATTTTGTTTTTAGGGATAATTATAACTTTAGTCCCTGAACTATAACTCGTTCGACACTTTCGTCCCTGAAGTTTGAAATATATCACTTTCGTCCCTGAACTTCACACCAACTATCACTTTCGTCCCTGACCGGAACAAAATGGTGCAAAATCTATGCCAAAATGTTCGCAAGGATGAGAGGAGTAACTTTTATAACTGGAGCTAAGCTCGATTCGGCCTACAATTGGTCCAATTTAGCCCGAAAGCTTATGGTGGCCGGAATTTTAATCGTAAAATTCTCCGCCGTCCGGCGATGGTTTGGCCGGAATTTTAATCGTAAAATTCTCCGCCGCCACCAACCTCGCCTCAAGGAGGGCTTCAAAGCCCAATAGGTGTTGTCCTCCGATTTGGCCGGAATCGGAGGTGTATTCGATGAAAACCCTCGGCAGGGACGAAAGTGATATAGAATATTAAAGTTCAGGGACTAAAGTGATATATTTCAAACTTCAGGGATGAAAGTGTTGAATGGATCATAGTTCAGGGACTAAAAGTGATTTTTTCCCTTGTTTTTATATAAACGTAATTAGTTCGTACAATATAATCCAAATTAAGAAACTGTAGGAAAACGGCATAATGGCAAAGTACAATCAGTTAACGTGCTGTTTTTACCAGTTCAAAATTTACGGCTCTCCGTAAGAAGAACACCCACGTTCTGTGGACTTTCATTTCTTTCTTTTTTTACAAAGATGAAGGCCCCGGCCGCCCTTAAACCATAACTATTGATAAAATCGAATACAAGGGGGGACGTAAAGCCTAAACCCCAATACCAAAACAGCGAATAGAGAAAATCATGCGCTGATAGCGGGGGTCTCCATAAGATACATGTACTCAAACTCGAGCCGAAAAACAAAGAGTGCACAACCGGCTACTCTAATTGTTTTGAAGTAACAACTGCCAATAGAAGAAAGATAGCCTATGCATAGGCATAATAAACGGGTTAAAAGCTTAACTTCTTCGCAATGCAGCCAACCGAAACCATAGAAAAGTCTGAAGATCCTACTTTTCATTTCTTTGCTTGTGTATAAGTTTGGGCTTGAATGGATATTTTTGTTTTGTTATAAAAATAGTGTCAAGTGTGCTACCAGCCTACCATTCAAAGCCGGGAATTGTATATAGTAAAGCTCTCCCTTTTTTTCAGTTTTTTTTTTCACAAGTGGATGATCAAACGCTGGATCTCACGTTCACACCATCCAGCTCACTTTGCCTAAGAGCAAGTCCACCCATGTCCTTCTCCCATGGCACCAGCTGGGCAACACCCACGTGGTGACCCCATAATTGAAAAAAGCAAGTTCACCCATCAATAAACTCTCAAGGGAGTTTTCTCCCCAGCGTGTTCAAGCCCACCTTTGGGTTAACAAGTCCACCAAAAGGTGGCTTCAAAACAACCAGCTGCCACGCTGCCCGAGTGAGGGGAAGAAGTGACGTCAGCCATGTGACTAACAGACAATTAATCTCAGCCATTGAGATTAAGACTGTTGGGCAATCTAAAGGTGGGAAAAATATGCATGTTAGACACCAAAATTGATGATAAAACGGTAAGAAAAAAAAATAAAAATATATATTATTTTTCTATAAATACCAATCATATATTTTACTTCTCACACTAAAAAAAAATCTATTCTCATAGTGGTATAACCAAATTTCTTCCGGTGTTGAGGATGACGATAATTATGGAGTTATCTATGTCAATTAGTTTATTTTGTTTAAGTTAATTTGTTGTACTTTAACAATATTTTAATTAAGGTTGTTGGGTTTTCAAAATGTCCATCAATTATATTTATTTACACCACATATTAGTTAATTTTAAATTAAAAAAAAATAATTTAATAGTCAGTGAACAGTGTCCTAACCCAGTGACCCAGAAACAAACGAGTGGAAACAGAAGTCCAGTGGCAGTGAATAGTGTACTGACCTACTAACCCAGTGACCCAGTGACATCTGACATGTGACCCAACGGGTGAACTTGCTCTAACTGGTCTAGCCAGTTTTCACTAGACCAGAGTACCAGACTCATTGGGTGGATGATAATTGTTAACATAAGAAGGATTTTTTTTTACCAACTTGCAGAAAATTAACCAAAACGGAAGACCCAAACTGCATTTAAAGACTTTTTTAATAATATTATTACATGTCCAGTGTCTTAATTAATTTTATGAGCTTGCGAAAAAGTTCCTCGTTTAATTTAGGGTGAAAGTGATGATTTTGAGTTTTTGACTTTTCTCTTAATCCTGAACTACTTCCTAAAGCGAAATAGAGTCTTAGGTCCATGAAAGCTTATGCATGAACATAAATATATATCTTGGAAGAAAAATGCCCATTTCTGCACTTTTTTTTGTTGAAACAAGCAGAATCTTTATTAATCAATATAGGATTACAATCCTTAATATGAGCATCCTAAAAAGGAGCAGTACAGACCACACAAGTGGCCTAATCGATGAATCTAAACCTAGAACTCTAATCGATGATTCAAAACCTAAAACAATACATATACCGTGCATCACTGTTGTCAACAACCAACAGAAAAACTCCGGCAAGTATTGTCTTTGAGACCAATAAATCCAATCTAGCTCAAGGAGAACCCATGAAAAAAGAAAGTAAAACCACAATCTAAATTTGCACAACTGCTCATGCTTATTCTTAGACAGTAAATTAAAAAGACCCAAATCAAATAATCAAATTTGACCTAGGTTAAGCTTTAGCAGCGCCTCACCAGTAATAAGGTCGCCGACTTTGAACATCAAGGCTGATGAGCCGCTAAAATCAAGCATCCAAAACACACCTCGATCCCATATCTTGAATCCTTGGATCTGATTGACATCCAACAGAACCGACGACGATGAACAAAAAACCAGATCTAGGCGAGGTGTTAACCATCTCTGAGAGCCCACGAGACTCCCTGCAGAAGCATAACCACCAAAGGCTTGAAAAGAGTATGACGGACAAGCCGTCCTTGTGAGTGAGAGAGGCCAAGACCGTCCTCACCATAGGAAGCTGCACTAGCGAGCGCTGACAGCACTAGGATTTGTACGATGAAAAGTACAAAAGGAAGGCAGAGGCTAGAAGGATAGCACATGAATGTGCTATTGGATTTGATGCGCACATAGGTGCTACTGAGAAATCTCATAGAGCCCCACTTCTGCACTTCATATACCATTACTCAAGTTAATTTCTTTGGAAACAACTAGATTTTTTTGCAATTAATTACACATATAAAACTCGTACGTGTGTCTATCAATATGATCGAGGAGAAAAAATGTGTCATTTTTCGTTCATATATATGGGCGCATGCAAATCAACTTTAATTACTAGGCCTCTAGGAGTGTTTAAGATTCTGAAAAAATTAATTGTATGTTAACATATGTCATATATATATATATATATATTACAATTTTTTGGACTCAATTACTCGAATGAGAATCCATTTTATTTTAGTGATGTCTTTATCTATCTTAACGAAAAAAATTTCTTAGTTATCACATGAGTATCGAAGTAGCAAAATATTTCATGAAATAGAACATAAATGAGAAATGTTAATATATCACAACCTTATATCCAACAGAATTCATCACACTAACAAAATAATTAAATTGATAAGATATTAATCGGAACAATTTTTTTTTGGCACAAGAGTGTGGGATAAGAAAGGCAGCAAACCTCATTACCAACCCATGTTATTAGAGATTAAAAAGATACAGAAAGTGGGGGACGAAGCCAAAACCTTCATAATATAAACACAACAAGCAATGAAGAACAAACTAAAGTAAATGAAACTGAGTAAGACCTAAACGGTCACTATTACAAGTAAATCATTTCAGAAAGTAAATCAACTAAACACAAACGACATGTACAAGTGAGTCTCATTTCTGCATGAAGCTCCGGATGTTATTTGTGGTGGTCCATAGGTTGAGAGCAAGAAGGAGAATACCTATGAAAAAAGCAGCAACGGTCCATGGGTTAGAAAACTTTTCAGTCTTGAATGAAGCCACCCATGTATAGCCTCTGACTCTGTAACCTTTATTCACTTTCTCGCAGAGATCAGCATAATAAAAGTTGCTGTGCGGAATGCCCTTGTAAAGGTTGTTGAAAAACTTGCACACATCTTCATCACTCAGCCAATTACCTATTACTTTCGCCTTGCAAAGTAATTCCATATCTTCTTTGGAAGAGATGAGGTTGTCCATTAAGATGGCATAAGATGTTATTTCGTTTGAATAACCAGGGTAGCATTGCTCAATAGCAATGAGGTTCCTGAATAACGATTCGGACAACATTCCAACGTTTAGCTGTGGAATCGTAAGTACTCCATTAAAAATTCCATTCTTAAGTACTCGGCCCTCTTCAAATCCTATGTCCATTATGCTTTCCCTTTCAACTTTTCTGAATCTAATGCCTGCCTTTGAGAGAGCGGTCGCAGTGTGCATTTCATGTACTTCTGGATCGAAGATATCCTCTTGACGCACATTGTTTGCTCTCTTGTCTTTGATCATCAATGGAACAACAATCGAAGATCTTATCAGATCAAGTATGTGCAGAACATTAGCATCACCATGACAATTGTGTTTATGAAGTTGGTCTTTTAGTAGACGGCATTTATATGATTTGCAACTGTGCTTCAGTGAGGGTATTTTGGTGAAGGCTTCAAGGATTAGAATAGAGAGGGAGGAGTGATGACCTTGGCAATTTCCGAGGATAAGGTTATATAAACTCTCAAGAACAAACCAAGGTAGTTGATTCTCTAGTAGCAAAAGGTCATGGCATAGGAAATGGAACATGCAATCCATGTTGAATGTCGGGTCATCATCTTTCCTAAGATCCTCATACTTACACTTCCGAAATAGTTGAATTAGGAAGCAACCGTCAACTATCATCATCTTCATGAAGTCTTCGCGATCGGGGAAAAGATCAAGTGGTTCTGCATAAAACTCACGGGCGAGTTTCTCAAAAGCGACTTCATCCTTTTGAACTGAATGCTCAATAAGTTTTGCCTTCAACTCTTCCAAATTTTCACTCTTCATGCTCAAGAGAATTTCTTTCAAGTACTTCTCTTTCACTTGTTCCATGAGTTGAAATTCTTCGGATTCCTTTCCATCCTTGCCTTGCTCGCATTCTTTGCTTTCCTTGCTTCCCTTTCGGGGACGATGATGGAAAGGTCCAATTGAGACAACGTCAGGCGTATATGCGTCGAAGTTTTGTCTCCGGAGCACCTTGGGAACTTTGAAGATACATTTCTTGGTTTTCTTGCACATCTTGCAATCATGGACAACCATATCGATATAAGTTTGATCCGCCGCCATGAATGCTGAACAAGTTGCAAAGGAACATAATTAATCAAATTATCTAATAAAAATAAAGGTTAAAACAACAGAAATTTTTACATGCATGCATGTAATATTGTACCTGAGAGAGTGCTGATCGAGTCGAGCTCTGAGATATAGACTACATGAGAAGGGAGAATCTTAAGGGGTGCTGGAAAATTGTTATGACTACCTGTTCTTTTATAGTCCACTTGAATGCAAGTGGCTAATTAATTTAGTTTATCAGTTTAATTAATTAAACTCGCCGGCGATGACCTCGAGAGTCATGAATCATAGTCCGCTTCTAATAGTTTCTTTAATCCATTCGTTTTTGGCAAATTAATACTCTTTTTAATTGCATATATACCAAGCCTTATATAATTCATCTGCTGGCGGATCCATTCTTTTTAATACTAATTTTTATCATACGAGGACAATCAACAAGTCGAGAGTGTATTACTGTATTTTAACATCGTGTTAATGGTAAATTGTATACATAATCGAGTTCAAACAGGTTGTTGATACCTAAAAAGGCACAAAACATGTCTTTTTTATATTTTAGAGCTAATGAAAAAATACACATGCAACGTTTCACGAAAAAAGCGATAAAGTTATACATTATATCGTCATTCACCACGCATGTGGACCTAAGCCACAATCATGCTTCTGGGGCTTACATAAGTGGGTGTGGTGTGGAAGGTAACAGAAATACATAATGCTCATTCTTGGTTTAAACAATTGACGATTTCGGTCTTGGGGCCGAAATTCAAGTCCAATGGTTTAAACTGAAAATGAAATGGTGAATAAGAGAATTAAATCATCATTTTTAGGCCCAAAACCAATATCAGAAACTCAATTCTTTACCTTAAACACCCGGACACCATACATCAAACATCTTCCCTTCATTAAATATTCTCCACCTTATAATACAACTCTTTAATAATAATAATTATTATTATTATTACTATTATTATTATTATTTTATTATTACTATTTTATTATATAAAAGGGGAGAGAGGTTCAGACTCTCCATGATTCTTGTTCTCTTCACTCACACCCTCTCTATTCACTCACACCCTCTTAGCCTCTCTCACGCCTCACTCTCACCCTCACTCTTCATCTCTCACGCTCACTCCCTCTCTCACAGAAACTCCTCACTCGGCTTTCTCACATCTATCAATACCCAAACAATCTATCAAGCACCACCAACAAATAAGCCAACCCTCATTATTTACCCTAGCATCTCCCAAAAATCCCTTTCTCTAAAAACCCCCCACAAATCATCCGATTCTCAATCACTGCTATATATGTATTTTCAGCTCTCACACCATGTTTACAATGTTTTGCTCTTTTGTGGAATCACGTACCGAAATCACTAATTTTGGGTCTAGTCATGGAATAATAAAAAAAGACCCTCAACACAGGTCTAGGTAGTTAGCTAATTTAATCATAATTATTTAAAGCTTTGCAAAACATGTATGTTGTCTATACATATGAATATATGATGATGAATATATATGGTCAAGTACTACGAGAACATATGCATGAGTTTTATTTTTATTATTATTTTTACGCGCACACACACCCCCACCTTATCTTATCCATGATCTCTCTTGAGACAAATTTGATGTCAAGCCACTACACCAACCAACTCAAATGCATAAGTTTTATTGACCAACAAGAGTCTTCTTATTCTATTTTGTTAGTACATAAATATCAATTCATCGGACTCCATTCACTCCAATTAGTTTTCCGGTTTCAAGGAATCTTCACAAAGCCGTCATTAATAATAGAATTGTCTTGGTGTGCATTAGTTGAGTTTCGAGTTTTCAACGTCCTGGCTATAGATACATAGAAGCTACACATCATAAATAATTCAGTCGTTAATTTATCTGATTCAGTTTGGTCCTACTAATTGCACCATGCATGTAAGCACGTAATCTCATCTACAAAGAGTTGCATCAATCTGTCCAAGAATTCATTTACCGTACATTATGTATCAACACCACAATAACAATAAATTTTGTGGTTATATCTGTAAGTAGGTGTATGACAGACAAACATCTCAATACTGTAGAAGTTTCCTACAGTAACTGAATAATATACTTTTGATATCATTTATATTTATGTATATTTATATATACACTTTATATTTTTAGGTAGATTGATTTTGTTTTGGAGTTTTGTTTGTTCTCTTTCTTTTTTGACTTTTTTTTTAATGGTAAGGTTACATATATGTTTTTTTTTTAAATAAGAACATAGAGTATTAAATATAAAAATAAATAATCTCTCTAAGGGAAAGAGATCAAAGAAAATAAAATATAGTAATAAACAGAACTTACAGTAGCTAGGTAGTTACAGCACATAGGCACCAACCAGTTTTGAAGCATAGCAGGGGCGCCATGGAGCGTATTCAAGGCAGCAAGTACTAAGCAATTTGTACTTGACGTCCTCCAAGGACAAGGGCTCGTCATGGTCGTCGTGGGTGGTAATTACTTGATATTCATATGTTATGACAGCAACTCTCACCTTCTCATAATAATCTTCACAACAGTTCCGTTTGGGACGGGAGAGAGCAAGTCCGAATTTTTGACCTTGTATATGAAAAAGACGACATCCCATCTCACCAAAATCAAGAGCCATTTGCGGCAGCGGCACAGATTTCATAGGTTTCAAAGAATCACAGTCATGTGACACGAGGAAGACTTGTAGATTAATTGGGTTTTCCCTTCTCAACATTATAGGAGAACATTAGGAAACCCCTATCCCTATCAGGATGCAACTTGAGAAATAATATTTGGGCACGCCCAAGACTGGGAATACAGTCTCCCAAATCGGAGTTTAACTGTGTCCATCCTTTTTCCGGGTGGCTCACATCAAAGCGGGAAACTCCAACTCCGGGATGATTTATAACCCAGATTAAAATGTTGGTGCCCGCAACTGCAAAAGTGAACTGAGGGTCTCGTATAATACCAGCAGAAAGTTTGGGATCGGTTGGAGGCACATCCAGAGGCAGCCATTTCCCTTCTCCGTCCCCTTGTTTGTCATCGAATACCTCGAAAAACTCACACATGTTACAGTACAATGAGTGTATTGTAAATAAATATCCAGGACCGAAACGATAGATTTTGCCGTCCACCTCTACCAGGAAGGGACTATTCTTAATCATTAGCAAGGGCTTGTATGCTCGTCTTGGACGTACAGTTGGATCTCTCGGTGTCTGAAACCCATAAACGTGGCTTAGATTTACGAGTTGCTGGGATAGCATGCCGCCGAAGAGAACAATTTTGGAGCCCTCGATGACAGTGGATCTCACAGAGCAGGGAACACGCGTAATCGGGCCCCTTCTAATAGCCACTAGCTTTAGCTCGAATATATTCTTCTCATCATCCTCATCCACTTGGTCTAGCTCTAGTTCATCATCATCATCAAAATCAGAATCATCAGACTCAGAATCTAGTAAATCGAGGCGGCGAATAGCTGGAGGTGGAGGTGGAGGTGGTGCTAGCACATGGCTCAATCTTACAGATTGAATACTGTGAGTAAATTTAGACTCAAGATCCTCGAAACATAGGTACAGGGACTTGTCAATCTCTTTCTCCTCCGCCGCTGCGCGCCAAACTAGTTCTAGTAGAATAATTTCTTCTGATTATTAGATCTGAAGAAAACCTCTTCCTCATCTCCGACGACATCAAAGTATCCGCCGCTGCTTTTCTGATTACATCCATACCCCGCCGCCCCATCGCCGCCGACACCACTCGCATCATCCCTAATCTTTTCTAACTAGGGTTTATTGTTTCGAAACGTTTCTTCTTTTTCTTTTCGGTAAGGTTACATATATGTTCCCCCCTCTCGAATTCATTGTTTTTTTATTATAAATAAATTTTTGGGATGATAGATGACAATTTGTCAAAAAAAAAATTATATATTTTTAGGCTTTTTTTTTTAACAATATATTTGTAGGCTTTTTACAAGAGACAAAGAAAAATATATGTACGAATTCTAGTAAATATGAACAAATGAATCTGTGTGACTGTGTTGTAACATGCAGTAAAATTTTAGTGGATTGCTACTGCATGACAGTAGTATGAAGTATGAACCGTGAAAGAAACAAAAGAACTGTAATTAATTTTGAGAATAGATTGTTTCTGCGCGCATTATGGTAATTATACAAACTTGGAATCTTAAGATTCCGTAGAACCACATAAATCAAACTATAAAAATACATTGCTAAGATAATTAAGATGAACAAATAATTCCAGGAAGTAAATCGATCAACTAACAGAAATGACACTCAAGAGGAGAAAAACCATTGTGGATCATATCTTCAATAGGGGTGGAACTCACTTGTAAAATCTTATTTCTGCATGAAGGTCCGAATGTTATTTGTGGAGGTCCATAGGCTAAGACCCAGAAGTATAATAGCTATGAAAAAAGCGGTAATTTTCCAAGGATTAGAGAACTTTTCAATCTTCAATGAAGCCAGGTATGTGTGCCATTTGATTTTGTAATGATGGTTCACTTTCTCGCAGAGATCAACATAGTAGAACTTGTTGTGCGGAATGCCCTTGTAAAGGTTGTTGAAGAACTTGCAACCATCTTCCTCGCTCAGAAACCCCATTTCCTTCTCCAATATCATCATAACCCCCCATTTAAAACTCCACAAACTCGATAATTCCCCAACACCCTAAAGAGATAATTCCTCACTATAAATACTATTCCACTACCGTGGGACTCTCATTCATCTGATTACTATTACTCTCTACTAAAACTATCACTCATTTACATCAGGTCTTTGCGGTACCCCCTCAATCTCGAGCTACTTTCCCTACATCCCCCCACGATCGATCTACTCCCTCCGTCAAACACTTGTGGTGAGAGGAAGCTTCGTGACTCGAGGAGGACTATCTCGAGAATGATTGACTTGAGGAAAACTGGCTCGAGAAAGATTGGTTTGCGTCCGTGCTTGTCAAGTACCAAATGGAGGGAGATTATAGATTGTTGGGTAATCTCTCTCCGGAATTTTTCGACACCAACACTCAGCCAGTTACCTATCACTTTTTGCTTGCAAAGTAATTCCATGTCTTCATTGGAAGAGATGAGGTTATCCATTAAGATGGCATAAGATGTGATTTCGTTCGAATAGCCATTGTAGCATTGCTCAAAGGCGATGAGGTTCCTGAACAATGATTCAGCTAACGTTCCTATGTTTAGCTGTGGAAAAGTCAAAACTCCACCTTCGAATTGTATGTCCATTATGCTATCACTTTTGACGCCTTTGAATTTAATGCCGGCCTTTGAGAGAGCCGTCGCAGTATGCATCTCATGTATTTCTGGGTCGAACATAGCCTCATGAACTTGTTTTCCCGTCCGGTCTTTGACCTTTGATGGAATAATGATCGAAGATCTTACCAGATCAAGTATGTGCAAAACATTATCACCATCGTGACCATGGCATGAACTAAGATGTTCTTTATAGGAATTGCAACTGTGCTTCAGTGATGGTAGTGTGATGAAGGCTTCAAGGATGAGAAAAGCGAGGGAGGGCTGATGACGGCGGCAATTGCCAAGGATAAGGCTGTATAAACTCTCGAGCACAAACCAAGGTAGTTGATTTTCTAGGAGCAAAAGGTCATGGCATAGAAAATGAAACATGCAATCCATGTTGAATACCGGGTCATCAGTATCCCTAAGTGTATGATCATTACACTTCCGAAATAGTTGAATGAGGAAGCAACCGTCAACTATAATCATCTCGATGAATTCTTCAGGGAGAATATCGAGTGGCTCTGCATAAAAACCGCGGGCACGTTGCTCAAACCCAATAGTGCCTTCATTCTTTTGATCTGCAAGCTCAATAACTTTTTCTTTCAACTCTTTCATAGTTGAAATCTTCATGCCTAAGAGAACATCATTCAAATAGCTCTGTTTCACTCGTTCCATGAGTTGAAATTCTCCTTCATTGTCTTCCTTGCCTTCCTTGCATTTCTTGCATAACTTGCACTCCTTGCACTCCTTGCGCTCCTTGCGCTCCTTGCATTCATCGCATTCTTTGCCTTTCTTGCTTCCTTTTGTGGAACGATGAAAAGGTCCGATTGAGACAACGTCAGGCTTATATGCCTCAGAGTTTTGTCTCCGCAGCACCTTAGGAACTTTGAAGATGCATTTCTTGCATAATTTCTTGCATTTCTTGCAATCATGGAATTCCATATCAATAGAAGTATGATGAACGGCCATGATGAGTTCTGAATTGACAAGTTGCATGCAATTAAGTCAGTATAATTCATTAAGTTAAATAAAAAAATAATTGGAATTTCACTTTTATATGCAATATTGTACCTGCTGTCTGCTGAGGGAGGACTGAGTCGGTTAAAGCTCAAAATGGTAGTAGATCGATAAAGAGTTCAAGACGGAGAAGGCAGAATATTTGTAGAGATAAATCAAGTTTAATTTGGGAGGATTAATTTTTGCAGCAAATTAATACGTCTTGAAAACTAAAATGAAACCGAAACTGTAAGGGAATTAAGGGATGCAGAAAATTGCTCTAACCACCTGTTCTTTTATAGTCGACATGCACACATTATACTGATCGATCAAGTTGATCAGTTGTCGTACTCACTACTCAGATGGCGATCACCTCGAGACTCATAACTCAAAGTCCGCTTCTAATAGTTTCTTAATATAATTCATTCGTCTTCGAACAATTAATACTCTTTTTAATTGCATATACCAACCCTTAATCGAAAGGAATATGATCATCCTCGTCTTTATAATCAAGTTCACACCGGTCTAAGTTGTCAGCTAATTTGATCAAATTTTTAAAGCATTTGCAAAACATGTATTATGTCCGTACATAAGATAGACGTATAGGGTCAAGTAGTTTCCTTTTATCAAAAAATAAACATATGCATGAGATTTATAGCTAGACCAAAAAGTCCTTTTATTTTATTTGTTATTGCTCCTCAGACTTCCAAGTAGTTTCCTCCGAGGTCTTCGCTAGTGATCCATTTCAACAACCGGACCTTATTCATCCTCATCCATCTATACGCACTCTGGTTATTCCCATGACCATGAGTTTGCATTGAGTGAGAAAAATAGAAAGAGCTTTCTCATTCAATGCATGAGATAGGTAAATGGGTATCATTACTTGAAAACTTGGACAAAAAGATCAAACTTTAATTTTTTGCCATGCACCTAGGAATAAATAATGGCCTGACGCAATCAACCATATACCAAACTGTATTAATAACGGCAAACTCAATTAAGCAGAGAGGGATACCAATCATACCATTACTCATGAATAAGGAAAAACATAAGTCATTGACACCATATTGACATAACAATTGCAGACTGTTAAGGCCAACAAGATAACTTAAAGTAGTAGTAATTCAACACAAAATACTACCAACAGCGCCAGCTTTGTTATACTTAGTTCCAAAAATGGAAGCATACTTCCAGGTCACAAGTAGAAGGGAATCACACTAAGAAACTGGTCCTAGATAATCAGCATGTAAGCCAACCAATGCCTGAAATTCCCTTTCCGCTTCAAGCCACTTGGCTCCAATGACAATGAAACGTAGCGTGACACCTTTTCCGATCTTAGACATCTTGTCGTTCATGAAGATAGGATTCTCCCCTGGCACATAATTGTAATCTGGCATTTTTGAAGAAGAGAGATATACATTCTCAATTGGACCGCATCTCAATATAACTCCCTGCTTCAGAACTTTGTGCACTAATCCCTCTAAGATCTCTCCTCTGAAAAGCTTAAAGGAGATGGCGCTAAAGGTAACTGGAAAAAGCACATCCCCAGTATGCTGCCTGACTTTTCCCTCTCCTATTTTCTCCACAGTTGTGAGAGCAAGAAGGTATCCGAGATCCTTGGTGGCTTTTCTCTTAGAAAACTCATCCAGCAGCCGGACAACAATTGCCTTTTGGAGCATCAATCCCTTCGCATCCAAGCTTTCAGCAGGAATTACAACATTCCACTGCAACTCAGTTTTGAGAAACATTGTTTTTCTGTTTACCTGCCAGAAAATAAATAATGAAGCAGCAACCAATTGTACATTAGATGTGATCCCTGTATTCTCAAAAAGTGTACTTGTTTGTCCAGTGTAGGCCAAACCATTTGCATAGATCAAGAGCCAAAACAAGATTGTTCACAGAGACAAATAACTACTTTTAACATCCTCCTGAGCTAACCCTTTTACTTAATTTACAATTTAGCTTTTACAAAGTTAGGCAGGAGAACGGTTTAGTTTTACTTTATTACCAAAATCTATTAGTGATTCATTACTATGAAGTTGCCATATGAAAAGCTAGCTTAAATTAGAAGAAAGGCAGCAGTACACATCCAAACAAAACGTATTCAAAGATTAACAAGAAGGTATGAACAAGAACTATGACACGCACGCTGACATTAACAAGAACTATCAACCATCGAGAAGCAAGTGAAACCCAACCTCAATAAAGCTAACTATTTAATGTCAGGGAAAAAACAAATCCCCTGAAAGATTCTTCAAAACAATAAATCCTTGATAAAAAAGTGCCGGTGTCCGTCACTAGTCACTGTTAGTCCCTTAGTCGCACAGAAGCAACAAAATGGATTATGTAATAGCCTAGACCATAATCCCCAATTTCTCATTCCCTCGTGATCTTACTATACCCATTTCTAAGGCAAAAGAAGTTCGGTCACCACAAATAGCTGTTCAATTTCTTTATATTCTCTTCAAGCCTCCCAAGTTTCAGTACAAACCCTACTCTTTCGCCAGTCAAACACGTCCACATTACCGAAGCCACAGAAACCCATACTCAAACACTACGCAAATTTCACTAACTCGACTCTAACAACAGACCAAATTCAGAAACCACAACACCACATATAGCTTTTCCATTTCTTCAAATCCCCTTCCACCCTCTCAATTTACATGCGTAAAGAATCAATCTTTGGTGAGTGAGACACAGCCGATTTTAACTAACACAAACCACATATACTCAAAGCACAAAGGAAGCAAATTTCATCCACTGAACTCTAACAATAGACCAAATTCACAAACCCAAATCAAATTGCTCAAGTTATATGAAACAGGACTAACCAAACAATGAAGTAGAGAAGCACAAATACGAAATATCAGGGTTTGCAGAACATGTAAGCAAAAGGTATAACCTTTGAGAAATGCAAGCTTACCCTGAGACAGAGCCGAAGAGTCACGAACACGTGGAGCCTATTAGACCCGGTCGAGCTGATGAAGAAGCTCCAATTGACTCACTGAGTCGATTGCCTCGGTCCTCCAGCTGGGTAAAGCACACTGCTGTGGGAGTCGGTGTGAGAAAAGAGATGACCTTTTTGTTTGTTTTTGGTATGCGTTTTGATTCTTATTGATTCTACAATTCTACCCTCCTACATCAACGGTTAATATAAAGCCATCTAGAGGATTCAAAATCCAATTACTCCGTTAACTCTTGGCCAAACAGAAAAAATTACTCCGTTAACTTTTTTTATTTTAACATTTTTTTTCTTTTTTCTAAACCCCAAAATTTTCTTTTTATTTCCTTTTTCTTTTCTTGAAAAAAATTGAGTCTCTTTAAATAATCAATCTTGACTCGGTTTTAGATTGCATCTAAAACCACCAAAAACGTTTCTAACTTGTTTTGCCAAATAATTTCAAAAGTATTTTGGTGTGGAAAATGTTTGAGATCCCAAATATTTATACCAAAATCATATCCCAAATGACATGGCATGTGCTACATATCACTTCTAATCTACTAATTTCCTACTTGTTAATAACATGGATATTTTGATTCATTTAATTTTAAAAGTATTTTCTAAAACAAAAAATAATAATGAGAACCCAACCTTCTGATGAACAAACATTACCAAGAGATAGATCACGTCATTCACAACATGAAATTAATTAGGATTCATGAACTAGATCATTCCCTAAGATGTTATAAAAAGCATGAAAAAAAAAGTTAGTAAACTATTTCTATTATTATTGATGAGGAGCCTAAATGAAGGAGAAGAGTTTCTTGATTGATTAAGCTCTCTTGAAAGGCTTCAGGTTTCAGCGTTAGTGGTTTGTGGGTACCGGATATAAGGCATAATTGATGAATTATGGAGATATATATAGAATGATTCTCCAATAAGGATCTCCTTATTGTAGAAGGATTATATATATATATATATATATATATATTTATGCAACTCAAGAAAATAGAAAAGGGATTGGATACATATCAAGATTGAATTGCCATGTAAGTTAGATGAGCAAAATGGTGATGAAGAAAGATTATGATTTCAAGAGAAGCTTAGCAAAATTCATGGGACTTGTGAATTAGGGTTTCAATTGTTTTGTTTTGTTTTTTAGAGTTTCAATTCTTTTGTTTTATTTTGTTGTGTTTTTTTTAAGAAATTCAAAAAATCATGTCACTAATTTTTTGAACCAAAAGTGTTGATGTGGCATTAACCACATCATTTGGTAAAAAAATTTGGAATATGTAGCAGTGTAGCACCATTTTTGAAGAAGCACTTTGTATGTGCTTAACACTTCAAGTGCTTTTACATATAACATTTGAAATTTTATAAAGTCACCACTTTCAATAAAGGCATTTTGTAACAAAAGCACTTCTAGAAAAGCAATCCTAAATAAAGCCGTAGTTTATTGTCCGGAACAAAAAAATAACAAAACAAGACCGTAGGTTTTTTTTTTGGGTCAATAAACAAGACCGTAGGTTGTGTATAAGTTTCTAACACATTCCATGCCTTCTTGTACTGCTCACAAACAGAAAAGGCAGTCCAACCGATATATATAACCCGAAGACAAATGATAAATGTCATTAAACTAAGCGCAACAAATGATTTCGAAAACCCAAATCCACAACACAGAGAATTTAGATCTCATGTCTCATAAGCATCTTAAACTCTTAAAGAAAGGTAGACTGAATTCATATTCCTAAGTCCTAACATTTAAATTTACAGAAGCCTTCATATAGTTTGAATAGTTACAAATCTGATTCATGAGGACCACAAACAGGGCCAAGAGAATCACCAACTATACTAACAACCATCACAAACTCCTTCCTCATCTCTCTACTCTTCTCTATCCATTTGGCGTAAAGCACCCTGAACCGAACCACAACTTCTTTGTCTATCTTTGCAAGGTCATCCCTCAAGAAGAATGGATTTTTCTCATTGACATAGTGATAATTTGGCATTTTTCGAGCAGACAGAAACGCATAGTTAAGAGGTCCGCATCTAATGAACACCCCGAGGTTATGCACATCACGAACGACTCCCTCCAAAATCTCTCCCTGGCAAGGTATGAACGTGTGACAAATAAAAGCTACAGGGAATAACATCTTTCTTGAGTCGTCTGAAATCTGCCCTTTTCCAATCTTCTTTAAGGCTGTGACTTTAAGGAAGTAACCATGATCCTTGCTGGCCTTCTCGCTCAACAAGTCCTCCAAAAGCTGTGTTGTTATAACGGATCTCGAAGTAACCAGACTGTCTTTGTCTAGCTTTTCAGCAAGGACAACCACATCCCTGACCAGTTCCACTTCAGAAAACATGTCCAGATCTACTTCACAAGATAACCAAAAAAAACAAGATTATCAACAGAGTTTGGCCAAATCCATCAACCAGCGATTTTAGAACACACAAGGTCGGAAAGTAAAATCCCAAATATATTGAGTAACACCAATCAGACTCAATTATTGTCATGAACTTTTCCATATAAATGTTAACAGTTAAATAAAAGGCTTTTAAATTTCTCTAACCAACAAAGCAGCATTCTCCCCCTCCCCAAAAACAAACCATGAAGCTGCAACCGCAATAATAACATGCTAGCAAACAATGCAGTGTGCAATTAGAAATTAGAATTTTCTAATCAACCAAATAAGTCTGAGAAATGAAATTTTTAAGTGAACACCTGTGACCTTCCCGTGGTGTCAAAAGTCAACTCACAAATTGGAGAAATTATATATATCACACATTCACACTGGTAGTATATGATATTAAAAGTGTGGTGCTTCCACAGCCATATGCTGTTCTTCCCCAATTTTGGTTCTAATTCATCCACACTTTTATCACATTTTGCCATTAATTCAATTTTACTCACACTTTACAACAGACCAATTCACAAAGAACCACACAAGCCCTCTGTATCTCACCCTTAAAGAATGCCTCTACATCAATTCTTAAGAATACTTTCCTTCCTCGTTGGCACTGCTAGCCAGTAGTCGAACAAGAAACGACTCAGTTTGTTTACTATCATTTCTTTAATTCATTTCAGTTATATATACATATAGTTGTTTAAACAATACCAGTTATTATAATTCTATTTGGAATTTCAATTCTACATGAGCAGGACAGTGGAAACCAAAATCCTAGGGTCCAATTAATCCTTCAAATCCAGACAACCATTTAACTTGTGTGATCTATATATATCATCTCTTATTAAGCTTCAATATTCTCTGCAAGTTCATCATCTCTCATATCTTCTAGACTTATAAGTGTATGAAATATGAGAAATGATGAATTTGATGATACACTTATCAAGCATAGTTCAAATAAAGCATTATTTAAGAATTAAAGTCATTGAACTCGAAACACATAAACAAAGAGCTTAACAATACTCGAAAGCACCAGACTTTAACCTCAAAGAAACAAAATTTCAAGGATACGAGACAATAGAACAAATCTGATAAGATTAGAATTTGTGAAATATAACAAAAGAGGGATCAAGAGAAAGAACCTGGTTAGAAAGAACCTGGTTACAATTGGAGGGAAACCCAACAGAGAAAATCTACTGGGGCTCTGACAGAGATCCACCGGGGAATGAAGAGAAGGAGGTTTTGGGTTTCGCAATCTGGATGAGAGAGTGAAAGACAACGCAGCACCTGTTGAGCAGTTTAGTTCCTTTTCAAGATGTTTTTTTTTTCTTTCTATTTTTTGGGGACAATGAGAATTTTCAAGCTGTTTTCAATTCTATTACTACCCTCGACGTGGGTGTCAATTGATTTTTTTATCTCCACTGCTATAAATGAAAGCAAAATGTTTGGTGTCAAAAACTTCATCAAAATTATGAAACACTTCATAAAAAAATATTATGGTAAAAAGTATAAAAACATAAATATGAAAAAAAATTTGAAAAGATTGGTGATAAAGAAATTTTCACGTTCTTATATTTTCATCAATAACACGTGCATTGTACGGGTACAAGGCTAGTATATATAAAACAAAAGAAAAGTAGAAGACACAATTTTTTTTTAAAATAAGAAGAAATATTTCTTCAGGAAAACTAGGCCATTAGGGCTAAGATGTGGGTATTTTTTTTGTCCTAAATAATGGAAACTGCTTGGCAGTTTTTATGTACTTTTTGTTTTAATTTGATCATATTTAGAGTTTTACACTTTTACCACTTCAACCTCATTTAATATAGCACTTGTCCAAGAAAATTAGGGTAAGGAGTGGCTTTGTTTTGGTCCTAAAATAATGGAAATTGCTTGGCATTTTTCATTTTTTCTTTGTTTTAGTTTTATCATATATAGAGTTTTACCACTTCAACCTCATTTAATAAAACACTTCTCTTTTAGAATATTGAATAGAAAGGGGCATTTTGGGACTTCTAAAAATTTAACCATCTAAAGGTTGTTTGCTTAATTAATATTGTTTGATTTTTAAGCAATTGTCTTGAAAATATTTGAGGGGAATGAATGTTGTATTCAACAACTAATTAAATCAGTCAATTTAGAGTATTACAATTATAAATTTAAAATCGAGTTAACTTTCAGTGCGTTTTCTCTCTCTCTCTAGCTATGTTAAGATTTGACATTGCAAGCACAGACGACGGTGTTGTCTAGGATTTTGATGGCAACTCTGATTTCTCTCTTAGATCCTTGTTGGTCATACGTTCGAGCTAATATATCTCTCTCTCTCTCTCTCTCTCTCTCTCCCCCCCTCCCTCCCTCCTTTGGGGATATCCCTGGTTTGGTGATGCAGTGCTCAACCTTTCAAGGCCCAATTGGGGGCATGTCTTTGATCTTTTCGGGTCTCTCCTTTGTGCTTTCATCATTTCCTCCTCTTGCCGTTAAGGCCGGTTGGTCTAAAAGGGAGGTAGACCACCTCTGGTGGTTTGAGCGATGGTGGTATGATTAGTTGTTTTCATTTTGATACTGATTTTGCTTAATTAATAATGATTTATAAGGAATTTGCACACTCAAATCTTCATATCCGAGTCTTGATTATTATAATTACAGGTCCTAAAAGTCGTGTGTTGAGCATAAGATTCAAAAATAATTAAAATACTAGACTCGAAACATCAGGCTTGAGTAACTAAAATGAAACTTGAGGCTCACTTTAGATTCTAAAAGAAATGTAAAATTATATGTAAAATGGATATTATTTACAAAATAAAGATAATCATAATCGTAAGTAATAGAGAAATTATAGGTTAGATGGGTTAGAAAATTGTGTATAATAAATATGCATGGCCGGGTTAGATAGATAACATTTATAAAAAATAAAAAATAAATAAAAAAGACTAAATTCTGGTTATTACCCCGTACTTTAGGGGTTTGATTATTTCGGTCCTTGAACTTCTAATTTCATCAAAATGATGTATTTACTCTCAATTCTCATCCAATATGTTCATTTAGGACACATGTCAGGATCATTTTGATGAAATTAAAAGTTCAAGGACTGAACTGATTAAACCCATAAAGTCCAATCTTATGAGTCTCTTTTATACAGAAGTAGGGTTTACATAATAAGTACACAAACTAATGAGATATTACATGTAAGCCCATATCTAATAATGTAGACCGTCACGTAAGAATTAATTTTTACAACAATTTGATATTTCTTAAAAAATAAAATTAACAAATATATGACCCATATTAAATTTATTGTGTATTTATGCACTACCATGTAGTCGAATTGAACTAAGGCAGTAACTTGCCCATCACATATTAAAATTCGAGTCATACACTCCTTATATTTTTCGAATAGTTTAGGTCAAAAAATTATATGGTATGATAAAAATAAAAAATTGCTAGCATTCATCTTACGGGTACCCTACACGTACCCGCGCGTTGTTATAGACTTATAGATCTAGAGAATTTGATACAGCTACTGAAACGAAAGAGTTTTGGCATATATATGACTTCTCAAATTAGGTGTCCAATCATTTGTTGATCTATTAAGTCAACTAATTCATGTTATGGAGAAACGACAGACTGAGAAGAAAACAGGTCCCCCTCGTCGCAACTGACTGAGTATTCTCACGTACCGAGTGATTGAGCATTCTCTTTGACCAAAACGATGATAGTTGACCACGTGTTAAATGCATTTTTTAAGGAGAGAAAAACCCAGTTGGTGAAGACAGTTGGCTATGCCTATATGTATATATTAAGTGCCCAGCAAACTGAATTTGAAATTCCCGCACAACGCGCGCAGAATAGAGAAACCAGGAGAAAGAAGATGGACCAGTTTATTCTAGAGGTATTGGAGGGTGATTTTTTATGGAACGAGAATCCTCCAGTACTGCATCAAACCGCTTTTGTGCCCTACAATCCTGAAGCTGAGTTAGGCCAGCCTCCTTCTGGGTCAAATTCCATGAACATGAACAAGAGGATGGTACAGTTCTTGAGGAAAAGTAGTCCACCTTCGACGGCTAGGATCGAAACCGGAGAGAACGCGAACAGTAAGGTAAAGGGTTTTTGCCACATGATGAATGAGCGAATGAGGAGGGAGAAGCAGAAGCAGAGCTACTTAGCCCTCCATTCTTTGCTGCCCAATGGAACCAAGGTAACCAACTACTCAAACTCCCTGGAAAATGATTGAGCATTAATTTCGAGAGCAAAATCAATATTTTGGGTTGTTTGTTTGCAGAGTGATAAGAATTGGATTGTGCAAATGGCGACCACGAACATTCAGCAGCTGCAGAGGTGCAAGGAGGAGCTGAGAAAGCGAAACATGGAGCTCGAATCCATTCTGGGCAAGGATGGATCAGTGAAGTGGAGCAAGCTCAGATTGAGGGTTGCCAATCCTACTTCAGGGGTTGATTCTATGCTGGAGGTTCTTAAGTGCTTGCAAAGTTTGGGTTTGACGACCAGAAATATTCAATCTAGTTTCTCTGCCCATGAGTTTTCTGTAGAAATAGAATTTGAAAACAAGGTCGTCTGATCGTCTCATCTCTTTTTCTCCACACACACACGCACAAGCACAACCCATTTATATAGTAGCTTAATTCACATATATTTTCTGTTTTTGTTTTCTTGGCCGGTACTTTTCTTTGTAGTGATCGATAGAACAAAATGAAAGAGATTGAACGAAATGAAATGGTAACATATGATAGGAACTCGATCGAGAATTAGAATTAGAATTAGAATTAGAATTTAGAAGTCATTCTCTCTCCTTAGATTTAGGAGCTCCTAGCGATTTTATCTATTTCCAAAGCGTAGTATGGAGCAAAGTTTGAGCTTCTCCCTGAATTTTGACTATGATGCTCAAATAAAGAGTACATCGAAAATGTTCTTAATTATATATAGTAAAAACTAAAATCCAAAAATTTCAAATGCTACCTACTTCCTTATTTTATTTGGGTAGCACCTCGTGCTCAATTAGAGTATTATAATAGGTATCAGGTATGTCGATCGAGCTTGACTATGTAGATACCATATTTATGTCTTGGCATGGCCAAGAATGACAACGTACGTCGACATTTCGAAGAATGGTTTGTGCATGGATAGATATATTGCAAGAGAACAAGTCTTAATCCCAATTGAATATAGCTAGCTAATTAAAAAAATGCACACCAACTAGGTCCTCCTTCACTCGATATATATAGAATACTAAAAGTCTCTTTCAATGTTGACAGATGGGAGCCGCAGTGGTAGAAACCGCAATGCAAGAAACACTATATGAAGTTGAGAGGAAACTTCTTTGTTCATTTCCAGGAAGGTAAAGGGGAGGAGGAACATTGTGCTGGACTGCTGGGGCAGCTTCATATGTCCCCCTTTCTGTTAAGGGTATTTTGGAAATTACAATTAGTATAGACGTACACTTCACTCTTTATTGTAGCATTTTTCGGTGTACTACTTTCTTTTTAAATAAATTTTCCTCCCATTGGAGGATTTCACCAATAAAAAAATTTCAAAGCCACGAATTTGACTAGACTAGTGTCTACATATTGTCAAGCTCGATCGACATACCTGATACCTATTATAATACTCGAATTGAGCACGAGGTGGATACTTGAAATTTCCAACCATGCATATTTTTTTTTTTTCAAACCTTTTTTTTTTTTCCCACAACCCCCAACAACCACAACCCCACCACACCCACCCACCCCACCCAACCACACCCAACAAACCCAACCACAACCACCAACCACCACACCACCACAACCACCACAACCACCCCCACCCCCCCCCACCCCCCATCCCACCAACCACACCCCACCCCACACTTTTAACCCTAATATATACTTTAATAAAAATAAAAAAAATTATATTATTACACAGAATATAATTTAACTCATATAATAAATATTATTTAAAACAAAAACACAACCCATAAAACAAAATAAATTTTACTTTAAATTACTAATCCCATACATCTAAAAAATTTCAAAAAACATAACACATAATAAACCCTTCAAATTTAAAACTAAATTTACAAACTAACACAAATAAAAACAAAAAACATAAACAACAAAAACAAAAAAAAAAAATTAACCCCAAAAATATTTCAAAAAAAACAAACCAAAACCCCACATCATAAAAACAAAACAACAAAATCAAAAAACCAACATCTTTCATCCTAAATTTATTTTTTTCCCACACCCCCCTTTTACAAAAATAACTAAAAAAAAATAAATAACATCAAAAAAATATAAAAAATTTAATTCATATTTTCAATAAAAAAAAAATAAAAAATAAATTATATATAACTTAATAATAAGAATAAAAATTTTAATATAAACAATTTTAAATAAATTAAATTATAAAATAAATTTTTTCATTTAATTTTTTCAACACCTCCAACATTAAAGAATAAAAGAGAATATTTATCAACAAATAAAAAATAATTTATAATAAAATATAATAAATAATTTTTAATATTTTTTTTATAATTTTATATATTTTCTTTTTTTTCTATATATTTTTTTTTTTATTTTAGAAATAATTTTTTTTTTTAAATTTATATTTCATTTAAAGACAATAAAATATTTACATTTCAATTTAAAAAAAATTCATAACAAACTTTAAATTTTTAAATCAAATATAAAAACAAAATTTAAATTTAAAATAATTAAAAATTTTAATTTATTATTTTATAAAAGGGATGTTTTAATTTTGGGAAAGGCGTTTACCTTTTTTTTTTTCAACTTTGGTGGGTGCCCGTGGGTGTTGTAATATATGGATTTTTTCTTTCTTTCTCTGCTGATTTTTGCTATTTTTTTCTTTCCTCCAAAAAAACAGAACACGAGCACAAAAGGGATTTTTTTTTTTTCTTTGCGTGGGTGGTTTTTGTTTGTTTTTTGCCCCCCCCCCCGGCCCCCCCCCCCCCAGGCCCGGCAGGGGCCGAGGAGGGCCGAGCCCCGCCCCCCATTTTTGTTCCCTAAAAAAAAATAAAAACACCTATCACTTAATAAAAAAAAGAAAAAATTTGAAAACCCAGGGCCTTTCTAGATGTTCCATTTGGGTAAATATATGAATTTGAATTTGACTTGCATCTGCCCAGTTTAAGCTTGCCCTATTATTCTCACCTCCTAGCCAGAGCAAGAAAAAGTTGTAAAAAAGGATTAACGCATGCCAGCCTGATAAGTTTGTGTACATTATACATAGTTATTAGTGGAACCACTAGGGTTTCGAGAGTAGTGGGCTCCGCCTCCTCGCTTGCCAGGTTACGAGACGGCCTTTCTTCGTCGAGGTTATGATTTTCTCTCCTAGATTTTCTTGGCTCCTCTCGGCCTCGACTCAGACTTTCTATACGTGCTTGGTATATGTACGTGCTTCTTAGAAGGTGGTGGAGGTTAGACCGTTAGAGTGCGTTGTCTGAGGTTGCAGTCAGCATTGACTGAGGCTTGTTTTATAGCAGAGTTTGATGTTATTAAGAGAGGAGGTAGAGAAAAATGGCATTGGTGCTCGTCTAGATTTTAATTCTTAATCAGTTATTCATTTTTGCACGAACTTGGTGTGGTAACTTTGATCCGTACGTTCTTCTACTCGATATATAGGAATGTTCGGACGGAGTTGCTGGGAGGCTCGGACACGGAGAGGGTTGCCGATCGATGTGTCAGGGTGAAGTCTTTGGGGACATTTGCTTGGCCTTGACCTCCTTTTCTGTCCCTGATGATTGGTATGGAGCTTTTCGATTGACTTACGTCTAATCTAGCTACGTACTATGGATGATGTTTTGGCACCTTCATGATCGAATTACTAAGTCGTTAAGGATTTGATCCTGTTATAAAAACTTGGCCTTAAGCAACATGCTTTCGTTTGGTTGCCTTCCTTGCGGGTGGCCATACTCCAGTCCCTTCACGTCTCCAAGCAATGAGCGGCGCCCATTGCATAATGGATCACCAGACCACAAAATTCCTATTAATTAATTGTTCATTATGGGCAAATTAAATCTGGCGACATCAACTATAACCTATGTTATTGTTCGTTCTTTTGGCAAAATCCACGTACATCACTTATGACATGTTTGAGACTGCTTTTGAAAGACCTAAAAACGTTTTTCAAATTTGGTAAAAACACTTTTATACAAGGAAACACTTCTCAAAACCACTTCTAAGTGCTTCTAAAACTCACCCAAAACACATTTTATTTTTTTCAAATTTTTTATATTTATAATTAATTTTTTGAGTTATTTCAAAAGCGTTTTTGGGTCTCCATAAAGCAATCCCAAACAGACCCTTAATATGCCTAACTAGGCTAGCTCTTGCACTTTTTAAGTTATTGTTGTCTATGCTTAAGAATTCAACTTAAATGTGTTTATACTTTATAATGTGGAGTTGTGGACTAATTAACAAAAGAGAAAAACCTCCATATGGTACCTAAACTATCACCAAATGCAATTTTTGGTACCTGAACTTTCATAAGGAACCTGGTGGTACGTATGCTTCCGTTAGCCATTATAGTACCTACCGTTAAATATTTCGTTAAGTGCTTATGTGGCATGAGTAAAACAGTAATTTTATTTATTTTCAATTTTCAAAATAAATTATACAAAAAAACAATTAGAAAAATTATCCAAAATTCAAGACTAAAAATAAGAAAAATTATTTTTATTTTATAATATAATTTATTTCCAATTTTTATATTTTTAATATAATTTTTTCACCATGTAGGTGGTTTTCTTATTAATTAAAAAATAAAAATAAACTATACTCAAAAAGTATTTTAAATTTTGGCTTATTGATGGGAGGGAATTCCACCATCATTTATGTAGCTCCACCCAGGATTCTGGTTTTTTTTTTGTTGATAAATTTTAATTTAATTATTAAATTGTAATTAAAAAAAACAACATGCGTCAGTAATCTATTGGATTAGATAAACTCATCTGAATAATATATTAGCCAATAAAAAACGTTGTTATATTTTTGTCCCTACTTTTAATAGAAATATGGACGGAAATACTAAAATGACTAACGAAATAATAGTTCAAGTACTACACGATAACATAAACATTCGTAGGTACTAAAAACTGCATTTTGTGATAGTATGGATACTATAATTTTACCCGTTTGAATTATTGTCCAATCCAAGAGGATGTTTCTTACAAGATTCCACACATATTTATGGCAGCACTAGCAACCTAGTAAAATGCTAGAGCTAATGTACATGCTATTGCCTAATTAAAACACCAAAACCAGACATGTCAATACAAGCCATCGGCCTTCTTTCATCCCCAGCAGCTTCTGGAGGATTTTGATCAGAAGGACGCTGCACATGGTTCTGAAGTTCCACCAAGGCATTTGCTGTCTCCACAGCTTCAGCATCCGGGTTGGGCGGAACATCATCTGGTTGGGATGGTGTAGTTCTGTCCTTCTTCTTTGCGGCCTTGAACTGTTCCCATTCTGTTTAAAAGATCGAGTATATATATATATATAGTTAAATAAGAGTAATTTCAAGATCAACATATGAAAGATTGAGCGGAGAATTAGAAGGAATAGTTTAATTACCTGATAATAGGGGTACCTTCTCTGCAGTGCCGTTCATTTGGTTACTCCAGGCTACCCTACAAAACATTTGCTCATACGTCTCGTCCTCATCTTCAGATTCACATTCACCGATACCACCGCCTTGGGAAGACATGCTTGGCAAGGTTGAGTTTTCATCCTTTAATCTCTTTTGAGGGCTCTCAGCTGTCTCCTGAAGAGAAGCACAGATTGTATATATACTTATATAGTGAACAAACTAAAATGTTGTTACTGATATTTCTAACTAACTTGTGACTTTAGAATAGGAACATATAACTGCATGATTTAACTCACCCCTAATTCTATCGCTTTGCGTTTGTTTGCTTCTCTCATCTGTTTAGGGTTCACCTCATATAGGATGAACCTTACAACCTCAGGAACTGATCGCGCAACAACCTTCGATTGCACATGTGTAAAATACTGCATGAAACATTTCATTTTAATTTAGTAATATACAGTGTATAAATTTTGGGATTTTCATTGAAGTAAAACTTCAGAAATTAGGGTTTCTGAATCAATCATAGATAATCTATCTTCGATAAATGTCATATTATCATCTATATATGTAAATTCGTCAGATACTCTTCAATAGAGTTTAATCAAAAATTACTTTATCGAGTTGTCGGCCATTGAGTCTTATTCTGCACTCCATTTTCCAACCATGGAGTCTGTCAGAGAAACTATACTTTTTACTTGTCTCAGCAATAATTTCCCTGATGACTTCATCCTTGGGCACAAACTGCATGCATCCACCCAACGAACACAAGATGAGATCCATATTCACCCATATATCTTGATCATTGTTCATATGTGAAGCTATACGCCTATACCTTGTCAAGGAACAAAAAAAAAATTAAACGTATACCTGGTTTACTGTGTCATCGTCAACTTCGAAATCTTGAGGAAGTTGAAAAGACACATCGGAAATATTGGCCACTTGCTTGGTGGCTGATCGGACTAACCTTGTATTGACAGCCAATTCCTGTAAATTGAAAAAGAAAGCAAATCGGATTAATTGGTTTTAAAAAAACCACCATGTAGATTTAAATGCATATAATTATGAAAAATCACCATGTTTGTTCTTCTAGGGCTCTCATGGTTAGCCTGTTGTGCCTCTACAATAAGTTCTTCTGCTTCCTTCGTTGACTCAGAGGCCTCGTCCTGCATAAAAGTAAAATATCAGATGGGAACTTTTTATCAAAACAAAAACAAAAACAAAAAAACAACTACGTAGATCCAGATATATATAATATAACTAACGAAAATGAAAAATCACCATGTTTCTTCTACTGCTGTCGTGCTCAGACTGTTGTGCCTTCACTAACTCCGCATCTGCTTCCTTCATTAATGCAGACACCTCTTTCTGCAAATAAGCAACTACTTTCAGTTTATCTAAAGTTGAAATGCGCGCATGATTGCCTATATGTTATGAAATACCAGAGTTAATTTCTAGGGCGCAGTGACTTACATAAACAAGATCCCTGACGAGTTGTCCGAGTCGCTCCTGCAAGTTGTCTTGATCTTGGTCTCTGCCGCTGGAAGGGCGCAGGCGCAGTGTCTCCGGGTTGTAGAGAACCATTTCCGTCGATTGAGGAGGTGGAGGGGCCACTTCGCGGCCTTGTGTCTGATGGTAGTCCCCTATTTGCGCCGGTGGAAAGTCTTCCATGACATTATCTATATCGAATGGCGTGGGTGACACCGGTATTACAAATGGGGGTACTGGTGACCTTGCCGGTTCATACGAGGATGGTGATGGTACCCGTTTCACCGAGGGTGGTGACAGAACCGGTTCAGGTGTAGTTGAGGATGCTAATGAATTGGACAGTGCGGTGGATGATGACGACGGCCATAACCACCATGCTGATGAGAACGAGGATGTTGGTGATGCCATATATATCAAACCTGAGAGAGAGAGTTTTCGCCGAGACTTGCAGGCTAGGAGTCCTGAATGCAGCAAAAGAATGCAGTGATAGGGACGGAGAAGGTGTAGATTTTAAAGGGGTCCTTTAGCGCTTTAGATAGGAAGAAATGAAAACATTTCCATACAAGGTCATATGCATTCACCAAACAGGTGGCTGCGTTTGCATTAGCCTAAAGTGAAAGGTGGTGTCCGGCATAACGTTTGAAAAAGGAAAAAGAAAAACAAACCTCGGATTTTGATTTGAACATTCAAATGGCTGGTATTAATGGTGCCATATTTACATGCTTATTTGCACCAACCTTCCTAATAAGGTTAAACACCACCAACTTCATGCATGAATTGCAAATGGCAAAAATGGAATCTGCCTTCACATGTTATGGCATGGGATTACTTACCAGCCCTACTATATTTTCATTCATTGCGAATCCAGTAACTAACAAATATATTAATTACCTTTTTGAATGGGTTCAAATGGTATGCATCTTTGGTGTGATTTCCTTTGACCCTGACTTAAATCCAGTTGTGAAATCATTAACAATACGCACCTTTTAATTATTACATACATAGCTAGCCTCCCCTGATTTAATGAAAAGAAAACTTCAAAGTAAAAGGAAAGAAGAAGTGCATGGCTTTTTACAAGTTCTTCTAGTCATAGCTAACACAATTAACACAGTCGGTGAGCTGTGACATATTGGTTATCCGTAAATGGCTACATAACAAACGACACATATCCTAAATGGACATATTGGATAAGAATTGAGGATTCAGATATCATTTTGATGAAATTAGAATTGAGAATTCAGAGATCTTTTGAGAACCCCTAAAGTGCAGAGTAATAACCAAAATATAATCCATAAATATATATAGAGGCTTATTTTTGTATTTTAGCCTAGGGCCTAAAAATGTAGGTTCGGCCCTAGTGAAGAAATATGTAGATGGTGCAACTAATTTGCCACAAGGATTGCAAGATTTGGGAGCTATCCTTCTAAATGAATAGGGCGAATTAATGTTGGCAGTTTCAAAAAGAATGAGTAGCCATTGTTCTCCAAAAGTCTCCGAGTTATTGGTGGTTCCTTCGGTATGCAGGTTGCTTGTCAATATGGTTTCACTCATGTCACATTAGATATTGCTTTGGACGCCAGTAAGTGAAGACATTGTTCCATTTTTTCACTTCATTATTTGTATACATAATCCACATGCAACTAATCGCACAATGAACTTTCTAGCAAGGAATGTGCTTTTATTTTCCAATTTCAAGTGTTGGATTAAGGATGGACCTAGTTAATTGACTATGCGATGTGAACTTGGGAATGAAATCGGATTGTCATTCCCCTAAAAAAAATAAACAAACTGCATGTGTTGTATCAAATCCAACTACTACATCTGGTTAGCTGCTCGGTTCGAGTTCATCAGCTTCAAGCACATTTTTAGGAAAGCAAACTTCAGTCACAAGTCTAGGTCATTCACTTAAGGATTGCACTTGGGAGCAAGGCCGACCTCTTAATGTTCTTCAGGCTTTCAATTTCAATTTCTTTGGTAGAAGTTGTAATTCCTTTTTCTTATTGAGATACCTCGATGATGTATTTTTAAAAATACAGATACCTATTGATAACCCTACCAAATAATATGCGAGCATGCTGAAATACCCTCCAATTATACTCCTTTTTCAGAAGGCATGTACGTACGTTGTTACCATAGGTGATGGTTGTGCCTGGATGTCAACATTACTCTTCATACTCACCCAATCATAAAGGAGAGGGCCGTTTAGGAGAAGACGGGCATACAAATGGGTTTATTAACTTATTTGGTCAAACCCTTGGCTTTCATGACACCATTTCTATATATCCTACCAGGAAATCGTTTCAAGACTTGAACGGGACTTAACAAATATAACAGCATTCTCGAATAACACTGATGATATGCAAACATCTTTGCTTCTATTGCGAATACTAGAATAGTTTGATATAAAATGAAGACTGATGAATCCAAAACACCACAATACGGAAAATTAACTTCATATAGAGTAAACCAGCATCATAAGTCACAACACAGAAAAATTCAGAGCAACAAAAATTTGATCACCATCAAGTCTTGTGAAAATAACACAATAACACCGACTACATATCTAGACTGCTGTTGGCACAGAACTCACTTGAGAGGAATGAACCTTGAAGAGTGGGTGGCACCAATACCAGGTCTACCATGCTTGACAGGCTTGTATGAGATGGAGAACTCAGCAAGGTAGTGACTGATCATCTCAGGCTTGATTTCAACCTGATTGAAGGTCTTTCCATTGTACACCCCAATAACACTTCCTATCATTTCTGGTACTATAATCATGTTACGCAGATGGGTACGGACTGGCTCTGGCTTCTCACCAGGTGGAGCCTCCCTTTTCTGTTTCAAAGCAACACAAGATGATGTGATTAGGACATAAATCCATTGAAACTTATAACCAGAGAAATAAAATTCAAGAAAAACAAATTTTACTCGCACATCAAAGTTCCCAACATTGATTCTTAGTCACAATCATTATTCATGTAGAAATTTTTCACTTCTATAAACAAACAAATACAACTTCCTTTTCAAACAAGTGGGGAAAAAAAGTGCAAATGATTGTAAATGTCACCAAATTTAAGTGAGAAGTTCAGAACAAATTTTTAGGAGAGTTCCTAAAATGAAGAGAGTCAGATCACACCTTAAGTTACTGCCCTGCCTACACACATACACATGATTTCTACATTAATCATCCAATTCATCAGCAAACATTCATTCAATCAACATCTCTAACACGAGAGTACCTAAGCCAACAATGGGAAAACCACTAAAAACAGGGAATCACATCTAACTGAAGAGGAACCAGTTCTCTCATATATCCAGTCTCCAAATTTAGACCTTGTTAGTGGACCAACTAGTTTTTTGGTTTTTAGATTTCACATCTATACTTCAAAAGCGAAGTGAACATATGAGAGAAAAGAAAGAAATTGCATTGAGGAAGGATGGAGCAAACATGAAAGTGTACAAATACAAAATTGTGTAAATGAAACCTAATCTTAAACTATTTTCAGGAATCAATGTTCATTTATACATCTCCTCCCACATGTAAAATGAAATGATCACCAAATACATTACTCAGCAATACCAGGTTGCCACTATCAGAAAACAAATCAGAAGCACTTGTGACTTAAGCAATTCTAATATTAATATATGGTTGCGAATAGAATAGTGAACTTTGATAAAATTAGTCAATGAATCAAAAAATTTAATACCTTCTAACGTTCAATAGTATGTGAATTTGAGCTACAATATGATAAATCTAATCACAAGAACACATTTCATTCACCTTGGCAAAACATAATCTTATTAAAGCATTTCCAACCAAATGCACCAGCATAAATTCAAAACAACAACCCAATCACACCATATTCTAAAAAATGTGAACCACTTGAGCCAATAGGTTCAGGAAAAAATTACCGCTTTGCGCAGCTTCTTGATCAAAGCCATGGGCTTGCGCTTCAAACCCCTCTGGAACCTATCAACCACATCAAATCCAAACCAACCAACTCAAACCCAATTCCCCAAAGCCTCAAAAATTAGATCTTATTGAGCCGTAGAAATACACTACCTTCTGCGAGCTCGAGCAGGGAAGAGTTTGACGAGTTCATCGGTAGACATGTCGAGGAGAGCATCCAGATCGACACCTCTGAAGCTGAACTTCTTGAATGTTCTCTTCTTGGGGACTCCGGCTGCCGCCACATCGGTCTCAACGTCCGCCTGAAACACACAGAGACAGAGAGAGAGTTAAGAGAGAGAGAGAGAGAGAGAGAGAGAGAGAGAGAGAGAGGAGAGAGAGAGAGAGAGAGAGAGAGAGAGAGAGAGAGAGAGAGAGAGAGAGAGAGAGAGAGAGAGAGAGAGAGAGAGAGAGAGGGATGAAGTTCAGAGAGAGTGGGGATTTGGAGATTCACCATGTTTGGGAGATTTCTAGCAGGAAAAGGAAGAAGCTTGAGGATCTGTGGCCGCTAGGGTTTTCGCCAGGCCAGAGGAGTTTTAAGCTGAATTTATACATGTTGAATAGGATGATGGTTATTACTTATTAGGTTTTGCGTTAGCCCTGACTATGGGCCTAGAATTGGGCCGTTGGACATTAATTTTATTATATATTTCCAATTTTATTTTATTTTGTTGAGAATGTCCAAAATAAAAATTTATTCCACTTCATTTTGGGTAACAATTGCATTTTTAGTTTTTAGCATTTTGGTTCGATCAATGTCTCATCTTAAGATAAAAAAGTAACAGGCTTACCTAAGATACGTGCATGTTTTTTACCATCAAAATGACCAAAAATTGCAAATGTTGTTTACGCATATGGACCAAAAGCACAAGTGTCTCTAATCTTACGTGGGGAGGGGGAGAGGACAAGAACCACAATAATCACGACCCTAACTACAATAATCGTTCATTTCTAGATGCTATTAAGATTATAAAGTAATAAGCTTACCTATTTTTATTTTTGAGTAAATATGATTTGAAATTTAGACCAGGTCTGATACCATTATAATAATAACAAGTTAACAACTACTTAGTTATTAATAACAATAATATTGGAAAAACTTAGAGATCGAGGGTCTCCTTCTCTCTGCCTCTAAGCAGCCACCATTGAGAGTTGGTGGCGAGTTTCAACTTCCAATTGCTTCATTCGCACTTTCGTCGACATAGTATGTCCTCTTAATAGTTCCGTTCGTTTCTTCGGCGGTGTAGTTTGTCTTCTCTTTCTTTTTAAATGGAGGTGTATAGAGTAGTGTCTTCGGTCTTCGCACTGACACCTTTGTCATGTTCTATGGTGGTTTCCGATGGCTCCAGTTTTGTTATTTGTTTCACAGTGGACATGCTCCTTGTTGTTCGGTGTTCGGAGCAAGTTTTTTCGGTTGGTATGGTGGTAGGTTTGGTGGCGACGACAAGTAGTGGTTGTCTTCTTCTCCGATTTGCCATTTTATCAATAGGGTTTTGTTTTGATTTGGGTCAAACTCTCTGTTTATTTGAGATTTTCTTTTTTGTTTTTGATTGTGTCTTTCTAATTTGGGCTGCCTAGTTTTGAGTCCAATTGTATTAGGTATGCCACTTTTGTGCTTTTAAATGAAATTTTATTTATATCTGAGAAAATAATATCAATAATATGTGAGGTTAAACTTCCTCATCTTTAATAATCTATATTAATAAAAGCAAAACATGGTTGTGATTAAATTTTTTAAAACTCAAAATTGATTTTTCCTAACCTATATTAGCTAATAAATAAACTTAAATATACTAAGGTTAAAACAGTAAAATATCATAACTTGTTCACTTACCTATTTTTTTATTTCTTCTATTATTTTATTTATTTTGTTTATCTTTGGGAGGTGGGCTGATCAGATTGTTTAATTTATTATTTGATTTTAAAACAAGAAATGCGAAAAAAAAAACTAAATAATTAAGAATGTTTTTTTAATCGTCGAATCCACCAAGAAAAATGATGTAGAAATATCGAAACATAGACATTGTTGCCGGTTAAAAAGTAGCACTTGAATATGTTATATGTACGTGGTTTAGTTGGCGCTATTGGGTTAGTCTCTTTGCCTCTTTTTTTCCTCTCTTTTAGCCTTCACAAGTTTGTGTACTACTGCACCATAAATCCATAATCCCTAAGTCTATGGATGATTCATTTTCTCTTTGCACAGATCTCCAATGAACGAAAAAAGGTGGAAATATGGACCAATTGGATTAATAAACAGTGCTGTTAACCCAAGTTGTTAACACTAGTGCTTGGATGTTCAATTCTTTGGATGCAAGCCTTTAGCTTGAGCTGAATGCTTGCCCTTGCAGGGGACAAAACAGCTTCTTTCCAAACAGAACCAGGTTCCAGTATGAGGCCTGGGTTGTGCGTGTAAAGCTCGTAAATCGAATCGGCTTTTGAGTTCAAATTGCTTAAGTTTGTCAAGCATTTGATTTCTTCCGGATCCACTAGCAGGTTGTTATCTCCATTCTTCCATCCTATCAACTGCATTTACACATAAATCATGTTAATAAATTCCATGATATGCAAGGTGCTTGATGAAATGTCAAAAACCCTAGGGCAGTATTTTGTGTCACTAGTTAGTTGAGTCGAAAATGAAATTACCTTGGGAGGGCCAGTCATTGCATTAGTGCAGTAGAGCCTGGCATTATCAACAAGCGGGCAGTATCCAGCAAATGCACTAGCAAATCTCTGGTGGGATTGTAACTGTGAATTCACCCTCACTGCCCTCCTAATCATTATAGCTCTCCTGATCCCTCTAATAACAGCCAAATAAGCATCACAAACCACTCCAACTAACTCTATTCTGTATGGTTTTTTCTTGGGTTTCTTTTGATGCTCATCCTCTTCTTCTTCTTCTTCTTCTATCTACTTGTTCCCAATAGTTTTCAGTGATGGTGCCATCATCAGCCACCTTGTATCCAACCCCCATCCGATAACGGCAGTTGTGAACATTTCGGGCCATTGCTATTGTCTGCTCAACAAAGGGCGCCCATGATAGAGTGCCATCCATGATCACATCCCGTCCTTCGTTGAGCGCAGTCACTAGAAGCGATGATGCAGCATCTGTGGAAGATTTGTGCACCTACATTAATAAATAAAGGTTAGTCATCTGACACCATCTGTAGCTTTTATGATAGAGTTTTGCACTTAATATGTTGTTTGACAAATGCTGGTATTGGTTCACTATTGAGTATGGATGATTGTGGGTTTTTGATTGATGTGGGCGTTACATTCGATCCAACATCGATTAGTGGTTTAGTCCACAAATGAATCAGTGGGTTTGTCAATTTCTTGTTGGATGGAAAATGCTAGGGTTTAGGAATTAAACAAAATTCGATGAGAGAGAGAGAGTGTGTGTGTACCAATTCAGCAGATTGAAGCATGTCATGGTGATGACCGTTCAAGCTTAGAGCTCTGTAAAGAACATCCGTCTCCTTGAAAGCGTCGGCCTCTACAACCACCGCATTTTTCTCGGCTCCAGACCAGAATGCCCTGCAGCCATGCACATCATTCCCACTTAGTTAGCACATGACCCCATCAATCATGAACTTCATACATCAATATATAATATGATCACCAAGTGTTTTATAAAATTATTACTCTTTGAGAATGTCTTTGAGGACAGTGCTTTTGCCAGCTCCCATTCCACCACCCATGAGAAGAAGCACAGGACTCCTCTCACTATGCGCCACAGGCTTCATCACTTCTGTGCATTTCGACTCTCCCTTCGATGTGTTGCGAATTACTTTCATTTCCTCTACCAAAGTAGAGAAGACCCTTGTCACCTTTAGATCCTTGCTTATCTTCTCAAACCTCTGTTTCCTATATAACCAATACCAAAATATAATCCCAGAGATTTAGATAAAAATAATAAACAGTCTCAAAGTCACTAATTCACCAACATCTGACAGTAAATCAATTGTCCTATACAAACAACATCTTTTTGGACTTTCTAAATAGTGACCACAGAAATTGTCTTATTTCAGGCACTGGCATTTGTTGTGATGTTTTCTGATCCATTACTTTCTGGGCCTAAGAAGTAAGAACCAGTGGTTCTCATGCATGTACAAGTAAATATCTTGAGAAAAGAAAAACGTGTTCATTTTGATTTTGAATTTTTTAAATTAATTTGACAATTATTGGAACTTTCATTTTTGGTAGATGGCAACAACCAACAACCCAAAAACAAAGTACTATTTTCATTATCACTACTAAAAATGGGACAGGTCAATACTCTCGTGCAGTGGGACAGTTCTGTGTTTTTGAAATGAATTTGACAATTACTGGAACTTTCAGTTTTGGTAGATGGCAACAAGCCACAACCCAAAAACAGAAAAATAAAGTACTATTTCATTATCACTACTAAATGGCAGTGGGACAGTTCTGTATTATGTATGTTATATATGTACTGATCACTGATGTACATAACAATCAAATAGTTCTTGGTTCTTTTATCTTTCCAGTACTTTTTAGTTTTTACAGGGAGATGCAGATGTATTTAATTATGTTACCTGGTCGCTGCTAATACATAGTCTTTGAGCTTCGTTCTCTTCTCAGACTCCACATCGAAAATCTGCAAGTTAATCACAGATATATAAGATGACAGAGGAACAAACCTAACCCACTTCAAGCTCTAGTACTTTAATATTCTCATTTTTCTTATGATTACCTGGCTAATCATAAGAGAAGTTTGACTCCAATGAAATGCAAAATAACTGAGGATGCATCGATCCAGTTCTTCTATCAACTCTATGTAGAGAGAATCTGCATCTGCTTCGGAAGTGAAATACTCGTAGATGCTATCTTTACACCCTTTGGCGTTTTTCAAGTACTCATATGCTAACTTGCACATCTTTGGACACTCATTTGCGTCCGAAAATCCCAGCTGCCTAGCTGCAACCAAAATCCAAATTGTAATTAAGAACTAGCTCCCGATTAAAACAGCTCGTATTTTGACTCGACCACATTCTTGATCGATCACTAACTTAAGCAGAGTTATTCTTACCAACATAATGGGAGAATCTCTCGATATTTCCGATACGGCCGGAGCCTGTCCTTTTCAGGCGAGGAAAGATATCATTAGGCGCTGTCAACGCCTTGGTCGGCTTCTTTTTTCGGTGATACGTGGTGGTGGCCGCCGCAGCTGCAAGTCCAACAAAGGAGGCAGCCAGCAGATGCAACGTGATCAACTTGATCTTTCCATACCCACCATCTAAATCAACAACTCAGTTTCATCAGAACTTCACATCAGAAAGAGAGCTAGAGAGAGAGAGAGAGGGGAGAGCTAGGTTGTCTTACCATGATGGTGCTGCATCTTGTTGATGGAACCACAGAGCAGAAATGAGTTTCTTGGCTTTCACTTATTTGGGATGATGCTATTCTATTCAGCTTTGGCTGCTACTTAATAAAGAAACAGGTGGAGTTATTGGTTATGAACAGTTGGCGACTGACGGGTCCATTCACTCCATTGTCTTTACAGGAAGAACCGAAGAAGTAGATAAGAGAGACATATAACATGACTAAAATAATTTCATACAATGATATTGGGGAATCCACTCTCCAATTCATCAACGGCTCAGATTCGTCCATCCTCCGGTTGATGAGGGTGGCTGGCATTTGTTCTGGGCGGACATGGATTCTTAATTTGCATTCGAACGTGATTGGATCAATCATAGCCGAGTCAAAATACGTGAAAGCGAAGAAACTCACACATATAGGGCCCGTTTGTTAGGTAGGACTGGACTGGACTATTGGTTATTATTTTCTTATGGTAGTATATCCTATGTTTGTTGACAACATGGGATTAGATTAAATGAGATTGTGGTGGGCCCGTGCGGACTAAAAACCTTTGAATTCTTCGCTCCATAGAACCTTGCAAAATGAGGCCACTCTGGAGTCCCAAGTTCCGGACACGCTCAGTCGCTCACCACGCCCTACGCTTGGCTCGTCTATCTCTTTCTTCTCTTTCTTTTTGTTTCTCAATTCCTTCAAATTCCCTCTTACGTATTGACAATAGATTTGGGTTATTCTGAATTTGGGTTTGCAGAAGGAGGAGGTGGTTTTATGGAATGAAGAGATGGTATGAATTTTTCATTGCAGTTTTTCTTCTTCTATTTTTCCTTCTGGTTTCTTCTTCGGTTCTTCCGTTGGGTTCTGTTGTGGGTTGGCGTGGTAGTGGGTCGGCGTGGCGGCTACTGGTGGTTCAAGCTCCGATGGCTTCTGCTGTGTTTGTTTTCTTTTTCATGGTTGCAGCATTTGATCTTGGTTGAAATTGATAATCAATGGAAGATCTTGATTGAAATTGATCTTCAATTGGTTTTTGATATGCAGTTGAGTTCTCTCTCTGAACGTCACAAACACTCAGGAGGAGGAATGGGTCTTTGGTTGAAAAATTGAAATTGATCTTCAATGGGTCTTTGGTTGAAAAATTGAAATTGATCTTCAATGGGTCTTTGGTTGAAAACGTGAAATTGACCTTTGGTTTTTCTCCTGGGTTTGCTTAGTGCTGCTGCACCAAACATAGGACAAAAGCATTATATTTAAGCCCAGCTACTCTAAGCTCAGCTATCATTGCACAAGTATTAAAAATAAGCCCGGTTACCATAACACCGGGTAACAAACGGCCCCATATAGTTTTAAGTTTTAACCTTTAACTTTTCATTATACAAGCTCATAACTTTAAATCATAATTTCCAAAACACCCTTCTCCTGGTTTGCTTAGTGCTGCTGCACCCCAATTCTAACTTTTTCCATCCAAATCTTGGTCAGGAGGGGCAATATGGTCATTTCGATCACTATTTAAAAAATATTAATTTTTTTGGTCAACAAAAAAAAAAACTAAATATATATTTTATGTTAAAAAATACAAATATATATATATATTCAAAAAATATATTTATTTTCTTTCAAAACTTTTATTTTTTTTCTCTAGAGATATTATATCTAAAATTATATTCTTAACTTATCATAAATTGTTTTTTTTAACTTGTCATAAATTATTATTTATTTTTTATTTTTGTATGAATTATTCTTTTCATATGAGAAATCATGTTTATTAATTTTTGGTGCAAGAATTTTTTATTAATAATATATATTTATTTTTTAGACCTAAAATGACTATATATTTTTAAGAAAATAAATATATTTTTTGAATATATATACTTGTATTTTTTTTACATAAAATATATATTTAGTTTTAAAAATTATTTTTTTTTAAAAGTGATCAAAATGACCATATTGCCCCTCACATGACTAACATTTGGATGGAAAAAGTTAGAATTGACGGAGGGGGTGTAAATTGACAATTTTTGCCAAGTTCAGGGGGTCAATTTCATCAATTGCAAGTTCGGGGTGCAAACTAACAATTTCAGCCAAATTTAGGGGGTATTTTGGCAATTAAGCCTAACTTTAAATCATAAGTTTTGAGTTTTGACCTTTAACCTTTCACTTTTCAAAGTAAAAGCATATTATATTCCAGCGTGCTTCATCATTTATGTTATTGTAATTGATGAAAGGATATCAGAAAATCGGGACCACTTTGCTTTGTTTAGAATATAAGTGCACGATGCCAATATCATCACCAATAAAGAATGGAATTAGTGACATCGATACTGACATCAGAAGTAGATCTGGGGTAGTGAGGATATTAAGTTAATAACAGGGTTGAAACTTGAAACTATAAGAATAAATTACATTTAACATTTTTTTTTATAGTTTTCGCAGGTTGTTCCCACCCTTAAAGATGAGACTAATCCTGCGCGCTCAGAGTTCGACTCCCCTCTATATGAATATTTTTATTCAAGTTAGGATTCGAACACCTGACTTCTTACCGGTTACAAGCAATTCGCTAACTTGGACCACACCACATGGGTTAAATTACATTTAACATTGAGTTTGAAAGTGCTCAACAAGTCCTCATTATTTGGTCCTCATTATTTGGTCCTCACAAAAGAATTTCCTGATCAAAGTATATATCGAGTTTTGCCACACAAAAAAAAAATATATATCGAGTGTGGCATAAATTTTTATTTTTGAACCTTTGATATTTTGGTCATTGAGTACGGCTGAAAATGTTGACCCAATGTAAATATTAGGGATGTACATTGTAACATTTTGGTAATTGAATACTATATGCAAAGTGAAATAATTACCCCTGTAGTTCAGTAGTGTAAACTGTAAAATGAAATTTGTTCAAATTCTCAATACAAAAAGTTGGTGGGTTTGAGACTGAGTTTTTTTATAATTGTGTTTTTGTACTATAACATTTCGATAACTGGGTACCAGACTGCCCCAAACCTACACGTCAGTAAACAACCATCACTTTATCCCTAAAAAGACGGAAATTCTGGCCTCCACCAGGTGGAATTCCATCTGGTAGATCTGGGCCATTTATTTCAAGGAAAAAAATTAAAGAAAAATTAGAGGAAAATTAGTGTTAAATCTGGGCAATTCGTGGAATTCCACATGGTGGACCAAAGACACTCTCCTAAAAGAAGAGATCAAGTGAGTCAGAAGGGTATGGGGAAGGGTCTGGGTAACAATCTCCTTCAAAGAAACATCATTATGCTCAAAATGTCAAAAGGGTCCATGGACCAAAGACACTCTCCTAAAAGAAGAGATCAAGTGAGTCAGAAGGGTATGGGGAAGGGTCTGGGTAACAATCTCCTTCAAAGAAACATCATTATGCTCAAAATGTCAAAAGGGTCCAAAATGATGCTTGAAACACTAGCGAGGCATGTTCCTCACCCGGCCCTATTGTAGAGGTGGTAATGTTACCCCACAACACGACACAAAGATAAGTGGAATATGATTTTAGGATAATTGTATTTAGTATTAATTTATGTCAATTTCAAATTTAAATTACTAAATAAACAAGTCAAGTGTTCAGGTTGAACACAACAATTTGTATCCATCGTTATAGTTTGTATCATTCGGTGTCTTTTTGGGTCATCTAGTGTCATTTGTGTTATTTGGTGTCATGTAATGTCGTTATGTATCATTTTTGTCGTCTTTCATGCTTGAATATTGAGTAAAATTGTTACTAAATGAGTTAAACAAGTCATGTTGTGTTACACGTTTGATTAACATGTATTGTTTGTGTTTGAGTTTTTAACACAATTAATTAAATAGGTTGAACCGACACACCCATTTATCATAGCGGGATGAATTTGCTACACCACAAACACAAACCGCAAACACAAATTACCACCTCTATGCTATAAACAATAGCTAGCATTGGAAATACTAGCTAGCTAGAACGAGAAGCACGGCTGGCCTTGGGGCATGAGGCTGAATCGCCCTCCACAACTAACACATGCATGGGGCAGAAATTAAAGGGGAGTAAAGGAAAGACAACAGCCCTCAACGTACGACTAGCTAGGAAGGCAAAGGCTCTACCACTCATCCCTGACGTACTCCATAAATAGAGAACCATATATATCGATCCTAGTCGTTGACACACTGACAACTACAAGAGTAAAGGCCCTGCCGGGTGCTCGATCAATCTGTTAGATTTTTTTTTGTTTTAATTTTTAAGATATCTGCATATAAGATTATCTGCACTAAAAGTACAAATTTCATGGATTAGTTATTATGATATTATTAGAATTTGTGATAAGATTCATGCAGGGCTCCCATACACGTCGGTTTCGATCTCCCACTCAAGTTTACTCGGTTGCCAATCCCAAATGTTTGACTAGTTGATTAATCCATGACATGCAATAATTCAAACAATATTGTAATGAGCTTCTGAAAGTTTGCCTCGAGTCCACTTACACATGACTCACACCCATTAGTCAATACCTCTTTCTCGTTCAAAACTGTGATGCGCCATTCTTTTAGTGCTTCCCTAGCTACCAGTCTTCAGTCTTCGGTCTTCGTCTCAAAATGGCATGATATGATATCACTCACAGTTCCCTCCAGTTGAACCATTTCAGTCATTGAGTTTTGTATATATCATCCATCGATGTCTTCCCCAAATCCCCAATATGGTAAGTAACTACTAGGATACAATCCAAAGAAACCAAGAATGGCTTTCGAGTTTTGAGTTTGTTTCACAGGGCTTGGTGGCTCGGTGCCCGGATCGAGTTTGTAACAAAGCTGCTTATTGTAATATTGTGTGGCTACTTAATTTCTTTCTGTATAAAAATGTGAGACATCGAGTAAAAGTTCAAACTTGAAAAATTACACTGTAATTATTTTCGTATATATCGTAATCGAGTTGGAGAAAAAAAAAATGCACATAAAGACTGGTGATGTTGATGAGCATCATTTCAGCAATTCTCAAGCCACGTTTATAAATATTCTTGGGGTCCAATTGCTTTATTTTTAATGCTTTTATTAAAGTGCAAATCGCCCAGCTAGTTTTGTCTTTTATGAGGTCTGCAACCCAGATTTTGATATTCGCAAGTTGAGCATAATATTCTTTCTAAATTAATTCAAGAAGAGGGTTAGATGGATAGGGAGAAGACAATTTGTTAATTTGTTATAATATTTTGCTCTGATAAACGTGGCTTTATTCAATGTCGAACTAATCCACATTCCTTTAAAAACAAGTTTGTATACTTAATAATATCATTTTTGAAAGTCAAAAAAAAAAAAGCTTGCTTGTATGAAGTATGAACAAGATTGAATTGACTGGCTTCTTACCAATAAATCCAATTTAAAAATGTCACAAATCTTTGGGACTCTTCTCTATGAAGCCATTTCCAATGCATTGTGATTTAGGCATTTAGCAACCAAACCATTAACCATGTTTCGTTCTTCTACTTGTTTAGTATAGGATTTCCGGCTTCAAGCTCAAGTTCTGAAATTGACCAGAAAAAAAGAATAGAAAAAGGAAGCGCAAGTACTGACCAGAAAATCTCGTGAATCACGGTAGCTTGTATAACAATGCTTAAAAGTAACCTGCATGTGCTTGCAAATATACGTATTATTCAAACAAGTTAAAAGAGATAATTTGTTTTTAAATTAATCTTGATTAGTATCTGTTTCAAGGTAATGAGGACATAACTGAAGAATTCATCAACTCTTTGTATAATTGCAGTTAAATACAATTCCTATTCCTCAGTACAAGGCGCGCGCTTCATGTACAGAAAAATATTCAAGAGCAAATTTCAGAAGTTATATGTACAGAAACCGCCTAGCAGAATCCTTACTCGTGCATGCGCAGAATTCAAACAAAGAAATAATATTTTTACAAAATGATTAAGCTACAAGCCTAACATTTTTCTCATCTGTACCTTCTCTCGCAAGTCTTCTTCAGATGGAATCTTGACATTGCCTTTTGAGGTTGCAGACCACCATGCCCTCAGCTCATCCTGCAATAGATTGAGCAAAATGTTATTGTAGAAAACTATGTACACTCGCCATGATTTTGGATAGAGATCCCGCTTAGGATGGAACCCTCATAAGTAGTGAACCCTTATAGACTAGAGCACAAGTAGTAGTACATTTCATGACAGTGGCCAACAACTATAGGTTATAGTGGAACCCTTGTAAGTAGTGAACCCTAACAGACCAGAGCATAAGTAGTAGTAAATTTTATGATGACAGAACCCCTATAGGCTAAAACAGCCAACATAGAATCACATGTGTCAAGAAGAAGAAACAGGCATAGATAGTGACTATCAATTATACACAGTGAATTGCAAGCATGTTCCCAACTAATCAAACTCACAAAAAGGGAGAAACCCAATTGATCAAAACAAAAGAGAGAAAACTAATAGTTGGAATGCATAGACATACATTTCAAGGAGTTGGATCAAGGGGTTACCAAGTCAGATTATTACCTCAAGGAAATCATGGTTGGATACGTACTGGGTCTGAACCAAACATCTAATCCCCCCAACAATGACAGATATTGAGTTTTTGGCATTCCCGGCACAATTTTCTCTCTGAGAACCTGTGCCTTGAGAGAAAGAAAAAAAAACAAAGGGAATTCATTAGCTTACTTATCAAAAAGCATTGAAACCATACACTAATCTGAAAATCAGATCATCTTCCTAATATGTGGATTTTCTGTTAAGCAAGTAAACAAGCATGATGTATATTTCGCTATACCAGTTATACAAGAGACATAGTATCCAGTTCCACCTAGTCCTGTTTCAGATTTCCCAAACCGCAGGCGCAGGAAAAACCCCTCCAGATTTGAGAGAGAGGCATGAGAATCCATCCATCTGATGCAAGAAAAGCCAATTATATGAGAACATATAATAAATGTCACAAGGTAAAGTTAAAAAGGTGTTCCGTTTAGTTGTATTAGTTCACATTATTTAACTTGTGCTCAAACTTTTCTAAGGTTAAAAAATATGAGTCAATCCAAGGTAAGTTATAGTAAAGTATCTGTAGTTGCATTCTCATATAGTAGTCATGCACTGTTCGGAGGTTGAATTAAGCATTATGAATTTGGTAATTCAGCCATTTATAAGTGATTATAAGGGGCCACTTAATCTTTTACTCATTATTTTAATACCAAGTAAATGAGACTGAATAGCCTACCTAATCTCATAAGTTCTTAAAAGTAAATGAGACTGAATAGTCTACCTAATCTCATAAGTTCTTAAAAAAGCTGCTTGGTAGTGTTGTACTTCACTATCAATTTTCTTATAATTACAATCGAAAACTTCTACAGCTAAACTTCATATAATTTGCCTGTTGGTACACTTCTATAATCAAGCATTAGAGAGCAAAAATACAGCTAAACTTCATATCATACTTATCTATAACGTTGAGGTGCATGTGCGACTGCCAACTATCAGAGCTCAAATAAATTGCAATTAAACAAACTATCCAGACGCAAAAAATAAAAAATCCTCTCCAAATAGTAGCCAAGATAACTAAATTTACTAGTAAAAGGCCAGATGGTGCACTACTTACTTCAGGACATCTGTGCGAGACAAACGAAGCCTTTTTACAGAGTCAAAGATTCCTTTGGGTACATCTGAAACCGGCATATTGACAAACTGTGACAAAGGCATGACCTGATTTTCTTTCAACTTATTCTGCCCAGAGGTTGAAGCACTGTATCTCTTAACTGAATTTGAAGAATGTCTCATTTTCTTGGAGGCTATTTTTGATTTCCAGCTCAAGTTAAGATCTGTATCCACTCTCGAGTCATCCTCATCACATAATTGATGATCCACAGAAGCTTGAAATTGATTCTCTTTACCAATCAGGAGCTTCATATTTCCTTCTGCGTTAAGCTTGGTTTCACTAGGACTGCAGTAATAAGACACATTACATTCCAATTGAGGTTGTCCCACTGAGGTTGCATTAGGACATGCGACAGCCCAATGACTGCACTGAAAACATCTAATGCAGAAAGAAGGCAAATACTCTGCTCCATTATAGGACTTGAATTTACTTGGTAAATCCCGAAGCTCGTTATCTTTTATATCAGAACACTCTTGTAAATGGTGACCTCTTTTGCCACAAAAGAAACAGGTTATGATTTTATCATCAGCATTACCTGTTATGCTGGATGGGGTGATGTGCCTAAGAGCATCTAATCTCCTAGCAAAGACAGAAGCCATATCTTCTGAACCTCCAAATTTAGGGGCAGGGAACAACGGATTCAGTTTGCAAATTGACTTCTCATCACTTTGGCCTTCATTTCTATTAAAAGCAAGTGAGCCTGCATAGTCCGCTGCACAATCACGTAGGTCATTACCAGAGACAACAACTATATCTTCAACTGACTGCTCCTTCACCCCCACATTTTTCTTGTCATTGGAGGAGTCAGAAACTGCACCAACACTGTAACGATCTGACATTAATGGACGGGATATTTTTGGAGTAAAGCGAGTTATCCATACGCTTCCCAGAAGGTCACTTCTATGAACAAACTTATCAGTTGTCTTCCCTTCAGAATGGGGGTCAGCTTCAACATTCTCAACACTATTTTTCTTACGTTTTCTCAGAGAAGAACCAGAGCTAACTCCACCGTTCTTTTTATCATACTCCAAGTTGCATGCATTTTTGTTCTCCACAGAATTAGTATTGCCTTTCTCCTGACTACCGGCAACTTTTGCAGATAAAATCTCAGGCTGGATTGCTGAACCTACTTCATTCCCACATGTAGATTCATTGAACTTCCCAACTGGCAGCAGACATCCTTCGCGTAATTTCATTTTCTCCCCATGAAAAACTTTTGGAATAATAGCTGCCTCAAGTTCCTCAGATCTTTCTCCTATTTCATGATCACCACTTGACATTCTTGTTCCTTGGCCCTCTGCCCTTGGGCAATACAAGGACTGGAAAATTGACTGGAAACCAATAGTTTTTATTCCAGAATCTTGGTGCTTGTTGTATGTGATAAGTTTCCTATCAGAACTCTCACGTGCATGATCAGGATGTACAACAGTAAGAGGAAGAGGCAGTGCTTCATCCTGTATTGATTTTGAAAACCCCTTCATCATGGTTGATATCCAATTCATGAAGGAGCTATCTTGTCTAATATAGGAAGTGCAACCCGGTGTTTGTTGAATTTTCTTTCTGAATCTTTTACCCCCAACAATAAACTGTTCTTCAAAGCCCCACCTCTTCTTGCCTGATGAAAACAACCTAGAACTGTTACAGCTTTCAACACTCTCATGGCTATCATCATCTTCTTTTGACCTTCTCCCACTACGATTTCCATCAGATAAAGCTTTTTCCTTGCCTTTCCTTCGATGTTTATGGATTTTACTGTTAGCCGGAGAGTGTTTATCCAACACAAAGTCATTTACGGGAAGCATCTCCACAATCTTCTCAAAGCTTTCTTTATCCCTCTGGAGGTATTCTGATCCTAATTCCTGACTGGCTGCACTGTAAGCATTTTCACTGTCTAGATTTTGTATATCATTATCATCAGTTGACTCCGGTTTATCCAAAGGCCTTCTGCCATGGGAAATTTGATCCGCCACTAGAGCATCAGAATCTTTACTTTCATTCCCTAGGTCAGCTTTGGAGGTCAAAAGAAAATCCATTTCCCTGTTCTGATTTCTATCATCAGCATGCCTGTCTTCACCGACAGAATCCCCCAATAATGGTTCATTGTGTCCCACAAAAGGTATTATTTGATCTGATTTCATCATATCTGCCCTTTCTCTGTCAACATCACCTGCAGGCGTATAACCACATCAATAAACATGCTCCAAGTAAGTAAGAAGAAAAAGTCTGAGTTTTATGCAAGGCAACATAGATTGAAAGAACAGCTCAGGAACAGATTTTTACCTTGAAGCCTTGGTAAAAGTAATCAGTTCTAAATGATTAACCAATATTACTACATTTTGAACATGAGCTCCCAGAGCTTTCTAAATCTGTCTGCCAAATTAGTTTGCAATATTAAATATCTGAATAACAGGATGCACCTGGCAATGTTGTAAAAAAAATTTCTCCAGTTTCAGGTATCTCAGGTAATTCATCTACTTCGAAATTGGTTGGACTGCAAGTGTCCACCTGTTTATGCAGAATAGATACTTCCGCAGCTGTTTTCACTTCCTCCGCATTAGCACCGGTTTCTGAAAAGAAGATTTTCTCAGCAATTTAAACAACTTCACGAGAGAATTGAATTGAAAAAATAAAAAATAAAATAAAGATTAGTACAAATTCTTACTACACAACTTAAAACATCTTTTTGTATTTTATTATTTTTACACTAAATTAAGATAGTATTAACGATGAGCCTACCCAATTCCCCTATACATAGCAATATAACTAAAGGAATTATCCTTTACCTCTCTCATATTCATGGCTCGACCCACATGCCAGCATGATGCCAGCATCACTTGTTGGCGACGTAGTCAAAGTATCTCTGCCAGAAACTTCGCTCTTCACATGAAATGATATATTTGAGGTTATAAAATTCTCTTCATCAATAGGCTTCTCAGCAGCAGATCTCCCGCCTGTAATGCTTTGTGGCGGTGAAAGAGTCACATTGCTTGGACCTGCACCCAAGAAAAGTGAGATTTTCTTTTTGGAAAAGCTTGAACCAGCTCTCATTTTAGACTCATACCTTTATCTGTAGACCAAACTAACTCTGACAGGGGCTCGGTGGCCACAAATGTCGTGTCTAACACCTGCACAGAACCTGCATTTGCACCTGCACCTGAATCACTGTTCGGCCTGCTCTGAATACTCTGAGTTGAATCACCCAGAGCAAGCCCCAAATCAGTCACTGGTTCTATGTTCTCATTGTTCACATCCATTTTTGGCTTGATAAACTCTCTATCCTGAAACTCCAAAATGAACCAAGTTAAGAATTTTTCATCATGCCTAACATGCAAACTATCTCTAAATGAAACACAATCAATTGTCATTAATATGTGTGATAGAATCACCATTAGACTTCTATTTTGAAAACCGTGGGAACAACAATAAGAAAAGTATGCTATAAAGATGTTACAAAATTTAATTCCATAAAGAAATGAGGCACCTAACAGTTTCTCATATAGACAAAAACAAAATGGGACCAAAATCAGCCGCATTATCAACTTTGAATCCTTCTCTATGCCATGGGAAGGTAGTTTTCATAATTAAATTTGTATTCTCAAAGCACAGGCAACATTTCTGACATCTGTATGAGATAGATGTAACTTACGCATCAATCTGTTTCAGCAATGTTGATCCGTATCTGCAATCTGAGGGGTTGGCAGGTGAAATCCTTTTATCTATCACCTGTGATATTAATGAAGTATTTAATCAGGATTCATAATTTCATATTTAGTGTTCTTAAGGTATTTGATTAAATGTATCCATTAGTGAATTAAGATATCGAATAGACAAAATCTTGCATAACAAAATAATATCACTTGTGAGGAAGCGTAGAAAGCACAAAGACAGAACTTTGAAAACACATCATGACGCAACCTCTGATACATATACAAATAATGAAGATTGCAGGACAACTCACATTTTCACAAAGAGACAAAAATGAAATTGACTTTTACAGCAGGACAAAATGAAGCAGTAAAGGGAAGACAAAAATAATAAATAAATAAAAATACCAGAAACAGCTTTAGACCAAATTCGACTTTGAAAAGAAGACAGGAAATTTAGGAGATTTCGTTTGGGAGTTAAATGATAAAATTGCTCAAGAGATATAGAATTACAGTGAAAAGCTTCTCTTTGATAAAAAAAAAAAAGTACAGTGAAAAGCTTCTCTGTTTTTTTTTTCCCACAACAATGGATATGTTAAATTTAAGTAGCCAGTTCACTCTGTCATAAACAAGTGCAGATACTAAAACTGTACACATCTGAAGATCTTGCTGTCATGTATAAGCACTAATAGCAAGAATTTTTTAGATACATAGGTTTCAGATTATTTGTTCACTACGACTTTCAGTTGGTCAGAAGAAAAATACATATTTTGATCTTAGCTAGTTGAGGGTGTCTCATTCAAGGTGACATCCCAGCAAAACCTCATCTTCAATGCATGTCAATTGCATAGAATTTTATGTATAAAAAGAAGTTACCTTTCATTTTTTAGATGCAAATATTAAGTCTAAAGCAATTCCACTGACAAGATTAGAATTTTATGCTAAAAAGAAGCAACCCTTTATATCTCAAACCCAGTTCTTCAATTCTAGACATGTTTTATTATCTGATAGTATTAACAACTAAAGCTTGAGAAACTTTGGAAGCAACATGAATTTTAGTCCAAAAGTATTGAACTTTCTTTATTTTATTTTATTTTTTTAAATGGGTAAAAGGCTTGAACTGTCTTCGTGATTCTTCTATACAAATTTACTCCAAGGTGAGAAGAACAAGAGGGTTCTCTCTTTAGCATGGTTCATAAAAGACTTTAAAACGTTCAATAGCTTCTAATCAACAATCATTGGACTTACCGAAATTCAACCCAAGTAGTCAAACACACAGACAAAAGAGTACACAAAGCCCCAATAGATCATCTCAGTGTCTCATCAGAAAATGCAAAATATAAGAACCTTGAAGAACAGGGGTTGCAGGACAAAGCAATCAAATTTTGGAAAAACCCATTAAAGGAAACCATTAATAGTGGAGACCCAGAAAGTGCATATCATCCGAGTCTCACCAGAAAGTGCATAAAAGAAGAAGCTTGGAGGTTGAAGAACAAAGGCTGCAGTAAAAGCAATCAAATTTGGGATACCCATCAGAAGAACCCATTTATAGTGGTGACCCACGTACCTGTTGTCCTTCAAATCCATAAATTGTTGTCTAAAATGCGAGAGAGAGAGAGTGAGAGCTGTTGTTTCTTCAGAGAGAAAAAGAGAGAGAAGTGGAAGATAATGCCTGCCATTCCTTGAACCACAGTAGTTTTTCTACATGAATGAATGAATGAATGACGGAACCACCTCCCTCAACCTTTTTCTTAGATTCTGAGGTTTAAGGTTCAGGAGCCGCCACGTGGACACAGTATATGCCAACAACACTGTGCCAGAGTTGCTATAACCGGGTATGTAACCTCGACATTCAGCAAGTGACAATTACAAAGAAGATGATTTTTTCTGGGTTAGAATTGGGGAGGTGAAAGCTATTAATTTATGCTCCGCTATTGGGTCAAGGACAAAAAGTGAGAGCAGTATTTTCCTTTCTGTTTTCACTTCAAAATTAGAAAGATGATTATGTCATTAGAAAATCATTATGTGTGTCGCTTAGCCCCCAAAAGGAACATAGGGATGATGTGTGCCACTTGGTAATCATGTAAATATATACTACTTACCGAATATAGAATATCACATTTTCAACGCAGTGACAGTACTGCATAGTTTATTCCAGGAATTAATTTGAGAGAAGAAATATAGTGCCTCTCCCCGTTGAATTTTGTCCTCATCGTCTAGGAATTTTTAGATTATACCTCTTATTTCCCTTAGAAGATAAGAGGTATAATCTAAAATAAAATAGCAAAACTAATCATTAGTTGCATTCATCTCTAAAAAAAATATTAGTTTAATCATTTGTACTATTTCTCAAATATTTAAATCCACTTTTAAGAATTTATGTAAACCAATAATCAACCTCCTTCACGCTCCTTCCACAAAAATCAAAAATCTCAATTTAACTTTATCATTTGAACGGTTGGGATTTATTGTGTTTTTATATAGAGGGTTGAGATTGTCCGTGCATAACCGTGCATAGAATAACTTTCCCCTCCTTCACATGTGGACTTCGACACCTGAATTAGGAACATCTTCATCTCGACTAATTGACAACATAACTCAATCATCGGAACTATTAATCGTTTAGATTTATTTTCGGGAGAATTATCCTTGTAAAAAATTAGCTAAATTCAAGATTGTTTGATCATTTGTTCGTTATAAAGTTTACACACAAATACAATTCGTCAGATAAAGTTGAAACGATGAATGTGGTAATCAAATGGCTAAATAATTTTCAATTAATATTTTTTTTATCAAAATATTTTTTTAAAAATGACCTAAAATATAGACGGTTTTGATTATTAGTTTATACTCGCAATAAAAATATTCACATTTTAATTCACGTATGAATGTCCACACGTGAAGAAAACTGAACCAATAATTATTCATACATACATCTTAACTACTCATATCTAATTTAAGGCCCAAGAATTCTATCACTATCAAATCTTAAATTGAGAGAAAGAGAGTCCTAATTCCATCATAATGTGAGGTTGGCAATAAAGTTATTAAAGTTATTACTTGGTGGTGGGTGGTTAAGCTTGCTATTGTTGATGGGAGCAAAGCGGAAACAGGTAATGTGCAATTTGGCCATTTGGATGAGATGCTGATCCAAAAATTTGACTAATAACAAAAACAGTTGTAGAAGCTCAAGTATTTTTCCAAGGTAGGCTTGTCCAATTTCACAAATAAATCCATTTCAATTTAATTCTTAGGGTTAGGTGTCAACAACCAGTGTAGGGTCTGGACCCATTTGACACATATAGTAGTGCTTTTATTGAGTGACTTACATATGAATGAAAGAAAGTGGCACAGTCTCTTTCAAGCTTGTCCTCCATCCATTGAGACAGTACATGAGGGCATTGTTGCATGTACAGGAATAATCCAGAAGTAACTGGTTTCTTTCCCCACAAAGGTATTGATGACTGACAATGACTTCTATGCCAAGACATTTCACTCGGCATTTGTGCAACTGTGACTTCTGTGCTCTGTAATCATACTTATTTTCTGTTGAAATAGGACATCAATGGATTTCAATTGAAAATATGACATCAATGGACATTATTTTTTCACAGCTACCGGTCAAAATTGAATTTCATAGCAGAAGGTTCTTCCAACATTCTAGTACCTAAATATGTTGAGGCATTGCATAGAGAATGGTTGCAAAATTGGAAAAAAAAAAAAGGATCTCTACTTTAACAGTAGATATGAGTTAATGAGTGTACAAAGAATGGTTCAAACCGACCATAACCTGTAGAGAAACTGAAAAAATAAACAAATAAGCAAAGCGCTTTACTAGAGTATTTTGCTGGTTAGTCCAAAGGCTCAAACTGAATATTTTGACAGACTGTGATCGACCTAACCCCCCCCCCCCCCCCCCCATGGTGGAGAGTGAAATATTCGAGAAAAAAAATTGACAAAATGAAAATGGGCTTCCAAATTACACCAGTAATAAAGTATTTTCTTCTTCTTTTAATTCAACACATTAAAATGATAAAATATAAGGGCTGCTAACCCATTTTTTCAAAAGTATTTGTCCAAGGCTTCAAGCCAATACAAAACTTAACCATACAAATTATCTTAATTCGTAACAATTGATTTATCCATGTGGCAATAAGCCTGCAGAAATAATAGCAGATACACAGATGATAACTCTTCAAACAGATAATGACTCATCTCCTTCGGGCAATTCTCTGCCCTGCTCCAAGTAACAATGTTTTCCCTATTACACCTGTATGAAGTCCACAAACCAGAGCAACAGTTCCACCTATAACTATCCATTTCCAATCAATGCCATTATCATTATTTTGTCTCTCATTGCTCCTTGCCCAACTTTTCTCTTCTTCACCAGATGCTGCCTCCAAATAATTCATGCTTCCGTCGGAGGATATCTTGGTGGTGATATTGGCCATTCGGGCGCATTGTGATACACAAGTCTCTGATGATTTCCTTGCATTCTGGTATCCTCTCATGCCGGAGTGCAATTTCTTAACGGTGCACCACATCCCATGACGGACACCCAACTTTGCCACATCTTTGGGGATCCCCATGTCTTCGTAGTGGACGAGAGTAACCTCGCATGCAGATAACTGTCCATCTCCCTTCCGAGACTCCGCTGCATTTAGTTTCCAAATTTATTCACCATTGTATTGTTAGTTTGTCACCAAAGATTTTACTAGGATCAAATGGTTAACTAACAATTCTTACCAGGCTTGATAATCCAACTAGAGAAATAATCTTCCACACGTCTGGGCTTGTCGCGCTTAGGCAAACCTGGATATGGAACACCCTGCAACATTGTAGCTTCTACAATGAGACTCAGAAAAGTATGCAATCAACAAAATTATATAGTGTTTGCTTTAAAGTTTAAACTATAGAACAAAAACGAATGATCCTCAAAACATAGAAAGAACAAATCAAACAGCATGTACATAGGAGCAAGACTATACTACATAAGACAACAAAGAAACTGTATTTCCTGACTTTTAGTGGCTTTATTTCGTTCTCCAACTTCTGAATCTAATTCAAACAATGTCTTATGCTTTTGGTACGTCCTACCAATCAAATGAAACCATTTTCTTTTTAGTTAATGTGATTCCTTTTTCCCTCATAATCGATTAGATTCAATCCCCCTCCTATTCTACGTTACAATGCTCTCTATTATGATTTCTTCCTTCCCTGTTGTAAAAAACTGGCATAAACTACTCTGTTTTTTTTGTCTGAAACTACTCCTTCCCATAGACAGAAAAATAAGCAATTGAGGAAAGAAGCTAAGATGCTTTGACAAGTACCTTTGTCACACAATAATAAGTTTTTCCAGCCTCCCATATTCTTCGACCAATTATATATTCCCGATCACTGCAGAAAAAAGGGAACTGCACAGTGCAGTAGTAAAGTGAGAAATCAAATAAATAATTCAACTAGAAAGCGATGCAATGAAAACAGACACAGCATGCAATCCTATGTTCCACAAACCTTTTTAATCCAGTGAACAATCATAGTTCCAGTAGCAGGGCATTCTTCCAATATTTTACAAAATGCGAGCATAGGATCCCATTTAGGTCGAAACTCATCATCCCAGAAGAAATCTCTAACCAATTCTGGAGTTGCATCCTCAAAGACGGTTCTACTACAGTAAACAGTAGGACCTGTCTGGTAAGCAAGAGTGCAAGACCACTATCAGATACTAAAATACAATATTTAAGGTACTAATAACTATATTATACAGTACGAAAAAGTAAAAACAGAATCTTGGTGAGAGAAAAGGATTGGAATAACTATAAAATTGGCTTTATTCCACAGTAACAGAAAATAAATTAAAAACAGGCATGTGCTAAAGTAGCCAACAAACTTGTTGGAATCTATAAAATGACAATAGGATTTGTGTAAATGTGGATAAAGAAGATAACAGAGGTGCTGTTCTACAAACAAGATTGGCTTATTTGGCTACGGGAGTATCATACATGAAGAACATAGAGATGTCAACTGAGGATCACAAGAAAAAAGATGTAAAATAAGATGTACAAAATACACATCCCCCATTCACAATTTCTTCGTAAACAAAATAAAAGTTATTAACAGATGAAGCACAGAAATTATATTTTCAAGGAAACCATAAAGGTCAAACTCAGAATCTACCTCAGGGTCATGGCGCCATGCTTTGTATGCCATGGTTGGGGTGGTTTTCTCCATCAAACTTTGCCATTCCGTTTCTCCATCTCTCCCTCCAATTAAATTCACTAGGTGGTCCAAATCACTTTCAGTGACAACATCCTGCACTCGCTCTGCACCTTTACTGCTGGGCCTGTGAAAAAGTGAACGTATTATGAAGCAATCAATCAAAGAGACACCAATATTCCATGTACAATGTTTCAAAGAAACAAATAAGATCAGTTTAAGTATTATGATTCTATTATCTATACAACTACAAAAAGAGATTACTCTTTGATTTCCATTGTCTAACCCTACAAAAGAAAACCTTTCTAATTTCTTAAGTAAATTATTGACCGGAGATATATGACAACCCAGTAAACTAACCAACATAAGAGTAACACAAATAGACCCAGTAACATGACTACCTATCTTACCCAACTAAAACAAAAGCATTCCTGCACAAGTTCCGCCTCTTCTGAAAAATTTCCAAATGGTTGGAAAATTCCATCATCATCAAGAAGAAACATCCTAGTTTCTGAGAGAACATTTTTCTAACTCAACGTGATGGAATCAGCATTCATGAAAATTTTCTGCATACTTGTTTAGGCCTGCCCGAGGCGGCAGCTTTGTCCTTGACTTGGTATCTACATATTGTGTGATGAACTGACGATTGAGATCAGGAAGCGTAGAAACATTTGAGAGAAGCTGTGGTAACGTATTATCTGGAGAAGTATGGGATGGTTATCCAATGAGGAAACAAAGTCTGGATTCGAGATGTGCTACACCTGAACAAGCTAGACCCTTTTGTCATCACCCCAACAATCCAACTGCACTTCGAAGACGGAGCCAATACTGAGCTCCGAAGACACCTCCAGATTCAAGAAGTTCATGAGTTTGGCACGACCATCGTCTCTCTTAACGGTAAAAGTCACCCAAACACTTTGTGGGTCTATCAGCAGAGGGTGATGATGGTCAAACAAAACTAGCAGACTTCACTGACTGTCTGGAAGAGTCTTTGGAGCTTAAAAGTGGCTTCGCCTTCTAACTGCAGTTTGATTGTCGGGGTGATGACAAAAAGTCCTCCAGCTTCATCCAGGTGGTAACAAAACTCAAATCCAGAAGTGATTTTCTTCTTGGGTAATTATCCTATAAATACTGAATTCCTTCACGTTGAGGTAGGAAAACATCCAATTTAAAAAGATAACCTCTAAATAATTCCAACCAATAGCATCACCACACTCACACCAACAAACACATTGCAAATAATTATGGAATAGGCAACGACTCTGTATCCAAAAAGTAATCTAAGTAGCAAAGAGCCAAATGTATAACTTCTTCCATCTCTACTAGAAGAATACCAAGCCATTTTTTTGCCCTTCAGTTTAGTTAACCTCTTTTCAGAATGTCAGAAAACATGAGTGAATTACATATTAAGACGAATTATCTCTCCCATTACGTACAACAAGGAAACTTAGGTTATCTGATTTACATTATATGCCATTGAGTAACAACTAATTGGCAATTTAAAGTCCTGATTAAAATGTTCTACAGTCTATTCAAATATGAAAATTCATTGCAAAAGAATCCGAAAAATTTCAACTTCAAAAAGAAAAATGTGCATTCAGTCACCAAAGCCTAACGCAATTCCTATATAATCCAGAATGTATTCAACACAATTTAGCTAAAAACTCACCCAACAATGCCGCTGCCGCTCTCAGCTGAATGCTTCGACGCCGCCGCTACGGAAGCTGAAGCTACCGAATCCGGCGCCGTCGGCGAGGATGCTTTGCTTTTCCCCTTGAAATTGGACCAAATCGTACGGCAAATGGAGAAAGCGGAGAACGCCGTGAAAGCGAGCCAGAGTCGGCGAGCGCCAAATCCCGGCGGCGCGGTCCAGATGAACCGGAACTTGCTCCGAAGCCCGAGAAAGAGAAGACCGGTCCACCTTGGCCTCCAGGACCAGCCGATCACCAGGCCAATCATTACGGCCAGCCATATCGGGACTGCACACAGCAAAATGTCGACGAATGTTTCGGTTATCGAGGGGTTCGCAAAGAACTCCACCAGATCGAAGAAAGCTTCCTCCATTTCTGAACCGAAATTTTCCGAGAAAATAAAATGGAAGCAACAATTTTCCCGAGAGAATCAGAGCTGAAAAAAACCGAACTACATAATGATCGATTCGATTCGATTCCCTTAACCGATTCGATTAGAATTTGAGAAGGAACAAAATTTCTAGAGAGAGAAAACGACGAGAGTTATAGAGAGAGGACGGGAATTTTAGGCGGTTGTTTAGACAGTACGGTAATATGACGTGGCAGTGTCAGGGCCGTTGATTGGGGTTGGGTTGGGTAATGATTTGTGCTTCGTTTTGGCGCGTGGGAAGTTATGGCATGAGGATTTGTTGGAAGGTGTAATACACGCGCGGGAGGATGAGTGTGGGGTTGAGGTTAAAGGAACATGTGAAATTTTGAGGATAAGATTGATATTTTTTGGGAAAGATAAAAAAAGACGCTTTACTGTTGAGAGTCGTGGAGATATTCTTTTGTCCGCTCTGAGGGATTGGGTGTTTACCGGTATATATGACACATTAGTGGACTTGCAGTAACATTGTGACATCTGGCACTGACTCGAACTCTACCTGGAATCCCAAGTGGCATATTGACCAAAAAAATAGATCATCACACTGTCCCAAGTGGCATGTTGGCAAAATATCTACGATTTTTTTTTTCATGATAATGAAATCATACCTAATTACCTATGACGGGAAAAAATAATGTAAATATAATGCTGATCCATATTTAAGGAAATATCGAAGAAAAAATCACATATCGGTTGAAATATCGGTCAACATTAGTAAATTACTATTTATTTTTTTTAGAAACAGATAATTCATACAAAAATAAAAAGGCTTCAATCATCGGTTCAAAACCGATAACGCCTTCTTTTTTTCGTTGAGAACTGCTAGTGCTTCTTCTCGAGCTTGGAATTCCTCTTCAACAACTTGTCCCGAAATGGGCGCAATTGGTATGGCCAAAATCCACATCAAGATTATGAAATTTCCGAATAAACAAGACTTATTATAACATTGACCAGGATCTCGCTTAAAAAGCAATGACCTCTTTATTTCCGTTCATGATGACTTACTATTATGTTTAGTGAGAAGTGCAGTTCCGCTTTAAGATCATATATTATCAAAACAGTCAAAATATGACACATACATCAAACTCCTAAGCTAAGCCAATGACATGCCCATGTTCGATCCCCAACGCAACTAAAGCACTTTAAGCACCCAATACCTCTCATTTACGACGTAGCCTTGTCGCATTAAACCAACGATGCCTATAACCACGACAACCAAATCACTAATCATCTAAAACAACCTAAATGAAACCATGCCGAGAAACCATTGAACACAATTGTGGTATGGGCCCGTATGACGAAAGATTCATCGATCAAATGATTATACGGAAATTTTCGAAGACTTGGCAAGCTCAACAATTCAAAGAATGAGCAAATATTTGATATATCGTTCAAACGTCGATAAGGTGAAAATATCCATTTGAAAGTGTGGCTCGGATCAATCATAATAGACTCAAAACAAAATGAGAGAAAAAAAAAAGAGAAAAGAGAAGAAACGGAAATTGATGTGCTTCTTCTACCTCATCCCCCTCCATTGTTGATGATGGATGCATGGCTAGACCTTTTTATTTCTTTGGTCTCAGAGAAAGGAACAGCTCTTGAATTCAAGTTGGAAGGTGAACTCAAGCTTGGCTTGAATAATTTTCATTTTGATTAGCGAGCTATTTAGTAATCTAAAATGTCACTAGCTATTGTTTTGGATCATAGTAGAGATTATAAAATTTGAGTGATATTGGGGTTTCTAACAAAGGTCACTAGCTAGTTGTAATTGTCTGGTTCATCTTGGACTTCAATTAAAAACTACAGGAGACTAGTCGTCTTTCACCCCTTACATTTTGATCTTAAGCCTCAAAAATCAAACCAGCCTGGTAATTTTAAAGCTTTTTCCTTGTTGAAAAATAGCAACTTTCTTATTGGTACCTAGTATATAGCTAAATGGCCATTCTCCTTGCAACTTTCTTATTAGTACCTAGTATTATACATGTACATATACCAAAACTATATATTGAACTAAACGAGTTTCCTACTTTGTGTTTGCAAAAAATTGGTGATAGTGATGCCCAATAAAATTCTTTCTTTCACTCTTTCAAAATGGACTTTCCAGACCAATTTTAATTTGCTGTTGAACACTTTATAGAAGTTTCAAATGGTCAATCACAAAAAAGTAGTACACAAAAGTATATGAGAAATGACCCATCTCCCATCTGTGTATAGGAATTCCAATTCCAAATGGCTTTATCGAGCATAGGAATTGCTTTATATCCTACATACTCAATATGTCTCTCTTCTCTTTTGACTCCCCTCGCGAATTCGAAGTACATCATATCATATCATATATAATTGTGGTGTCATTTGATCCATCATATATATGTCTAAGATTCCAAATAGATCAACGTTGTTATTTTTTATGATTGTACGGATTAATTAACGGTTGCCAAAATCAATGAAAAGGCTAAAGCATGATTTGTCTAGTTAATTTAAATAATTTAATTGAATAACCAAGTGCGAAACGTCCACATTCTAGTACATAACTTAACTTACCATTTTTTTTTTTAAAATTTAGTAAGCCCCTATCAGTTCGATCACATATATATATATATATATATATATATATCATACCTATATATATATATATATATATATATATATATATATTGTTGGTATGGTTTTAAGTCTTGTATAATTAAGGACAGAATTGAAAGATTTTAAATGCACCCACATGGACTATAGACAATGAGTACATATTAGCAATTAAGTGTGGTGGGGTGTACGCTAAGAATTATTAAGTTGTCCTCAGCAAGACTACACAAGTTTGAGTGAAGGGTTTTCATCTACAACTGGGATCTTGACCCACATGGGTTTTTAGTAAAGGTGAAGAACATATATATGGGGTGCAAGACTATAAGGGGGAGCCTAGCTGGTTATGATTGCAGTCATAAGGTAGGAAATAAAGGAGTAAATTCAAAGCTCATCTTTGGTATCTTCCCCCTTGCTACCTCTCTTGCAATTGCACATAAAGTGAATATTAAAGCTCTCTAGCTAGCTCTTGGCAGCTTATATTCTTTGGAACCCCCCACAAGCAAAGCCAAATTGGAAAAAAGTTTCAACCACAAAAAGATGATGATGCATTACTTTGTTTTTACTTGTTCCTTTTCACTCACATTTTTCACACAAACCCTCCTAAGCTATCACTGTTTTTCAACGGATTTGGTATACAAATAAAGAAAGTATTTGCACAAGGATGGATTTCAAACCAATCTCAGTGAAGTAGGTTTCTTTCACCATCCAATTTGTCAAAGATTCAGACCTAGCTAAAGCTCTCTTAATGTCTAAAAGATCCTTCTTTAATATACCTCCAACCGATCAATATCGAAAAATGTTTGCTGCGGCATATTGTATATTGTATGAGAATTTTCTCTGGTTATTGTTCAACTGTAAATCAAGATCGTTGAGATTAAGTGTGCGTGTACGACCATAATTCACAGTACTCTAGCAATATAACATATCAAATATATGTTATGAACTTGTGATATGCATCATACTTCATATATTAAGCTATGACATTGACAGAACAAAATTCAATTAAGGATATGCATGAATTGTGGTAACTATTTTGTCTCGATCCTATATATAAGTCCTATCTCATAGAAATTCTAATATGCTACAGGATCGATCTTCTGGGTTGCAATTTCAAAGAAATGCATGTAAAAGCCTAGAAGTCGACAGAGCTTTGATTCGTGTTCGTCATAAAAATACAAGACCTGTGATTCATACCTGCCCCTTGTTTGAAAGTTTCTTGTTGTCTTCAAACCCTGTTTTGGTTGCAAATGAATGAAGGGTATACTCATATACATATATAGAATGATAAAGAGGAAGGTTAAAAAGAAAAAAGACAAAGATACATACTTCCATTCTGGAAGAGAACAATGAGATCGATGCATGAAAGGTTAGTGTTGGGGGGAATGAAGCCTGGTCCGAGATCATTCCGATGATCGTCGACCATGTTCTTCGCTTCCTTCGAACAATTAATTAATGGTCTCGAACCAGACAGCATTCCCCTCAACTGTTTCCGGCTCATTAGAGAGAGAGAGAGAGAGGACTGTTTATATACAGATTTTGATTTGGCCATGCAATATTGTTTTTTTTCATAGGTCTTTATATAACGTGAAGAAGAGAAGAGTGTCTTATGTGGGTCAGGTAATGCCACTTGCCACGCCTTCTCCTGTCGGTGTTTATTTCGCTTTTCACAAAGCTTTGGAAATCAATTTCAGGCTTCATTTGGTGTGGTCGATGAAAATGAGCAAGAAAAATAGAGAGAAACCCCTTTTTTCCTACCTAATTTGGTTTCTTCAAAGACAAAAAAAGAAGTTTGGTTTCTCTTTGGTGCCAAGATGCTTAGAATAATTGAAAAATTCAAAATTTGTGTTGAGAAATGAGAACCAGAGCCCCCCATTACTAGCACAAGGAAATTATGTCAAAGTTAAGGATTGACCATTTGTTAGAGTTTGGTGAAAAGGATGAAGACCATTTGCTCTTGCTAGTTGCTAATAAATGGCCTCAAAATTAGAAAGGATTTGGTGCAAAAATTGAAGTCAAAGCTCTATGCATGTCATTAAGACTATGAGGCATTTTTGCGGCCTGCCCTGCCCTCTGTTAGCTAGTTACCTATGTTTTATAGATGGACACATGACATGTTTATGATATGGTTCATGAGTCCGATGGCACACCTTGGCACACATACACACCTAATATGTGCTGATATTTGTAATCACATGTACTGCGTTATATAGCAATGGATGACTCGTTATTTACGATACGAGATCACATACCTAATTGTAATTGAAGAATCAGACGATTATCTCTAGTGGGATAAATCACCAGCATTATTTTGGAGTACTGGAGAATGACTTAACCTGGTCCAGACGTAATGAATGGATGGGATTAGCCTATGGTAATCTCGATTAGGGTGTCACCTAGTGTCTCTTTTGCTTTAATTTGCAATTGAGAAGATGATCTAGATGATTGGTAGGAAAGCCTTCATGGATGACAGAAGTACAGGTTGTCCTGTCAAAGCTTAAGCAGATCAACCAAGAAAGAAAAAAAGCAGAAATGGCGTCATGGTGAGCAAGCTGTAGTTGAAGATTTGAAGTTCAACTACGATGTGGGTATTAGATTGTTTTTTAGAAAGATAATATTACAGATCCACTATCATGTGCTACACATTTAGTGGTTGAGAAGCAAACATTTTGGTCCTCATGTTTGCTTCTCATAGGTAAAATAATTTGTTTGCTTATACTTTCTGCAGATCAATTTGCCACTATATTGTTTTAGAATTCGATTCTTAACTAATTCTGAAGAAAGTTGAGGCATGCCAACAAGCAGTTCAAAAAGAAATGGCTTGCCTTAACATGTTTTTACTAGATGAGTAGACAAAGCCTTTGACATGTCATTTCACAAAAAGGACATCCTTCCCTGATAGGCTTTCTAGAGAAATTAAATCTGATCTTGGAATTATTTGAAATGACAATAAAATCGAATACAAGAAGTGATATGTTTAATAAAATGCAAGTAGTCGAAAGATAAACTAGTAGTGAGGACTCAATAGCATTAAAATGGAGCTAAACCTAAAGCCTCCATCCTTTTGACTGGGAATTTTGCCTCCATAAATGGAGCATACCACTCAAAAGTGATCTTTCTTCTGTTCAATAACAAAACCACTTCAACATTGAGCACTTTATCCTCTAAGAGTATCTTTTTCTTTTGTCTTTAGAGGACTTCTCATAATGAAGCTTACTATACGATAGAGCAAAAGAAGGATTTCCATCCCAACAAAGCACAATGTCCACCCTAAGAAAGCAGAGATCTATGGGCCCTTACCTCTAACTTTTTATCAATCTCTGGAATGGCTAGTCCTACAGCTCTTTACAGACACCATGATGTAAACTAGAGCTCAAAGTGCAGAATCTTCACTGAAAACATAGATTAGTTTCTCATATAATGCGATCTTGTAGAGCTAGCCGCATGAGAATATTGACTCTGCCAGTTTAATTTCTGTTTGTTTTCTATATAGTGGGAAAAGTAAAAGAACTCAAATTATTCATTTTCATTTTAAACTCAAGTACAGACCAAAAATGCAAAGAAGCAGGCAGATGATGCCTCGTACTCTTAAAACAAGAATTTAAATACCAAAACAGACCGAGCTCCAACATTAATTAGATTATTCAAACAGGAGTACACAGTCTTCTGGGAAAATAAATAACTCTGCATATACATGAGTGCATATAAATTACAGGAGATGTACACTTTTACATTACACACAAACAATGCAACAAGTCACTGCTAGTTGATGAAACATAAAGTGCACATGCTTTAGAGCAAGTCACAAGATTAAGACAGAAAATAACGTCTTTTCCTCTCATAAATTAGGAAACTCACCAGAAAACTCAAGATTCAACAATTATGTCCATATGCTGTCCACTTAGGTCGGCCGGAATGAACTTGCTTATCTCATCCACTTTCTTAGGCTCTTCAACGAACTTGCAATCAGCATTGCCATTTTGTATGTTAATCTGGTCCTTATGTTTCACAGAAGCGTCTTTTTTGTAGCTACCCATACTGTGACGATTAGCCTGCCCAGCAGTTCCTTTCATTCTGTCTCCTTCGGATAATTTGACTGTGTCACTGCAGCTCTTCCTTCGGCCAAGCTTTGGTGATTTTGCACGAGTTGGAGGCAGCTGTGAGACAAAGCAAAATATTAAAGATTTGAGCTGCCATGCACAGTTATATTATAAAATCTGAATCAATTTCTTTACATCTTCTCTGCAATGTAATACTATTCTGTGTAACCATGAGAACCTATAGTTTCAATAGCATATCAAATCTCAAATTTCATGCAGGGAAAGATTTAAATGAATTCGCAGTATGACCTTTTTGAGTTCCGTTTTAGCTGGAGGTCCATCATGGTAGAAACTCGGCATCGGGTTTGCCTTGAACATTAAACTCTTTCTCAGTTGCTTAACAGCTGCCTCTTTCTCTTCCTTAAAGTTTCAAAGAAAATAATATATTAGAACACTCAGCTGATCTAAATAATCCTGTATAGATCAAAATAAGTTCAATAAGACAATAAACCAGCAGACACCCTCCGTTCAATGTCGTGTGTGTGTGTGTGTGTGTGTGTGTGTGTGTGTGAGAGAGAGAGAGAGAGAGAGAGAGAGAGAGAGAGAGAGAGAGAGAGGACTCTAGGTTAGAAATAAGTGAGAAAAAATCAAACCTTGGTCCTTGCTGCACTTTGATTTTTCTCTGCCTCAAGTGCGTGATGTTTCTCCTCTAATTTTGAATAAAACTACATAATACAACACACAAGTAAAAATTAGGGACTATTACTCATAGAAGCCATGAAATAATCCCCACATAATAAGAACCAGTAGAGGCAATACCTCCTTCCTTTTCTCTGCACGCTCATTACTTCTAAACGTTGGAGCTGATGCCACAGTTGTCCTGGACCTAATAGTTCGTACAGATGCTACTGTGCTATGCATGTTCAAGGAATCAAATTCAAATGAGAAATGAATAATAGGAAGACGAGAAAGAGACATAAGAATCAGGGTAAGACTTCAAAAGATAATAGGATACGAGGAAGCAACAGAACAGGTATCTTCCTCATCAGGATGCTTCTTCCCATCAGGTTGAAATGGCTTCCTTGGTACCAAAGGTGATATTGGCTGCAAAGATGCTTATGCCAGTCAAGAACTTTTAAAATTTCAACATGGATAATAAATACATCCAATCAAGTCAAATAGAAATTATGACGAATGCTTTTCTCATCTTAGTTGCAGCAGCTACCTGGGTATGCTTTGTGGTATTAAGATGTCGTGGATTGCTCGAGTTGGGTGATTTATTGATGCCGTTACCGCAATCAAGTACAGCACTGACTGGACGAGCTCCACTTGAAGCACGCTTTTCAGTAGCTAAAGTAAATGGCCGTGGAACAGTGTGTTTTGTTCTAGCATTTCCTGCAGAAGGTTTTGATGCTTGATTAACTGATGACCGTGACTTATTTCCACCCTTCGTTTTCTCAGAATCCTGCTGAACTTTCTCCACAGGCTTGCCATTATCAGACTTCGAGCTTACTACATTCTGATCTTCGTTAGCTCTTTCAATCTGATTCAATTGAGAAATGACAACTGAGTTTTCTGTAGTGCATTCTTTTACTTCATAATCCTTTACTTCAGTGCTCTCTTGCAAATTTTGGGTATGCTCATATGACTCTGAAATCGCATGATCATTGGGAATTCTTTCACGATTTGAATCATGAGAAACATCTTCTGAATAAATTATGGCACAATCTGACTCCTTGTCCATGCAAATATCTGTAACTTCTATCGCCATTGCACTTGCAATACACAAGATAAACATCACAATCGTATGAATATCAGTATGGATTTATCTTGAGTGCAAACTCCATGTTTACTTAAACAATTCCCATTTGTTATGATTTCATGCTTGCAGTGTCAGTAGATAACATATGTGGTTTAAGTCATGCTAATACAGAACAAGTGAACCTAGATAACATATGCATAACTGAAAGATAAAAATGTCATCCTCTGGGATATGCTGCTACAGGGAAAAATAATTATTTTGTTCACCAAAAGGATGAAGATGGATCAGACCAAAAAAAGGAAAAAAGATGGAGGAGAGAGGGAACAGAAGAAGAAGCAAGAGTTCCATCAACAGAAATAAAGAAATGAATAAGACAGTATGTCAAGAAGTAAAAATAATGTTTTAAAGATTTGAAATAAATGCAGTATTAGTAGAACACAAAGCAGTCACAGAGCAAGTACAGTGGGAAAATATAAACCTACACAATCAGTTGAGAAATTAATTACTTGTAATAGAATCATTAAAACATTATGTATGATTCAGTTTTGATTCTTTTGAAAAGACAGATGAAAAAAACCCCCCTTCTTCCCAAGAAAACAAGGCAGTTTTTATTGAGAGTTTCATGAGATTACAAAGGACTTGACAATATAATGACAATGCCCCTATATACAGCTCTTCCCTTTATCACCAAAAAAAAGAATTTTTTTTTCCTTCAAGTTAAAATCAAAATTGTCTTCATGTATAGACATCCACTGAAATTATGCACCATATAGAGATTTTGTCCTGCAGATGCAAATTTCATTAATTAAACAGGGTCCACACTGCTTTTAATTCAAATTTTAGTGGTCTCTCTTTCTCTCAACATCAATACTTCATTTACAAGAGATCACTAGCCAAATTTTGCCATGGGGAAAAACTTGAATTCTAATTTTGCTGCAGATAAATGGAGATACTTTGAAGTATCAAAAAAAAAAAATCTAATGCTTAACTTACCGATAGATCAGAACAAGTGAGGAAGATGATAAAAGACTACAAACAATTCGAAAAACAACAAAAATTATGCCTTTTTGCGTATGATGTGCATGGTATGTATGAAAAGAGAAATTAATAATTTAACAAAAAGAAGCAAGAAACAGAATCATTTGTCTTCCCAGAGGTGTGAAGACATATAAGGGGAAAATAACTACAAATTTGAAATGAAACGTAATGAGAAGGTAGTTGTGCTCAATCCATAATTCTAATGATGAGTCCACATAACACCTGGGACATTGACAAATGAAGTGGAAGAAAGAATGAGAACAGAAAAATATACAGTGAGGTGTTACAAAGCAAAAGACATTTGCATCACTTTGTACAAAAGTTCAATACGAAACAATTTTGAAACATGAGTATGTGGATATGTTAGAAGAAAAACAAAAAGTGATTTCACCAAATATAGAATCTATCCAAAAACAAGTCACCCATTTACTCATTGTTACCTACACTTTGAAATTTATGGTAACTGACGAATAGTTAATTGATACATAGCCTTATACTGAGCTTGAATTAAAAAGATAAGGATCCCATAACTCAAATTCTCTTTTTGAACAATTTACAAAAAAGTTACAACACATCTAATCTGCCAAACAAACACCAGAAGAACACACACAAGAAATAAGAGAAATTTTTAATTGTCATGGTTAATTAGGGGAAAAAACAACCAACGCAACTGAACCCAATACATGCATTTGCTTTGGCTGAGTAAACAAATTCTTTTTTCTTCAAATATCAGCCATTTTTCTTTGACACAAACACACAAGCCAAAAAGAAATATAATGACAAGCACATTCACCTGTAATGGGATAAATTGTAATAAATAATCAACCACATTTGAGTAAACTAAAAGGCTATTGCTTTCTAAATTTCCCAGATAAGAAAAATACACCCAAAAAAAAAATGTCTCTTTTCTGTGCTACATTTTCTCAGCTCTATAAACAAAGATCTAAAGTGACAGCCTTCACAAAGACACCAGATAAGTTCATATACCTCATTTGTATGCAAATTACAGATTCAATAATCTACGAATTCAAACAAAAACCAATGAAATCAAGCCAAATGCAGAGAGTCGTAACCAGAAACAGATCAAACAAATCGATACTGCATTTCATGAATACACAAGCATAAGCATTTGAGCGGATCCAAAGGCAGAGACTTGAAGAAGAGAGGTGGCAAATGTGGTAAATTACTCACAAGTTTGAAGTTGAAGATGTAGAGGCCTTCTTCACTCTGCACTTGTGTGCGTACACGGGCCTTTGTCTCGCCTTATCGAGCCTGTGCGTTTCTGTTACTTTCTTATATGCCCACAGCCTCGTCGGCATAACGCCGTTTCTTGACGGCAGACGCATTCGCTTAGTCACTATTTTGATTTTTTTTTTATGAGTTTTATTTTTAGAATTATTATGTCTATTTTTTTAGGGATTGAATTTAGTTTATCACCATGAACTTTAGTCCGAAAATCATGTTAGTCACTGCTCTTTCAATTTCATCAACAACACCCTTGTAGTTACCAATTTCATCAGTCTAGATCAATCCATCAATTTTGATTGTTAAGTGCTGACGTGGCAATGACATGGATTTGAACCACATCAACAGTACTTAACGGTCAAAATTCATGGAATGGACTAAACTGATCAAATTGGTAAGTACAAGGGTATTGTTGATAAAATTAAAATAGCATGGACTGACATGATTTTCAGTCTAAAGTTCAGGGTAGTAAACTAAATTTAGTTTTTTTTTAATCACATAAAGATTCGAATTTGAAACCTCTCCTGCTCAAAAGGAAAAGAAAGTACAACTAAATTACAAGTTAATTGGTTGCAATTATCTATGCTCCATTTTCAATTCCAGTGTCTAGTATTCACTTTGTTTCTTTTTTTACTACGGAGTACAGACATAGAAGGCTTTACTTTGATTCGACACGAATGTGTATGAAAAATTTAAATCATGCTAAAAACAGGTTAGACAATTGATATTTGATCATAGAAAAAACAAGAGTACATGTCACCTAGAGTTCTCAGTGTATAGCTTCTCAATCTTGCACAGTATCCAGTGAGCGTGTCACTAAGATTTATATAAACATTCTCTTTGCACCAATTCAATAGTCCTCGATCTGAGATTCAACGTACATGTCTCTGATGCATCATTAACTTATGTTGCACCGATCGAATTGCATTGTGCCTCTCTCGATCTATAACCTATGTCTCCGCAATGCTGGTTCTTGTTGCCCAAATTGTGTGTTGCCAAGTCGCTCTTGACTCGTGAGTGGTGTTGCTCTACATGCGTTACTAGCTTCAGGTTCAACGATGATTCAGCGATTTGAATTTCGTGTGTAGAATAAGGATTGTATACTGTCTTTTACTTTGATAGATGGTTCTATTTTTTGAGCTAGATAATTCCTATAATGATTGGATGATGAACGTAGAGCCAAGGCCGACGACTCTGACATGGCAGCGCTACCAATCCTTTTAAGTGCTATAAAATTGAACTATGTTCTTGATCGTGTCTATGAGTTGACATGCATGGCCTCAAATTTGGTGTGTTCTTGTTGTTTTGCAATTTTTTGTGTTGATATAGAGGGTTTTTTTAGGTCATTGTCTTGCAATGGGGGAATTAGAACCTAGTATTCTTGTCATTGTCTGGCTCAGTGTTGTTTATTTCAAAATTTTATGTGCTTCAATTTTATTTTTCTTTGTTGGAATTACTATAAGTAGTAATGCCATTGAATGGTGGGCTACTATTGTCAAAAACTCAAAATGGATGAGATTTTAAGGCTCTTCTAAAACAAAAGCTACTTGAGGGAATTGACCAACTACAAGCATGCACTGTCAGCAACTCGCAACTTGAATGATTAGTCTCAACTTTTTTTTTAAATATATTCACACTTTTTGCATAATTTGGAACAATTTGTTGGCGCTAAACATGACGGGGTTAACAGAGGGCTTGTCAAATTATCATATACATGAATCATATCTTAACGAGAAAGCAATAAAAGAGCAGACGTTCCATCCATAATTATTGCTTAGGCCCCATCCCTTGATTATTCCTGCTTAACCCTTTTGATAAAGCCCTAACACCCTCTAATTAAATATAACAATCCCAATTTAATTCAAAAGAAAGAAGAAGAAGTAGAAGTAGAAGAAGTTCAAGTGTTCAACAACCCCTCTAGAGTAATTAATAGATATCCCAACATGATCTGTTGCTTTAAGCCTTAATTAAATATCCCAACATACATTGTTAGTTTGTTACAATTAATCACAAATTCACATTGACAATTTGATATATATATATACATACCCCCACACATAGAGTAATTAATAGATATATAGTTGATATGTCTATGTTGTATATATAGGAAGTAGAAATCTTAATTGCATGTAACATCATATCCAAATATATCCAATGACGGGTCCATGCTATTTCAATTTTCTCATCAATTTAATTGAATTTTTATTTTTATTTTATTAAGGAGAATACATATTCAAACTTAAGATTTCTAGCTACCAACTGTTTGTTCGAGATGACGAAAAAACTATTTGTTGATGTATACGTAAATGCTTAATATTTGCCAAACGTATCCTTGTAAATGCTTAATTACCTCTTTGAAGGTAAACACATATTCGGTCATTCTTTTTTACGAGTCAATCCTGCTGCCAATTCGAGATGGCCGGCCACATATATATGGAATTGTGATTATGTTATGGGTAGCGAGAATATTTGGATATGTTTACAAATAAGGAACATTGTTGTTTATTATATTACAGAGCATCAAATGGTTAAACTGCATGCATATATATCACCTACTTAATTAGTATGAAATGAAGATTGCTGGCATGCAATATTATATTCTCTTAAACAAGACTACAAGAACATTCATGCAGTGGGTGAGAGAGGAATTAGGTTAACTTAGATTAACAATTATGGGGTGAACCGAAAGCGAGGCGATATATATAATTATAATTGATGTTGATTAGTGGGTTGTTGTTGAAGGCCAATTAATTGTAGATAATGAAGATTAATTGGAGATGTGAGCTGTGAGCCTATATATGACTACTTTTGTTGTTGTTGGAGACCAGACTTACTTGTAGTGGTAGGAAGTGATCGAACTGTACGTGAATCGAAGGAGAAAGCTAGGGTGCCATATATATATATATATATATATATATATATAAGGTGTACGTGTAAACCCTAATTTAGTGAGGCATTTCCACACATCACGGCATAATTAGGAATTCAACAAGAAGCCAATGATCATTATTGGGTCCACACTGGACAGTTTACAAGCCAATGCATGTAGATAATATTAAGCAGCTAGCCTAAATATTACTGTAAATTGCGAGGTCATCATTGTGAAGTTGGAGCAGGATACCTAGCTCAACAAGTTTCCTCACTAGCTTGTGGAGTAAGCAAATGTGTGAACATTATAAGTAAAGGTGGTTTTATACCATTGGGTTAAATTGGGAGAATCAATGGGAGTAGGAAGACCGTTCAAGAATCTCCAGAAGGAACAAGAGATATATGCTTGAGGTCTCCATCGATCATCAGAATAACCACATAAAATACAAGTAGCTAGGATCAATTATCATATATATATATATAGTTAAGTCTGCTAAGAGGAGCTTTAGTTTCCAATCTCTCCATCAATATTAACTGGAGCTGTCAATGGATCAGATTAATAATTTGATCCGTATATGATCCAGCTAGATTCGTGGTTATTAAACATATTATGAATTTCATTTTTCGATCTATTATTAATTTGTTAACACTGCGAATCGGATAACTTAACTGATTAAATATGAGTTTAGTTGACCCAATCGTTAATAATCCAATCTGTCTTCATAATAATAAAATATTATATATATATAATTATGCTTCTATTTTTTTATATAAAAAAAAACAAGAATAATAAAAGTTTGACTACTAATAGATAATAATATTTTATTGGGTGTTTTGACAAAAAATAAAAAAAATTAATTACTTATTTAATAATATTTGCATATCAGATTAGTGGAGCGGATCGATATAGTTAATCCGCCGAATAAGAAATTGGAATTGAGTTTGGTTATCAATAATCCACCAGATGATTGGATCAGTAATTTTCTTTTATTAAACAAATCTGAATTTAGGTCGTTACACTTCATATATGATCCATTGACATGTCTAGTAAGAATCGTCTAGGCAAAATTTTGACCTCGATTCAATTTCTACATTCTATTTAAAATGTTGGTATTACTAGGCTTTTCAGCATCAGGTGCATGGATGACTTAATGGAGAACACGCCATTAGCGGAAAGACCCCAAACAAAATCATCTTTTGTATCAAAAAGATACTCCTTGAGTTAAGATCGAGGAACATGATCGAATAAGAATAGGAATTCTTTTGATGATTCTCCCTCCAAAAGAAACTCATTAAGTTTAATAGTACATATGCAATTGATGACCATTGTCAATATAATCATGAACTGTTACTGAAAGTTTATTCCATTCCAACTGCTCTATTTTAGAGCTGCTCGATCATTCTAACAGCAATACCATTATGTCTTTTTACAGAATAGGAGACGACCCAGCAACAAGCCTCATATTATTTAATACTAAGCCGGCCCCTCATATGCTCTGATTCAAAAATGCGGTCATACTTGTCCCAAGCACCGCACCGCACAAGCATTTCAACTTTTTAGTTTCTACCTTTTCCAGTTGTGGCCGGGCGATCCTCAGTTGTGGCGGCGTTCCATTTCAAAGTTTCTACCTTTTCCATATCATCAAGATCAGGATCATACCCTAAAGTACTAGCTGTCAACATTTTATACTTGTCTGAATCAATATCATTCCCAGAACTACCACCACTATTCTTCTTGAACTGGGTCTCAGGTTCTTCCTTTTCAGACAAGATGAGCTCAATATGGCAAGGGGATGACATATAGGCTCACATGTCCATTGGTACAACGTACGGAAGGGAATGGCTTGCTTGTGGACCATAACATCCTCTAAATATCTCTTTGCTTTGGCCAAGGGAAACTTTTTGATATCAAAAGCAGTCGAGCTCCCTTGTGTTCTAATAGAGACAATAGCAAAATATTCTTAATTACTTACACAACTAAACTGATTTATTACAAAACTCTAATCCACACTGCCAGACAATAGCAAATTCATGATCTCAATGATTCAAACTGTGCAAATAAAGAACAACATATATATAATTGCAATACATATACCTACGTACCTTGAAATGAACTCCAAGGTAGGCGCCCCTTGCTTTGCAAGCTGAGAAGATACGCAACAAATTAAATTTGATTACTAGATGTAAATGTTTTTCTCACAAGACTAATTAAAGCCATTATGGGAAATTATCCACTTGAGATTAATATTTTTATAATTAAGAAAACAAAACAAAACGATGAGAATGAGACTTACAGTACTTGGTGCGATTAACGGGTTCTCTGGAGTGGTTGACCTGAAATAAAAACGATCGATCATGGATTTGAAGCATTAGAGTTATCAAGAACAAGGAATTAACTTGATCGATGAAGAGGATCGACCTATGTACGTACCATGGCTTCTGCCTCAGGATTAGGGTTTTTTCGTTTGCCATGATTCTGTTTACCTTCCTTATATGTTTGTAGACAATAGAATTCTGTACCCCATAAATTCTTGTTCCAACTTTTAGGAATTGGATCGATGAGACCCCGAAATTTGCCTGTGAAACTCTTAATCTCTTGATAGATTGTATCTAATTATAATCTATACACTACTGTCATTTTCCCCTAAAAAAATATATGAGCCAAATTCAAGCATAAGTCTATATACTACTAGATTGACTTAGAACTAGCTTGATGTTTAGGCCATGACTAGCTATATATATGGCCTCCTAAGATTAACTTAGGAAAAAGGAGGAGAGAAATCTCTTGGTTCGGGGATGAGAAGTTCGCAAACCCTAAATAGGAGTCCATACCACATACGTATCAAGTTCGATCACAATTAGTTCACAAAGCTCTTGCTTCCATGGCACTCGCAATTCCTTCGATATTTCGATCGATTGCCATTAAACTCAGTGCGCAATGGTACATCGTAATTTTCAGCAATATGCAAGGGCATAGCCGTCACTGCGACTACAACTCGCCTTAACTAAATCGTTAGCAGTAACCGCCAGGACTCTCCAAGCAATCACATACAAACACGCGTCAATCATTCATTCGGTTATTACACACAGCCCGCCCCTATATAACCGAATCATCACCTCACACATTCCTCACCTCGCATTTCATCAAGTTTTCCCGCCAATTTACAGAGAGAGAGAGAGAGAGAGAGATTCAGAGCAAGCTTTTCATCAATGGAGGCGAATGCGGTTGCTGTAATTGCAGTCGAGCTCAAGGCCATGGAGAAATCGAACGACAAGAATCCCGTTGTCGTCGTTGGTTGTGCTGATGAGGCCAAGAACACTGCTATTGCTGCTTCTACTGAGTCGACTCGGAAGCTCAAGAACAAGAACCGAATTCAAGTCTCCAACACCAAGCGACCCCTCTACTTCTACTGCAATCTTGCAAAGGTATATAGTCCTTTTCCCCTCTACCTTTCTTGTTTCTAGGTTCATGCTTATTTGGTTGTTCACAATATAGATTAATCGGGAAGATTCATGATTGGGGATTTATTAAATTCTTGGTGATAGATAGTTTCTTGTGCTGTTTAATTCGTTAAATCTTGATTTGGTTGTCCTGGGCTGTATTGAGTGTTTAGAAAAGGGAAGGAAGATTTAGGGTTGTTTATGGAATTAAGCTGAGATCCTGAATTAGGAGCTCAAAATACGTGAAGATTAATTGGGCTTAGCTTGCTAATTTTTTCACTTGGATGCAGATTAATGCGTATGGTTTCTAATTTTCTTTCGGGTTAGTGATTTGGGTTCCTCCAATTTCTTGTATTTGATACTTTCTTGACAATGTTGTTAAATCTTGGTTTTATTTACTTGGGTTAGTGGGTTACAATACTCAGAATAGGGAAGATTTCTGGTGCTAATATTGATCTGGATTGCAAATATTGGCTGGAGATTTTGATGATTGTTTGGTTCTTGAACATGAAATTAATTGTTGAAGTGATTCGGGTCAAGGTTTCCCCCAATTTCATATGCATCTTCTTAATATTTAATGGAGCGTTATGTTCTTTGTTGCAGAGGTTCATCAAGCAATACAATGATGTTGAGCTCACTGCCTTGGGCATGGGTACATATTCTTGAAACCCTTTTACATTGTGATGACATTTTTTATTTACAATTCAAGAGTTCTTATGGTCAGAATCCTACTTATGCTGTGTTTTGGGTATCACATAGATAGTTGATTGTTAAGCTTGATGATGATGGATTTTAACCATTAATGGCGTCTTGATTTTAGACTGGATATTGTCCTAACTAATAAGTTGTTTGCTACAGCTATTCCTACTGTCATCACAATTTCTGAGATTCTCAAACGTACTGGACTTGTTGTCGAAAAGAGTAAGTCAAATCCATTCAATTAACACTTGTTTTCTCCAGCATTAGCTATATTCTGGGCTCAAAGAATACAATAATGATGTTTGGGAGAAATGAAACAGAGATAAGCATCTCTACTGTTGCTGGCTCAAAGGATGAGGAGAAAGGAAGGATTGTTCAGAAGCCTCAGGTTGTTTAATTTTTTTGAATTAATTGCTGGCTATTATTTTTCCTATACACAATGCCATGTTTGATATTGCTAGATTGTAATTCTTCCTTTTTCTGTTTTATAGATTGAGATCTTGCTGGGTAAGGCTGAGAAACTCGAGCAGACTGCTGTTGCTGCTGCATAGAGGCAAGGAGTCCCATCCATACCTTTGTCGCACACATCTTTGGATATTCGGAAATTCTTTCAGTAAAGTTCATTCATAGCTTAGTGATGATGTATATGACATAGATGAGAGGAGAAATATACCTTTAATATCTGCATGTTTTCTTACATGCCTTGCCAATAAATAATACAGAGTTTTTCTATCCACTTTGATTCTACAGACATCTCTACTTTGCTAGAAAATGTTTATTGGATTTGTGGCATTGATATGAGATGATCCAGAATGCAATCTCTGCACTCAAAATATAATGGCCACAGCTACATTTTACCTTGAGAAAACCAAATGTGAAATATTCCATTACTAAGTAAGGCAGATATACGTACTAACATAATGTAGGATTTGGAGTAAATAGAGTTAATACACAATCATCGATCTTGTAAGAAACTTTGTTGCTTACAGCAGTGAAAATAGAGTGTTCTGAAGGCAAAGGGAACTACAATGTTCATGCGTATATGAGAGTGACATTCTGCTGACCATAACAGAAAGAAAGTAAAGAAACCATCTTTACTTTGTGTTCATGTCAAGAGTAAGCTGTAACAAGAGCTAAGTAGACAATTTGACTTCCCTCGATCGAGTACAGACATATTTAGATTTGACATAATAAATTGATCAGACTCAAAGTCAGGTACGTACTAGGCTTGAAAGATTTTCAGATCAATTTTGTTGGTGTAGGCACACCACTCAAAATCTTGAGAGAAGTTTCAAATGTCACATGAATCGCATATGAGATTGGAATTAAGAAGGAAGGAAACAAAGCTATCTATATACCTAAGTAATAGTATGGTAATCCAAGAAAACTTACAGTAGTAGTTTAACTGCTAGTCATCATCCTATTTTCAATGGAACTTTTAAAAATGATTATAAGCCAACATTTGGTGTCTAATATATATATGCCATGAGATATGCATATATATTTTGAATATCTTGAATTCCCTAAAGTGAGGTAACAGAAACAAATATCTTGAATTCCCTGTAATAGAGTAATTGAGAAGGAAATAGTCCAAACAATTTTGATCGACACGGACAGTATATAGTATATCATGCATAATTCTTATACAGTTTCAGCCAAACAGCAAGTGGGAACTGTCCCAGCTACCATTAGCTTGGACTATACTGCACTTAAGCCTGACCTATGTTTGGTGGTGTCTGTGACAATAAGCCAGGATTATCAACATGACTTATTAATGCTTATCTTAACTAAGGTTATTTTAATTAACTATAACTAAATTATGCTTTACAATTCAAAACTATCAATTATTCATGTAAGTTTTTTTTTTGGCAAAACAAAAAAATTATTAAAAAGAGAAGAAAACGATATAAATCATTATAAAATATTGATAAAAAAAAAATAGTATAATTTATAATCAGTAAACAAAGAAAACTAAAATAAAAATAAAAATATTTATCTGCTATTTGACGAAAATATTCTTGAAAAAATGTGTTATTTACAAAAATGCCTTGATTTAATCGAATTTTTAACGGTAAATTTAACAGAGGGACCAAAGTGAGAGATAGGCGGCGTTAAAGTTGAGGGACGGAAGTGATATTTTTTAAAGTTCAGGGACAAAAGTGTCCAACGGGTGAAAGTTGAAGGACTAAAAGTGATTTTTTCCCTATCATATTTGATGATCAGCCATTCATAGTTGTTGTCATGAAAAATATGAGAGAATTCCCTAAGGATGGCAATGGGTCAGATCAAGGCCAAATTTTGTATGCCAGAAACCCGAACCCGAAAGCATAGTTTCTACCCGAACTCGAACCCGCCCCGGAAACACCGGGTTCGAGTACTACCCAAACCTACCCCGTCGGTATATTATTAACCTAAACCGACCCACCCGCCCGAAAAATAAAATTGATAGGGTGCTCGGATCTAATGAGAAAAGGTTGGGAATAAGATTTGAGAGAGAGAGAGAGATCGAGAGTTGACAAAAGTGTTTATGGAAACAGGTGGGGTTGAAGGCTCCAAGGACGGCCTTCTTGGACTTGGTCAGCTCCGAGACGGTGATGGTCTGGACGTCACCGACGACATCGAGGTATGAGAGGGTGGATTTACGGACCTTGTCACCGACGGAGATGGTGGAGAATTTGAGGGGGCTTTGAGTGGTGTTTGAGAGTGAAAGGGGCATAGAAGAATTTTGAAGAGAAGAGAGAGGCTTTGGATGAAGTGGTGGCGATGGGGGGGGGGGGAGAGAGAGAGAGAGAGAGAGAGAGAGAGAGAGAGAGAGAGAGAGAGAGAGAGAGGACTATGGTTGATTAAAGAAAATGATATTAAAATAGATATTAAAAATTAATTTTTATTATTAATTAAAGAAAGGGTTGGGTACGGGTACGGGTTTGGTAGCAACTCAACCAAATCTGACCCGTACCCGCTAGGTATTTTATAAAAAAATCTGAATCCACTTCTGCCTCCAATTTTTTGTCTTCTAAAACCGACCCATTTGGGTCGGGTCGGGTCGGATACTTGAACCCGCGGTTTTTTTTGCCATCCTTAGAATTCCCAATCATTTCTACATACCCATATGGCCATAGCAATTTATTGAATTGAATGGATTGACTGCCAAAATATGATCGATGTTTCTTCCCAGCAAAATCGGGGTTGCAGCAAATTCGACAAACTGGAATTTGAATGAAGAAATCTTGCAACAAATTGTGAAATCAATTTAAAATGACCCATGAAAAAGTGTTATATAATCTTGCACTATTTTTGGTGTTAAAATGACCCATGAATTCAATTTAATATTGCACTTGCACTATTTTTGGTGTTATATAACGCAATCCCTCCGTGTCCATAGTAACAAACATTCCCTAGGTGTGCTTGCTAGGGTTCATTTCGAGTTATTGAGCTTGAGAATAATCCCTTAAGATTTTTTAAAATTAAAAGAAATAAAAATAAAAATAATAAATATAGGGAACAACCTTTGCCAACAAATAATTTCATCGGTATGTCCCCTAATTTCTTTTTCCTTGTTATAATTAAATGGACACTCCTCGCCTCGAGCCTTCTTGCAACTTTTCTCCTCATAATTGTGAACACACTCTTAGCACCCATACTACTGAATCAAAAGGAAATTTTGAAAGTGCCATCTTCCTCAAAAACTGTGTGCCATAACAAGGTATCTATCTTTTTATTAGCATGCTTCACCAAAAGTAAAAATAAAAATTTCAATACCGACTTTGTACTGTAGATGTGCTTCCTAGGGTGCATTTCTCGTTATCAAGCTTGAGAGTGATCTCTTAAGATCTTCTAAAATTACAAGAAATCAAAATTAAAAAAACCAATGTAGAGAATGCCAAAGAATTATTCGTCGGAAAAAGTTGGTCCCTATTTTTTTTTCCTAAAGTTGTTCCTAATACATACCCTCTTTGGTTATCAAACTTCGAGATATTCAGGAATTGATTCCTGAATATTTACCCTCTTTGGATAACCAAAGACCTTTAGACACTATTGCGTTGGAGGCTCATTGGCTCTGTTTTGCTTTATAAAAGAGAGAATATACTTTTTTTTTTTTGCAGATTAAAAGAGAAAATATATTACAATTGGAGGCTCATAAAAGAGACTCTAGTTTGAATAGAGAACTAAGAGAAGAAAATTGATACAGAGAGAAAGAGAAGACTAGAAGAGACTTAGGGACGCTGATCGTGCGTCTTCTTCTTCTTGTTTTTTTTTGCGTCTTCTTCATTTTTTGGTTTATGTCTTGCTATCTTCTTTTATTTTTCGCATCTTTTTTTTTTGGGATTGAGTAGAATGTAAACTTTTTTTTTATATAAATTCTACCCAAGTGACCAAAAAAAGTTTACATTCTCTACTTGGGTACATTCTACCTGTCTGGTATAATGTTAACCCAAGTACATTCTCAGTACATTCTTCACAACTCAAGTTTACATTATACCAGACGGGTAGAATGTAAACTTTAACACTTGGGTAGAATGTAAACTTGGATTGGATAGAATGTAAACTTTTTCTTCTTGTAAACCACATTCTTCACAATAATGTTAATACTCTTGATCTGAGACAAATCTATAAGAAAATTTTAAATTATCCTCATAGATTTAAACCTTAAGGATGCAGAGAATAAGCTTAGCTACTGTCTTATACTCAAAATACTTTAAACTTATACAGAATAAACAAAATTGATTTATGACAACGAGAGTTTCAATTGACTCAAGTATCATGATCGGAGTATTCGACTAACTTTTCACAAGACTTCCATCTCATTTGTTCGATGTTTTGAAACATATATCTTTCAATTATTTTAAATTAGACATATGTAAAAATGATTATTTTCGTTGACATCTATCATATATTTAAAATTATGTTTCGTGATTTATCGAAACTGATTTGTAGAATGTATATCATGATAAATGTTATTACAAAAGTTTTTTGCCAAATTGTATAACCTCATGTCTTGGACTTGGCATTTCATCATTGAGAGATCATTTATTGTGGATAAGTTATGATCAATAGATCAACCAAATTGTAAGATTAAAAAAACATAAATCATATCTTTGCATTTATGACATAAATCATTGTGAGATTCTTTTGCATTTGTAGCCTCCATATATGTACATAATTTGAAACTAATTTTGGTGTAAAACTAACAGTGTGTTTTTTGTTATTTTTTTGAAATATCCTTAAATTCACTTTTTTTTGAAATATCGTCAATCCAAATATGGTATATTGTTTCGCATGATATTAGTTATCAATTTTTTTTTGGTAGATGAAAGGCTCTCAAATTATTTTATATGAGATACATCACCAAAACCCCAATATACTGAGAACATCTACTTTGACAACAATAGTAAAAAAAAATGACATTTTTAAAATAAAAAAAAAATGAAAAGGTTGCAGCCAAGAAAATATTTAGTGGAGTTTTTAAGTTACATGATGACAAGATCCTAAAACCTTAGTTCCTCACCTATCATGATCCAGATAAAAGTTGGATTTTATGTTATATACGAGTGGTTTGACTATCTTCTTAATGATCTTGGCGATGCTGATAGTTTTGTTTTATCCGTAAATTGGTGTAATTTAGTTAGGCATGCGCGCACACACACACACATATTCTTGGTTTTTGTTCAATGAACAACATTGTTGATGATTTGACTCACTGTATGCATCGTACTATCTATTTTTTGTTCATGATTCTTACATGCTTATTTTTTATTCTTGAAAAGTATATCTCTTAAAAGAAAAATAAAAATCGAGAACAAATAACCATAAACCCAAATATGAATAGTTGACGAATATGTGATGTTAAAGTTTTCGTGAAAAATATTTTATTTTATTTATTGACATTTAGTTTATGATTCATGTACATTTTCAAATATCTTTTGTTATCTCTTGTGATATTGATGATTGCACTAAAGAGTTCCATGATATAGATGCATCCAGTTGAAAAAAATCATAAAAAAGATGGAAAAAAAGCACATGCATACCTTTGTGAAGGATAAAAAAAATGCTCAACTTTGTCTCACTCAACTGGTCTCATGAAAATATAAATGCAATATGCCAAATGTGCATACTCTCTACAACTATTATCTTTGTCTCGCAAAATTGATGTAGCTTCAAAAGTATAATTGCTAAGATATAACACTTCTCAAATATACCTAAAATTTTTGAGAAAAAAAACTTATCTAGAATCTATGTTAACACATCATTATTCGGGTTAGTCTTCAAGTCTGTTTGAACTTAAGAGAGACGAATAACAAACTCCACAATATTTTACATCATAATTTTAGTAACATCTTAGCCTTTCTGTAGGGCACCTAGGATCTCATATGAACCGCATACATCATCCCATTCTCCTATCATGAATAAGATTCTATTCTCATATGATTCAGCGTTCTTCATTCGGTTATGGGGAATTCACTTACAAGGTGCTGGATAGAGAGTTGTGTTCTATGTCCAGTCTCTCTGAAATACATTCCCTCAGCCACTTGAATTGGACCCATGGCCACAATGATCACATATGTATATATGAAAAAGTATACAATTAGACACATATTATATACTTTTTTTTTTAACTCAGCATGTGTGATAAGTCTACTTTGTAGTGTGGGTTCAACAAATGTGGATCCATGGTGGTTTTAATTAGCTGGGATAAAAACAGTCACTGAATCATCAAAATAGTTATCATTTGGCCATTCAGCCCTAAACTCATTTAAAGCCCACCCGACCCATTCACTAGGCCTATTTGGCCCAGCCCCTAATCATCATAAATTCTTACATTGTACTCATGGAAGTGTTTGCGAGCGTTGTAAATAAATGTCAGCTCATTAGAGGCACTTGAACGGTACCCTATCCTTCCTCGTTTTTGCTTGTGATCAAATACACCCTGTAGGGCTGCCCCTTCTGTGGACTTAGCGATGATAGCTGCAAAGTCAATGTTGACTGTAGGAAACATCGAGTTATAAGAAGTCTGCCAATCAGTTACTCCTTTGAGTACAGTGAGGTTTTTGAAGTCACCCACTCTGTTGGACATATTTACGAACTGTGGGAAACTGTACGTTCCTGGGATGAACATGATTTAACTGCATGATGTTGAATGGAATAAACATGGAAGCTTGTGCCTAACTTTGGAAACGTGGAAAAGCAAAAATAAAACGAAAATCCTCCCTGTAGCAGCAAAAGCATAATATACATGAACACTCCTATTTTGGTAAAGACGGAAGAAAGCTTAGCCTAGCAATAAAACTTACCATGATTTGCAGTTCTTCCTAACATGAAACAGCATTGTTGATTGCTGCTCTGCTAAGATCATATCAGTTGGCACTCCTTGGAACGCATAACTTGTTTGCAATTTGGAGAAAGTCACCAAATAGGACTAACTTTTGCGTCCATGGTCTTTTGCTGGTGGCAGCATCGGCATATGATCAACAACTCTGATCAATTTAGGATCCAAACTTCCAAATGCTTTCCCTTTTGATATATTTACAGTTGCCAGTTCATATATTTGCTTCAGCGTTTGTAACTTGATCTCATCACTCCCTTGGTTGATGAGATCAAAAAAGGTTACTGGAACCTATCACAAGTAGTAAAAGACAGGACCCAGTGAGTAATCAATCATATATCATTATAGTTGAATGTAAAGTGATCTAGCTTCAGTATTAAGTGCATGTAAACTGTCACAAGTAGAGATAGGAAATAAAATGATACCCTCTTGCAACTAGTGAAAATAATTCAATATAAGAGAAGACATAGAGCTTTAGAAAATTGGGAACTGCAATTGAAGAAATAGTAGCTGACAGAATGACAAAGCAAACAAATCAAAAGATGCTCAAATGACTTCCTCCTGCATTTCATTTTGTGAACAATCCAGACATTAACAATCCAAACAAAAATAATAAACTTTTCTCTGATTACTAACCCAATGAACATCAAGCTAAGGTAATATGCATTTCATAATACGCAACATGAAAAACATACACAAAGGTCATACAACATAATTCATATTGAAACTTTAATAAGAAAGACAATTTAAATAGACCACCCTTAATTATATATTTTAAATTTCAATGCAACCTCCATAAGAACAAAATATCGGGGTTCTTAAAGTTGCTGTTTACTGTTGTTTAAGGGTTCAGCACCTTTTCTCTGTTTGAATCTCAAAAATGAAAGAAAAAAGAAGAAAAGAAAAATGTAGCAGACACCTTGTATAAATGTATATTATGTTTTATATCACCAACACTTCAAAACCGAATGGGTTCTTGGCCGACACCTAGCAACGACGAAGTAGCTTGGTATCAATTAAGGAAGACCACAGACCTCAATCGCTGGAAAGCAGTAGGAATCGCGGAAGCATTAGAACTCTGTTTTTCTCTAAGGAGCGGCAGAGGAAACCGAGCTCCGCTTGCGGCGGCTATCTGCTTCTGGGATACTTCAAGCAATACCTTCAATTTCCGATTCGGGCAAATGGGAATCACACTCTTGGATATTCTCACCATCACTGGACTACCCATCCATCCATTCGCGTACAGCTGCGGAGATTTTGACGACCTTTCGAAGTCTCTTCAAATCAAACCCAGCAAGATTCGCCAACCCCACTGCAAATCATATTCAGCCTGGACAAATCACTTTTCTACACAAGCGGATGAGGAAGGAGGCATAGCCTTCTTAGAACTCTGGTTCTGCAAATATATCTTCTGCATCAAAACAGGCAAAGTTACTGGGACTTGGACTGCTCTGGCGGCTGCCTTATTCAATGGGCACAGCGCAGGGCTAGGACAACCTGTACTGGCAAGCCTATACCGTCTGCTATATAATCTATCACTTCGCCCGTTTGACTTCACCAACCTGAGTGGACCACTGTGGATTCTAGACCTCTGGCTGCAGGTCTACTTCCCTCAGTTCAGGCATCCTGATGTCAACGATTTTCCAGCAGATCAAGTCCTAGGTATGGCATTCGCTGGGAAAGACAAGTTTGATTCTCCGGCATATATTGAATGTTTCAAATGCCTTTATCATTTAGACGAATCTGCTTTAGAGTCAGCCGCCCTTATCCTAAGGAGGACGTTTCCATGTCCCTTAGAACAAGGCTTCCTGCTAACTAGAAATCACACTGAAAGTGGGACTGATGTGTTTAAAAGGGCTATTTCCTGCTATGATTTCAGCCTTTCAGATGAATACCACAGTTATGAGCTATATTCTCTGAATCACTTTGCTCGTCAGTTAGGATTCGTCCAGGAAATCCCCTTTCCTCTGATAGATAGCCTGAATCGCTATTCCTCTTGGCGAATAAAAGCTAGCTTAGAAACAGCAGGTGATGAGAGTGACAGATTTACCATTCGCTTCAAGTTTGCTGCGCCACAACTACCTCCTCCAGTTAGCCGCCTCCTCCGAAGCATAGATGTCGCACCCACCTATACTGTTTGGTGGCAAATGGTGTCTGCAGTGGACTGGGATCGTGATGCAGAGGAGATATTCCGGTCCATATTTGAAAGAGGGACCGCCGTTCTTGGGTTCGAAGAAGACCGAAGGGTTTTAACTAATGATCCAAACCCCTCTCTTACTGGAAAACAGAGCTTGAAGAAAAAAGTAACAAAAGCACCCGCTCAGGTATGAAACTTCAAAACTTGGTCTTCTCTTTTAAGCTTGTCAAAAACTAACCACAGAATCATGATAATCAGAGAAAAACCAGGCGGACAACCCTTGCTGGCAAATCATCTTCACTGCAGCCCGCTAAGAAGAGAGCTAGAGTTATTGAAGAAGATCCCGAGGAAGAAGAAGAACAACACTTTGTAAATCTCTGTCTTTGACAAAAGTGTCTCCTAAATATTGTTTTAAAACCTGCTAACCACTGACAGGTTTAATCAAATAACAGGTCCGGAAATGGCGAACACAGACTGCCATTGCTCAATCTTCCAGCGAACCTCAAGAAAAGACAAATACAAACGAGGATGAGGAAATGAGCAGCTCTGAAGAGATGAACGCAGAGGAGGAGTTGGAGCTAAACCAGAACTTAATTGCCCTAGGGGTACCGCCTTTGACCACCGCTACTCCAATTTCTGTGATATATAGAGACAATCCTGAAGGTAATACGACAAAAGAAACAACTCACATCCCTTATGAGCCAGCAGAAAGCTATGTCCGCCAAATTATCCCTACCGACGATACTCCTGGTCAAGCGACTCTTGAACAAACACCCTTGGCATACAGTACTCCAGAGGCACCCTTAGAGGCAAAAGATTCTTCATCCGCTATGACCATTCATTCTGAAGAGGTAACCCCTAAAAACCACTTACTGATTTTCCTCTTGTATTTAGCATGACTAACTCTTAATCTACTCAACAGGCAAACCAACAACCAGTCGCTGAAATGAACCTGGAGTCTGATGAATTGGCGGGCCAATCACAGCTTGAGCCAATACCAAATGTGGAGTTAGTGAATGCTTCAGGGAACGCCAACCTGCCTGAAGAAACTCTAGGAACAAAAAATTCTGAAACCCCTGAAGCGAATCAACCGCCAAACGAAGAGACCTTCAGCTCTGCCTTAGTCGTAACACCCCCTGTTGAGGTACAATCCTTGTAAACCACATACTGGTTTCTTCTTACAAAAACTTCATATTTAACAAACTTCAAGCCAAACACTTTACAGGGACCAGCCTTGCCTGAGAAGGATAAGGAAACGCCAGCCTCTACTATCATTACAGCGGATGATGCAGAGACAGCAAATTCCATATTAACCTTGGCGAATACTGTGCTGGCAGAAAATCCTGAAATCGGTCCAGCGAACGTGGCTAGCAGCTCGGTTGACGAACCTCTATCCTTAGAAGCAAGACTTAAGCTGCTTCTGGAAGCAGAAGATGAGCAAGAATCAATTAAAACAGCAAAAGACTTTCTTCGAGACTTAGGAAGTGTCAAATATGATGATCCTGAAGTAGTTGCCAAAATTCGCGAACAAGCTGCTCTTCTTCAGGCGCACGTCACCGGAGAAGAGCTGGTGACAGTAAACGCTCTTCTTGCAAAGTTAGACGCCCTGCCTTTACTTGAACAAGCTGCCCATCAGGTGACGACCGCGGTCCAGAAACACACTGCTCGCCGCGCTGCTCTAGAAGCCAGGAATATTGCTTGCAAGGATCAGCTTCAGAAACGGCGAACCTTCATTACTGAATGCGACAAGAAGTTAGCAGAACTTGAAAACTTCAAAGCCGAGATAGAAAAGAAAATTAGGGCATGTCAAGCGAACAAAACACAACAAAGCGAATATCTAGCCAAGGAGATCCCTAAGGCAGAAGAATTGAAACAATCGCTGATAGAAGCACAGAAGGATGTCAAAAGGGTCACTCTTGAAGCGGAAGAGAAAATTGTAGAGTACCAAAGATCCCTTGTAGATATAGCCTCTTTAGGCCGTAGGATTTAAAAACCCGACTTGGGCCACACATTGGCTCCTGTTATGTATGTCTTAATATAATTATTGCCTCGTGGGCTTTTGCAAATTACTTCTAGAAATTCTAAAACAATGGGCCACCGAATGGCCCAAGTTACTTTGCACAAAAATTATCCCAAAGGATAACTTCCAAGAAATAATTCTCGGGAGCAGTTATAACGCGTAACTACCAAACATAATGACGAATTGACATTCGTCTCCGAGAACTGCGCGCGTGATCACATTGAACTAAATGCACGAAGACCAAATCTTTGGAAACGATCATACTTTTATAACTGCATTGAAGAAACTCAACCAATTTCGGAGAACCGTTGGCCTTGATCAGCCTATAAATAGACTGCTTTAAACGAATGATAAATTCACAAAGAGAAAGACTTTGCAAAATGTCTCAGAAAACACTCCGCCTTCTTCTAGCCATGAAAGCCCTTCCTTTCTTACCAACGTACTCAGAATAACTGAGTTATACAACCAAACCTCACGCCTAGGTTGAGTTATACAACGAAACCTCAGGCGAAGAACCCATCTTTCCCCCCCCGACCACCAGACCCAGTGCTCCTTCCTTCAAAGAAGCACGGCTTCTTGGTAGTAAAAAGGGCAAGATCGGAACAGCAAAAATCTCCTGGTCCGCCAGGAGGTTACCGCGTTGGCCTTGTCTGCAAGGTTAGACCGACCGCGGCCAAGCGTGCAGGATACCAGCCGGGATTTCATCTTTTTCAGGATCCCGAAAAAATGGGGAGAAGTTTCCCTGGTAACCGCACGACTTACCAGACCAGACGTCCAAGAAATTAGGTTTCATGGTATCAGAGCCACTTATTGGCTCTTATATGTAATTGTAATTGTTTGTAATTGCTTTTGGCCGCAAAGCCAAAATTAAATAAAGATTTATATTTGATAAACACTGTCTGTTTATTATTTGCGAATGTGTTTGTGTACAGCAAACGGCCTCAAAATAGGCCTAAACGAAAAGCTAATAACCACTGAATGGTTAACAAAAGGAAAAAACAAAGAATGTCGAAAAATCGAAAAATTTCGAAAAATTATAACTTGTAGGGTATGAGTGTTGCCCCCCTGTCCGGATTCAGGTGGTGGCGGATCGTCGAATTCCCACACACTGGGATAATATTTCTTAAGGTAACGCCCGTTAATGGGGTTAGGGTGCAGTTCACCGTCAAGGTAACGCAAATGATAAGCGCCTTTGCCAAGAATTTTGTCAATGATGAAGGGTCCTTCCCATCTGGGAGACCACTTGCCTCTGTCACGGCTCTTTTCGCCTAAAGGCAAAATCACCTTCCAGACCAATTCACCTTCTTTGAAGCTAAGACCACGCGTTCGCTTGTCATAGACTCTTGAAACTCGCTTCTTTTCGATGATCAAACTATCCAAAGCCGCTAATCGGCTTTCACTGAGATCTTCATGTTCCTGCCACATAGCTTGAACATAATCCTCTCCTATCAACTGGTGTTGTTCCTGTACTCGCAGCGAACGGACATTGATTTCAAGGGGTAGAACAGCATCGTGGCCAAACATGAGAGCATATGAAGTAGTGCATGTAGGAGAACGCTTAGACGTTCTATAAGCCCAAAGAGTAGTATCTAACTCATTATGCCAATCCCTAGCATTGTCCGCCAGCATTCGCTTAATGATATCAATGATGATCTTGTTACTAGCCTCGGCTTGGCCATTTGACTGAGCATAATAAGCTGTAGAATGCAAGAAATGAATACCAAAATCAGTCATCAATTGGTTTACCTCAGAAGCCATAAAAGATGCCCCCCTGTCCGCGACTAAACATTCAGGAATCCCAAAACGACAGATGATGTTCCGGAATATGAACTGGCGAACAGTAAGTGCAGATGCTTCTTTCAGTGCCTCAGCCTCAACCCATTTAGTGAAGAAATCAGTAGCCACAATAATGAACTTGTGTTGAGCAGATGAGTGAGGATGAATGAGACCAATGAGATCCAAAGCCCAACCTCTTCCAGGCCATGGCTTGATGATAGGCTGCATAGGTATGGCCGGAATATGGCGGACTGGGCCATGAGCTTGGCAATCGAGACAGCCTTTAGCAAAACTAATGCAGTCCTTGAGAATGGTAGGCCAATAAAAACCATAACGACGAATAAGCCAACGCATCTTAGGACCAGCCTGATGAGAACCACAGATGCCGAGATGAACTTCACGCATTAATCGCTTAGCCTCTCTGCCATAAATACACCGGAAATCGATGCCGTCTTCCCCTCGCCGTAGAAGTTCACCACCCTTCAACACATAATTAAGGGCAAGAAACCTGACCTTACGGTCAACAGGAGCACTGGGATCATCTAAGTAATCAATAATAGGTTGCCTCCAATCAATATCAATGGCATCGAGAGTAGCCACAAACCAATCATCGTTATATTCGCGTCTGGCCATGAAAGAAGGCAGCGTGCGCCGTTCTACTTTAAAAATACGTTCGCGAACGCCATCGGCAAAGCGAATACCTGTAGCAAGCTGCGCCAACTCGTTCGCTGCATGATTTCGCTCTCGGGAAATGTGTTCCAATGATATCTCAGGAAACTGGTCTAACAACTCCAAGGCTCTGTTAAGGAAAGGTACTAAGGTAAAACTAATGCATTTGTACGTACCTCGAAGCTGATTAATCACTAGTAGCGAATCTCCCAGGATTTCGACCTCATGAATCCCCATCTCAAGAAGAATCTCTAAGCCGATAATGATTGCTTCATACTCAGCTTGATTATTGGTGCAATGCCATTCAAGCTGGAAAGAATAAGCAAAGTAAGCCCCTTCCGGGCTCTGTAATGTGATGCCTGCTCCAGACAACTTGTCTGTACGCGAACCATCGAAATATAATACCCATGAAGGTAACAAAATAGCTGCAATATCTAGGTCGCGGATTACATGGTCCTCGGGAACAGGATGATGCAAGAGAAAATCTGAAACCGCCTGACTGGTCTGTGTTTTCAAAGGCACGTATTGTAAAGAAAATTCTGATAATGCAAGAATCCACTTACCAATTCGACCCCTTAGAATAGGTCGAGTGAGCATGTACTTCACCAGATCAGTCTGGGACATAACTCTTGTAGTAAAAGACAACATGTAATGGCGGAGCTTGCAACCAGCAAAATAAAGAGCGAGACACAACTTCTCAATGGGAGAATACCTGGTTTCTGTATCTAATAATGTCCTGCTCAAGTAATAAATTGCATGCTCAACTGTTTTGCCATCCTCCTTCTCCTCATCTTGAGCGAGGAGACCAGCAATAGATGTTTCAGAAGCTGAAATATACAGCTTCAAAGGAACCCCTGGTTTTGGAGGAACCAAAACTGGCGGGTTTGCTAAATATTCTTTAATTCTGTCAAAAGCCTCTTGGTGCATAGGCTCCCAAACAAACTCTTTCTCTCCTTGAAGCTTGAGCAAGGGCGAGAAAGGAGTGATCTTTCCAGCGGAATTGGAGATGAATCGCCGTAGAAAGTTTATTTTTCCCAGCAAGCTTTGGAGTTCTTTCTTGTTCCTTGGGGCTAGAGCCTCAATTACTGCCTTGGCTTTGTCTCCAGGCACTTCGATTCCTCTCTGATGGACTAGAAAACCAAGGAAGTCTCCAGCTTGAACCCCAAACACGCATTTAGCTGGGTTCATTTTCAACTTGTGAATACGCATTCGCTCAAAGACTTTGCGAAGATCAATTAAGTGGTTTTCTTTGAGCTTTGACTTGACTACCACGTCATCGATGTAAACCTCTAATATCTTCCCCAAAATATCATGGAAAATAAGGTTCATGGCTCGCTGATATGTAGCTCCTGCATTCTTAAGACCGAAAGGCATTACCACATATTCAAATGCACCTGCAAACCCAGGGCATCTAAATGCTGTCTTGTGTCTGTCCTCTTCTGCTACTGGAATCTGATGATATCCAGCGGTGCCGTCCATAAAGGAAAGCATCTCATGTCCTGCTACTGCATCCACCAACATATCTGCCACCGGCATGGGGTAAACATCCTTTGGAGTAGCCACATTGAGATCTCTATAATCCACACAGACTCGCATCTTGCCATTCTTCTTGCGAACGGGCACTATGTTAGAGAGCCACTCGTTGTACTTGGCTACTCTAATGATACCTGATCTATGCATCTTTTCCACCTCTTCTTTAACTGAAACCACTGTGTCCGCATTCATTCGCCGAGGTGTTTGCTGGACTAGTTTCTTGCCAGGCAAGGTAGGCAAACGGTGACATACCAAATCAGGTGAAACACCTGGCATATCTTCATATTTTTCAGCAAAGCAGTCCTTGAACTCGAGTAACAAGTCAATGAGCCCATTTCTTTGATTAAGGCTCTAAATATGTACTAATAGCCACTTCCATTGGCTCTGCATCAGTTCCAACATTGACTTTTTCGATAGGATCTTTAACTCTAGGAGGCGTATCATCAAGCGCAGCAGGTGCGAGTTGTATTACTTCTTCCTCCTCAATTGGCTGGTCAAAAACATCTTCCCTGACATACTCAATAGTAGCAACTCTATCATAGGCTTCTGCTTCGATCAAATACGTCTGTAATCTGTCATACAAGGACAAGCAGGCCTGTTCCTCCTCTTCTGATGGTTGTACTATTATTGGGAACGTTGTGGTTGTGGCACGACGTAGGAAGGTCTTGAGCTATCAGAACGAGTTTGAACCATTCCCCATTGTGCTAAGTCTGAGGCCGTCACCCCAAAAGGGCGGCCCTTGGCGTCAATGCCCTGTACTGCAAGAGGGCGCATATCCCCATTGTAGTAGCTGGCGTCTATTGAATTAGCAGAAACTGAGAAAAGACGAGGATCCGCCTTGAACAACTCAGCTTCATCTGTTGCTGGATTCCAAAGAAGTAACTCTTGGTGCATGGATGAAGGAACGCAATAACTCCTGTGAATCCAGTCTCTGCCAAGAATACCACTGTATGGTGTTGTGCATTCGACCACAAAGAATGCATGAACTGCATCCGCTGGTCCAAGCTTTACTTTTAAAAATAACAAACCCAAAGTTTGCGTAGTAGTACCGGCAAAGTTTTTTACTGACAGCGTTGTTTTCTGGATGGCCGTTTTCTTGATTCCCAAAACTGTCATCGTGCGAACGGTGATGACATTGACTGCCGCTCCTGAATCAACCATCATCTTGTTGATGTCCTTCCCCTCCACGGCTACCGTGGCGTATAGAGGTCTCAAATGCATAGACATTGCCAAGTTTGGCTTGGAAAACATCATGAATAACTTCTTCAAGGCAGAATCCACCTCAACCTGAAGAGTAGTTTCCTCTTCTTTGGCGACAAGCTGGGACTCATCATCACCTTCAACTTCCAACGCTTGGCATGCATCGGCTGAAATTGGTAATGCATACTTGGCGGATAAGACGTAGACCATGTCACATGCCACTGCATTTGAATTATCTCTGTCTGATCCATCGACACTGCCCCCTCGTCTAAATCATCTTCCAATTCGAGGTCAAGGCCTGGTTCGCTTTCGGGAACGTCGTTGTCAACATCTGCTATCATCTGTTGCCTAACCACAGCCACGTCAAAGGCGTCTTTGAATTCTGGAGAATGAATTAAAGGAACCTCAGGGATAGGTTCGCTTTCAGTAACCATTGTTGGTTCTGCTGAAGGAACAGCTGTCGACTCATTCGCTGAAGACATAACAACTTCAGACCTCACCATCTTTGGCTTCCATTGCATTTTTGCCGCTGGTTTGGTCACAGAAACTGATGATCGCTTGAAATCTGGTTTGTTAACCTTTAGAGCCTCCTTTGGTTTGGCTGGTATTAAGTCTTCTGTCGCGGCTGGTGTAGCCTCTGTTCTTTTGAATCTCTGCACAGGGAAAGCATCTAAGCGATCAGGACTCAAAGTAGTATTCTTACCTGAAGATGCAGAACTCTGAGCCGCCATTCTGTCGAACACGCTAACTCTAGGTGGAGCAGTCTCTGTCTGTGGATTGAACTTCCCAAGAGTGATAATAGGATTTGCGGTATACTGCTGTACTGTCCTTTGCAGCTGGCTGTGGGTCTTATCTAGCTGTTCTGGCCTGACTAGACCTTGGCCTAAGGCGTCTAAGGTACGCTGAGCTCGACCAAACCGTCGCTGGTAATTTCTTCTCCTTGTAGGAGTCATCTCTATAGCTCTACCTCTCTCCTGGATGTACCACTTTTCTTCCTTGATGAAGGATTTTGAGGCAGGTGGGATGTATGGCTTGCTCAGGATATCGGATTGTGGGGCCTCCTTAACAGGTTCGCGGTGAGAAGCGTTCATTGCCTTCATTCGCTGGAAAAGATTAGAATCCTTAACTGCAGCGGATATCTCTTGTTGACTGCGAACCTTCTTAGGACTAGAAGGCTGGAAGCTCTCTGGTGGCGAACGTAATGCGGGATCTGACTTAGGGTGGAATCTGAAAGAATCTTCAAACTCTTCGTAACTCACCGGAATTCCACACTCCACCTTGCACCTAGAACAAAGTACCACAGTAGAAGCTTCTGGTGTTGGCTTTGCTTTTTTAGGAGTAGGCTCTTCCTCCTCTCTTGCCTTTGTAGTTAAGAGGTCTAGAATTAGCTTCCTTCTGATCCGCCTGTCCTGGTTGATCTCTACCATAGCAACTTCTACCTTCACTGGCGCTTCAAACTGGATCTTGCCTTCATTAATCCATTCTTGGATCTGATCCTTCAATCCAACGCAGCTGGCGGTGGTATGAGTCCAAACATTGTGGAACTTGCAGTACTGTTTTCCCCTCAACTGTTCGCTAGTAGGAAAAGTTCCAAAGGAAGTCCTGATGAGATCAGCAACAATCAACTCATCCAGAATTTCATGTGACCTAGCTGCATTGAATGAGTAAGCTTCAAACTTAGACTTCACTCTCTTAGTATGCCGAACTGCCCTTGCTGGTACCACATCAACCATCCCTACCTGTGGGAAGGGCTCAAAGTCAACTAACGCGGCGGTTTTCTCTCCTTCTACTTGTATCCTGCCGCTGTTCAACCATACTTGAATCTGGTCCTTTAGCTTGATGCAGTCATTGGTATTATGATTCCACATGTTGTGGAACTTGCAATATTTCTTGCCCTTCAACTGCTCAGGTTTCGGATAGGGACCAAAGTCAGTCTTGATCAAATTCTGATTGATCAGCTCGTCCAAAATCTCTCCTGCCTTGTTAGCATTATAAGTGTATGTTTCAAATTCTGGCTTGGTAAATGCCATTGTTGAAATCTTCACAGGTTCGCGAGCGATTTTGAGACTTCTGGGCTTTGCAGCATTACGCCCCGTCAATTCCAAGGCAGCAACATCCTCAGTGTCCAAATCATCTTCCGGATAGGTATGCTGAGGATATGAGTAGAAAGGATCAATAGGAGCGTATACAGCGGCAACGTTCCTATGTTTCCCAGGCATATAAGTTCCCCTGGAGGCATTCGCCTTGTCATCAAGCTCATTAAGCAGAAGCTGGTAGCTGCCAACTTTGTTCATTAGATCTGCCATGCTGGCGAACCGGACATCATGATGCTTGGTTCGCTGCCTGTGCTCCAGGCCTTTGATGGCGATTGCAATGGCATCCGCCTCTGTGATAGGCGACTTGCATTTGGCCTGCTGAATCTTGAATCTTTTGAGGAAATTCACTGAAGTTTCAGCCGGCTGTTGGTACATAGAGGTCAGTGATGAAAGGTCTACTTCAGGCTCCACAACTCCAAAAGTTGTCCTAAACATAGCCTCCATTGTTGCCCAATCAGGAATGGACCTGGGCGCCAACTTGGTATACCAAGTGAGAGCAGAACCAGACAGGGAAGAACCAAACGCCCTGAGCTTGAGGCTTTCATCATTGCCATAAGGCCCACATTCGCTCTGGAATCTGGAAATATGCGTAGCAGCATCTTCTGATCCTTCGCCTGAGAATGAAGTAAACTTGATAGGTTTATAACCCTTTGGCCATTCGCTATTCGCGATATGATCCGGGAACGGGTTTCTGTATTGGAGATTAGCTGATGGACCGCCAATTTCGGTCCTTATGATCTGCTTGATTTGTTCCAACAAATCGGCGCCTGATGGAGGTGCATCGGCGGTTGTAGCAGTATCAGTTCTACCACCGCTGGCTGATTTTACAGTACCCATCTCGGTGAAGGAAACCTTTTTGTTCGAATCAAGATTCAACCAGATTAGAGGCGTCCCTTCCTCCTCATCCTGATGTTGAGTACTGTTGGCACCTGTTGAGGAATTAAGTAAACCCCTCTTATGAGGGCTCACATACAGCTCAGAACTTCGACTATTAGCTCCTAGGGCAAAACCTCCGCCGTTGTTGTTTTCTTTTGACGTAGCCCCTAGATGCTGGGAAATACGTTCCAACTGATTACTCATAGTCAGGTTCTGCTTCCTGACGTACAGAATTTCACTAGTAAGCTTAGTGACACGCTCCTCAGTCTGTTTGATATCATCAGAATGTTTTATCAGTTTTTCGAAGATTGCCTCGTTCTGTTTTTGTTGTATTTCAGGGGTAAAGTCCTTGAAACGTTGAACCGCTGTATTAACTTTGTCTGTATTCTTCTGAATCGCAGCAGTAACCAACTCAACAAACTCTTCTTTCTGTCGCTGCATCTCAGCATTGAAATACTCAGCGAATTCGTCGAGCCTTTTATTCGCGTCGGGAGTCTGAAAAAGTTGGCGCGGGTGTTTCTTGAATCTCAGGCATGTTGTCTGTGGACGGCGGATGTAAACTGTATTGTTCTCGAACTTCTTCGGGTGACAAACCACGGCAATCCGAAGAACTATGACGCGCGTAGTCCGTGGGCTTATGCTTGAGACAGTGAACGTAAACCTTAGCGTAAGGATTCGCGTCCGCCTTCCCAATCTTGGCTCACAAGGCAACGCTTTCGACACGGTCCCACCGGGTGTGCCAAAATGTTCGCGCTGGAAACCGCTGCCGGAGAGTCGAACAGTCTCTTTTTGATGTGCGGGCGTGCCAGTACCACGAGGTACGATGATGTCGTTGATTGCGCTCCAAGTCTTGCTTCTAATCAAGTGATTGTAGACAGAGAGAGAACTAACTCTGTCAAGGTTCTTATGTGAAAAGCCTAAACGGGGTTTAGGACTTCGAAAGTGATCTCTGATGAACACAAAAGTCGATACTCGCTCACGGGGTGAGAAAGCAGAGCTAACAATTGGGAAAAGGAAAGGTTGCTAAGGCGTGATCTTAGCTTCGCTGTAAGGATGCAGGGTTGCTCCGGAGAGGCTTAAGTTGAAAGGTGCTCCGGAGAGGCTTTGGTTGCTGGATGCTCCGGAGAGGCTTTGTGCAAAGTTTGCTTGTCAAGAGACGATGATTGTTGAGAGATCCTCTTTATGTTCTCCAAACCCCTTATTTATAGAGATAGGCTGGCGAATCCTCATTGAATAAGGATTATAGATTTATTTTCTTTATAGGATTTGATATAATAACTAAAACCTCATCTAATTAGGTTTCCTTCCTTAAAAAGAATTGTAAAACATTAAGATTCCTTGAAAGAAAAGGCAAGCAAAGCCAATTAATCAAAGGAATTAATGCTAAGATATTTAGGCCGCAGGAATCGGCTCATGGGCTACGAAAATAGCCAAAAATGTTAATTTTGGTCCAAACACAACATAATTCATATTGAAACTTTAATAAGAAAGACAATTTAAATAGACCACCCTTAATTATATATTTTAAATTTCAATGCAACCTCCATAAGAACAAAATATCGGGGTTCTTAAAGTTGCTGTTTACTGTTGTTTAAGGGTTCAGCACCTTTTCTCTGTTTGAATCTCAAAAATGAAAGAAAAAAGAAGAAAAGAAAAATGTAGCAGACACCTTGTATAAATGTATATTATGTTTTATATCACCAACACTTCAAAACCGTGGAATAGTGTTTTGGGTATTTGGTGAAACTAGTTGGGTTGGTATGAGGTACACAAGAAATTAGCATTCTTCTTGCCATCACAGATCTTTGTCCATGTGATTCATGGCTTCCATATCACTTTCAATGAGAGTATTAGCATTGCCATTCTGTCAATTCAGAAAAAGATAAACAAAGGTTGAAATAAGCTTCAAGATAAGGAGAGCATATTACCTGCTTGACAGATGGGGTGGAACAACCTCTTGATCTACTTACTGCAGCCCGGGAATAAAAACGTCGTCCAGAGGTAAGAGAGCATATTATCTGCTTGTTCTTATACTCCTGTAGAACTGATTGATATTCTGCCTTCCGCTTTGAAGCTTTCTCAAGATAGGGAGTTTTCTCCTAACCAAACAAGCAACAAGAGCAATATAGATAAGAACCAGAACGTTGAGGTGATGCCAAGCTTAACTACATATTCTAAAGGGGGAGAATTGGAGAAATCAATTGCTATGCCAACTTAATTGCTATGTCAAAACTACACACACACACACTGAGCTTGAAGCAGAAATCAAAACTTGAAAGCGTTTGGCTCTTATATAGCCAAAAAAAGCAGGAAATCTTACAGTCTCAGACAATGCCTTCCATTTCTCGCCACCAGCCTTTCCAACCTGCATTTTTAGACCCACATATTGCTTATAAGTTTCCATCACCAAAAAACTATTCTGTTTGGCTCATGAGAACTGTTAGAAAGTACATATTGAGATTTGACATTTAAACTTATAGTAGAGCGTAGATCATCAATTGGATTGGGAATTTAAAAATAGATTGAGGTTTGGCAATTAGAGTTTGAGATTTTGTAATTCAGATGTCCATTATATCATGAAACTACAGTTCTATTTACTGAGCAACCAAAGAAACCAAAGGAAAAAGTACATTGAGATTGAGAAATTTGAAATTGAAATATAGATTTTCAATTATACACAGATCATCAAACTAATCCATTGTTTTGAAATTCGGATCTATTTTTTTAGCAACCAAACAGAAGGAAAACAAAATTTACAAAGCATATGAATAAAGGATTGGATTCCAAAACATACAGACTTTTCACCAGGAAAGTTCAGTTTGAAGGTATTACGTAACTCCTCCCTGCGATAACAGATTTTCCATATATACTTGGAATTTAGAAAATTCATTTGGTGAAGAGCACTACAAATCTTAACAGCAAAGGAAAATTAGCTCACATGAAAATGAAGAAGGCTCCAGGAGGACGCTTTGGAGCATCAGAGTCCTTCTTCTTGCTTTCTGTTTTCTGACCTTTCTCCTTCTTTGTTGATTTCGGTTCAGCATTCAATTCAACCTTCAAATTCCAAAAATCACCGACGAAGAAAATCAGAATCGAAGGAAAATTTGGAGAAACCAAAGCGATTAGCACTATGCATTTCAAAAACGTAAAGCTAAAAGAAAATAGTTACGGAAACAAAAAAAAAACGCATATATTCGAGAAATTAGTTCAATCAAAGATAATCTGAGAAATTCGAACTCAAACACAGATTTATGAACCAAAATTTAAAGACACTAAAGCAATTGCGAAATCAAAATGCATTATGCATTCCAAACACTAGAACCGAAGAGAAATCCGTCACAAATTAGATGAATCAGCCAGAGCTAATGAATTACTCTGTAGCACCACGCTTGTTGTTGACGATCGTTCCATATTTGAGACCTCTCCTGGCGACGTTTGAGGATAGCAGATTTTTGAGAGAGCGTGAAGAGAACGCCATCATTGTTATTTCGAAATTGGGGAAATGAATACTCAGCGCTGAGGTCCGTATTTATACACTTAATCCGCCGTCACTTAATAACGATTTCAGTCAAAATTAACGGTTCGGGACGGCGGTTCAAATTCTTGTGAACGGTTGCAACTTTTAAATTTCAGCATTTGGGCGGGAATTTGAAAAAGAGTTGGTTATGGAGGAGGGAAGGCAGAGACTCCATGATACTCGCAGCTATTAAACACAGGAACTCGCTCGAAGATGGTGCGTGGTGCTTTTCGCCAGTATTTATTTTCTACGGACATCGTCACCACGGGAAAGAATTTCCGGTTTTAGTGTGTAATTTTATTTTTATTTGGGCAAAATGACAAATTCAAATTCAAATTCTCAATCGATTTTATTGATTTTTTTCTCTAACATAAATATAAAAAGTTCAATTCTTAATTTAGTTTTGACTATTTTGACTTGTGAAATGACCCTTTAAATTCAACAAGGAGCATCATATATATCTATACTGCAACAACAGTAGATTGCTCACTAAAATCAGAGCTAGTCTCTAAAATCCCTAAGCATCATTTTCAATTACGTACATTGTGTGCGCATCAATCTCTTTTTCTAAAATTTGGAAATCTATTACTCCTTTGCTATGGCATGGGGTCTTTTAAAAGGGATGGTTTTGGCATGGAATAATGGTTGTATATTCATGGAAATTGAAATGAACTCCCTAATTGTTGTTCAACTAGTGAAATCTTCAATTAATACTCTTCATCCTCTCTTCAGTCCGGTGGCAAACTATCAAGAATTATTAGAAAGGGATTGACATGTGGTCCTTTCGCATGTTTACAGAGAACGCAACTCGATCACAGATATAATGGCAAGATTGAGCCATAATGTTGATTATGGTTGCAGACTTTTTAGCTCCCATCCTCAAGATTATCAAACTTGTGAAGGTTGATCATCTTGGCGTAGCTAAGCCAAGACTTGTTTTATGTTAGTTCTTGTTTGTTTGCCTTCGGGCTTCTTGTAACAAAAAAAAAGGAAATCTATTACTCCTTTTTGCAACGACAAAATTGTATAATCTATATGTCTATGTGTGATTTTTGAACAATATGGGTGTCCAAATATTAAGTTTGGGTATCAATGATCATAGAGAAATTAAGGAAAGTGAGACAATCTCAATGGTCTCTGTCTCTTTGGTTTGCACCCTAAACATCCTTTTCTAGGGTTAGTTAACCAAAGAATAATTTTGTAGGGTTTTGTGAGCAGAAATTTCATGGAGGTTCTTCAACATACTGATCAAGTGATCATAGTGGCGTAGTCTCCACTGAGACGATCCAAGATCAGATCTTGTATTTGGTTATTATCCAACCGAGGTTTACTTAATTCTGCTACCAACTTTGGTGTACGTTCATGAGGTACCACAACTCTTGCTTCTTGTTCCAGATGATAATACTCCATGCTAGCTATGGCAGTCATTAAAATACGATGGCATATACGTACATATATACGTATGTACGTGCTATTTGCTTTGTTCCTGAAAAGTGATCTTTTTCCTCCTATTTGATTGTAATCTTTTTCTTTTTCTCTAAATAAATTGGGGGTTGGAGAGCTTCTGCTCTTTCCAATCACCTCTTTAACCGAAAAAAATAAATACATATGTACGTGGGTATGCCTTGCCTCCGACTTTATTATACATACGTTTTGTTTTTTGCAATTTCCATGCATGTCATTCTTACATGCATGGCATTTCATGCTTCCTAATTCGGTCAATCCCCTTAATGAAGAAGCTAATTTAAAAACATCCAACGAATAATATCCAAGGTATAGTAGTAAACATACCGTCCATGACCCGTAAGAAATGCGATTTGATAATATTTATTTATGTACGTAGCCAATTTGTTACTTAAGTTCTTGTATTTGCACAAACTCATGACGAAAAATTCCTAATTATAATTAATTAGTAAATAAATATATAATCGAATATACTTAGAGCATCTCTTGGCTAAATTCCTAATGGTTTTACTTAAATGTTGCTTTGCTTAAATGTTGCAACAAAAATCATTCCTCGCCTAACCGAATGCTTGTAACAGCCAGGACGCAGCAACCAATGAAAAGAAAACACGCGTCGGTCTCTCACTCGATAATCACACACCGACCGCGCCAATATAAACCCACCGTCACATTTTCCTCACTCGCATTTCCCAAAGCTTTTCACCGTCAATGTTTTCCCGCCATTTCCATAGACAGCGAGAGAGAGAGAGAGAGAGAGAGATTCAGAGCAAGCTTTTCATCAATGGAGGCGAGTACGATGGCTCTAATTGCATTCGAGCTTGAGGCCAAGAACGACAAGAATGCCGTTGTCGTCGTTGGTGGCGGCGATGAGGCCAAGAACACTGCGATCGCTGCTACTGAGTCGACTCGGAAGCTCAAGAACAAGAACCGAATCCATGTCTCCAACACCAAGCGACCCCTCTACTTCTACTACAATCTTGCAAAGGTAAACTGTTTATATAGATTTGTAGCACCTTTCTTCGTTTCATGCTTGTTAATTTGGTTGTTCAGAAATCAGAATCGGGAAGACTTAGGAGTTCTGGTTTAGTGAAATTCTAGGGGTTTCATACTTTCTTTTAATGATTAGGTTGTTAAATCTTGGTTTGGTTCACCTCGGCTGTATTCATTTTCAGAATTGGGTGATTCATGATATTAATCTGAATTAGGATTTAGGATATTAATCTGAACGTGAAATTAAGTGGACTCTCTTATTCTTTTTCACTTGAATATATGTGTAGGTTTCCTGTCCGATTAGTGAGTGTTGAATATGTCCAGTGATTTGGGTAATTGGGTTACTCCAATTTCCTGGTTTTGGATTTTCGATACTTTCTTGAAATGTTGTTACAATATATAAAATAGGGGACATCTGAACTAGGATTTTTAATTTTGAGTGTTAATTGTTGATACTTTCTAACATTTGTGGTGTTAATTGTTGATACTTTCTTGAAATGTTGTTAAACCTTGATTTCATTGAATTGGGTTACAATGTCCATTGTAGGAAAGATATCTGAAGCTAATATTAATCTCAATTAGGATTGTTGATTTTGAGTGTTAATAAAGATTACTGGGTTCTTGAACATGAAATTAATTCTTGATGTATATCCGTGCAATGATTTGGGTTGCCTCCAAGTTCATGCTTCTTTTATTGCATCAAATTTTGCAGTAGAATGATGCATCTTCTTAATTTCTAATGGCGCTTTCTGTAACTGGTTCTTTGTTGCAGAGGTTCATCAAGCAGTACAATGATGTTGAGCTCACTGCCTTGGGCATGGGTACAAATTCTTGAAACCCTTTCACTTTGTTTCTTTACTTTTGCAGAAAATAGAAAGATTTGTCTGATACATACAATTGCTGTGATGCCATGTATAATTGCAAGAGTACCTATGGTGATTATCCTACTTATGCTTTGTTTTAGATAGAAAAAGTGTTATGATGTGTTTGGGGTATCACAATTATAATCGATTGGTAAGCTGGCATGGGTGCTCATGCATTTGAGTCATATGACATAGATGAGAGTCCCATCCATACCATAGCTGCAGACATATTTGGATTTTGGAAACCTTTATTTTCAGTAAAGTTCATTCATAGCATAATGATGATGTATGTGACATAGATGAGAGGCAGATGTCTCTCCATTCACTTTGATTTTTGCAGTTGTATTTCTATGTAACGAGTTAAACAAGGCATATTCTTCAGGTTTATGGCTGGAACCTGCAAAACCAATTCAATGTCGTTTTACGTGCTAATCCAATGCACGCAAATAAACCAGAACGGGCTACAGCTTATGAAGATGTATATGACATTATTCTTTCAGCATAGAATGATGCATATGGCATATTTTGATGATGTATGTCACATATGGGACAGAGTTGTTGAAGAAATTTTCTCCTTAAATTCATATGCCAACTAGCATTGCCTTTATTCAAGAGTGTTCATACAAATATACAATATTACAATGTCACAGTGACACAACATAAGGTGTAACTGGGATATTTACATTACACCAGCATGTGAAGTTACTGCAATGACAACTTTGCAAGGGACAAGGCCAATACTTTGACCCCATTAGATATATCCTGAATGGAGGAATACTCTTCAGGTTTATGGCTGTAACCTGCAAAACCAAATGTTTTGTTACCCAATCGAAAATACTGATTTAAGTAGTAATCCAGATCTTTAAAATGTTTATTTAAAGAAAAAACTCAGTTCACTAAGGAAATAACTAAGGTACTCGAGATTCTACCTCTGTAACATGGAATGAATATCATGCCCATCGGGGATATTCTGCAAGGATATGAAAAACATTATCAGAATCTTTTTGTGGTAGAAAAGGAACTATCATCTTGTTCTCCTTCGATTAGGTAATTTGTCAACTAATTTTCATTTTTATAACATCCTAACTAGCCTTTGGCGGAGTATTATTCCACACAGAAAATTAGTCAAATAAAAAACGACAAATCTGGACATTCTAGATTACACTCTAGATATTTGAGAAGTGATGTGTATATAAAATGTGCAACCTATGAGAGGCTCTCGCTCTAACCTGGCCATGAACAATGAATCATGGTAAGCACGACTGATCATCAACTTGTGTGTTAAATTTAGCTCTTTTGATGAAGCTTCCATCGCGTCAAGTATTGATTTCTCAGAAAGTGCTGGTGGATCCTGATTTATGATTTTGAATTCTGATAGACTGACCCCCCGCTTTGTGGCTATAGAAATTGCAGATTGATGGATTTTCTCAATGACAATATTTCTTCGCTCTTCATCAATGTCTCTTGTGTCTGCAGAATGATATAGTGCCATAAAAAGATTTCTAAAAGGACATTATACACATATATACATATATACACACACCAGGTAATTCAACCAAATTAAAATGACCATTGTGGAAAAGTATTGGAGGGAAACATCAGTAAAGTTAACAACCACAAAGTATTGGAGGAAAAAACCATGAAACAAGTCATTGTCAACATACTTGGTATAGTGCCATAAAAAGATTTCTAAAAGGACATTATACACATATATACATATATACACACACCAGATAATTCAACCAAATTAACATGACCATTGTGGAAAACATCAGTAAAGTTAACAACCACAAAGTATTGGAGGAAAAAACCATGAAACAAGTCATTGTCAACATACTTGGTACAAATTATAAGTCGTGCTGGAAAAGTTGTTGACAGAAAGCATACCGATTTCCAGATGTGATTTGCTTGGGATGCTGTTGATGGCTCCCGGATGTAGCTCCAGTATACCTTTTGCAAAAAAGAATCATTTAAGTGAGCCATAGAGTTTAGCCATATTTGTACGCCTATGTACGAAAGAAACACAACTTACCAACTGTACCAACAGTATCAATAGAACCAGATTCTAATACATGTCTCTCAACAGCTAGCGCTAATTCTGCAGCTGCCAGTCCAGCATCATTTCTGATCCAAGCGATTCATTCAACAATTAATCTTCTTGTTTGATTGAACAAGTATATCAAGAAGATGTAAATTCGCTGATTCAAGGGAGCTGCAAAGTATTTGATATTTTGAAATGCTACTGATTATTTTTGGTTTACTGAATTTACTTTTTGCAGGGATGGCGGGTGGGGAGGGGGGCTGGAATGTAATGCATCATCTAAAACTTGACAGTCGATAAATCTTGGAAGGGGCTTAAAATGAGCATAAAAGGGGGGGGGGGGGGGGGGGAAAGGAAAAAAGTTCAAAGATGTTGAAACTGCAAAGAAGAACCAAAGAAAGTCTCTACAATTACCAAACTAAAACCTCAGGTAGGGGATCTTCACAGAACAAAGACGTATCACACAAGTTCAACACGTAATCAGACTATTTTGTTTAGCTACATGAGCCACTTTGCATTTCTTTGCGAAATATCACAGACTGGGCAGGAACAGTTCATAAAATACTGGAAATCTTCAACAAGAAAGGTGTCTCAGTTGATATAGTCCTCTTATGGCCTGCAGAGAAAAAACTTTACCTATGTGGCATTAGGACAGCACCTGCATGGCCTCCATTTCCCTGAAACTCCACTCTTATGCTTGCCGGGGCTGCAATGGCAGTTACTATGCCAATTGGTATACCTACATAAAAAAACTCGCTGTGATAATTGACATAAGTTTTATGCCTAATGTCAGAAATAAATGAGAAGAAAGCCTACCTTCCTCCTCCAAAATGGGGCCCTGCTCGATATGCAATTCCACAAAAGCAGAGTAGCTTCCTTTTTTCAAGAAAACACTGGTGACGTCATTATGATCTTTAGTGTAGCCAGCAGAATATGAAGCATCTAGGAAGGATATATTTTGGCCATCAACTGTGGTCTTGAGAGCTTCAACAAGTGCCTCAATCCCTGCCATTAAACGGCTGCATAGATTTTTATTTATTTGTTTTTATCAATAAGACAATAACATATGAGGAAACTCAAAATATTATGGATTTAATAAAACGATTAATCTCAATTTCGAAGGTAACCCAAAAAATAAAGATAGTGCATAAACGTTTAAAGAAACGTAATAAAAACATTAATACAGCTTCCAGTGAGTGAGACTGTGACCAGGCACTGATCCTAACCTTCCCAGACAGCTGATTCCAAAGCGTGTAGGCTCTTCTGAGGTGAACATGATAACTTCCAGTGATCGTTTAGGTTTGAACCCAGACCTGCCAAACAGTCAGCCAGTATAGTGAAACTTAAAAGAGCTGCAACTGCACAAAACCTTGAAAAACACAATATGAGATATGAGAGCATATGTTTCGTAAGGATATATGCCATTACCAAACTTCCTAAAGGCTAAAGTGTTCTCATTTCATTAGTATTTTATGTAGGAGAGAAAATGTTTTTGAAGCTTTATCCTTGTGACCTTAGCAAGAGATTGCAAATGATTTAAGTTGAGCTATATTATGATCATTTGTCTTCAAGCTCTTGAAAATAATCTAGACCTACAAGATGATGCAAAAGAAGTTTAAAAGTTAAAACCAAGAGACCATAAAACTATGTTGTTGTAACATAATGGTATAAGGTTTTTAAAAAAGATCTTCCCATTAAAACATGATCAGTGTTTCAAATCTCTTGCTGGTCCTTAATAAGAAAAAGCCTGTTGTGATCAACTGCCCTACAAGGCTCCCAACTTACTCCACTTTTGGTGGAAAGCATACGACTACGTAAGTATCAGCTCATTCTTGCATACAACATGAGAGTTGATTAGATCAGTCTCTTAAGTAATATGAAAAAGATTATATCACCCACAACAACTTCAAATATTTCTGTTATAGGCATGCTAATTTCACATGTTGGAAGTGTATATTGCCTAGTGCAGAACCAGGCATGCTAAGGCTCCAGGCTTTCCCACATCACTTAAGATGGTAATTCATGTTTATATGTACACATTTTTTAAACCCAATGTGAATATTAACATCAGTCAAGAAAGCTGCAAACCTTATTAGTACATTGATGGCTTCTATAGCACCCAAAACACCCACAACTCCATCATACTTTCCAGAGTATGGAATGGCATCAATGTGAGAACCCGTTGCAACTGCAGAAAGCTCTGGGTTAGAGCCTTCCCTGCATATAGGAAAGCAAGACCAAGAGCATTGTCAAAGAAACTTAAGAGGGTGATATGATCTTCAACAGAGAATAATGCACCCAGCTATAAGACACAAGAGGGTGATATAATCTTAAATACCATAAAACCAACTATAAGTAATTAGGTTTTCTTAAATGTTATAATTCTATAATCTAGGAGTAAATAGACCAAAAACTCAACTATCTCTCAATAAGCTTAGAGCTACTAGTAAGCAGGAACAAAATTCTTTTAAAGATAAGAAATCACAAGAGATACCACATAAGTAATAAGTCGATGATCATATTAAGCAAGTTAGAGGAATTTTATCACAAAATCATCTAACTATGGGTGCGATTAAGATTTCTTTACGGACTTTATATGCTTGGGCTAGTCTAAACCCCACCGGGGCTTGCATGGTGTGATGGGAAAATCATGAAAAATAAACTATATATATGCAGGCATCAATACAAATATAAGTCTTGCAATACAAATTTAAAGCTCAGCCACTGCTAATCCTACTGGCTGCTATAAAGATAGAAATGATTCCATTCATATAGTAACCGAGTTTTCACAGCCTCAAAGGGTTGGCATTTTCATGGTAAAGTTTGTCCCTTTATGCTATTGCTAGACAAGAAAAGTGGTTTGTACCATTTTAATTATGCCTATGTTAAATTTATGAATATTTTACATGTAAAGCAAAGCAGATGTTAATGATTCCATCCATAAAATAGACACCTACTTGACTAACACCCTCTCATAAAGGGGATCTAGGACATCATGTGGAAATAAAATTATCACAATTTATTATGTATTGGGTTTAAACTGGAGATTAAGTTGATTCACAGACCAAGTCAATGGAAAGAAGCAATTGTATTACCAACTAAGTCATAGTCAGAAGACAAACCGGATGAGAACTAATACAAACGATGACATTGCATGAGATCGTAAATCTGTGACAGATACTTGACTACCGAACAAAGTTTTAGGACTTAGTACACTCACCACCGACCAAATATGTTACCAACAGCATCCTCTCTAACAGAAAAACCAGAGAGTCCCATCAAGTTTTTGATGAATCTGTAGTTAATATTATCCAAAGAGAAAAGAATATTAGCGACATAGTTAAGGTCAGATTCATACTTATCTCCACTCACACTGACAAACATACTTATCTCAACGAAACAAATTCAATCCATGGTATTTACAGTCTCAATCAACACCTCACGCATTCACTAACTAAAATGAAATATAGAATACAAAACAACAATAAAATCAGTTAAAGCTTAGTTGAATTAAGAATTTGAGACTGGCATATATACCTACGGGCCAATACATCCTTCTCAGAGTACAAGATCCTTGTAACTGATGGGGCAGGTGTATCCGAGAAAGTCGAAAGTTCATCGATCTAAAAATTGTAACTTTCTCAGAATCAGCTCATATATGAATGAATGAATACACTTAAATGATACCCAAAAAGCCAAAGTCTTCGAATTTGATTCTTGTACCTGTTTCTGTAAACTTTGAGCGTCAACGGATAGTGAAGAAAGGTGAGAGTGTGACTCGTGAATTGGGTAGCCTGAGAAGTCCTCCATTGTTTTGATTGTTGGGTCTTCTTCATTGTTATGAGCTAAGATTAAAGGGAAGGCACAGAGGAAGAAGAGCACGATTGGTGCTGAGAGAGAGAATCCCATTGCTTTCTGGGTTTGTTAGTAAGCAAAAGCACCACGTTGGGTTCTCTACAATTTTAGATGGGATTGTATGGGTGCGCCAATCTGACACTGATTTTGTTTTGTTTAGAGGTTTTATTTTTTTCTTTAGCATTTTTGTGGATAGTGACAAGTGACAAACTATCATGTTTATGGAATGAGATAATTTTTTTTTTTGGTACAAATGGAATGAGATAATTTGCTATATGATTTAGAAGAGAAAGTTAGCTATTTTCAATAATTTTAAATCAATAATTAGTAATTAGTAAAACAGTAAACAGGTAACAAAGAAAAGAGGACATGCGGATTAAAAGAAGGCGGGAAGAAGACCCAAAAATCAAGCCCTTTCCTTTTTGCTACAGCCATGGAGGAGACCCCAGGCCCCAGACACTCATGCTTAAAGCTCGAGCCCAGAGAATCCCAACCCATCTTTGTGAAGGGCACGTGGTTCGAGTCCCGCTTCGACCTCTCCATCACCGACGGCCTCAACGCCTGGATCTGCCACGCGTCCGAAGAAGCCGTCAGAGACAGAGCCGCTCAGTGGGACCAGCCGGTATCGGACTACGTGGCGTTGGCCGAGCGATATCTAGGGTTTCAGCACCCCGACTCCGTCTACGCCTTCGCTGATGCCGGTGATGCCCACAAAAGAGTGAGTACCTTTTCTCTTCAATTTTCCCCCAAATCTGTTTCTAACAAATTAAAAACTGAGACTTTGCAATTATGTTTGGGGATTTTCGATTTGTGGTGATTATTGATGATCGTCTGAGTGTGTGTGAATGGTGTGTCAGTTGTCATGGACTTTTGAGAAGGAAGGGACCAAGCTAGAATGGCGGTGGAAGTGTCAACCATCGCCTAACAGCAAGGAAACCACGGCTGCAGTGTTGGATTTTCTGATGGATGCAAATGTTGGGCTAAGTGTAAGTGTTTGCATAATCATTGAATCAAATTAAGTTGGAATTTTGGAATCCACACAATTTGAACTTCCTGTTTGAAATTTGGAATTTGGTGATAATGTTTAGTTGTGATCAAGTTTTGTGAAGAATTTTGTGTTTATGAAGGAACCCAAATGGGTCTTCCACTATGCCACTGGTCATGTATTGATGTATATATATGTGCAGACTGTGATAGTTTGGCAAACCTTGTTTGAAGAGCATGAGGTTGTGCCTATTTGATGTTACTTACGCCTTGTTAGGATGCATCGGATTTAGGGAAATGCTGATGCTAGTATGCTACATTAGACTGAGTGTTTTTTTTTACCTCCAATATGCCACTTTATATTGCCTAGGAGCCGAATGCGTTTATTGAAACTTGAATAAAGACTCCCAATTTGCCTGGGAAGAGGGGGCAAGATCAATCACAAAGGATTATTTCTCAGTGGTTGAGGATTTTCCTTCATGAAACATGATATTTTGGATAATCTCAGGCTTACCAGTCATGTGGATAGTGAAAAGAGTAAATATACTATGTCGGCTTCTTGTGTGGCTAACGTGTAAGAACTAAGAAGTAACTATTGAAGCTTCTTCTGTGTGTAAACAACTAAATATCATGCATATTTGAGTCAATATATAACTTCTGTTGCACATGAGCGTGCAACTGCTGTATTTGTCATTGTCTCATTCATGCTAGCATATGATGTCTGTATAGGAAGAAGTTGTGAGAAAAACTCAATCATTTGAGAGGTTGAAAGTGGAAGCTGAGAAGTGTCTAATACAGAATGAAAAGATTGCCAATGAGAAGATGGAGTTTGAATCCGCAATTTATGCAAAGGTGTAGCTCAAGTCTTTCATATCTCTATGATATATTCATTAAGATTTCTCACTTTTATGTTCTCAGAATGTTTATCTTTGTAAATAGAGCTTCAAACTTCTCCTGCCGTTGACAATCACCGCATTGTGAAACTTGTTTTTCCACATGAAGAATATCCTGCAATTTTATAAGAGTCTAGTTTTAGATATCCTTACTTCTGAGATGTTAGTTATAACACTTGTTGGTGAAAATCCATAAGGCTGCATTTGGTGCGATGGTGAAGATATTATGTTGAACTTTTGTCAGTCAAGTTTTTTTTGTTTTTCAATGCAGTGATGTAGGTAGCTATTTACTAGAAGCATTGGTTTGGTCAAATTCTCTTGCTTCTGAACTCATTCACATGATCATTTCAAATGTGCATCAGAATCACAATTTGATCATGCATTCAAATGACTGGAATGTTTGTTTGCTCGATGTCAAATACTGAATGCATCTTTTCTCCTGATCACGTTGAATGACTTTTTCCTTCTAGTTTCTTGGGGTCTTAAATTCAAAGAAGGCTAAACTAAGAGAGCTTCGGGGCAAGCTTTCAAATCAAGAATCTGGTGGGAAACTGCCACAAGAAGAGGAAGAGAGTACAGACAAAACTGAAACTTATGTCAGTGATGATGAGAATAGTGAGGTTGAATCCTTGAAAGATGTTCCAGCTACCTCCAAAGATGTTCCAGCTAGTAGGTCTCGAGGTCGAAAGAGGGCATTGCATAACTAGTGCTTCACTTGTCCATTCCTTCTAAATATCAGCATGTTTATGCTCCTGCGCAGCTGCCCTTGCTCATTTTGAATGCTATTGTATATTTCATTCCTTCTACTTTCAGAGCACACACTCTTGTAGCTGCCACCCAGAAATTTGTAATCGGATTGTGTTTATTTTATTTTCTGAGTACTTAAAAGTTTCAAGTAGCAAACTCAGTTGACCTAGTATATATTTCAATAGTTTCTTGTTTCATGGAATTAACATTCATCAACACTTCTGAAGAAAATTAGCAAGTGATCGAAGAGGTGCATGACATTTGTGATGTAAAACACTAAAACGTAACATTATGTTACTTTTTTTTTTTTAAGAAGAAGATGAAACATTTTGTTACTTTGGGAGTGAAATTGTGACATAATAATAAAAAAAAAAAAAAGAGTCCATATTCCTAAGCCCAAAGATTAAATCAAGCTCCAAGCCTCCGACCCATACCCACCTATAAATTCCGAATACTTGTTTCTGGGTTCTCTTTTCTTCTTCTCTCAGGCATAGGGAAGCGCCCCTTTTAACGATTCCAACTCCAGCAGCTAACAGAAGAGTAAATTGCAGCCGGGTAATGTGTACGACCGTCGTCGGCTTCGTTAAACGACATAGCCGTTAGGCCTCTTCTTCTTCAGTAGCCCCAATTTCCTCAATCAGCAATTCCTTCGCGGCGTCTTCGATCCAAACCCCAATCGGAAATCTGCAGGATTCTTCTTCAGATTACTGGGACACCACCACCGAGTCGGCCATAGCTCGCCGCCGCTGGTAATTCTACGCTCTAATTTTCAAGGATTATTTGTTAGCTTAGAAAAATTTAGCAAGAAGAGACAATGAAATTCTAGGTTTTTTCTTGTTTTAGGAACCTGCAAATATTCCACACTCAAAATATTTGATTCTCATGTTCACTACTTAATGTAACCAGTGAACACTTATTCATATCGATTGGAAGAAAAATAGCCTATATTTGTTCTCTTGTTTAGTATCTAAAACTATTTGTGTAGTGCAGAGAAGTCTTCTTTCGGTATCTGCACTCTGTTATTTGTTGCCACTTTACTGTAAATCTTTATATATGTCTTATAGTGTTATGAGTCTCGTTTTAGAACTAAAATCAATTGGGTTCTAATACAATATTTCTTAACATAGAAGTTACTAGGAGTCTAGGATCAAGTGGACCATCAAATTTCATTCCTAATCCCCAATTATTGGCTTCCTTTTGTCAAAACCACCCAAAATTTATGTGTCTTGCCTTTGGCACCCATTAAAAAACATATAGTTAGTTGATTGAAATTAGAACTTTATTGTCTCTGTTTGGTATATTCCAGTAGTTGAGTTAGATGACCAGAGATAAGTCAGGGTATCCTCCTTATCTTCTTGTTGATGCAGTTACGATCTGGACAAATGATAATACTGCCCATCGTTACAGGTGTCCTTTGCTCTTGTGCTCACATCTGCTCCGTTTGGGCTTTACAATATGGATCATTTTCACATGATTTCTGGTGTGTGATTTGTTTTTGTTGACCCATTAGGTGTGTTAGTTTTACACCCAAAAAGTTGTTTTGTTAAATTTTGTTGTGAGATGACCCCAGACACAAGTCAGGTATCCTCCTTATTTGGTGGTTGATGCAGTTACGCGTCTGGAAAATGGTGAGTGTCCATCGTTGCAGATGTGCTTCTGCTTTTGTGCTTACATCTGCTCCATTTGGACACGACATCTGTTCTGGCATGAAATAGTAGTATTCTTGTTCATGATTTGGTTGCTATGACTGAAGGTTAATTTGTGCAGGAAAATGCTTTGTGTGTGTGTTTGTTTTATTAGTGAGTTAAAAATAGTTATAAGATGACCGGATTAAGTCAAGTATCCTCATTATCTGGTGGTTGATATGATTACAAATCTGGAAAATTATTAAGTGTTTGTTACTAACAGAACGTAATGTAGGATGGAAAACTTGATCAAAGCCTGGGTTTGGGTTTTATTCCTAATTACAATTTTTAGAATGACATTATTGATTCTTATCTTTGAAGAGTAACATATGTTGAAATAGTATTTTAGCAAATACTGATGCTATTTGGGGTTGTCTGCTGGGCGTTTGATTGTACCTACCTTCTCCAAATCGTAGGCAATTGTTACAAATATGCTTGCTGGAGTGAAGTTCATACCTCGAGACCAGATTGATAAAGTAAAGACTATCCTTCTTTTCTTTTGTGTCATAAATTGTTTTTTGTTTTTTGTTTATTTTTATTTTTAAGAGTAGATTAATTTTTTTTTTCCATTACTGGTAACAGGATGCGAATTTGACTGCTTCTGCGAAAAAGAAACAAAAGAAGAGCTCAGGTAATAAGGAGGGTAAGCGTAGGAGAGAAAAAAGGAGTTCTGGGTATAGTAGTTCGGATGGCGAAGAGCTTGAGAGAATAAAGAAGGGATCTAAAAAAAAGTGGTATTCATCAGATGAGTATTCATCATCATCATATTCTTCGGGAAATGAAAGTGAGGAAAGTTCTGACCGAGATAGAAAGAAGCGTCAGAATAAGAAAAAGAAAAGATCGAGTAGCAGAAAAGATTATATTTCAGAAGATCTTTCATCTGCTTCTGATAGTTATTCTGATAGGAAAGATAAGCTCAAGAAGAGGAGCAGAAAAGATGGAAAGAAAAAGAGTAGAGAAAGCAGTCAAGGAGGCATGAAGGATGATGAATATTCTGGTAAGTATTCTATGCCCTTCCTTCTAAAGATTTTTTTATTTAATGATAGAGTATTGATCATGTTCATGTTTTTTCTTCTATATAGATGGTGGTAGAGGAACTAGTACCATGAAAGATGGGGAAATTGTTAGGAAGAAAATTGGGTTGGAGTGGATGCTTAGACCTGAAGGAAAAGAGAGAACACCAACAATTACTGTTGAGGACCAGCCAAAAGAAACTTCAATTGAGGAGGTATGCATTCACTTTGTTAGGCGAGCTTTTAACCTTTGTAGTTCTAGTAAATTGGAGCTATGACTTGGCTTCTGTTGATTTTATTATATGGCAACTATATCCTTGTTTGTTTTGGTTGGTCTTGGTTCTAAATGTAGAAACAGAGTTTTATGCACTCAAGAACCATATATTTGTAAGCTTATCCTAATTTCTTTGACTGTAGGCTTATGGGTTCTGTTTTGGTCAGATAAATCTGGAATGAATTTAATTTAAGGACGCAGATCAGCAATTAATCCCTCCTTACTATGTGAACCTGTGCTACTCACACTTCTGTTCAAGTATTAACAAAAAGTTATTATTTGGTCCAACTAATTATGTAATTGTCATTGGCTGCCCAATTTTGTTGCTATGAGTTGTTTTATTTATGAACTTGTTCCTTCGTGGAGTTGTATGCATATGGATTCTAGTGTTGGCAACATACAGTATTTATCCCTTCCAGCTTGTGCTCAAATAGTGGGGTAAATTGTATATTCTTGTGGGTTATTTTGGTGAAATGTTATTCTTACCAATAACAAATTTCTATGATTATGCTTGTGCTCTTTCAACTTTGTAAGATTGTGTGATTGCTTACCCAATAACTATTTTTCCTGCATTTTAGACAAAGAAGGTCAATCCTAGGGAATTAAATCCATATTTGAAGGATGATGGAAGTGGTTATCCAGATGATACCGATGAACCTAAAGCTGGTGGGGACCGACTTAGACCTTCCTCTGTTGTTGGGGATGGAGGTGCAAGTTGGAGACTTAAAGCATTGAAGCGGGCAAAAGAGCAAGCAACTCGAGAAGGACAAGGGCTCCACGAGGTATACTATCTTTCCCTTCTATGTTTTAGCAAGTATCACAATCCGCATTCTTCTGTTGTCACATGCATTGGAAATTGGCACTTTACAGGTTGTTGGGGAGCGTTGGGGTTCTCTCGGTCAACTAACAGTCTCTTTGGCATCAAATAAAGCAGCCCCATCTCGTGCTCATCTACATGCAATACAAAGTAGAAAGAAAGGGCTGAGTGAGGAACAGCAACCAGGTTCCAACAATGACATGGATAAAAAGGTATATGGGAATAACAGAGAGATTTTTATTTTTGAAAAGTTCAAAACTGTGAAATGTGAAGTAAAGTTTATAAATATGTGTGAGTTAATAGTTAATGTTCCGTCTTTTTAACATGCTACATGTATGTGACTACCAGGACACTAGCCGGCACTACCTGAAGGATGTATCTATCCGACATCCTAAAATGAGGGAGCCTAAAGTTCAAGATTCTTTATCCTGGGGAAAACAAAAGAGTCAAAAGAGTCGAGATGTCTCTACCAAGGACTCTGGTCTTATAGCGGACGCAGTGTCTAGCATAAACAGGTTTTCCAATGATGGAAGCTTCCTGAGTGAACTTACTAGTAAGCAGACTAATGATGATTCTAGGAATCCTGTTAACGAAAATGTACTAGACTCGAGAAAACCCAGTGAAGCCAGTGCTGCATTTAAGGGTGAATTGAGTGCGAACCAGTTGGCAGCTAAGGCTTTTCAACTTCGTATGAAAGGGAAGCATGAAGAAGCTGAGGAACTTCTGGTAAGACACATGCAATACCCCCCCACCCCATTTGCAGTTAAGGCTATTTGGCCCTTTTCTTTGTGCAGGGACTGTTCTTTCCTTTGTTCACCTGTTTCTCTTCATAGTATTAACTTAACGCACCATTCATTTGCTTGGCTTGCACCCTACTGTTTTTATATGCATCTATTTATTTGAAAAGAGATCCTTATGCTAATCTATATTGGGATATTTTAAATAATCTTTGATCATTACAATATTTTACCCCACTTATCTAACAAACCAAAAAGGTTGGATTTGGAAAGATTCTCATTTAAAAGATCACGACCTTCATCCTTTGTTTGTCAGTAATTAATTGACAATTTTTTTTGTTAATAGCAAGAAGTAGAAAACCTAAAGGCAAAGCAGGGTGGTGGAGATAATCCGATCAGACCACAAAATGAAAGAGGTACAAACAGGTAATGCTGCTTCTCCTTATTCTTTTTGTATTATTTATTTTGTTTGAATAAAAGATGCAGTTTGGGAGGATTCACTAAATTATAAAAGAAATCATAGCGAAAGTAGTACTTCTTACAGAAAATATGGGCATGCATGCTCTTTGATAGTGCCTAAAAGGTAGGTACATTTGGTATAGGATTGATGGATGACTTTGACCTCAAATTGTTATAGGTTCTCTTTGCAGTTCCTGTAAAGGAGTATTCGATTTGTTCTATTTCCCGTCACTTTTACCCTTTCCGTTAATAAGATACAATTGCCCAAGGATTCATCGAGTTATAAAACGGACTGCAATGTAGTATTCCTAGAACAAACCTGGTCACTCTTATGGGTTCTTTTTGCAGTTCGTGTAAAGGATTGTTCATTTGTTGTTTGATTGCCTCTGCGCTTAACCATTTCAATGTTTTTTTTTTTGTCATATTTCCATATATAATTATTGGTTGGTATGTTTGTTCTGATAAGAGATCCTTTTATCTAGATATGCTATGCAGGATATGTCTCTTCGTCAAAAGAAAAAGGAGGGTGATGCTGACATGCATCTAGCCCAAAAGATAATGCAGAACAAAAAATATAGTATATCTGGTCAGGCAGATGATGAATACGACTTTGATGATGGTCCAAGCAGAAAGTCTAAGAAGAAGCAGGGAAGTGATGATCGTAAGGTCACCCAAAAGAATACCTTTGCAAGTCGTTTCTCCATTCAGCAAGAACGCTGTCTTTTTTGCTTTGAAAATCCAAAGAGACCAGCGCATCTGGTTGTGGCAATTGGAAATTTTTCATATTTGATGTTGCCACAGCAGAAGCCTGTTGTGGAGGGTCATTGCTGCATTTTGCCTATGCAGGTGAGCTTGGTCTAGTTGCTTCTCTTGTCTTGTTTTGTTGTTCTAATCCTTTGATAAGGAGCTTTAGGCATTCTTTCTTTATTTCAATGCTTTAGAAGGATTATCATTTGCAAATGTGATGGTATTATAAGTATAGCATCCTTCAATCCAAATAAGAAAGGGTTAATAGAACCTAAACAGGGGTTACAAAAATTTGAGTGGTGTCACTTCTATAAAAAGGGTTAATTTGTACTAAATTTGTCTACATTATTGCGAAAGGATGGTGAACCTTTTTCAGTCTAATGTGAAACATCAAAATATATTTTATTACTAGGCGTTGTAATCTTAGTTTATTCTTTCTCAAATAGTTTGAATGCTTTTCTATCTACATATTTGATTATAATCTATACAATTCTCAACAGCATGTACCAGCCACAAGAACTGTTGATGACCATGTGTGGGAAGAAATTCGAAATTTCAAGAAATGCCTTATTATGATGTTTGCAGAGCAAGAGAAGGATGTTGTGTTTCTTGAAACAGTGATGGGGTTGGCTCAACAGCGTCGCCATTGTATAATTGAGTGTATTCCTTTGCCCCAGGATATTGCTAAAGACGCTCCTTTATATTTTAAAAAGGTAAAGGGTTATGATTTCCTTTAAAATGCATCGAGTTTCTGCTGTTTGTTTTTGCTCATTCTTTGTTTGAAAAATTCATCGTGTGATCGTAAAATATAGTAGTGATAGTACGAATTAAATTATATATATACACATACATGTGCATGCACAAGCTTATGCATACCCACACACAAACTCATATATATGTAGATTTTATTAGGTTCTCAATTTTCTTTATATTTTTGCTGAATGAATATGTGATTTAGAGCTTAATATATTACTCTCTCACAAACTCATTATATGTAGATTTTATTAGGTTCTCAATTTTCTTTATATTTTTGCTGAATGAATATGTGATTTAGAGCTTAATCTATTACTGTCTCTGATTTTAATTTCTGTGTGCATTTGAAAATAAAAATCTATCAGGCAATTGACGAAGCTGAAGATGAGTGGAGCCAACACAATGCCAAAAAACTTATTGATACAAGCGTAAAGGGATTGCGAGGTTCAGTTCCAGCTAATTTTCCATATTTTCATGTGGAGTTTGGTTTAAAGAAGGGATTCGTCCACGTGATTGATGATGAAACACAGTTCAATAGCAGCCTTGGGCTGAATGTCATAAGAGGCATGCTAGAGTTGCCTGCGGAAGACATGCATCGTCGCGGAAGATACGAGCCAGTGGAAGCGCAAAAACAAGCAGTTAAGAGGTTTGATCAAGATTGGGCTCCGTTTGACTGGACAAAACAGCTTCACCAATCCTAAAGATCCATATTATTGTTGATATGTATTCGCACTTGGATTTCTTCACCTGGGTTTATCTTGCATCTCGTTAGAGGATAGAGATACATTTGTATTGTACTTTTAGCGTTCGAAAGAGAGAGGTTACTGGAGCTACAAGTGGGTTTATCCACAAGGAACAATCAATGTACTGTATTGCACCTGTAGCCATTGAAAATAGATCGCATGTTTAGTTTTGGAGAAGAATAGTAGAATACGATAAATGTAATTACAAAATGAGGAGTGAAATTCTTTTTGTGGTCAAAATTTGTTTACCTTCATTAAGGAACCTCACCAGTTGCTGCTAGTCAATATAAAGTGTATCAAATATGATAAGTTCATCCCAAAAAAATAAAAGTACATCATTGCGCCCGTCTTGTGCCTTCTAAATTTTCAAGCAATTTTTATTACATATTCCTTTTTGTTTTGAAAAACCCAGTGAGGTGGTTCGACTAGGGTTTGTTGAGTTTCACTAGGGCTTTTCCAATCTCAATTGCTTGGAAAGTAGGCAGACAACTCTTATAAGTACCCACCCATATCGATCACCCAAAGCCTTAATTAGAAACATTGTAGGTATTTGCCATTCAGCTTCTTAAGGCGAATTGGAAGGCAGATGTCTTCGGTCAAATTAGGGTTCATTCTATTTCTTGATACAAAGAGAGGTCTTCAGTCAAATTAGGGTTCATTCTATTTCTTTATACAAATAGATGACTGCTGAGATTAAGAGGGTTATGGAAAAATCCCTCTCCCCCTCTCTCTCTCTACAGTCACTCTTTGTATAAAGAGATGCACTGAATCCGTTTATTATTCAAACTCTTTCTTTTGATTCCAAGACTGCTAGATGTTTGACAGTGTGCCTCTCTGAATATTTCATATTTTTGGGGTACGTACCTTTTTGTGGCTTGGATCAGAAGTCACTCCATTGTTAACAATGTTCTTTCTTATATTCTTAATCCAGCAAAACTTTGTCTATGAAGTTGTATATGGGGTATGAATGATCTTTGAATATAACGGCTTAACAGCTAATAGCTTTATACATTTTTATATCATGCGTTAGGTATTATGATTCCTAATTTGTTTTGTTTTGTTTCTTACGACTGCTCGCTAGCTCGCTTTTCCCAGCTAGTTTGTTCTGTTTTTCTTGCATCGATCTCATTAGAGGATATATATATTGTACTAATTGTAGCCATTGAAAAGATAGATCGATCACATGTTAAACTTTGTAGGATACGTAAATTACAAATTTATTACCTAGATAAGGAACTTCAATTCCCCGTTGCTGCTAGTCAAGTAAATCAAAAATGAAAATCATGAGGTTAATTTCTAAGAGGAAAGACATGTCAACAAGATATACAGAACTTCATCCAGAAAACTTCATTGCCTTATACCATCTAAATGGTTGCCTATTTTGTTTCCTTATGATGCTAAACAACCCGGCCCTATGCGTATATTGACTAATGTAATGGTGGAGAAAATCTTAGATGAGACGATCTTGTCATGTGATATATTCGACCTATTAAATTCTAATTTATGAATTCATAGATGTGGTGTGTTAATAAAAAATCATGCGTTGAACGCAAATTCAACCTCTGTTTTCAAAGAAAAAGTTTCATTTACTGTATAATAGTTTTTTTTTCGAGTTGTTATTAACACACCTAAATGTATTAATAACACACCTTATATCTCTATTTCTCTCTATTTCTTGGGTGTGTTATTGACACATTTGAGTGTGTTAATAACAATACCATTTTTTTCCGATAGGAATTTACTGTATAATAGTTGCACAACAAACGTCCTCCAGCGAGAATTATTGCTAGACATCATAGAATAAACAAAAAATATCAAATGTGTTTTTTTTTCGATAGGAATTTACTGTATAATAGTTGCTATAATAGGTGCCACTTTTTAGGTTAATTACTAGAAAACATAAAAAAATAAATAAAAATTGAATGGAACACTTTTGCCGACGAAATATTCGTCGGCACAAGTCATTCCTTATTATTTTTAAAGGTTTTTCAATTAATTTTTATTTTTACTTAAGAAAATAAAAATTGGCCATGCACCTCGTGCTCCGAGATCTCAAAAAACTCCCTGAGATGCCACTTTTTAGGTTAATTACTTCAAAAAATAATAAATAAATAAATTAAAATTGAATGGAACACTTTTGCCGACGAAATATTCGTCGGCACAAGTCATTCCTTATTATTTTTAATTAATTTCTATATTTTACTGGAGAAAATAAAATAGGCCATGCACCTTGTGCTCCGATGTCTCAAAAAGCTCCCTAGGTGCCACTTTTTAGGTTGATTACAAGAAAACATGAAAATAAATAAAACTAAATGGAACACTTTTACCAACGAAATATTCATGACGGACAAAGCCGTCCTTGGGAGTGAGAGGCAAAAACCATCCTCACCATAGGAAGCTGCACTAGCAATTGCTGACGGCACTAGAATTTGCACGATAAACAGTATAGAAAGAAGTCAGAGGCTAAGAGGATAGCACATGAATGTGCTGTTGGATTTGATGAGCACATAGGCGTTATTGAGAACTCTCATGGGGGCTAGGGCTTTTTTCCACTAGGAAGTATCTCAAACTCATATAGTTTGCATATAAATGATTTTATGTAAAATAATATAAAAGTGTTATCATTTGATAACTAGCCTTTATAATTTTGAACTACAAGAGACGGCAAAAATTAGAATTTTGAAATTCATAAACCTCCAAGGGGGTCTTAAATAATTTATGTAATAAGAGTTCGTAAATATTTGTGTATACTAAAATAAATAGAAATCAAATGGAATATATTAAATCAAATTATTCAATACTTATTGTTTGTCAACGCACATGAATTTAACCCAATTTATACTACAACTCATTAGGTAATAATGTTTGTTCAATATTTTCCTTTTAAAATAAAGTAGATAATTAATCAAATAAAATCTCCTAAAGTTTCATTTAAAATTTCCATGTTTTTCCTTAAATTTATATTATTTCTCTCTAACATTTACCGATATCGAAATTTCTTCGATATTTTCGTCGAAATTTATAATTTTTAGACCGTCGATATTTCTTCGATACTCGATATTTTGGTCATCGAGTACAATAGTGATGGATAATGCACAACCTTAAAAAGATTAGCCCTAAAGTTTGAATAAGCCCAGGTATTATTTGTTTCCGGGCTTGGCCCGTACGGTCTAATCACCCTTCTAGTCATGCTCGAGGTTTGACCTTGACTAGGGTTTTTTTGGGTGCAAAGTACAAAGACACGTAACCCATTGTTTCACCTATAAATAGCAGCACCATCACCCAAAGAAGATAGATCCTCTCACACCTTTCATCTCCTGCGGCGTTCCATATCCTTCAAAGGGTTTCATTCCATTTGCTTATACATAGAAACAACCGTGGAGAATAAAAGCGTGCGACGCTTGTAAATATCCACGGTGTTCTGTGTATAAGGAGATGAACTGGATCCGTATATATACTCACTTTCAATCAATCAGCTTCGTAGATCAATATAACGGGTTCAGTTCATTTGTTTATACAAAGAGATGACTGCTGAAGAAGAAGACGGTTAGGGAAAACTCTCTCTCTTTCAACGTACAGTCTCTCTTTGTATAAACAAATGTACGGGATCTGGTTATGGACAGTGTCTTTCTGTAAGCAAGTATTTTGGGGGTATTCTTATGATATAGCTTGAATCTGACCTCACTGCCATGATTAACTGTGTTGTTTTTCGAATTGTTTTTTATACCCAGGTTGTAGCTTTCTGGTTTATGATGGTAGATCTAATACTTGCACATACTGTTGTTTCGTACGTTTGACTTTTTGTTTGTTTCGTCCACGTGATCTGACTGTTGGTTATGAGTTTGTGAACTACCGGGTCGATTAAATCAGTACCTGTGTTAGTTTAGGTTTTTGACCATCTCAGTGTAGACTCTATTTTTGTATTTGTGTGGCTTAATAATTATATCATGCGTATATATATGTGTGTGTATAAATACATACATGTCTCTGTGTTGGTTAGGTCTCTGCAATAGCTTGAGATGATGATGAGGCCTGTTATCTGTTTTCTGAGTTTTGACATTTGGGTTTTTGCTTTGTAGTTGATAATGCTGGATTATATTTATATAGTTGCAGTGTGTTCCTATGAGGTGTAGAGGAACAAAAAATGTTAAGAATTAATGCATGTTAGCTCGATTATGAGTTAGTCATTCAGATCTGTGTTTTGTAGTTGATATGATATTGGAATTTATGTTTGATTGTTATACTGTAATTGCCTATGAGGTCTAGATATCAATTAAAGATGCAATGGTTTAACATAATGACGCATTTGATGTGTGCCGATGACGATTTAGATGTCAGATGTTGATTTATGTAATTAACTTAATCTTTAATTGTTATGTTAAAATTATACTTTCATTGTGTATGTCTCTATCTGGAGACTGGTAAAGAATTATGATATGTAAAGTCTCGAGTGAGATTCATAATCTCCTCTGTATATCTACCCTGTTTATGAGTTTGCGATGTTGCTGAAGTGAAACCTTTGGAGTGTTTTTTAGCCAGCAAACTACTCAACCCGGCCATATCTGTCGCAGTCAATTTTTCATTCATTGAAATGGTTCAAATGATAAGCTCTTACTAACAAGTATATGATTGGCCGCTTCAATGGTTTTCATTGGACAAAACAGCTTCACTGATCCTAAAGCCAACTATAATTTACTTGGGACTTATTTTCTTGCATCTCGTTAGGTTATTTGTAGCCATTGTAAAAATGATTAATAAAAATGACGTTGCCATGAATTGGCAGGATAATATTTCCACCTTGTTCAGCAGAAGAAGCCAAATTGATTAATTTGTGTATGGAGATGATATTCAAGGCCCATCGTCTATGTATTAACAATCTGGGGACCCCCAGTTTTGGAATGATTTTGTAATTGCCCCTTGCAAGTTAAATTTCTGTAATTATGTCCGTGAACATTAACCATCGGCTTTTATATGGTACACTGAACATATCAAGATGTGATTGGCACTTCAAATAAATCAGTCATCTTTTGTTACTTCGAATTCGAAAATCAGTTGTTGGCCTTGTTTGTTTTACGGAAAGGAAATAAAGGAAATAAATTCCTTTCTATTTCCACCAAGTAAGAAATGTAAAGGATGAGCCCCCCATTGATAAAGAAAAGTAGGAGGTCAGATGCTCAATCCTCATCATGAATGAATTAAAGAGATAGACACAATCTTGGCGGTAAGGTTTGTAGGTATATAATGTGTAAAACAAAACCGGTTACTTATCAGCCTAAAGTTAGTAGCAACCAACCACAAGCTATTAAAGAAATGTAATACTCTACTGTAAATTCTGTTTACTTGCCTGACCAATATAGAGGTTGAAAACACAGAAGGGGTACGTACGGACGAAATGCCGTAGGTAGGTAAGGATTCGTTGCCCAAGCTCATCGGAGCCAAGGTGACGGAGGCAGAGGCAAAGATTGAGAGTGATCATGAATTCATAATGATTTTGTCAAGGCTGTCATTGTGGAAGGATTATTTTTTGAAAGGAAGCAAACATATTTATTGATGATATGTCGAGGGCAAGGTTCAAAAAATCGCTAGGCGCTAGGCGGGCGGTGGGCGGGGGGCCTAGCGCCTAGAGGCCTAGGCGAGAGCCTAGGCGGGGACTAGGCGTTTTTTTTTTACAACATATAATTATATAAATTATTATATATATATTATCAAATATATATATATATATATTCACTTGGCCTCTTTTTATTTTTTTCTTTTATTTTTTCAATTATAGAGTTATGTACTTATATATAGTAAATTACTACATGTTATATGGACCAAGTACATTATATACTTTGTTTTTTCACTTAACCAAGTATATAATTAATAATTATAATATATATAGACCATCAGACCTTTTCCTTTTTTTATTATTATTTTTTTTCTTCTTTCTTCTTCTTCTTCTCTCGCGCAGCAGCTCTCTTCTTCTCTTTTTTTTCTTCTCCTTCTCTCACGAACCTAGCTGACCACCTCCCTTCTTTTTTCTTCTCTTCTCACCCACCCACCCACCTGACCACCTCTTTCTTTTTTCTTCTCTTCACCAGTTCACCCCAAACCCACAACTTCTTCCTCCTCCTCTTCTTCTCTTCCTCGCGCGTGTGCAAGATCTGAATTTTTTTTTTTTGATTTCCATCGCCGCCCAAGCCGCCCAGCCCCTTCCAAACCCGCCTAGGGCCGCCTAATCGCCGGATTTTGGCCGCCTAAGTCCCTTCCGATTATCTTGGCCGATTGGCCATTAATCCAGGCGGAGGAGTGCCGACTAGCGCCTAGGCGCCGCCTAGTCGGCCGCCTAGGCCGATTTTTCGAACCTTGGTCGAGGGAGATATAAGTTCTCGATCATTATAAGATATTCATTGGAGTCTATCCTATAGTATGAGATTAGCAAAGAGTCTTCCATTCACCCAAGTGCATATTCACCCGGGCAATCCAACGGCTGACATACAGGGATGGGCGATCCAACGGTTTGCATGCAGAGAGTATGTGTGGTTAGATGAATAGTTTGGCGATCTAACTACTGAAACCACCCAAGTGAATATTTACTTTAGGTGGATAGAAGAATTTTTGTAAGATTAGCCATTCGATTGTGCATCGAGGTCATAATGTTGCCAGGTCATCATACATCAATTGTCAGATTACCCTCCAATCTCTTAAAAGAAAAGAAAAGAAAAGAAAAGAAAAAACTAAAAATAATTTGAGCAATTTTTAGTTAATTTCCATGTAGCAAAACTATAGTCCACATGCAAAAAGAAAAAGAATTGGGCTGTGCCACAACCCAAGACCGAGGACGGTGGGCAGGGCAACTATAAAGGCATAGCTAGGGATGAGAGATATCAATGAACCCTAAAGTCAATAGACGCAAAATGAGTGTAGAGGTGATCGCTAGCTAGGGTATGCTTTCATACTGCCATAATCATACTTGGTGCGAATGTTACCAAATACGATTGTTACTTCACGTACTTTCATACAGCAAGAGTGGAACTACAGTTAGGCCTAAAGGGATTCGGACCTACCCTAAGTTTTTGACAACTCCACTCTAGTTACTCAGCTGCTTGTAATATAAGTGATACATGCAACTCTATTCAATGTATTGGACCCCCCAATCCACAAACAAGAAGCCATATGACCAAATAAATAAATAAAATCAAAATCATGAAGTAGCGAAACCATAAAAATAAAATAGATACAAGAAATAGTTCAAAAGTACAAAGAATATGATTTGTTAAACAAAAAAATTCAAAATAAGATAGATAAAGAATGGACCATAAGTAATTAATAGTTTACTTTGAAGAATTTATATCTTATGACTCAACAGTGGAGTTTGAAAGTCCTCGATCATTATAACATATTCATTGGAGTCTATCCTAGTATGAGATTAGCAAAGAGTCTTCCATTCACCCAAGTGCATATTCACCCGGGCAATCCAACGGCTGACATACATGGATGGGCGATCCAACGGTTTGCATGCAGAGGGTATGTGTGGTTAGATGAATAGTTGGGCGATCTAACTGCTGAAACCACCCAAGTGAATATTTACTTTAGGTGGATAGAAATTTTTTTGTAAGATTAGCCGTTCAATTGTGCATCGAGGTCATAATGCTACCAGGTCATCATCCATCAGTTGTCAGTTTACCCTCCAATCTCTTAAAAGAAAAGAAAAGAAAAGAAAAGAAAAAACTAAAAATAATTTGAGCAATTTTTGGTTAATTTTCATGAAGCAAAACTATAGTCCACATGCAAAAAGAAAAAGAATTGGGCTGGGCCACAACCCACGATCGAGGACGGTGGCTAGGGCAATAACTATAAAAGCATAGCTAGCAATGAGAGATATCAATGAACCCCAAAGTCAATAGACGCAAAATGAGTGTAGAGGTTATCGCTAGGGTATGCTTTCATACTGCAATAATCATACTTGGTGCGAATGTTACCAAGTATGATTGTTACTTCACGTACTTTCATACCGCAAGAGTGGAACTACTGTTAGGCCCAAAGGGATTCGGACCTCCCCTAAGTTTTTGACAACTCCACTCTAGTTACTCAGCTGCTAGCTAGTAATATAAGTGATACAAGCAACTCTATTCAATGTATTGGACCCCCCCCTTAGTCCAAACAAGAAGCCATATGACTAAACAAATAAATAAAATCAAAACCACGAAGTAACGAAACCATAAAAACGAAATTAATTGATACAAGAAATAGTTCAAAAGTACAAAGAATATGATTTGTTAAACAAAAATTTTTTAAAAAAAGATAGATAAAGAATGAACCATAAATAATTAATAGTTTACTTTGAAGAATTTATATCTTATGACTCAACGACTCAACTCCCCCTCTAGCCTACCTAAATTTTTGACAACTCCACTCTAGTTACTCAGCTGCTAGTAATATAAGCGTTACATGCAACTCTATTCAATGTATTAATTGGACCCCTCCCAAAGTTTTTAACAACTCCACTCTAGCTACTCAGTTGCTAGTAATATAAGCGATACATGCAACTCTATTCAATTCGATGTATTGACCTTTCTAGTCCACAGACAAGAAGTCATGTGACCAAATAAATAAATAAAATCAAAACCACGAAGTGATGAAACCATAAAAATGAAATAGATACAAGAAATAGTTCAAAAGTACAAAGAATATGATTCGTTAAACAAAAAAATTCAACAAAAGATAGCCCCCTCCAAAAAAAAAAAGTTAAAAATTCTGATTCCGCCCCCGTTCATACCCCGAAAATACTATTCTTCATTTTGCTTCAGTATGCAGGCATGTACCATAGGCAATTCTCTATTAATATTGGTGCTAATAGATACTTAATTGTGTGACATGCATGTGTCCAATTTCTTTTAAATTCTTATTAACTATCTATTTCAAGGACAACTTAGGCCATTCAATATGCATTGGACAAAATCACTGAGTGCCTAAGGCCACTTCAGGGCCCTAATGTATTTCCGTCCCTGCTCACAAGCAATTCATTAAAATGACCAAAACAAACCGTCAATGAAAATGCTTTATGTATATGTATAGAGCAGCACTGAAATAAATCAGTCTACAGTCATCCATCATCACTCGAAATTCAAGTATCGGAGCTAGGATCCCCCTCCCATGGATAGAGACAAAGCACTGTCCATGTGAAAGTGAGGGTCAGATACTGTCACGACCCCAAACCCGAGACCAATATTATATGAAAATATGGTACCCGAATCTGTGGTGTGAAACGAAGAAAACATATTTTCCTCAATAATAATAAATCAAATGAAACAAATGTCTGAAATAATACGTTTACTTGAAAATCAAAACATTGTTATCTTACAATATCAGAGTTTACATAAAATTTATTTAATTAGAATCATAGTAGAAACATATTCGTTTATATGTTCATCCCCTTTTCCCCAAGCTTCGTAACCTGAAAACAAGGAGGTGTAGCATCATGAGCAACACAGGCCCAATAAGTACAGCTTACATTCTTATATTAATGTGTCTTAAAAGACATCAAAATTGAACAACCAATCAAAAATGTACCGAGAACATTTATGTTGCTTCATACCAATTTTATTGAATATAATCAATAACGTTTTTAACCCAAATAATTCGGTCTTAAATGTAATTTCACTTTTCACCGAAATGACTATTAATGCATCACTAGTAGATGATTAAATTAAACAATATATCATTTCATTTAACAACATAACATGCTATCGCAAATAGATAGTATTCAACTACATACTGAATATGCATGTCAACATATATTCGATGAGAATAATATATACCTCACTTTTCAATGAATAATTCAGGTTGACTGATAATAATTCATAAATTCATATATTGAGGTCCTTAATACCAAGCATGAATAATAATCACAAATTCACAGGCCAACAAGATATGGCAAATAAATATTCAATCACTTCACTTTTCAATGCATAATTCAGGTTGACTGATAATGATGCATCAATTCATATGCCAAGGTCCTTAATACCTAGCACAAGTAATAATCATAGATTCCATATGCCAATAAGATGTGGCAAACAAATATTCAATCAGTCAGAATATTATATACTTCACTTAGTGACTCTTTCGGATAGAGATTGACTGGTAACCAAAACATAAGACCTGTAATGTAACAGGTTAAGCCGCAGCATACCTGGTCCTTAATACCAAGCATGTACACTCACGGTCCTTAATACCTATGAGTATAATAGTGCACTATCTGAAGGGACTAGGGCCCACAGCTAACTCCGAACGTCCGTAGATCGTTCATACCAGTAATTCACTTAAGCTTGATCGAGGATATACCGACTCCCGGTTTCAAATATAATTAGAATTCACAAATATTGTCTTGTTGTAAGACAAGTCACAAATTATGTCATATATACATATACACATGCTTAAGCCTTTCATATGAATGCATATGTGATATAGATGAAAGACATAAGTTGGTAAATCACATAATCAAGTTAATTACCAAGGTAAGCATGTGATATCCCAAATACACTCTTAACAATATATACTTTCATACATGTTAACATACATGTATAATACTAAGTGTTGATGTATTCACTTAGTAAATAAGATCATGCACCAATATAAGATTAGTAGATAATCAAGTGCAAGTAAAACACATATAAAGAGAGACATATGTAAAACAAGATATACATATGTTCATAAATGTAAAACATAAGTAATTGAACTCATGTAATAAGCAAGATCATTATCATAAGGTTAATAGCATAACCAAGTAATTAAGTTATTGTAAGACTTGAAATAAGCAAAGGAAATAAAGTTATGCACAATTAATAAGATAAAATCAGATTTAGAATTTCATTCTTTAGTCCTTTAGTCCAAGTCCATGAGAGAACATTTTCATGTTTCTTCAATTATAATCATTGAAGTTCAAATTCAATATCTTGTCCATCGTAAATCCGATATAGGTAAGTGAATACCCTATCTCAAAGGGATTTTCACAAGGAATTCAATGGTATAGTCCAAATAATTATGTCCAAAGTGTCCAAGTCCAGAAACAAAGACTAACCAAAACAGTACCTAAATAGGTATTCATGATTTTAACCTTAATTGCATAAATTACTACGTACTGTATTTTAATAAATTACTTATGATATTCTCCAGATCACAAGTTCATGTTATGAGCTTCGTATTTATATAAAGATCATAAAATTTGGCTCAGAAATGAGTGAGATATGACAACTTGAAGTTATGAACAGTTTATACGTTTTCCAGCGAGTATGCTGTCTAAAAACATAGATTGCGAACGTTTTAACCGTTGGATTATCGTGAAATTGAAGAATGAGATAGAAGACACAACTTTACACAACTTTCATGAAGAAGTTCAGATGTAAAAATGAACATAAATATGAGTTTCAAGCTACCAAAGTTGGCTTACGGGATTAATTCCAGAAAACAAGATTAGCTTTCTATAAAACTTATCCTTTTCCATTTCCTTCTTGCTTGTGTACTTTGATAAATCTTAAAGACAAAAGACTATAAGGATGTATTCTGTACTTACATGAATTGAAGTGATCAATAGAAGGTTGGAAGATTGAACTAGCTTCACAATTGAAAGATCATTAGTTCTTGAGCAATGGATTTTTAACTAAAGATTGCTCTATTTTCTTAGCCTTTCTAGAGGGAATTTCTATGCTATGGGGAAGGCTGAAGTGGGAGAGACTTAGTTGAGTTAATACTTCAACTAAGGAAGCTTTCAATCTGATTGAAGCTTGAAGAAATGTGGTAGAGGTCATGTGTTTATATAGACTAATGATTTAGCTAACCTTACTTTGGTTAGTTCTTAATCTTAGTTGATTAATCTACTTGATAAGCAAGTTGTCACTTAAACAATAAGGAATAAGGATTTTCAGAATGATCCTTACGTGCTGGAGAGACTAGGATCAGTTAATAGAAGAATGAGATCAATGTTGGGTCATGCTTCCACCACAAGCACCATTCCATTTCTTCTTGTGCTCTATGTATCTTGTAAAAATCATAACTAACTATAGAAATATGATTTTCAGGTGATTCCAACTCTGAGAGTTTCCTTAAGATGTATACTACAAATCATTAGAAGACCACATCGTCAAATAATAAACCCATTGGTGCAGTTTATACGAAATAGTTGACCAGGTCAGAAAAGCTTCGAAAATACATTAAACTTCCGCTGACCATAACTTCTTCATATGATATCAGAATTTTGTGTGCCACATGTCTACGAACTCGTATTGACAATCTCTACGACTTTTGTGAAGGAAGTCATCAAAGAAAATTAACGAATAAGAAAGTCAACTCTTGACCCCTTGAAAATAAAACGTTTCAAGTAAATATTCGTCCCGAAATACTTTCCCTTCACAAATAGATAAGAAAACTATTATCTAATCCCTTAATTAAATATAAGAATTCGGGTTGTTACAGATACATTAACATATAAAAGATGATCGAGGTTGTCAATCTGTCATAGAATAGGATCCATAATACTAATTGGAATTTTGTCAACAATATCCTTCGTTTGGCTTGCATACATGTACATTAATATATAAGCTCATCGTTCTGATAGACACGTACAATCTTGGCGGTACCGTTTGTACGTTACCACCCAAAAGTCAAAAACAACCAACCACAAGCTATTAAAGATATGCGATACACTGCTAAATATAAATTCAACTTACATTATTCTTCGGTCAATATACATGACAATCTTGATCACAAACAACACAAGAAATTGAAGAGGTCGTCGGAGTACGTACGAAATGCGGTGTGCAGGTAAGGATTCGTGGCCTGAGCTCGTCGGAGCCAAGGGGAAGGCAGCGGAGGCGAAGATTGAGAGTGAGAATGATTTTGTCGAGGCTGTCATCGTGAAAGAAGGATCATTTGTCACTCAAGATTTCCGGTGTGATAGGGTTCGCGTTTGGGTTGATAAGCATGGTACTGTTACCAGGGTCCCTACAATTGGATGAATTTTGGTTAAGGGATTTCAAGGTTACTTGAATTAAATAAGGAGTTGTATGATCTCCATTCATTGTAATAATTGAATAAGACTGGTTTGATCAAGTTTACAGTTTTTTTTTTTTCAATCTTCTTTAGTTCTAAACTTCTAATTCCATTCAATCATGAAAAAACTTCAAAGTTAATTAAGCTAGGTTTCATTTTCTAGCCAACTCCTTTGGTGAACTAGAGCTCATTAAAAAACAAATCTTAAATATTAAACATATAAACTAACGAGAAATCCAAGTCAGAGCTGTTTAATTGTCTAAGGGTGTTAGCTTAAGAAGAAAACTACCAAAAAATGCAAGTTATCCCCACGTTTCCAATTTTTTTTTTCTAATTTATGCGCCAATTTCTTTTTCAAAAATACCTATTATCAAACTAATCAAAGTATGTGTTTTGACCCCAAAAACAAAAATCAAAGTAGGTGTAGTACAAGCAGATTTGTTTTTTTTTTCTTTTTCTTTTTTTTCCGATGTTACAAGCAGATTTGTTGAGCTTCAATAAAACTGATTTTTTGTTTTTTTATTTATATTTTTATTAATTCCTAGCTAATTGCATGTCTAGGTAGAGTTTATCTACTATTGACCGAACTAGTTTATTGTTACTTCACGTACTTTCATTCCACGAAAATACTATTCTTCATTTTGCTTCTGATACAATGTCTAAAAAGTACTAAACAGCCTATGCACCTAATTACATCTTATAAGATCGATCCAAATAGTCAATAATGACCAACCACAAGTTGTTCAATGATCCCCTATAAATATGAATCTCTCCTTCCCTCCAGTACACCACAAAGTCACATACATATTACAAGCTCGAGAGATATTCATCAGAAAGTAAGAGTCCAGATTAAAACAAAGCAAAGATGGCTGATCAATGCGAAGGTAATTTTCATGCATGAACTAGTTCCTTAATTTCTGCAATTATAAAGTAATTGATCGGTCCGAGTACTAATTTCTTTGAGTCCATATATATATATAAATAATATGTGCAGGTAAGGATTCATGGCCTGAACTGTTGGGAGCTCAGGGGACAGTAGCAGAGGAAACAATTGAGAGAGAAAACTCTTTAGTCGATGCGCAGATCGTGCTAGAAGGAACAATTGTCCCTATTAATATCTTGCCCGATTGCAAAAGGGTTTGGGTTTGGGTCGATAGTCTCGATACAAATGGGATTGTTACCAGGATCCCTGTCATTGGTTAATTGATCGTTAATGATCAGGGTTACTAGTATCTTTCATATATGAGAAGAAAACCATGTGAAAAAGTAATCAAATAAGGAGTGGTGTTTCCATATGCGATAAACACTACGCAGTTTATTTTCCTTTGCATTGTATTCTAAATTAAGATAAATAAAATAGTATTGCCTCTCGTCTCCTTTGCAATATACATTTTTTTTCTTCTGATCAACTACAAATCTAAAATAGCTAGGGTTTTCTATAGGAACACCATACACATGTAACTAGCTAGCTAGGCTTTCACCGAATGTTTTCAATAAATATTCCTATTTTTCCGTTTCACGCTAAGCAACCCAGTGGCGCAGTTCGGCTAGGGTTCGTTGAGTTTCACTAAGGTTTTCCCAATCTCAATTGCTTGGAAAGTAGGCAGATAACTCTACAAGTAACCACATCACCCAAATCCTTAATTAGAAACATTGTTGGTATTTAGCCATTCGGCTTCTTCGGTCAAATTAGAGTTCATTCTATTTCTTGATACAAAAACAACATAGTTAACAATGGAGTGAGATCTGATCCAAGCCACAAAAGAGTACTCACCCCAAAAATAAGAAATATTCCGAGAGGCAGACTGTCAAACATCTAGTGCATCTCTTTATACAAAGACTGACTTTAGAGAGAGAGAGAGAGAGAGAGAGAGAGAGAGAGAGAGAGAAGGAGACATATTGCAAATAAAGATGATGCGGTTTAGATCAGCCAAACGACTGTTTCATAAATAAAATCTTACATTAAACACAAATAATTACTATTAATAATTGTCATTAACAAACTCGATCAATCCTCGACTCCAAGTTTATACAAATACCAAACATAATTTAGAGTCTTAAGAACCCAACATACTTTGAGTGCTCGTATTTACAGCGAGATTACAAACATAGTTTCGAGTGTCAAGAACGAAAAGACATGATTACTAAATATAAACTGACACAGACACACACACACACACACACACACCAAACAATCATCCCTGGATATATGAGACTCGAGCCTTTGAGTAAGTTTTTAATCCTTGCGAACTTCATTCATGTCAGCATCAAAGGCAAGGGAAGTCAAAATCAATGAATAAAAAGGAGGAAGAACAAACACTCTAAATCATTTGATATAGTATACTGCAGCTAATTAGAAATGCACCATTCTTAATTGTCACTGATTCATAACAAATTTTCAAAACGAATGAAGAGTAATAGGCAAAAAGAAAAATATCATTGTGATAACGTTAACATCGACCATACATAAACAACAAGTTTCCTATCTTGTTGCGTCAAAATTCAAGTCCCATACTTAAATTCCAAATAAAGATGAAATGGAGAGCTCACACCTTGAGCCAATGCAAACAAAAGTAAAAAAGAAACAGAGGAACCCAAAACAAACAATAAACTGCAACATCTCAGGATCTTGTTAAGACCCAATCAAGTCTAGGATAAAAATGTTGATATTTTTTAGGCTGCACCTGACACCTAAACAAAACAGAAGATAGAAAAACAACAAACCATTCATTGCATTAAGTTAAGAGACTATGAGCAAATAATTGAACACTGAAGGCCAAAGTCAATAATCACGAGCAGACAAATATTATCTCTGGAATATATATAACAATTTGTTTTTTCTTTCGGGGCAGGTTAAGATCTAACCAAATCTAAAAATCGTAACGAGAAAATTTTCCATAATTCATTATAATTATATACGTACATGACCGATCTGCAGGTGATAGCGAAAAAGAGAAATTCTTAGATGATCGATCCTCCCCTTGTCAACATTGTCTTCGGTCTCCATCTTCAATTCCCGCTCACGTCGGGCTCTTATTTCCTTCAGCTTAATCTGATCCTTTCTGATCTCATTCACACCAAGTATGATTATTGCAGTATTAAGGCATACCCTACTGAGCACCTCTACAACCATTTTGCGTCTGTTGATTTTAGGGTCCGCTGACATCGCTCATCGCTAGCTATGCCTTTAAAGTTGCCCTAGCCCCCGGCCTCGGTCGTGGGCGGTGGCCCAGACCGATTCTTTTTCTTTTAGCATGCGGACTATAGTTTTGATTCATGGAAATTAACCAAAAATTGCTCAAATTATTTTTAGTTTTTTCTTTTCTTTTAAGAGATTGGAGGGTAATAACCGTAATATGATGGATGATGACCATGCAGCATTATGACCTCGATGCACAATTGAATGGCTAATCTTACGAAAATTCCTACAATACTAGCTAATTGCATGTCTATGTAGACTTTATCTACTATTGACCTAACTAATTTATTGTTACCTCACGTACTTTCATACCACGAAAATACTATTCTTCATTTTGCTTCTGAATTACATCTTATAAGATCGATACATGCAAATAGTCAATAGTGACCAACCACAAGTTGTTCAATAATCCACTATAAATATGAATCTCTCCTTCCCTCCAATACACCACAAAGTCACATTCATATTACAAGCTAGAGAGATATTCATCAAAAAGTAAGAGTCCAGATTAAAACAAAGCAAAGATGGCATCTGGTCAATGCGAAGGTACGTAATGTTCATGCATGAACTAGTAGTTCCTTAATCTCTGCAATTATAAAGTAATTGATCGGTGCGATGACTAATTTCTACGAGTCCACATATATATACCTATAAATAATATGTGCAGGTAAGGATTCATGGCCTGAACTGTTGGGAGCTCAGGGGACAGTAGCAGAGGAAACAATTGAGAGAGAAAATTCTTTAGTTGATGCGGTGATCGTGCCAGAAGGAACGCCTGTCACCCGTGATTTACGGTGCGATAGGGTTCGTGTTTGGGTCGATACAGATGGGATTGTTACCAGGGTCCCTATCATTGGTTAATTGATCGTTAATGATCAGGGTTACTAGTATCTTTCATATATGTGAAGAAAACCCTGTGAAAAAATAATCAAATAAGGAGTAGTGTTTCCATATGCAATATTGTATTGAACACTACGTAAATTATTTTCCTTTGAATTGTATTCTAAATTAAGATAAATAAAATATGATTGCCTCTCTTCTCCTTTGCAATATACATTCTTGTTTCTGATCAACTACTAATCTACAATAGCAGTTTTATTTTTCAAAATGCAACTGCGGATCACAATTACAATTGCAATTTTCACAAGGGTAGCATGTGCTATCCATTTAGTATGTTCTATTAATATTGGTGCTAATAGATACTTGTGTGACATGTGTCCAATTTCTTTTAAATTCTTATTAGGGAAAATGTCACTTTTGGTCACTCAACTTTGGGGTCTTAGACACTTTCATCACTCAAGTTTGAAAAATGTCACTTTGGTCACTCAAGTTTAAAAACGTATGTCACTTTCATCACTGCCGTCTATTACACCCGTTAAATAATGGCATGTGATCAGCACGTGGCTAAATCAAGGGCAAAATAGTCTTTTCGTTCATATTCACCCTCCTCCCTCTCTGGTTTCATCCCGTGCTTTCTTCTTTTCTCTTTCATCCTTTCATATAGAGAGAGAGCTGAGGGAGAGATGAGAGCCGACTGTGAGGGAGAGACCGAGCAGAGAGAGATTAGCGTCGGCGTTGGGTTGGAGGTCTGGGATAGATGGCGGCGCTGATCCCATCTGGTGGACTGAAGAGCACGGGTGGCTATGTGATTGAGTCGTCGGCGTGAGGTGGTGCGGAAGCTAAGCGGCAAAGCAGCCATGGATGATGGCTGGGCTCTTGGGCGACGAGCTTGGAATCTGTGAATTGAAGCCATGGTGGATTGATGGCAGTCCGAGAGACCCTCGGGTCGATCTGGGGACGCCGTGGTGATTATAGAGATCACAGTGGTGATTCCAAGGATGACAAAACTGATAAAGGTTCTGGGTCCGTATCCAGTTCCTCTATTTCAAACCCGTTTAGGGTTTTCATCAGGGATGGCTTGATGGTCAGAGTAGAGCAACACGGTGAGGATCTTGGGAGTATTGAGAGGAACTTCCTTTCGGGTATGGATTTGGCTGCCGGAGAAACCTATGTTGCGGCGATGCACAAGTATTGGACTTCCGGTTTGACACGGTGAGCAACACGTAGAGATGGAGGGGAGAAGACGGGGTTGAGATAATTGCATAAAGAAATAGAGGGAAAGAGAGGCGATGGCTTGGAATGACAGACTTACCCCTTAAATTAACAGAGAAACAATAGTTTAACGGATGTAAATAGACGGCAGTGATGAAAGTGACATACGGTCTCAAACTTGAGTGACCAAAGTGACATTTTTCAAACTTGAGTGATGAAAGTGTCTAAAACCTCAAAGTTGAGTGACCAAAAGTGACATTTTGCCTTCTTATTAACTATCTATTTCAAGGACAACTTAGGCCATTCAATATGCATTGGACAAAATCATTGAGTGCCTAAGGCCACTTCAGGGCCCTAATGTATTTCCGTCCTGCTCACAAGCAATCCATTAAAATGACCAAAACAAACCGTTAATGAAAATGCTTTATGGTATATGTATATAGCAGCACTGAAATAAATCAATCTACAGTCATCCATCATCATTCGAAAATCAGGTATCGGAGCTAGGATCCCCTCCCATGGATGGATAGAGACAAAGCACTGTCCATGTGAAAGTGAGGGTCAGATACATTAATATATAAAAGATGATCGAGGTTGTCAATCTGTCATAGAATAGGATCCATAATACTAATTGGAATTTTGTCAACAATATCCTTCGTTTGGCTTTCATATATACACGTACATTAATATATAAGCTCATCGTTCTGATAGACACGTACAATCTTGGCGGTACCGTTTGTACATTACCACCCAAAAGTCAATAACAACCCACCAAAAGCTATTAAAGATATGCCATACACTACTCTATATATATATATAAATTCAACTTACATTATTCTTCGGCCAATATACATGACAATCTCGATCACAAACAACACAAGAATTGAAGAGGTACCGTCAGAGTACGTACGAAATGCGGTGTGCAGGTAAGGATTCGTGGCCTGAGCTCGTCGGAGCCAAGGGGAAGGCAGCGGAGGCAAAGATTGAGAGTGAGAATGATTTTGTCGAGGCTGTCATCGTGAAAGAAGGATCATTTGTCACTCAAGATTTCCGGTGTGATAGGGTTCGCGTTTGGGTTGATAAGCATGGCACTGTTACCAGGGTCCCTACAATTGGATGAATTTTGGTTGAGGGATTTCAATGGTTACTTAATTAAATAAGGAGTTGTATGATCTCCATGCATTGTAATAATTGAATAAGAATAATTTGATCAAGTTTACAGTTTTTTTTTTTTCAATCTGCTTTAGTTCTAAACTTCTAGTTCCATTCAATCATGAAAAAACTTGAAAGTTAATTAGCTAGGTTTCATTTTCTAGCCAACTCCTTTCGTGAACTAGAGCTCATTAAAAAACAAATCTTAAATATTAAACATATAAATTAACGACAAGTCAGAACTGATTAATTGTCTAAGGGTGTTAGCTTAAGTGGCAAGCAGATTACAGAAGCAAACTACCATAAAAATGTAACAAATATTTGTAAATTATCCCCTACATTTCCAAATTTTTTTTCTATTTTATGTGCCAATTTCTTTTTCAACAATATCTATCATCAAACTAATCAAAATACGTGTACGTAGTATAAGCATATTTGTTGAGCTTCAATAAAATTGACTTTTTTGTTTTGTTTTTTTTTTTAAAACAATTTTTGTTTTGTTTTTTTATTAATTCCTAGCTAATTGCATGTATAGGTAGACTTTATCTACTTTGGACCTAACTAGTTTATTGTTACTTCACGTACTTTCATTCCACGAAAATACTATTCTTCATTTTGCTTCTTATACAATGTCTAAAACTAAACAGCCTACGCACCTAATTACATCTTATAAGATCGATCCAATTAGTCAATAATGACCAACCACAAGTTGTTCAATGATCCCCTATAAATATGAATCTCTCCTTCCCTCCAGTACACCACAAAGTCACATACATATTACAAGCTCGAGAGTTATTCATCAGAAAGTAAGAGTCCAGATTAAAACAAAGCAAAGATGGCATCTGATCAATGCGAAGGTACGTAATGTTCATGCAAGAACTAGTTCCTTAATTTCTGTAATTATAAAGTAATTGATCGGTGCGAGTACTAATTTCTTTGAGTCCATATATATATATATACCTATCAATAATATGTGCAGGTAAGGATTCATGGCCTGAACTGCTGGGAGCTCAGGGGACAGTAGCAGAGGAAACAATTGAGAGAGAAAATTCTTTAGTTGATGCGGAGATCGTGGTAGAAGGATCGAGTGTCACTGGTGATTTCCGGTGCGATAGGGTTCGTGTTTGGGTCGATACAGATGGGATTGTTACCAGGATCCCTATCATTGGTTAATTGATCGTTGATGATCAATCAGGGTTACTAGTATCTTTCATATATGTGAAGAAAACCATGTGAAAAAATAATCAAATAAGGAGTAGTGTTTCCATATGCAATATTGTATTGAACACTACGTAGTTTATTTTCCTTTGCATTGTATTCTAAATTAAGATAAATAAAAAATTATTGCCTCTCTTCTCCTTTGCAATATACATTTTTGTTTCTGATCAACTACTAATCTACAATAGCTTGGGTTTTCTATAGGAACACCATACACATGAAGCTAGCTAGCTAGCTAGGCTTTCACTGAATGTTTTCAATAAATAAAGTCGGATTAAGTTTTTAGTAAAGATTAGTCAATTTTTGACGAGTAAAATGATCAATCAGAAAAACCAAAAACTTGGTCGATCATATTACCAAAACTTTGCTTTATCAGAAAAAAAATCGTGCTACAGCATTATTTTGGAGATAATATTGGCAGGTGATCGACAATTATTCCTTCTCTGTTTTGGCTTTAAACTTTCCTGGTTGCCAATCAATTCCATATACAAAATGACCAAGTGATATGGGCACTTGTCTTCGATCAATTACACAACATTACAATGTGACTCCTTTCCTTGCCATAGGAACATCCAACAGGCACTTTGGATTAATTGTGCCAATATATGTTCAATGGATTCTGGTGGCTTCTAGTTTTGCAGCCCTCCACTTTTTAATTTGCTGTTTATTTAGGCCTTGCTTATTGATTCTAGTTCATTTCATGAGCTGTCCATACTAGAATATGTTAAGCAGCAGAACTATTCTATTCATGATCTTCAACACAAAGTGGTTTCATACCTTCATTTGCACCAGTTGACCCTGGTTTCTCTCGCCTTTTGTTCGTGTTTCACTTTCACAGAAGATTTAAGAACTCTGTTTTTACTTGATTTAAAGAAAATTCCTTACCTTTTAAGGCCTAATTGCAGATTAGAAGGGGCGCATACCACTAAGATAAGCTATTATAGGTTTTAATTGCAAATTAGATGGCGCGCAGACCACTAATAAATTAGTTCCTTATTTAGATCTTTTGTTAAGGCCTCATACAGCAAGCACAACTAGGAAGAGAAATGCAAGATATTCAAGCTCAGAGATAGAGACAAGCCACAACTGATATTCAGGATTTCTTACAATGTTGATGTACTCTATATAAGCTCAATAAAAACAGTTAATATGCTTCTTCATCTTGGTTGTTTCTACTCAACCAGTAAATATATAAGAACGTTTTCAGAAACTCCAATATGGGATAAAAAAAATACGAGGGAATAGCTATTAGCTTGATACGCCTAATAAGGTCACTTTAACTAGTCAGAAACCTAAAGAAAGAGTCTACCAGTCATCTGCAACTCGAATGCGATAACGGTTTGCCAAACGCTTAGCAGTTCCATCTGTTATCACACCATTTATCATTTCATACTTCTCATGATTTGCCTTGAGGGCTCCTTGCTGCCGCTGTGCAAGCTTCTCTTCATCCTTCAACTGGAGATCAAGCGCAATGTCAACTTCAATAGCATGATTCTTGGTGAGCAGCTTCAAATTATTCGCAACTTCAAAGTCAGGATCCTCTGGCTCCACCCAACGAAATTCTATGTTTCTGCCAGGCTTTGGAGGGCGATCCTCAAACATCTCTGGTTTTGCTTCACGTGCCCTCACAGGCCTTGGCATTCCACCAATCATAAATGGCTGCTGAGATATATCCAAGACAATAGCATTGGCCTGCCTTTGGTTCTCCATCTCGACCAATGCACAGAGTGGGATGTTGTTCCTTGACTCCAAGTAATTTGGAATCAACTGGATATTTTTAACGGTCCCAAACTGAGAGATAGCTTTTCTCACAACCAGTTCAGTGACCTGTGGGGAGAGATTATCAAGGTAAACAGTTCGTTGCACCTTCTCCTCAAATGCAGCATACTCTGCTTCCGAAGCCATAATCCAATGGCAAGTAAAATCTAACAAGAAACACATTTCAACAGTTAGCCAAAACATAACAAATTCCATTAAAATTCCAATTCAAGAGAAGAACTAAACAAAATAGGAACTATAATAAAAAATTAGAAAGTGCAGATTCATCATAGAACACCTAATCATTGAAGAAATAAATAATCCACGAAGCTTAACATATTTCCTTTACCACTATCGAGCTCTAGAATTGTATTGCAGCATTTGCACAGCATTGGCAGAAAGATTGTAGCCCTCATTATAAATGTTATTGTTAGTTTTTACAACATCAAATAGATGAAGTTATTACTTACTGACCGGTTTAACACTAAGTCCCCAGTGACAAACAATTAATCCAGATTTGCATACCAATGATCTCAACATGTTATCTAATAGCAATAGACCGGTAGTTATTATCAAGTCATCACATCAGATTCATGCTAAATGCATGCCTTCACTCACATTTTGAATAAGACGGGGGAAATAATAACCATATGGCACATCTATCAATGTAGAAGACAAAAGGAAAACTGATACTAAAAATCTACAAGAATATCATCTTCAACAAAATAAAAACTCTCACGTCTATCAAAACAAACGATGAAAACAGTATTGATATCTAACAAGTTGAAGGAGTTTTTTACTCTCAAATGTCACCATCAGAATGAAGCCAACATCGACTACTTTCAAAGGTATGCATTCAAATTGAAAACTTCCCTTAATTCTAACCATGTCTTTTTAACAATTAAAGATGGCCTTGTTGTTTTTCACTTTCATACAAATATTTTGGATTACCATATCTGTAAGATCCACCTGAGGCCATCCACTAGAGACTTATAATGTCTTATGCAATAAAAGACATGTTTCACATCAGTGTATATCAAAAATGTTAATTTCCCAGACCAAAAATCATAAGATTTACCTCCCAAATTTCTATGCGATAAAAAATGCAGATGCTTGGACAACAAAAACCATCCAATTATGCTTTTTTAATCTTTGATAATTGAACTTCGAGTGCTACAAACAAAGCATGAGTCTTTAATTCAGTACAACAGAACCATGTTCTGCCAGCATTGTCTGTGTTAATGAAGTGTGAATGGCCAATCAACCAAACACAAACCTCCTCCACCCTTTCTCAGGGCTCAGAACAAGTCGTCAAAGACGAGACAAAAGCATATTAACCAAAACTATGATAGTCATGGACTATTATCCTCTCTAGCTCTAATTAAGAGAAAGCTCAAGAATATTCGGGAATTGTAATTGAAGGCTCACCATTGGAAAAACAAATGCTCAAAGAAACCTAGCCTTTGTACAAATGAAGAAGGGTCACCACTAAAGACGATAAATGTGACTCTGGCCTAAGCTCTGATGCAAACACCACATCAGCACATAATGGCTTACTTCTCTATTTAACTCCAGAATGTTCATCTTATTAGAGCATCAACAGATAGTGAAATAGAACAAAAGATGACTCAACTTGAACAGCCAACAAATAAATCTGAGGAGACAATCACCAAAACAGAATAATGTAGCCTAATTCCCGCATGTAAAAACAAAGCTGTACAGATTAACCACTAACCAGGATAGGCTTTCTATGAATCAATTCAATAGAGAAGGAACATAACAAACATAAATTGATAACCCTTACAAGTCAGAACCTTTATTCTTATGAAAGCTTCAGAAATGAGCTAAGAATCATAACCCTTTCATCATTTTCAAAGTCATCTATGAAATGGGGGAGCTTTACGGACCAAAATTTGCACACTCAAATCCAATAGGACAAGCGCGAATGTAGAGAGGAAAGGAAGAAATGAAGATTAGGGTTTATGTAACTTTTGAACATACCTTTGAGAGGCTAAAACCTTGAACAGAATTGAAGCTCGAGAGACGAGTCCGAGTGAATTGACTCACCGAGTCAAAGTGTCTGTGCTCGTGTACCTTCAGGCTTCAACTGCGCAGAGCGGACAGCGCGTGAGGAAGGAGAAAACGCGAGTCTAAATTTTAATCGAAAACTGCGGGTTTTGGATACCCGCTTACTGTATGGATATTACCACTAATAGTGAACCCGGCCCAACCCGAATTTCCTCTACGGTATATGTACCCAAAATTTTTAGAAACAAATGTCAAATGTCATATGGAATTACCTTCTATCATATTTAAGGTTATGACAAATATACTCTATTACATAATGTTTTTTGTTTTAATCTCAATCGTTGAATTTAGATTCAATGATGGGAGCTATAAAATTGTTGGTCACCTACACCATCAAGCATTAAAATTCTTTCTTTCACTTGATTTAATTTTGAAAAGAATTCGAATTATGAATGCGCCTCACACGCATTCTCTAGCTAGGAATCAAAGAGAGAGAGAGAATTTTGTTTCCCAGGTTTTTGCCCTAGGACCAGAGTATTCCGGCGACCTGCCTAACAGGGGATGCCTTCTCCTTCTCCTTTCTTCCTTTTTTTTCTTCTCATTTTCCATGACCATGGATGTATCAATTGTGGCTAAGCAATAATAAATCACAAATTGCTAGCTAATACAACCATTAAATTCAAGTTAAGTCTCAATCCAAAGCAAATGACAAAACCAAATAGAAGGAGCATAGAAAACAAGCAAGGAAAGCTGATCTAAACCATACGAGGTTCTATGCAAGAGAGCCAAAGTCGCCTTATCTAAAGATGAAAATGTGAGAGTGACAAGGTACGTATACGGTATACCTCATTCTTTTTAGCCGTGAACAAGAGAGCAGAAGAAAACAAATGGAAAATTCCGGTCAGCTTTCTTAGTTTCTTGTTCAAATGGTAATATTTGGCGGCAGACTAACGTGCATAAAATGTATATATTCAATGGCAAGAATTGTCAACAAAAGATCGAGGACGTAATAGCAGCTTAATATATATGATATAATTGTATGAATGTAATCCTAGAACGATTCAACTCCACCAATATTTTCATGAAGATCGACATTTGCCCGGAAATTTATAGCATGAACGTGTTACGTGGGTGTCAAGTATCAAATTAATGCATAGAGCTCAAATTTCTAAAGAGAAGACTCAATATATAAGTCTTTAGTCCTTTAGATACACCTAATTAATTAAGCATAAAGACTTCCGTCTTTAGAAGTAACACCTCAAAGTCATTAATGGCCAACTATAACTATTCAAAATGCTACCCTATAAATACCCAAAACTAATCACGTATATATAGAAACCAAGGAATTATTGTCCAAAAAGAAACTAAGGGCTTCAGCAAGAGAAGGAGATAACTAAGCAAGGATGGGTTCAACATGTGAAGGTAAAGCATTAAAATCATAATTAAAGATGTAATTATATATATAATGTCAATTCTTTATCACAATTCAAAATAAGTTAATATGCGTTTTTTTTCCCAGGTAAAGGTTCATGGCCAGAGCTTGTTGGAGAGCATGGGGAGGTAGCCAAAGGCACAATTGAGAGAGAGAACCCTAATGTGACTGCTAGGATTGTAGTTGACGGAGAAACGTATGTCATCACCGACTACGATTGCTTTAGGGTTTGGGTTTGGGTTGACAAAGACGATGGAACTGTCGTAAGAACTCCCATTATCGGTTAATAACTTAATATCTTGGTCTGCTAAATATTAATATTAGTCATAATCACTATTGTTATTGTGATCGTTCCTTCTTTATATAGTTCTTTTCATGTTAAATTAAGGAGTTTATGTTCTCCTTTTTGTGTAATAAAACCATGTTACCATATTTTATTCAAATTTACAAGAAAGCAATTGTAATGAAGTGGGTTTTGCGAAGGGTATGAAATCGATTGGGTACTTCTGTTATTTTGTTGGGTTCTCTTTTGGATTTTTGCTTGTTCCTTGAAGGCTAGGTCATCCAAAAACAGGAAATTAAGTACTAGAAAATTACAAAAAACTCCTTGCCACTGTTTAATTTTTAATTAAAACCCATGCAATTTTTAATTGATGAATTTAACGACTTCATGCCCTTTGACTAAATGCCAACTAATAGTTTTTCCATTTTGGGAACAATGAATTAGTCTTTCATATTTTGAAATGTCAACGATACTCTTTAACGGTTTAACATAATCTTTAATTTTAATCCATCATTAACTTCTCAAATTTGTAAGAATTTTTTTTTCTCCCTCCATTTTGCACCTTGATTCTCTCTTTAACCTAATCGATATTGCATGACTGTTTTGATGCAAATAATGATCTCCTAATATTTTGTCACTATATTACCATTTGATTTTACATTTATTTTCATAAATAACAAACAAAATTGTTCTCAGTGTAGTTATTAAGAAAATGGAGATGAAAATATTATTAGAATAGACTAATAATTAAGAAAGACAAACATGTTTGAAGTCTAGAATAAATCTACATATATAGTGGTGCACCACAATTGTTTTGCAATCATTCCGCCAATTCCATCCGTTTCAGTAGCCAACACGAGAATCTCTACTATTTTTCATTTCTCATTTACATATTAAGTATTGTATGTGCCAACTAATCACAAATAGCACACCTGCTGATCCTTCTCATTAAGTTGGAGTTGATGATTGTGAGGGTGTAGCTTTTATATTCTAGAACATATAATGTGACAATAAGTTAGTTTCCTCCAATATTTCGTATATAACTTGCATTACTTTAATCAACATTGTTTGAATCTAAATGGAGCATACTTAATTAATTATGATCTCTGCATACACTGATACACAAGATATATATATATATATATATATGAACAATACTTATGTCCGACCTGGGTCGGACCTTATGTGTCCAACCCCTCTCATTTTTATTATATTCGATGATTTATTTTCATGATCTGAACCGTTCATCTTTTAAATCAATATTTCAAGATCATGCCTACAAAAAATCATCCAAATTGAAGATCATTAATTCATTCATTTGTTGAAAGTTAATATCAAACAAATGAACGGTTTTGGTGAAAGTTAATATTCTCATTAACAACCGTCCATTTGTTTAATGCAACTGCACGAGTAAACGATTTCCGTTTTGGATAATTTTTTGCAGGCATGATCTTGAAATGTTGATTTAAAAGATAAACGGTCAGATCATGAAAATAGATCATTGAATGTAACAAAAAATAAAGGGGTCGGACATAAATATTTTTCTATATATATATATATATATGTATGATCGGTGTTGCAATGATCACGCAAAACAAATTGTATGTGCCCAAAACTAATCACGCAAAAGATGTTTCATATTCTCACATAAGTGATATTAGGATATGACCTAAATGATGTTTGAGTGAAGACCTAAAATTAAAATTAACGACTTCAAGCATTGAAACACTTACCGTTGGACCTACATGAAATCTCTCAGAGTCTCAGTTGCCCCAATTTGAGATTTCCTTTAGCTGAAGTGTAGGATACAAAGATGAAAGATCTATAAGTATATATAAATAAACTTAATAATTAACTTATTGAAGTGGGTGAGTATAGTTATTGGTTGAATACTACTAAATGAGCTTGCGCGCATTTCCTATTTTCCGTTAGTTTTTTTTTCACTATTTGTTAGAAACTTATAATGAATTTTCTTGTTTCTGTTCTCCTTGCTGTTTAACTAAACCGTACGTGTATGCTGTATCTATTCATCTTGCAATAAATAAATAAAATTGAAGTGGTTATATGATTGCTCGCAAAAGGGGTTGAACAAGAAGATTCACCTAGTAGATGAACTTGAGAATTATTTTTGTATTTTCATATAACTCGATGAAGAAAGTTTCATTTTTAATCACTAACACATACGCCTCTTGGCTTTTAGTCCAAGTTAGACCATTATTAGAAAACGATCGATCCCATCAAATTTTGGAACTTATTAATGTTGGACATTCTTGTTGGATCGCTATTGTGCCTCCATTTGTATGATTGATTGTTAAGTTGTTGGGTTATCGATCTTTTAAATACTTATCTGTTCCTTCATACGCAAATTAACAAGAAATTAAGAAAATCTACACCACCTTCAGAATGACCTAGAACATTTGTCTTTAGTCCTTACTAAAAAGAATATATCATCATCAATTCATCATCTAGCTCCTGCAGTCCTGCCAAAACGTAGCATTTCGTCAAAACAATGAAATCCCTGCCGGCCACACACCAATCCAAATTAAGTCTATCCCGAGCCTCTTTAAATACCCATATTGCTCCCACAGACTCGTTACCAAAGCTCAAGATATATATATATATATATATATATATATAGTGATCATCATCAAGATGGCAAGTTCTACTTCTACTGGTGAGTTAGTTCAATAAATATTCAGTTTATTCGATCACCAAGTGTGTTTGGTTTATGTGTTTGTGCGTTCATCATGTTATTGCAGAAACAAAGAGTTCATGGCCGGAGCTAGTGGGCACTAAAGGAGAGGAAGCAGCAGCCACCATAATCAGAGAAAACCCATCTGTCAAAGCACACACAGTAAACGAAGGATCCTTTGTCACCTTTGATATGCGTCGCGACAGGGTTCGTGTCTGGATTGATGAGCACGGCGTTGTCACTAAGGCGCCTAAGATCGGTTAATTTAAAGGACTGATTTCATCTGTCTCCGATCTCTAGTGTTCTTAAATTAAGTATACCTTTGGTATGCAAATTTCAAATAGCAAAGAATATGTTATCAGGTTGTGCACGCTCTATATGTTAACTCCATTAGTTGTATATGTTATTCAATTATTGATCATTTGCTCTATTCATCCTTTGCTTCTTTTCTTCAACCTTCGTTTACTCCAATGCATGGCTGACCCCAGAATCCAGTAAGAAACATTGGAAAAAAACCATGATCTTGTTTTCGCCTCCTTTAATCTAATGGTTTGGTGTTGGAAGAAACCATTGTGATCATGAGTGTAATTTTGCTTACCAACAATTACATGTGTAAAACAGTACGTCCACACAGTGAATAAACTTTTATGTTGAAGGCCTTGAGAAATCGAGGCTTAGTATGATTGTATATATAGGAGATTACATGATAAAGTCCTAGATAATGTACATACTTATCAAATCAGAAAACTATTCTATCATAACAGAAATATCCTAGAATTCAAAATACAGGATAACAAAAGGATGAAGTAACTGAATCTAAATACGTACTATGATCAGCTTGAGTTTAAATAAGAATTATTGGAATGATATGGTTCATCAAAAACTTAACAGCCACATCTATACCTTCCCAAGAATCAAATCAAAACTAACCACCAGTCTTTTCTTGTCATACATATGTATGACAGAGTCAGCAGCATATGAGTACAGAAATGGAGGACAGATGAGGGTTAGCCTCAGATCGAATACCTTAAACTAGCATAGGTATGTGCGCGCTAGCTCATCAGCGGGATTCGTGAAATTCTTCAAAGAATCACAGCACCACTGACAATTACAAAGGCAGCTAAGAGGAAATAAAACTGGTATTTCATAATTTTTATTCCAATTTAATTTCAACCTTAGTCTAATTAAGCAAGTTTTCATTTTAATATATATGTAAGGCATATTATTCTGATTGCCATTGCCTATGTTTTTCTTTTTTCCTCTTAAAGTGCATTTCCAAACGAAGCCAAATATTATTTCGAAAACAAAATCACGTTTATTCCTTCCCACACACCTGTATAATTAATAGATTCAAACGAAAATCCATCACCAGTTCTTCTTATGATTCATATGTAAGACAGAATTAGCATTTGTGCACATTCTACTGGTGGTGATTGTTTTGGAGTTGATGGTGCTGGATGCAACCACGGCGGCAACCGTGGAACTGGGTGAATATGCCACCACAATCGAGAGCCTACTTTTGATTTGGGGGTTTCATTGGCATTAATATCCCTTCCCAATCCTTCTTGCAACAACAATATTGTGCACACAAAAAGCAACATAATTTCAACTGATAACTTTATTTTGATATATATCACTCTCCACTAACTCTGAGGTTGTGCTTCTACCATGTTGCTCTCCTAGGGTTTTTATAGCGATGTGAGGTAGAGTTTGAGTATTGGTTGGCAACTAAATCACTAGTAAAATTTAAATGTATATGTATTAGTTAGTTCATTTGCAGTTATCTGGTTATTTTTTCATCTTGTTATCTTTAACTTCACTTCAAATTTTGTGACTTATTCATCAAGATAGCATGTAAACATTCCGATTCATTTTATGTGTTACAGATTTCGATATCTCTTCTTAAAGAATATACAAATATAAGCTTATCACTTCTTAAGTGATATGGAATGCAGAAGTGTGTTATATATGATTAGGCTAAGTTAAAGAAAGTTCGATTATATTACTAAAAAAAACGATCACTTCTTCCTCTTATGTCATTTCAACTCCCTATAATTAAGTTGTGAAACACTTTTTTTTCTGAGAAGAAGTTGTGTATCACTTAATTAATAGGCATAATTGTCAAAACACTCCCTGAACTTGGCTGAAATTGTCAATTTGCACTCCGAACTTGCAATTGATTAAATTGACCCCCTGAACTTGGCAAAAATTGTCAATTTACACCCCTTCCGTCAATTCTAACTTTTTTCATCCAAATGTTAGTCATGTGAGGGGCAATATGGTCATTTAGATCACTTTTTAAAAAATTATTTTTTTGGTCAACAAAAAAAATTAATTTTTAAAACTAAATATAAATTTTATATAAAAAAATACAAATATATATTCAAAAAAATATTTATTTTCTTTCAAAACTTTTATTTTTTTCTCTAGAGATATTATATCTAAAATTATATTCTTAACTTATCATAAATTAATTTTTTTTTTAACTTATCATAAATTATTATTTATTTTTATTTTTGTATGAATTATTCTTTTCATATGAGAAATCATGTTTATTAATTTTTTGTGCAAGAATTTTTTTATTATTAATATTTATTTATTTTTAGACCTAAAATGACTATATATTTGTAAGAAAATAAATATATTTTTTAATATATATTTGTATTTTTTTTACATAAAATATATATTTAGTTTTTAATTTTTTTTAAAAGTGATCAAAATGACCATATTGTCCCTCACATGATCAACATTTGGATAGAAAAAATTAGAATTGACGGACGGGGGTGTAAATTGACAATTTTTGCCAAGTTCAGGAGGTCAATTTCATCAATTGCAAGTTCGGGGTGTAAACTGACAATTTCAGCCAAATTCATAGGATGTTTTGGCAATTATGCCTAATTAATAACACTAAAAGGCTTGGTCAAGAGTTTTTATTCATAATTTAGTCTAACAATGAACGTGTCACAGAGAGTGACGTACCATATATTCATCTCTTTTCTTTAAGATTTATATTCAAGTTGTTGTTCATAAATCATAAAGGTCACCCAACATTAATTTGTTCATGTACATCTTAATCCACTTAACAACGCAATAAAATGGTGGGCATGTACGTAGTATGGTCGTTTATTGGCTAGAAATTATTTTTAATCCATTACCTAAAGCTAGTCTCTTGCTAATTAGCCGAACTCTTTCCATGCCATGTCCGTAGATCACCAAGTTGTACTATTCATGGAAAGAGTTCGACTTAAGCTATTTGTGAACCTTAAACACTACAGCAAACAGAAAAAAAGATGGTCATGTCCGACCAGCTTCATGACTAAAAATAAGATCAAGATTCAAGACTGAAATAGATTATCCATTACAAAGGTCAAGAGTTGACAAGTCTAAACGCAAACATGCAAGTAAAAGCTCGTGGATTTGAATATTAGTGGAGGACACAACTTCATCTTGAAGACCACCAACAAAGTCTCAAATTCCAGGAACATATATGGATTGAGCAGACGTAGTTATCCTATCTGAATTCCATTAATTAATTAATTGACGACCATCCATACAGGTATATCTCCTAGATTGTAGGACGTGTATGAGAATTTGATCACAAAACCGAAAACTTATCTACCAAGACTAATGGCCATTTTTGGGTCCATTTTTGGTCAATGCCAATGCTTATCTCTTTTGTTCGTCATTCTTAACGTTGTTCGATCATGATCATTTGGTTCCAAGCTTCTAGGCGGTCCAGCTCTGATCTTAATTGATCCCAATCATCTCTATGACGTATAATTTTAAAGATGAATGTAGGTAAAAGTAAGATGAAATATATAGGACTAATTTCTTGTTAATACCCTGAACTTTGGGGGTGAAATCAGTTCAGTTCCTGCACTTTTAATTTAATCAAAACAGTCCCTGAACTTTCAATTTTCATCCAATAAGTCTTTTAGTCAAAATTCAATCAAAATTTTGTCCAAAAAATATGTGAAATGTCCATTATACCCCTGTATGTTTAGTTTTTTTTTTCCAGTTTTTTTTGCCGCAACTTTTTTTTTTTTTTTCTTCTTCTTCTTCTTCTTCTTCTTCTCTCCCTCTCTCTCTCTCCCCGACCCTCTCTTCCTTTCCTCTTCATCCTCCTCCTTCCTCCATTTCTCTTCTTTTCTTCTCTCTCTCTCTCTCTCTCTCTCTCTCTCTCTCTCTCTCTCTCTCTCTCTCTCTCTCTCTCTCTCTCTCTCTCTCTCTCCGACCCTCTCTTCCTCATTCTTCTTCCCGACCCTCTCTCTCCCCGGTCGAGGGAGATTGGTGTTGGGTTGTTGGTTGCGGCGAGATGGGAATCGACGTCGGCGTTAGCAAGAGCATGGGCTTGATGCTTGGATCGATGGGTGGCCAAAGGATGGCCCGAGGACAAGGCGAAAATCCGGGCTGGGTTCAAATTGATGAGCGGCGCCGAGATGGTGGTGGTGGTGGTGGCTTGGGTCGAGCATGGGCTTGATTGGAACGCCGGAGAGGAGAGCAGCTCGGTCGTGAGAGAGAAGAGATTGTGGTGCAGTGCTTGAGCTTTGGCTTCGGCGGCGAATTGATGGGTTGTCATGGAGTGATGATGTGGTGGTGGTGGCTGGAATGGTGTGCGGGCTGTGTTGACAGAGGTGGCTGGAGCGTGGGCTTGGGTGTAGATAGAGAAGAGATGGGTGCAGAGAAAAGGAAAGAGGAAGAAAAGAATAAGAAAAAGAAAGGAGGAGGAAGAAAAGAAGAAGGAAGAAGAAGAAGCGAAGCGAGAAGAAGAAGAAGATCACGGGGAGGAGAGGAAGAGAGGGTCGGAGAGAGAGAGAAGAAAAGAAGAAACTGAAAAGAAAAAAAAAACTAAACAGGCAGGGGTATAATGGACATTTCGCATATTTTTTGGACAAAATTTTGATTGAATTTTGACTAAAAGACTTATTGGATGAAAATTGAAAGTTCGGGGACTGTTTTGATTAAATTAAAAGTGCAAGGACTGAACTGATTTCACCCCCAAAGTTCAGGGTATTAACAAGAAATTAGTCCAAATATATATATATATATATATATATATATAACATGCATAATGGATTACATACATTTTTTTTTAGAGGAATGTCAAAATTCATTAAAATTCAACAAGGTTACACATAACAACGGCTCTTGTGGAGCTGTCAAAAAAGTTGCTACCTAAATAATCCCATCTTTTCTAACTATTAGGCCCTTTCCAAATTAGCACTAACAAATCTCAAACAAAATAAAAAAAGACATGAGATTCACTGTACTATTCCGCGACACCATCCCTAAGTAAGAGAGTTCGCAAATCCTTCCACCACTGCATCAATATTTAATTTGTGCTCCTTAAATTTTGGGCGATCAGCAATAGTAGTGGCCAAAGAATTAGCACCCTTAACCTTATTCTTGGCATCCAATGGCCTCCCTTTCTTCTTTTTAGCAGGGGAGATAATAATTCTCCCATTAGGATCAGCCAAAGCCAAATGAGGTACCACAGCAAGTTCCAACCCCTTAGAAGAATCCAAATCCTCCACCATCTTTGCCTTCTTGCCAGGTTGAATAAGAAAAACGGCAGCCGAATGGCGAGACCCACTCAGTTGAGACAAGGAAGCCATAGAAGACTCACCATCCACGTTAACCCCCTCCTCCTCCTGCTGCCCTAGCTTTGGAATAGCCCCAAGAGCTTGGGCGGAAAAACCCTTCACCGAAAAGAAAGGTTTAGCAGCATCTTTAAGTCCTTGACCTGGATTAAACCTCCCGAGACTTGCAGTCGAGAAAAGAGGACTTTGAGCACCTAAACCTGGAGACCAAGGTCTAGGAGCAGTTTTCCCCAAAGCCACCTCCTTCCCTAAACCCGACTTGGTGCCCACTGACGTGTCGTATAGTTCGCTTAAGAACAAGTGCTTTTACGAGTGTCAACAAATGTGGATGTATAGATTAAGACCGGGGGATTATAGTACCCAATGGATTGGAAGGCCCTAAAATCACTTTGGTAATATGTGTGGTAACCAAGCTATTATAGCACTAAAATGGTGAGATACGATGTGAGTTATATACTAGTGAAGTGGAGTATGTGCAACGTGAAAGTGTAGTGTTCAAAAGGGTGTCACTCTTGAGTGACAAGGACCAAAACAGTAGCTTAATGTGACCATACTAATCTAGGCAAACAAGTAAAGTTCACAAGTGATTGTGAATGATAGCTTTGCAAAGTTGTTGAGGTGACAAGCCTAACAAGAGTGTGTTTGTGATCAAGTGATGAAGATGATTGAGGTTTCGGGTTTACTCTAATCCATATCCGATGAATGGATAATCAATATAAATACATGTTAAAGAGGCTTGTGAATCAATCCCCACAGTCCATACATACAATGTTATGCACATGTGTTTTGCAATCTATGGTAGTCTTATGCCTTATTAGGGTCATAAGGATTAGTCCTTGCATTCAAGTGTGAATGAAGGGTTGAAGTACCATGCATCAAGAGGATAAACTCACAAAATCAAGTTGATAAAAGGATCAATTTCCATATCCTATTTCTAGGATCATCTTCTATGATAACAATTGTGCCTTATTAGGGTCACAATGAATTAGTCCTCTCATTCAAGAATGAATGGAGGATTAAAGCATCAAGACTTAGGAAATCAAACAAGGCAAGATTTATAATCATCCTCATCATGTTAGTGTCATTTGTCTAGAATTAATAAGGTTGTCATGCTTACAAACTCACACCAAAATGGATTAAACACATGCTCATGAATTTTGACATATTCCTAAGCAAGCATCTAACACAAATAGACAATAAACATATCCAAAAATCAACCAACATGCATAAACATCAAGTATCATAAATTCATCATCAATGGACTAGGGCACACAACCCTAGTCCCCAATCTTAAGGAACTACTCACACATATTCAAGGAATACATCAATATTGTCAAGAATACAAACATAGATACAAAGAATAACAAGATTAGGGTTAAGAAATTCTCAAGGGATGATGGCCAGCAGCTCCTTGGTGACTCCAAGTGTATATGACAGCCCCCTCTTAAACTCCTCTTCTCTTCCAAGCTTCTTCTCCTTCAAGTTTCCGGAATCTTGTGTTCTTGACGAATTCCCAGCTGTGGAGCTTAAAACATGGTGTAATGATGGTGGAATGGTGGTGAAAGTTGGTTCCTAAGATAAATGGATGTCTTAGGAATAACTTTTGTGAAGGAATGAAAGTGATTTGAGTAGTGGAAGGTGGTGAAAATGGAAGAACAAAACTGGGCAGTTTCTTGGTGTTCTTGGTGGCTGAATGTGTAATGGGATGTCTGATTCTGGTATGGACGAATTGTCTATCTAAAAATTAGGGTTATGGGTGGTCTCACAACAGCTCTATTGCAGCCCCCAATGATTCCCTAGTGGATGTGTGAGTGGAGCCATGGAGAGGTGCAAAAGGAAGGCTAAGTGGAGGGTTTTAAGGAAAGTGCAAGCATAGGTAAAACCAAACTGATTTTCTATGTGTAATGGGTGCAACTACTTATCTTCAGCTCATCAAACAATGCTACTACTCCGGCAATGGCTAGGCCTTTAACTCATAATGAAAAGCCAGCACTAGTGACAGGGCATACAGGATTCAAACTGCAGGTCCAGATCAATAAAGCACCAACGCCACCTTCTGGCCCTTCGAGATGCACCAACATTCCTGGCCACAATCATAAGGATGCAAATTGTCCGAGTCCTTGCGTCCTTGAACTACGTACCACTATGCATTGCTAAAATAAGACTATGAATAATGTTTTCTTATCAGATATGTGAAATGTACATACGTTGCGTTAAAGCCGCATATAGGGTTAGGGGGTGACTACGCATGTCCCTCAACTTATATGTGTCTCTTTAAAATTCTATTATATTCTTGTACAATTCTAAAATAAGTTAATAAAATTCATGTACGTTTAGATTATTTAGCCTCCACCATTTCTAATTGCGCTCTCAGAAATATTAGGTACTGTGATCTGTTCAAGACTTCAAGTTTCCACGCGTCTTCGTTTCATGTTTTAGTCCAAATTTCAAACTTTTATCGATGGCTACAGGTCAACGGTTGACAAGTATATGCGAGCAAAATCCATGTTTGTTCAAGTACGTATATAATGTTTCTAGTGTATGGTGATCCACCATTTTCATTACCGTCTTAGCTTTCTTAATTATAAACCTAATGATATAACCTCCTTGACAAGCACAAGAACTCTAAAGTAATTACAAATGGTAATGGCAAATAGCCATATATATAGATCATGTAATGGCGAACTAATAGCAACTACATGTGTACGTTACTTAAAATTAATTAATCATGTGGTTTCAGTCTAATTCCAGGGCTTAGTCTGGGGTAAGGATGTGCTGGCTGAGGCTAGGTGATCTGATATGAGAGTGAGTGGACCAGCAGGCTAGGGGATCGATGGTCTTCACTCAGCTCCTTTGAGTTGAGAAACAATATTATTGGCAAATTGAGTAAGAGTACGTAGTTGAATGTCAAGGAGATTGAGAGTACGTGCTTTTTAGAGGAGAAGGTTTGAGTGCTACGCTTTTCTTGCGCGCTATCGATGTGGGACTGTACGTATGTTCTAGTTGTCTGAAGCGCTAGCGTTACTTTTGAAGTATTTTGGCATGAGGAGAAGACCATCCAGGCGAGTTCTTAGACAGACCTCGCCATGGATGGGTAGTACAATTCCAGATAAGGTGTTGTACACTTGTACGTGCCTTAACCAGAGTCTAGCAGCGTCTACACATGTAGTAGCTCTTTCTACTTGGTGGTAAGCAGCGTCTACACATGTCCTAAACCATTTGCCAATCTCATGAGCTATACAAACAACTACGGTTCGTTAGATAAAATTTAATATTTATAACGAAAAAAAAGGCTAAAAATACCTTTTATTTCAATTTGACTCATATTTTGCAAAATACTAAATATAGCTTATTTCGATCCTAAGACTATACGTCTCTAATGAGGTAAACGCAATCTTCTCATATGCGAATAGTTAACCTAGAAAATGCCTCTTCATAGTGGTTAATTTTATTTTTATTAATTTCTGGCATGAAGGTCAGGATGTGAAGTAGTTCAACTTTGAAACTTTAAACTAGTAGTTGAAAGTCCATAAGTTTGACTAATTTCATTGGAGAGACTTTATGCATGATATCTTTGATCATTTTCTAAGTAGGGAATTGAGGAAACAAGCATGATTGGGGTTGGGGTGGTCCTCATGTTTTAGGGTTTAGACGTTTAGTAAATTATATGTTTCAATTCGAATGAATTCCGTACTATATTATATACCTTGGTCGATTTGGCAAACATATATATGAACTCGTTTTAATTGAATTGCACAATTTTTCCTCTTAAAATATCCACATGCATGATTAACATGAAAGAAAACAGACAATCAATAATGCATGCGCCTTTTGCACATCAGTATTAATATTTAGATTTCATATAATAGCAGCATGGCGCACATGAAAATTGGTAAACAAAAACCAAGATATATAGAATCAATTTCAAACTATATATTATAATGCTCCATGTTCTTAAATCGTGCGGATTATATTGTAGCTGTGAATGTCATGCATGTTCTTCAAAGACACCTTTTAGTAATTGTTTAATGACTAAAACTTTCAAAACCATACACATGCTGTATATATATTATTCAGTGCAGCTGATCTTTTAGAACTTAATTGGTTAATTAGCTTAATTAAATTAAACCATGTGTTTCTCTTATCAAAGTAGTAATTAGCATGCACAGAAAATGTTTATATCTGTAGATATTGATAATCTTGATATATTTATTCTTTTTTTTTTTGGTTAACCAAAATTTTCTCATGCACCACCTCAGTGCTTAATTAATTACCAGCTAGAATTGTGTTCAAACGTTTGATAGATCGATTAATCGTGTAAGTAACTCTCACCTTTAATATGTTAGATCAATTATATGACTAACTATAGCTTCAGTCAAAGAAAAGCTGCCGCCAATATCATGAGCTTGATACCTTGTACGGTTTTCTTTCTCCTTGCCGAACTATACTAACCTGTTGATTCTGTTGCCGTTAAAAATAGAAAAATTGACCTTTTCTTCTTACTATATCACCATTAGGCTAGGGAAACTTGCTAATAACAAAGCATGACACTCAAAATGGCAGCTTGTTGGCCCTTGGGGCTTCCCGTGTAACCAAAAAAAAAATGGCAGCTTGTAGTGAGCATTTACCCTCACGTTCAAAACTGAAGTTCGAATTGGTCTTTCTTTGTAAGCACAAGAAAGAACATTAGAAGGGAAGAAAAAAAAATATGCATGAACCACGATGCAGTAATTCGTCGAATTACCCTAATTTGTCAGGCCATAATACACAAAAGGGTCTTCAAATACAAGCTAGTATTTTCAATATTAACACAAGGGCCTCCAGCATGAATGAATCAATTTTTACATATGAAATGAACTTGAAGGAGCACTTAATTAGATGTACATATTGCTTGTAAACTTGTTACAAACAAGAAAAAAAGAAAAAGGAAAACCCTATTAATTTGAGCTAGGCTCATGTGTAATGACCTGTAATTAGGTCCAAATCATTATTCATCCGAATTCAATCAGCAAAATCAACAGGAAACTCATGCTTCAAGTCTCCAAAATTTACATGCACTCCAGGGATTTGATGAATGTCAATATTTTTGATTGGTAGCCACACCAAATGGAGACACTAGACGAGGATAAGCAGAAGCATGATGATGATGAGGCAGACCATGCCCTCCAGCATAGTTCTTCACTTTCAGTGGGCAACCCGATCCGCCAGTACCGGGTATGTAGGTGCACCCAGAGGATCCAGTTGAAGGGGTCTCACCTCTAGGAAGAGACTGTAAGCTCATCAGTTCTTGCTTCATCATCATTCCTTCAGTATAGAGTATCCTACTAGCTTTGTTTGGTTGTACATGTAGAACACAAAGAAGCAGCAGCATAGCCAAAGCAGTATTGACAAGCCCCATAGCTTAATTAGAATGGGAATGATACATGACTTCATGAGGGAATTAATCATGGTATTTATAGCTGAACCCTTTGCGGAACTTTATTATTATTGTATTAGTTTGGAGGATTTTGACTGTTGACTACTGGGTTTTTAAAAACCTTTCTTAAACATACGTACAGATAATCTCCTTTATATTAAAGCTCGACATAATTGAATAGGTCATAAGCAACTTAGCAACAAGGGGACAAATCTGAACTTGAACATCCCAAGGTTTTAAATCTCCACCTTCTTCATACTTTCATAGGTATTGTATTTTTATATTGATTATGGGATAAAGTTGGGTATAGACGTGTCTTATAGGGATTAAGATGTTTGTTTCTTTCCCTCCACATTCAACCAAAAGATGAGAATCGACAGGAGAAAGTTCCTTGTAATTGGAGAATTAGGCGTAGACGATGTAATGTATTACTGTTAATTTTCAATGAATATAATGGCATACATACAGTAAATGTCACAATAAAAATTGTAAAGTCGTCCTTGAGTCATCTATGACGATTGCCAATTCAATTCCAAATAAGACTTGTCTATTGTTGTTGGTTACTAACAAGATTGGGGGGCACAACATTAGAATAAGACCTTTTCTCTGCCTCTTGAATACCCACAATTCACATAAACGAACAAGAACCAGGAAACAAAATGACCCCTAAAAAAACAAAATATACAAAATTAAAATAAGAACAAGATTGTGTCAAACTTCCTTTCATATTGGTAACACTCGGTGTCCTCCGGTTTAGCAAGGTTACTAAAATGATATGAACAAAAGATTATGTTAGTCTATTCAGGACCTCTGACTTACATGTTTATGTGTTTTATGTTTCACAGACAGAGATGTAACTTTGATAGCGGTAATTACATATTCACTAATATGCGTGGGGTTTTTTTTTGGAGTTTCACACTACACGCTTTGATTTTATTATTACACATTGCACCCTATTACCCATTCTCCACCAGTTTCCAAGAGTCGGGAATTGATCTCACCAAATACAGAGTAATATAACATCATTGCAAGGTTGTCTACCAGTCTTACCACACTGCCAGAACCAGCTTTCAAAGATAGGTTATAGGCCTTTGCTCCTCCAAATTTGTTCAGCTTTCAAAGATAGATTATATTCAGGTCTGCAGCTTTCCGCAACTAGAAAGCCTACAAAACACCTAAAATGAGTGGACGAATGAACCGGATGTTGATATCTAAAAGAACCAATATCGAGCCAATACAGGCGGCATGAATACCAATTGAAATTCTCAATCTAACTTATTAATTTGATGTGAAACCTTATTAAAACAAGTGAGTTCCTTTATGAATCAAGTTTTATTGTACTGAAACTTGAAAAAACATTCCAAGTTACTACTCACGTAGCCATGTAACAAATTAAAAAAATGTATAGCCATCGATAAGCCTCTGAATTTGGTGCTCAGTAGCAAAACCAGAAGAAGTGCAAAGTTAGGGGGAACGCTAACTGCACTGGGGTTGGGGCCAAAGAATTGCGGTAAAAAATTCAAGCAAACTTCAACCAAGAAACCTGAAACCCCAGGGCACATTAAAGCTTCATTTTCTAACTTAAGAAAAGGCTGGAAGAAACACTCTTTACAAAATGTTTTCTTACGAAAAGATTACAACCTCACTCCAAATGTAAAGACCCAACAATTTCCTCGAATACATTATTACAACGGACAGTAACCCACTAATTTGTGGGAAGACTCCGTCGTTCATTCTCTTCACTGACCATTCGAAGGCCGGAAAACAGTGTAGCCATTCACCCCACATGCCATATTCGAATAATCTGGACTGTAGTACGGGTAACCATCATTGTCAGTATTCCTCATGCCTTGTAGAGATAGATCGGAACCAGCCATCTGCCACTGGTTAGGAATTAACCCATCAATCTGCCCGTTCACATAAGGCAGTGCACCAGCTTGCGGAGTAAATTCTCGAAGTGATTCGAAATGGCCCCCTAACGCGTAGCTCCTCTGGAACCCATCATCTTGGTAACTCCGTGTTCGCTCAAACCTACAAGAGCTGGTTGCAGATTCCATGTCACTAGATGTGCCCAAATCACCAGGGTATGAAAACTGGCGATTTAAATGGTTTGGCCCATTGCTGAAGGAGTGGAAAACCGAACTCGCTCTAGCTGCCCCAAAGCCATGTTCATCATCAAGCAGATCATTGATGATGTCAATGTGGGGGAAGTCATCTGCTGATACACCTTGGGTCTGGCGACCAGATGTACAGGCCGGGAACTCGGTGGAAAACTGCTCACGTTGCCCACCATGCAAAGGCTTGTAGAAATCGTAACTTTGATCATTAAGCAAGGATGATGGATCATAGTTCATGCCTTTGCTTGATTCCCTTTGAGAACTCTCCATCCATTGAGGTCCATTATGCAACACATCCCGATTTATGCCAAATGGGAAGCCGGATTTAACTGTGTTTGCATCCATCTCGGGACTCTGGGGTATGAACATTGGGGCAGATACCAAAGCAGGTGACGGTTGGGAGTATGAAGGGGATGATTTCACTGTTGAACTTGGGGAGTTGGTATGTGTGAAACTAGTTGAACCCGACGGAACATGGTTACCCAGTATGGCATTTCTATATGACTGGGGAACATAACTATGAGTTGCTGGCGATGGGTCAGGACCTAATCGCCCAGCAGCACTCACTGAACGGGCAAGCAGAGGAGCTGTTTGAACCATTGAAACAACAGTAGATGTTGGCGGCCTGGGACCAGGAACGAGAGGAGCACTGGAGGGCCTAGACACCACTGGTACTTGCTGTGCCATGGCTTTTTCAGCTGGTTTTGGAGTAGCAGCCTTTTGAGTCTCAGTTTTGGACATGCCATTACTCTGGGATGACACAGTTGAAGGAGCCACTCTATCAGTCTGTTGTGTGCTGATTGAGGTTGCTTTCTTAAGAGGAATAGAATCTGTAGCAGCAATACTCTGGCACTCCGACTTTGGTCGACCAGTCACTGACACAATTTTAGAAGGGCTTTCAGGAGAAGAAGTCACTGCTGGTGTCTTCTCTTTCATAGGTCTTTCTAAATCAACCTGATCTTTGATGCTCAATTTTTTCTGTAGTGAAACAACTTCTTCCTCCTATTACATAAAATGCAGACAATCATTATATCACACTTGTCTCACATAACTAACTAATATATACAATTTGTGAAGGTAAATGTGTGCCTTCCTGATAAGGTTCCGAATGGAATAATGAGGAATAATGAAAATGGTGAAAAATAAAATAAGAAATAATGGGATAACCACGACTTAAACCAGTAAGGCTTTTGAAAATACCGGTGAAATAAAAACAAAATAATCGAACAAGAAAATGACAATAGGGTCCAGACGGTGGAAGCCAACAATAAAAAGGAAATCATCAGAGCTCAGGTGCCCACAAAAAATTATAATGCACGGAAAAATGATCGCACCTTCTTAACCACATGCTGCTCCAGCCACTTAATCCGATCCTGCAATGAGTGAACGGCTGGCTCAGACTCAGATTCACCCACCTTACTACTTCCAGAGACATCATTCTGATTGCCCGCATCTGCAACAGGTCCAGAAAGCTGATTCTCCAACTCATTTGGCCAACTTCCATCACATGCTGCCTTACCCCGTTGCTGTTTCCCCCTGCAATTTCGAATTCAACAAACTGATCATGTACCTTGTATAATCATTTCTGTAATTATATAAAAAGAAATGCTGGCTGTAAATACCTGCTAGGTGATTTTTGGGTTTTGTAATTAGAAAAGGAGTTCCCTTTATATGGCCCATTCATTACCACAGATGGGACTGAATCTGTAGAACATGTTGAGGAACTATCATCCATCACAGATGGGTTCTTTTTTTCTGATACTCCATTTTGCACGGATGACAGGCCACTAATTCCACTGCTACTGGGTTCTGTGGGAGGATGGACTTCTGATGTGTCGGTGTCCCAATTGACTGGACTTGCATCTCTGTCTTCAGAATCAGGCTGAGGTACTTCAGCAACACCATCCACTGAATCAGACACGTCAGATACATCTTCCACTGTATCCGCCTTTTCAACCACAGGCTGCTCCTCATCCCTCGTGTAGTCTTTCAGTTCATCAATAGGGAGTTCTTGTTGTTTCTCTGGTATTGCTATGCCAGGCCTTTCTTCCCTCCCTTTGTCCTTCCCCTTCCGATTATTCCTTTTCTGTTTAGCCTGTAGAAAATAAGCAAGGGGTGTGTGTCAGGAATCTAAAGAACAAATGAGGAATTATTTAATACACAGTCCATTAGCCAATATCCCTAAAAAATTATTTATTACAAACAAGGTAGCAACAAAAGCTTAGAAATCACATGCCTAGCAGTTCTTTCCAACCCAAAAATTTTAAATGGAACTTTTCTTTTTAAGTATATCTTCTGTTATTGTAGAGCATAGAACATAGGATGTCATTAATAAATACAACCCTTCTGCTGACTACTGCTGAGGAAAGAGTTTATAAGACTCGCTACTGAATCTAATTAATAGGCATTGAGAAAATTCATATTCTCTAAGCCAGAAATATTATAAACAGAGTCGAACCTGTTTTTTCTTCGACTTTTTTTCCTTTTCAGTTGCTCCACGTTTTGCCTTCTGGTCAGTCTCAGCCTGCCATGCTGCTTCTTCCTCACGGATGAGTTCCTCTTGCCTCTTCAATGCAACAGATTCATGATATGCAACTTCGATTTTATTGCTGCATTATGATGAATAGGCAAATCCATTATTCCATAGACGAATGCATCGGAGGGGTAGTATGAAACATGTTTGCAATTTATATAATATGAGCAAAACATACTAAAGTATACATAAACATCCAGAAAAGAAAAATATATTTAAGGCTTTAAGCTTATAGAAGACCTGAAAATATGGGCAAGGACAAATATTTCCACAGTCCTACGACCCAATTCCGTAAGACGTCTTTCATCTCGCTCAATAGAATCTTTATTGAAGTCCTCTCCAGAATTTCCATCCTGGGGATAATTCAGAATGGTTCAGACATCAAACTTTAAAGAGATGAACTTATCAAAAATAATATTCTCAAAATATCTCACACCACCTGCATATTGAATCACACGCACAATCTTAATGCATCACATATCCTCAACAATTTGATTACTTTTACACATATCATAAGATCCTTTTTGTTACCAACTACATTCTTCAACATATGAATTGTCATTCAATTGAAAAATACTCACTATACAGAGTCCTTGTAAAATCAGTAAAACACCAGCATCCATAAATCTTTACCCTTGAAAACAAAATCTAGTAGAACAAACAAGGGATTGAACTTCTCAAGACACACTAGTCAGTGGAAAATTCGATTCAACATCATGATATAATACCAATAAAAACTATACAGAGAATTGAACTCCATTCAAAGCATCCACGTGTCCAATAACATTTGAAGCATAATTCACACTAAGCACTGTGAAAAGAGAGGCAGCTGATTTTTGGTCAAGAAGATAGACATAATGTTGAACCTAAATCCTACATCTTTTTTAATAGTGACAAATCCCCTAAACCGACTTCGTGGACCTGGGCTTGAAACTAGGGCCTCCTGAGTCTAGCAATTAGCTAGGTAGATACCCTAAGGGGATTCAAACCCCAGACCACATATGGGCCTGACTATTCCTACAAACCTAGATCCCACATTGCAACAACTTAACATATGTCTAGACAGTATCTTTTGTAACCCAACACAGAATCCCAATTGCACATCAGTAGGACTTAAACGTACTAGAGACATCAATCCAAAATTCACTGGTCAACTTAGGATGTTAGCAACTCACTTTTGTACGATTTTGAGGACCCTTCTCATCTTTTGGAGGTAAAGGTTCAATGGCAGCCCTCTCAAGTAGCATCAAAACATCATCCACCAATACAAACATATCTTTCTCCACACGAACAATGGGTGCTGGACTTTCCTCAGCATCCAATAATTTCACTTTACTTTTCTTGCACTTAGTTTGGCCTTCAAGAGCCTTTAAGCCACTATACAATGAATCCATTACCAATGTAGATGTGACTTCTTTCTCAATAAAAAAGTGCTTAACCACTACTTTCAGGACTGAATCCATCTTTTCCCTGGACATACGGCGCCTAGCATTTTGTTCAATTCCCAACCAGAACGAGCAGAAGCTGCAACCATTACAAACAAGAAATTATCAAATAATTAACCAGTAAAGTAACATACGTCCCAACATACAAGCATGGGGGCATGTGAAAGTATCAGTGTGATACTATTACATACAAAGATGTGAGTGTATCAGCATGCTAATATAACATATACATTCAACCAAGTCAACATGATAATAATATCCACCAGATAAGCAGAAAACCATCAAATCCTAGCTCATCCATATTCCTAGGAATCACACATACATAGTGACTTCCCAAAATAAAACATTGTATAATTAAAGCAAATGGAAATTGTTAAGCTGTAACATGATATGAAGTTCCCAAGGCAGCTATGGAATACCTTGACCATCTAGCTTTATCATCTATCAACTTTCCAAGTTTGCTTCTTCTCTCTTCCACAAAACGACGGCAAATTTGCTCTACATTTGTCAAGTATACCCTAACAAGTTCTCTCCTATATTGACAATCAAGGCAGCGAAACGGCCGGTCTGCTTTCTCTCTACAAAGCCAGAAACAAAATAATGATGATGCTTACAAATACAACTCAAGTGCATGGAAAAATAAACAACTAAGCAGCACAACAAAGCCACCAAAAAAAACATCAAATGCCAAAATCAAATGGTGTGAGTTTTGAAGGGGGAATGAAACACTCAAAAATTTGGATTTACAAATAAAAAAGACCACCAGAAGAGGATGCCCTTCAATACCACAGATGATAAAATTGAATTTACAAATGGAAAACATAAACCACAAGAAAAGGACTGGTGCTGCAGTTAAAAGATCATTAAATAAAAAAGCGTAGGAAACCTGATAACTTGAACTTGAGCCTTTATTATAAGAGTGTCAGCATCAATAAACCCATCTAGTACTTTTGAAAGCTCCATAAATTTTTTCCACCCCCAGTCATGTTCTTTCTTCCAAAATCGATGTAATGTATCTGCAAAAATTTTACAATTTCTGAAATATGGTAACAGTTAAATAAGAAAGCCCACTACGGCTGTAAACAATGATTAACCAACCAACCTGAGTATTTCGATTTCTTGGGATCTTTATTCACCACAGCTATGGTAAACTGTGCAAAATGACTCCAACCTATTGAGCAAAGGAGAAACTGCATAATTACAACCAACAACTAAGGAAACTTATGATCAGAAAAATACCAAAACAGATTAAATATAACAAACCTGGAAGAAGTTTGTCATGATTAGCTACACAGAGGAACAGAGAGAGATGATTGCATACATCGCAACCTTGGGGATAGATTAAAATGTACCTGCCACAAGTAACAACCAGTTCAAAACTAGCAAGTGCCATCTTTTTTTATAGGACACAAGAAACTTATATGTGCCTTGATATACTTGGATAGTTAGTGCATAACACTGATACAGATACATTTAAATATAACGTTGGATCTGCATATTTCATGGAACTTCCTTCGGCATATAGGTTGACTATGAAAAACTAAACACAGCAAAACAACTTTTTTCATCACTGGAAATGTATGACAGACAAACATATCTTAAGTTGCGTACCATTTGTAGCCGCCAACCTCAAATGCATTACTACGAAGTTCCCTTTTGTTGATCTGAGAAAATTTCTCAATCTTCCAGGTATATTTTCCATATAGCTCAGACGGTTTTGGCCCTACAAAGAAGTCAGCAGGTTTTTGATTAAAATAACAACTGCAGAAGGAGCATTCACTAGTAAATGGAATGGAGAATAAAGAGTAAAACCTAATTATTACAATATATTAGAGGACAATTAAACTTTTCGCTCCCTAGGTGATTTCTAGCAAGTCAGAAAATACAATATACGTAAAGTATAATCGAAGCATCATATAAATCAGAAATCTACAGAAACTGATTCCACAGACATGAGCACTCAAGCCATGTTAAAACTAGAGGAGAGGGAAACTGAAACCACTATGTTATGAAATAGGAAGCCTCACCACATGTTTCAAACGAAGACAAATGAAGAGTGCTTTTGAAATTATTTATAATTCATATGAAAACAATCTCCAGCGTTTCTTTGCCTTCCTCCATAGTTACAAGTTACAACAAACCAAGCAAAGGATTGGCAAGTGTAGTTCAGATGTAATTAAAATAAATACATAAGCACTATCTATCTGGGGAACACCTAAATTCTCTAAATTGACGTCAGCCATGAGGTGATTTGGAGAGATGAGACGCTCAAAAAAGCAGCTACAATATTTCAACACAAGGTTAACATACTTCAGAATAAAAGTTGGCCCTATTCTCTTCTGATGATGCATCATGTGAATACAAACTTAATTATGAATAAAGCAATGTATTTAAATTTAAATCAAATAGCAAAATCTGTGACTGTAACAGTTAGACATTGGAAGCAACATTGTAACAATTAGACACAAGATATTGTGTCTGACTTTTCACAAGAATCGTATTTGATGGGAACAAAGAATACGCATTCTGACACACAAAACAAGGCAACAAAGGAATATACATTCTGACACGCATAAAAAGACAACTATGATATGAGAGAACTTAAACCGTACCACCATCATCGTCATCATCAGAGTCCCAATAAGGGGGCGAAGTAGATGGGGTTCCATTTTCCACCTGCTCAGATGACCGCCATTCTGCTAATGCTTCCCCAGAGAGGCAACGCTGCCCACTTGAAATCCCCTCTGTAGACCTTCCTACTCCAGAATCCTCACTAGAAACCCCAGCCATTTCTCACTCCAAAACTCCAGTCCCCACACTACTCCTTCAACCCTGCTCACTAAGAAGAGACAACAAAATTATCAAGCTAAAAATTCAAACCGGAAGGAAACAGCATTGTACACATTGCAAGCATTTTCCTTTTACCCAATTCAACCATAATGCGGAAAATCCCAATAATAAAGCAACCATGACATTTAAACATTTTGAATTTCAGGGGCCAATTTTTTAACAAATTATACTCAACAGATTAAAACATCTTTCTGGTTACATGCTAGTAAGAATGTAAGGAGATAAGAGGGAAGAAATATTTAATTTGGACCGAAGGAAACAGAAACCTCGACTCAACTGACTAATTGTGGCTCACACGGTTGATAGATTGACAGCAATAAAGACTCGAAGATATAAAGAACATATGAAATTTGAATCTTCATTTTGATTTTCTCTGAAACCAAATAACTCATCAGTTACAATTCCCTAAACCAAAAACCCACATGTGAAAAACCATAAGGCAATAAACCCTACAATCAAAACTCCAAAACTTGAAAAACACAAGCTGAATTGAAACCAAACAGATTGAAAAGCAAAAAAAAATTCGATCAAAACCCTAAAAAGTCAGAAGCATTTCGATGAACCCAATTGCAGGAAACTCAATCCCAATAAATTAGCCACAAAATTTGAACCCCAAGAACTAAGATCGCGGATAATCAATCCCCTTCAACCGCGATCACATAGAAACCCTATTAAGTTACAGAGACGGAGATTAAATTGAAGGAGAAATATTAACAGAACACCGAAAATAGGACACAACATCGTATGGATCGAATAGTGATACAAACCTCAACCTGTAACGAAGACCAGAGTTTATTCACAATGGCCAACGGAAGCTCTGAGATTCTAGAGAGAGGAAGAAAAGAGAGAAAGAGAAAGAGAGCGAGGGGGGGGGGGGGGGGGGGCTCGAAGGAGCAGCAGCGAGAGATAGAATTGAGCAAAGGCGGAACCCAAAAAAGAAAATCTAATTTTATTTTGATTTTGTTTTTTTTTTTCGATTTTCATTTTTATTGTTTTTTTTTTCTTTTCTTTTTTCTTTTTAATGGGATTGGGGTGACATTTATTTTCTTGGCAAGAAAGGGATGGAGTGATTTTGCTCTTTTTTCACTTTATTAAAAACAAATAAATTTAATTAAATGTATTTAGTACCCTTATTAAAATGCCATAGTAAATATTCCTTGATTTTGTAATAAATTGACAAGCAAAAAAAAAATTAGAAAAATAAAGGCAAAGACTCCTTGATTTTGTAATAAATTGACAAACAAAAACAAAAATTAGAAAAACAAAGGGGTTGCCGAGGCATTACATGGGGTCGGTGACAAATGGGGGGAGCATCAAATAAGAGTTCTATGGTGAAGTCCGTTACTCCATCCCATAGAGGAATTTGTCCAAGTAATTTCTCAAATTCTTTCCAATTGATAATTGTGTTTTTTTTTAAGTTATAAAAAAAAATTATGTGTCGAAGTGACATCATGACTATTGGTTTATTCAATTCAAAGGAGAACATACGTCAATGATCTCCTAATTATATTAACAATTCGAAGAGCTCGATATTCGCTTCAACTAGAACTCACAAGAAAAAAAGTCCTTAAAGATAATAAAGTGCATTTTTTAAGCAAAACGAAACAATTATAAATAAACAACTTGTTGAGTTTTAACTTTACCTCAAAACTTACAATAAGTCTAAGGATCTAATAGTGTGTTGATTGGAGTCATGTGTATAAGTATAGATGCGTAAATGCACAACAACCAATTAATTACCTTTTAGGTAATCGTGAAGGCAAATATTTCAAGAGCCCCTCGACAATTTAATTTCGGAAATATTTGTCCAAAGCATTATATGTAAATTAAATCGTGACAATTATATTAACCATATATCAGGTTTTGACAAGAGCTCAATCCCCTAATTCATATGATTGGAATATTGGTTGATGAAATGAAATGACCGAATTACATCGTAACGATAACTAAAGTAAGAAATATGTTTCGAATTGAATCAAATATATTTTAGCAGGTAGCCAATAGTCATTGCTAAAATTTAGTATAATTTCATGTATAGTCCGGCAATGCCCAAATGACCAAGCCCTAAAGGCCATGCCTTAGTTTTTGCGGTCCTAGCCCGGCCCGCAAGTCATCTCTAGCCCACTTAAGCCAGACCCTAATAGAAAAATTTAATGTCCATACTAGAGGTTAAATAAAACCCCACCTCTTTTTCCTCTTATCTATCACAAAAGTAAGATGTATGATCTTAATATCACAGTAGAAGTAGTACGTAGTTATTGTCAGTGATGCCTGGAAGGAATGAGATTTAGTTGATTGGTGGAAATATGATTGTTATTGGTGGAAAACTGAAATTCTTGTTAATGGTAAGTCGTATAACACTAATCGAAGAGACGAAGTAATTTAAAATTTATCTCTTCCACAACTTGAGAACAATCAATTGCTCAACCAATACTCAATTGAATTAACACAAGCTATGCAACAACAAGGGGGAATATATTAATTGATGATGCGTTCCCTTTTTCCTCTTATCTATCACAAAAGTAAGGTGCTAGATCTCAATACCATATTAGAAGTAGTAGTTATTATCAGTGATGCCGAGAAGGTGGGAGATTTAGTCGATTAGTGGAAAGATGATTATTATTGTTTGTGATGCCATGCACTTGATTTGTACGTATTTTACGTGTAAATTGTATTCCTAACTACGAGAATTAAGCTACTCTGAAGGCCGTTTGTTGCATTTAACTTGTGTTTTAATGTTTTTAGGTCATTCACATGAGTTGAGGTAATTCGGCACTAAAAGGTGCATTTTGACGACATTCGGCGCATTTTCGAGAAGATGACGGAAAGTCAACCGTGGCTTTCAGACACCAAAGATCACACAAGTCATGTCTCGGATAACGATGCCCAAGAATAGCATGAAGAATCGGAAAGATGAAGAAACTACTTTTTCGATGACTTTTCCGGCGAACCGCCACCACAAGAGGCGGCAACACCGCCGGAGCACAACCACACATGGAGGAGAGATTCAAATAAAAAACATGCATGGGTTTTTGCATTCTAAAAATCAGAAAAAGGCATATTTTACTTCACCTAATGTGCATGTATTTAAATCCCTCCATTATGGTTTGCTTTTACACTTTTCTAGGGGGTGTTTTTGACTTTTTCAAGAGAGCATTGGGGGAAAAACATTAACCTAGCAGATGCAAAGGGAGAAAAGGGAAATCAGCCCCCATTTTAAAAAACTCATCTCCTTCTTCCTCTTCTTCCTCTCCTCTCTTTCTTCTTCTTTTCTCTTCTTCCTCTTCTAAAATCCAGCAACCTTCTTCCACCAAACCTGGCCACCTTCTTCCACCAATATTTCTTTCTTCTTCTACCTTCCTCACTCTTGTCTCTCTTCCATTCTCACCACAAAATCCGTGCTCACCATTTTCTTCACCAAATCAGCCTCCACAACAACATCAAAGATTGCAAGGATTGAGGCTTGGAGCAATAATGTGGACGTATTTTACGTACACAAAGTGCTTCTGATCACTTGGATTAAGTTATTCTGAGGGCCTATTATTGTGTTTAATGTGTGTTGTTGTGGTAATAGGGAAAATATAAGAAAAATGATCATTTGCACATAAAAGGTGTATTTCGGAGGTTTCAGCGCAATTCCGAAATTTACGAAAAGTCAACCGTGAGTTTAAGATACCTGATGACACCGGTAATCACTCGGAAGTGGATTACAGACACTGTATGAAGATTTCAGAAAATATTATGAATTCCGACAATTTTGTTGGCGAACCACCACAATGGGAGGCGCAGCCACCACGCGCGGTGTCAAATTACATTTCAAACCACCATTTTTATCTTCCCATATTTATTTATTTTAATTAATTATTATTATTTATTTATTTATTATTTATCTTTTTGTTTTTTCTCTTTTTCGTTTTAACTTAGCAGGCGTCGGTCGTCACCTCCGACACCACCGAGCCGCCTACGTCTTCCTCCACCTCACCTTCACTTGGACTCTTCTCCAGCTTTGGAGCTGTTCTTCCACCGAGCAGCCCACTTGCTTCAATCTGGCTTCTTCGGTCTCCTGCTTTACGACTTCTCTTCACCTGAGGACAATCAAGCCTCAATCCACTTCAATCACTCCACCATCTTCCTTGTCTACTTAAGGAAGCTTCTGTTTGCAATTCAAAGCCATAAATAATCACCAAGCTGCAATTTCATCTCTGCAATCACACAAACCATGGCAGTCCACAAATCAAGCAATTCACAATAGTCTGCAATTGCTCTCTGCACCCAATCCGATTTGGGCATCATCCATCACCATGCTCTGCACAATTTCAACGTCGTTGCGGCTTCTCTACTTCACCGGCGTTCCACCGTACCACCTGCCGCCGTCAATCCCAAACCCGAACCCACCGTGGCAATGCAATCACCGCCGCCGGCACCGATACCTCTCACACACAGCAGCGTCGTCACTGCTCAATTGGCAATTGTGCCTGTCACCCATCATCTGAAGCTTCGCCATGAAGCCCAAGTACATGTCGTCGTCGTCTCCATCATCTCTACCGAGAGATCCGCCGCTGCAATCCAGCTGCGCCATTGAAGAACCCACCGCCGTTGTTCTTCACGTCTGCCCTAGACGCACCGCTCCTGTTCCCTGACCAGCCGTGCCACCTCCTCTCGGCATCCGAAGCCCATGCTGCCCAACCATGCCATGACGAGCTCCCTGCCCTCTTGCTCTCTGTCTTTGAAAGTGAAGAAGAAAGGACAAAAAGAAAAGAAAAGTTTTGACTTGGGCTTGTTGACTATTTGATCAAGCCCAAGGCCCAAAGCCCAGCCGGCCCAATTTGTTGTTGACACCAGTGCAGATCCAAAGCCCAATCTAATTTAGGCCCCGAAAAATTCAAAGCCCAACTGAAATAGGCACCCGCCACATCCAATGATGGTTTCGATTAGTTCCGCTGTCACCGTTACTATAATGTTGAGTCGTCCACCCTCGCCCGACGACAGTGTTCATTTTCATAGACACAAGAGTAACAATTGCCGAACTCTTGTTAATTTAATATATTTGCTTTAATGTATGTAATTATTTGTTTGTGAATAATTTGGGAAATTGTTATTCGTGTAAATATTATATTAGTTTTGTGTTGGGTGAAAACTCTAAACCATCACATGCTAATTCAAGAAGTGAATGCTTGTACTTAAACTTTACTAACATGAGTATTAAGTATTTGCTATGGCATGAAATTTGTTTAAGGAGTAGTAAACCTTGAACGAAGAAAGCATGAATGCATGTGAAGGTAGTGAGTTAAAATAACCTAGAACTAGGATTGGTTTGCTTGCTTAATAATCTAAACTCAAAGCCCTACGCATGTAGGACAAAGAATTGATACTTAACCGGTAATTGCACTTGTCCCTAGATAATTAATTTGAGACTTAACCGGTTTATAATTAATATCATAAAAGGAGTTTAGGCCTTAGCAGTCTCACCTGGATGCTAAGAGGGTAATTGGATAAATAGAATTGCATCTTTCTTAATTTAAGTGTCAATGCATGAAAGTAAGGTAAGGGTGAACACCCAGTCTGTCTTTATTTTCAAGTCTTTTAATTTCTATCATTTACTTTCATGTAACCAAAAACATTCAAATATCATGCTCTGCAAGTGTGTCTTCCTCAAGTTTCTCTAATTAAACTCCACCAATGTGAAACTCCAATTGCAAGAACAATGGCTATGCAATGATATGTGCATGAATGTAAATTGAAACATTCAACTCAGCAAAACAACTATTAATTTTTGCTAGAGTTGAACAAAATCTCCTTAATCCTATCAAGGGCTAAACAAGCTTGTATCAAGTAACTCAAAGGTTCAGTAAATAGATTATATGTGGAGCATCAAATGAGGAACATATTGCATGTAACTAGGCTCACTCTTATATCAAAAAACTTTCACGAAATCAGTTTTTCAGAGTTTAAGATTAGAAAGTTACAAAATGAAACGACAAACCTCTTTTTTATAAAAACTGAAAATCCAGCATGCGATTGATCACCTGATATAGTGTGATCGATTGCATAGAGAAAATTAGCACAATATTTGTAATGTGCGATCGATCATGACCAACATACGATCGATCGCGTAGTACGTGCACAAAACATGACCAGAAGCCAGTAGAACTAAGAACCTTATTTGCGATTGATTGCAAGAAAAGTTACAATGGATATATTTTAAATTGTAATGGACATAAAAATTCAATGGACATATTATTCTACATAGCATGATCGATCATATGACTGTTCACTATTTATCGCAATACTGTTCACAATTGATCGTGAGGCACAAAAATAGTTTAGAAATAAATGTTTGCTAATCAAATCAAGTTCTAGTAAATCTAAGATGTTTGTGCAACTTCCTAAGAATAAAAAATATATATGAAATGTATATGTATGATTCATACCTTAAGGAAGAAGATAAACAAAGTCACGAGAGCCATTGAAACAAAACCAAACAACTTCAACCAAGCCGAACGAACACAATTTTAATGCCACGACTTCTAGACACCTATAATGCTCTATCAACTATATAATATGATACATTTACAAGGAATAGATTTTGACAAATTAGGAAATAACCAATTGCAGGAATTCTTGCCCTTACAAAAACTTTTAATGACATTTATATTACTTTTAAACCACGTTGATATATTTGTAATTGTCTATCTTTATAAACACTCAGGTACTTATTTGTTGACCACGTACTCAGTATATTGTGAAGTAAGCACACATTGACAAGAAGGTTGCACTTTATGCACAACTTTCACTTCTTTTGTACCCATATTATTGACGTGTCGTATAGTTTAGCTTAGAAAAATGTGCCTATATGCATGTCAAAAATGTGTGGATGTATAGATTAAGACTGGGGAATGTCGTACCCAAGGGATTAGAAGGCCCAAAATCCCTATAGGTGATGCAATGTATCATTTAGCACTAAAAATTGTGAGACTAGAGATGGATTATATACTGTGAAGTGGACTATATGCAGTGTGTGGGTGTAATGTTTCCAAATGGTGTCACTCTTGAGTGACAAGGATCAAACCAACTCCTAAAGTACCAAAACTAAACTAAGGAAAACAAGTAAGAACACAAGTAAAAATGCTTGAAATGGTTTAAGTGTTGAGGTGTCAAGCTCAACAAAGATGTGATTTTCGGTTGATTAAAATTGGAAAACGATTGGGGTTTCAGGTTAACTCCAACTCAATCCGATAAATAACAACATTCAGGAACATGCATAATGATTTAGCCAAGGATCAAACCCCCTTCACTTTACCATCTTAAGGTTCTATGAATGATTCTTAAAGGACTACTTTGCGCCATATTTGTCACGCCACGGACCCGGTGTCGGTGGATTTCAAGCACCGAAATTCGAATCCGAGGTGTGAGCATAGAAAAGTAAAAATAAAACCTTACAAAGAGAAAATACACAGTCTTCTAAGCTCTAATCCACTCTCGTCTTTAACCCTTTCGAAACTCGTAGGTTAAACCTGTAAAACAACAACCTATTGTAGGCAAGGACAAAAAAATCGATAATATCCCCGATATTTCGGCGATATTATCGTTTTTTCCATTTCCCGATATTCCCGATATTTGCCGATATTTGCCGATATTCCCGATATTTTCCGATATTTCCGCCGAAATTTCCAATTTTTAAACCGTCGATATTTCCTCGATACTCGATATTTTTGTCCTTGATTGTAGGGGTGAGCTTTCGTCCTCGCTGCTTAGTAGGGACAAAACCTTTTAAGAACACATTATGATTAAAATAACTACAATGATAATGATGCATGAATGTCAATGAACTTCACTTATCTACCCGTTAGTCCATATAACTTGACAAGCAGAGCCTACACGTCTCATACCTTGTATTTTACCAACCGGGGGTGACTCTAAATGTTTCCTTATATGATCTAACATCCGTAACAATTCAACCCACATATCCATTTTGCTAGTCATCTTGCCCAACCTCGATCACCAGTTCCGCACAGCTCTATTAGCCCACATGAAATCTGGTCCCTACGAGTCAGACTCAACTACACAAAAGCCATTTTCTCATATATTCCATTCTTTCCATATCCATCCACCTTCCTCAATCATAATCAAATTCATTCCCAATGATATATCCTTCTATATGTCATGATGCATCACAATATATCATTACTAATAAGCAGATACGTATTTATTCTTGCATATAAGATATCAATCACCGTATATCAAACAAACATGTTATTCAAACATCGCAAGCAAACAAATTATTTAAAAAGGTTCCCCAAGATCCCCTACCTTGAATTCCAAGCTTTGACTTCAACGCTGCTAAAGGTTGACACTCTCGTAACTCGTATTCCGAAGGGCTAGACTCCAACGATTAATCCATTCGTTGATATCCAACGAATCTCAACTTCACATCCTTCATCAACCCACTTCGAATCGATTTGACCAATTATTCCGAAATAACAGTTATTCCGAAATAACAATCAAGTATCGATCTCAAAATTGCTAAGGACACCCAAATCGTATTTCCCAATTTCTCTGTCCCAATTGTCAATCCGCTTCATACTTCAATCACTGAAATAATTAACAAGCAGTTATTGGGACGAAAAAGTACAAAACTAGCCGGAAAGGAACGAAATTGGCCGCAAAACTACTGGTCACGGTGGTTCACGGTGGCAAAATAATTCCCAAAATACCAAATCTCCAAAACTCAACCAAAAGTAAAATCAAAAGCTACAAACGTGTAGAGCTTGAAGAGAGGATCAAGATTGATACCTCAATCGAAGCTAACGGTGGCCGGAGTCGCCGGAATTCGTCAAAACTCGCCGGAGCAGTAGGATCTTTCCCTCTTCGATTCTCTCTCCTCAGTTGACGAATTGGAAATCTGAGACCATGGATGAACTTGCCTCGTCGAGAGGAAGCTATTGGTACCGGTCTTGTCCACCGTCGTGGCCGGAATCGGAAAATCAGATCATCAATGCCACTTCTTCTCTCCGTCGTTTCTCTCTCTTTCGGCGTCGCCGTGACTAGCTGCGGCCACCGTTGGACTCGCCGTGTCGGGGCGAAGCAGATGGGACCGGTGCGGAGACGTGGCTGGAGAAGAAAGTTGGTGACGGGGCAGAGGCGGTGAAGCGGTGAGGAAAACGGGTCGCGCGGGTTGGTTTCTGGGCTTTCCAATCTGATCTAAGCTTTAAATCGAATCGAACGGTCCAGATCAAACGGTGATCTGATCAACGGCTGAGATTAAATCGCCACTAATTTTTTAATTTCTAAACTTCCGAAAATAAAAAACAAATACCTCGGGTGTCCGTAAAATACTCCGAAAATTCCCACGAACTCGTCGTGATGTGTACTTTCTATTTACGACCTCAAAATTAAAATTTGTCCAATTTTAAAATTTGCGATCTCACAATATTATGGACACAAAGACTTCCTAATCCAATTACCCAAGCCTTGTTAAAGGTCCCCAAGTGAATTTCTTAGGCATAGAGTGCCAAAAATCAAGATTCAAACAAGGTAAACATTACATTCAATCTCATCATGTTCAATGTCAAATACCTAAGAGAATAAGTTACTAGCAAATGCTCTTAACCAACTAAGTTCAACACATGCTTAAGAACTAGTAATTCCTAAACAAGTATTTAACAAAACCGTATTTGTACAAAGAACAAATCCATAAACTGAATCATTGAGCAGGATATGTTCAAGAACAATCATCAAAATCATCATGGGCTAGAGCATACAACCCTAGCCCCCAATCTTTAGGACTACTCACACATGTTTGAAGTATACATCATGAATACAAATCTGAACATATGGAAAATCTAAATAAAAGTAAAGAGAGAGTTGAGAAATTCTCAATGACGAAATCCAGCAGCTCTTGATGTCTCAAGTGTGATGCTAGCTTCCCCACTCTTCACTCCTTCTAGCTTCCAAGACTCCCAAGGTTTGCTTCTTGGTGCTTCTTGATGTCTCCAGAGAAATGTGTAATGGATGAGATGGAATGGTGGTGAAAGTTAGTTTCGTGAAGGAGTCGAAGTGATTTTGATGGTGGAAGATGGTGGAAATTGAAGAGCAATCTCGAAACAGAGGCTAGGGCATCCGGACGGCATAGGAGGTGTCCGGACAGATTAGTAGTCTGGGCAGGTTTTTGGAAGGCCTGGTGAGAGAGTTCTTGGCAATTTTCTGAGGGATCCGTGAATGATTCTTGCTGGCTGATCTCAGCTGCTTATCCTCCTTTCCTCCTCCATTATTTTCTGTCTTTTTCTGCTGGTTTGTGTCATCCTCCTCCTCCAAAGTCAAGGATAAGGAGACAATGACAAAGTCTCCTAGTCACTACCCTTTTCATCATGATAAGATGGTGATAGCTGCATTGATTGCCAATGTAGACAGCTGGTGATTGAATTGCACCACCCCAAGTGGTGGTTGTGCCGCCGGTTGTGGTGGTGATTCATCAAAAAGTCGCTGGAGTTCGGAATTTGCAATAAAAACTTCCAGAATACAACGTTTGAGTGAAAATAATCACCTCACCTTTATTCGACCTATTAACATAAAAACACAAGTTAAACATAACAATAAGCTCTCGGAATAACATCATGCATCCAAATGATTAGAAGCGTTCTTAGCACGTAAAATACACGTTAATCAATTATTGTGTAAATAATTTAACTTCAGTAGAAACTTAGTGCAATATGTCTAGGGAATTCACTTATTGAATTTCAAAGTCTATGAGTTGCAGAAGCAAATTGAGTTCGTGACTGTTATTTTTATGTGTAAAATAGATTAGTTTGTGATGCCTAAAACTTAATGAAGTACTACTTTAATTGTGTTGATGTGTGGAAATGAGTTTAGACGAATTTTACTCAAAGGCTTTTAACACAATAAAGGCATAAGCATTTCCAAGTGAGGACATTTTAAGTTTTAACTACGTGTCACGTGACATGTGTGATCCAATTAATTACATACAAATACACTTATAGGGAATTATGTTTTTGAATTTTTGTGCGACAAACAAAGATAGTATGGATGTGCAGTTCTCTAATAAAATTGTGATTGATGGATCGTACGTGTCACATGTCACAGTTACGTGACTTATGTCAACCAATACTTTTTCATCAATTTAAATTAGTTTTCTCATGAACAAATACATTTTTTTGTTTGCTAAGGTGAACTAATAACCTGGACTTGGTTCTACCAAAATTCTTTGCAAGACTTTAATAAATTGAACAACCATCATTTGTTATGTAAGGGCGACCCCTGTTGCTAAATTTTCTACTTACGCCATTGAATCTTTCAACAACATAAATGAATCCGACATCATTATGTTTCAATACTAAATTTACATGGAAGAAAACCATTAACAATTTTTTTTTTCTAAAGGTTCATATAATTATTGAAAGATTGAAAAGGTACAGTAAACGGAAGGGGGGCCAAACCAAACATTCCCAAAGAAGCGCAGAATATGAGATATATCAAAGGAAATACAGCAAAAAACAAACTCGCCAAAATACAAAACTTTTGTGCATATGGACAAAACTTTCGTGATTATAAAGACCATCCCAAGGAAAGGAAAGCTTTTGAGTCGTCAAGCTTTACAAAATAATCAAACTTGATCATTCATTCCCAATATGAAAGACATTAAAGATTTCTATGAAGTTGAACTACTTATATGATGCAAATTACTGCACCCTGAGCATTAACTTTTATATGTTAAAAATACTCACTAAACTTTTTCCTTTTGAACCTTACTGCTATTGTATGTTGCTTGGAACACAAACTTTATGTTATACTTCCATTGTTAATTAGTTTTATTACCACATGTTCTTTGATGAGTATATATACATCTTGATGCATTTACAATACTTTTATTTTTATGGGCTTCAGTTTATTGGAGTTCAGTGTAGTTCTTTTTTGCTATTTCATCAATTTGGGGAGCTGTTATTGCCTAGTTTCCTAGTGTTTCTTGTTGGTTGCTTGGTTGTTCAGCTGTAATTTTCTTAGTTTAGACTTTAGAGGATTACTTATCCACTACTCTGTTTTGTACATTCTTTTTTAACTCCTTGGGTCTCTTGATAAATCCTAATTTCTATTAACTGATATTTCTTTTTCCTTTTCTTTATTTATAGATTTCTTTCATTTTTGTATGTGTAGTTGTTGAGTTCTTACTTGGTGTTTTCTGGGTTTCTATTATGTGTTGGATAAAAAGTATCATTTTAGTTGGATTTTTACCATCAATCATTCCAAGTCGTTAGCATATATTGAACTTTGTTGGTAGTTTTAATTTTTATTTGGTTTGTGATATCAATGTTGTTTACAATTGCAAATTTTCACGATCTTTCCTGTTCTGTTTTAGCCTACGAGCTATTTGTGGCCTTAGGGGTTCGTAGTGACGCTCTTTGTTTGACATGTTTTATATTATTCTTGGATGATATTTTTGCAATTGTGGTTAATGGTTGAGATTGCATTTTCTGCAATCAAGCGCCAGAAGGCCAATTAAGTGGAAAAAATTGGAAGCTCGAGAAATCCAACCAAGCTTTCTCCGTCTTTGTTGGCAAGTAGTGTGTTAGAGCAACTCCAACCCATGGAGCTATTTTTGGGGTGCCAAATCCATTATAGCACCCCTCTCTATTATAGCACCTCCATCATCTCCATCATCTCCAACCCAAAGTCCAATTTTGGGGGTGCCAAATTACATTTTTGTAATTTTAGACTATAATTAAAATATAATAATAATTTATAATTGATATATAATATTTTTAAATAATAAATAATTAAAATAAAATTATTCTTATTTTTAGATTTCATATCTATATCCTAATAAGAATTTTTTCTGCCACCCCAAAGTGTGATATATACTTGTTTAAATTTTCGATAAGATTAATTTTGGCAACCAATGTGTGAATATGATTGTTTAAATTTTTGATAAGATTCGTTTTAATTATTTAATGTGTGAATTTGATTTTCACACATTGTTTAAATTTCCGATAAGATTCGTTTTGCCTACAAATGTGTGAATATGATTGTTTAAATTTCCGATAATATTGTTTCATCAACCAATGTGTGAATATGGTTGTTTAAATTTTTGATAAGATTCGTTTTGATTATTTAATGTGTGAACATGATTTTCACACATTGTTTAAATTTCCGATAAGATTCGTTTTGCCTACAAATGTGTGAATATGATTGTTTAAATTTCCGATAATATTGTTTCGTCAACCAATGTGTGAATATGGTTGTTTAAATTTTTGATAAGATTTGTTTTGATTATTTAATGTGTGAACATGATTTTCACACATTGTTTAAATTTCCGATAAGATTCGTTTTCCCTACAAATGTGTGAATATGATTGTTTAAATTTTCGATAATATTGTTTCGTCAACCAATGTGTGAATATGGTTGTTTAAATTTTTGATAAGATTCGTTTTGATTATTTAATGTGTGAATATTATTTTCACACATTGTTTAAATTTCCGATAAGATTCGTTTTGCCTATAAATATGGATCATTCACTTCATCATCGCTCACACATTCACAACCATTTCTCTTATTCGAATCCCTAAAGCTGCATCAAGGGGATTTCCCGGAATGGTGGGGAGTTTTGATTGCATACACTGGCAATGGAAAAATTGCCCTGCCGGATGGCACGGGCAGTACTCAGGGTATAAGGGAAAACCGACAATCATTTTAGAGGCAGTCACGTCCTATGATACTTGGATTTGGCATGCCTTTTTTGGACTCCCGGGTTCCCTCAATGATCTCAACGTCCTCGGATGCTCACCGTTGTTCGACGACATTTGTAAAGGTGAAGCTCCTCGAGTTAAGTACGTACGGCCAATGTTATTACCTAGTCGACAGAATCTACGCCAAATGGGCATCTTTTGTCAAAGCCATTAGAAACCCCACTCGGCCGGAAACAAAACATTTTACTAAGATGCAGGAGGCATACAGAAAAGACGTAGAGAGAGCATTCGGGATTCTCCAAGCTCGTTGGTCAATTATACGGGGGCCAGCTCGTGGCTGGAGTAGAGAGAATCTCCAGTACATTATGATGACGTGCATTATTTTGCATAACATGATAGTAGAAGATGAGCACGAAGAAGATGAGCTTGAGCCATTTGACCCCGAAGATATCCCAACCCTTCCGAAGAAAGCAGAGATATATGAGGAGCCCACTTTAGAAGAAAAGCATGTGGAGCATAACTGATGTAGACATTTTCACGCGGCAATTTGACACGCGCAAAAACGCTCTTCAAAATAAATTAATAAATGTAATTATGTACAAATCCTTGCAACCAATAAAAATGTCGTTGAATAGTATAGTGGGAAGCAAGGGTCATTACCCACAGGAGATTGTTTATTTGCTTTTCTATGTCACGAAAATTAAATAATATATACAACAAAGAATTTATTTACAAATATATACAATATATACAAAAGATGTTTTTCGGTTTTTGGAAATAATTGAAATCAACAAATAAATAAAAGAAAATATTTTTGGATTTTTATTTTTGGAAAACAACACAAAACAAACATAGTACAAACACACTCTCTTGAAATGTTAACCTACAAATTCCTTTCAATTAAATGTAATTACTCAGACTAAGCCAATGGCATGTTGCACTTAATCTATTGTTCTCTCTTACTTGGTATGCTAGGTGCATGACATGTACTCCTAACTTAGCTTCTAAAATGCAACCTAGAATGACATGTTCATAGATTCAGCATTAAGAAGTCATTAAACATAAAGAGAACGAGTAACTCTAGGCAACTTCGACACGGATGTAGTTCTAATTGCCTAGAAGATGATTCATATAACGATAGCTTACACCGTTATTTGCTACTTCTTAGAATATATGATGATATGGCGGTCCACATATACTCATAGCCATAAAACCCTAGCATGCTTACTATGTTTGCAACCACAATAAACAACTAGAAATTTATCGATGACAAAGCAATGAATCAAACAAACAATCAATATCAGAAAAAATTATAAATCAACGTCAAACAAGAGTAATAGGGCTAAACCCTAAATTATTACACAAAATAATAAAACAAAGTTTAAACAAATATTTACACAATAACATTTACCCAAATTTATTCACACAAAATTCAAATGCGAAAATTAAAATTAAACAAAAACAAATATAATAATTAAACGAGTTTGGGAAAATGTTACTGATGTGTCCATGAAAATGGACACTTGTCGTCAGGTGTGGGTGGACGACTCAACCATGTGCGCGTGAAAACGGCACTGCCCTTCTGGCGGAGGTGGAGGGCTCAGCTATCTGGAAACGGACTGTATCGGACTTTGGATGTGGCGGGGGCCCATTTCAGTTGGGCTTTGGATTCTTCGGGGGCCAAATCGGATTGGGCTTGGCTGGCTTGGGCCAGGTGCAGTGAAGAACCCACAACAGATTTGGGCTTTGGGCTGGTCAACGGGTCAAAGGCCCAATGACTTTATTTCTCTTTTCTTTTCTTTTCTTTTTTCTTCTTCTCGCCCAAGCCCGTGGCTTTCTCTTCATTTCTGGTCTGTCTTCTCTCTTTCCAGTGCATCGGAGCAAGAGAGAGGGAGCAAGAGCTATGAAGCTCGGGTCCGAGATGGGTTCAACGCCGGCGGGGCTTCGCGAGAGACCGGTGACATGGATTGAAGGCGGCGCCGGGAGCGAGGTGACGGTGAGGATCGGCGTTCCGGGTCTGGTCTCGTGGGTCGCCGACGAGAAGTGGAGCACGGGCTCGTGGCTTGACGGCGGTGCAGAGGGCAGTTGATTTGAATGATCCGGGCTCGGCTCATGTGGAGCGGAGGAGAAAATGGCAGCGCGTGAGCACGAGAGGAGCTTGGCTCGGCTCGTGATTTGCGAGAGGAAGCTCACGAGAGCTTGAGAGATGCGGCCATGGTGTCCGAATGGATTGCAGCTGCAATTGTGAAGTGATGATGATCATGGTGGTCTGGTTATGGTGGATTGCGGGTTGATTGAGGTGATTATGAAGTGGAGGTCGTGGTTATGGGTGCACCGGATTGGGATTATGATTACCATGGCTGCTGCAATTGGAATTTGGTTGTTGATTTGTGATGGTGAATTGGTGAATGGGTGTGTGGTGATGGGTTGCTGGATTCATGAATGGCTGCTGCAGAGGAAGTTGAGATTGAAGTAAGGCTTCTTTGTGAAGCCGTGATTAATCCTCTGCGGATAGTCTCCTTAAATAGACATGAAAAGGGGGAAACAGCCAAGCCGATGGCAATGAGCTCGTGAGAAATGTGAAGCACAAGGTGGGCTGGTAGCCTGCCGGCAGTGGTGGTGGGTTGGTGAGGCTGGTAGCCTCGCCAAAGGAACGAGGAAAAGCAGCTGCAAAGAGAACGAACAGAAAAATAAAATAAAATAAAACAAAACAATTAAAACAATAAAATTATGTAAAAACAAATTAAATAAAAATATAAAACAATTAAGAGGGAAAATAATATGGAGGTTTGAAATTATATTTCACCACCGCGTGTGGTAGTTGCGCCTGATTTGTGGTGGTTTGCCGATAAAATTATCGGGATTCGAAACGGTTTTCGAAATCTTCGTACAATTTCTGGTCCCCACATTCTGAGAAATGACCGGTGTCATCAAGTATCTGAAAAGTCACGGTTGACTTTTCGGAATTGCGCTGAAAACTTCCAAAATACACTTTTTATGTGCAAATTATCATTTTGTCTAAATTTTCCCTATTAACACGAAAACACACATTAAATATACAAATACGCTCTCAGAAAACCTCAATCCAAGTGATTAAAGACGTTTTGTGTACGTATTTTACGTCCACATCAATAACCCATAACAACTAGCCGAATTTATGCGTCGTTATAAGGAGGTTAGATGCCCAGTGGTGAATAGGACACTCGAACGAGACCTAGTTAATCACCTATGGAATATGAAGATTCAGGATGAGCAGAACCATGCTTGATATATTTCTAATTTAATGCTTTCAATAATGTTTCTCCTTATGCTTTCAATATGCTTTCAATATTTGTAATTTAATGCTTTCAATAATATTTCTAAATATGCTTTCAATAATGCTTTCAATAATGTTTCCCCTTAATAAAGGTTTTTTTTTATAGAGGTTGAGTACCCATTAACAACAACATAAACTTAAAATATTAAGAAAATGATGAAATTAACTAATATTTTATTTCATAATTGAACATAGAAAATTAAAATTCAAAGCAAGCATAGAACATGAAAATTAAAATTCAAAGCAAGCATAGAACATGAAATTTAAAATTCAAAGCAAACATAGAACATTTTGTCCTATCAATCTAGGAAATTAGTGTCTTGAAGTGGCACATAGAGTGACAAATTAGTGGTGTCACCACCCACGGGTGCTTGATTGTTTGGCAAAGCGGTATCAAATTCTTTCTCCCTTTTTAAAATCCGTTGTTGCTTCCTCTCCCAATACGCCTGTTTTTTTGGGGTGAACTGAGTCGGATCCACTGTCATAGTGTAAGCATCATCAGCGCGGCGATGAGCTTCCTCATTGGTTCGATCAGCCCGTTTCCCAGCTGCCTTGGTATCCTCGATGAGTTGTTGTCTCAATGCGTAGTCGCGGTCCGATTGGTCGGCTAATCTTTGCATTTGTGCACGCATGAGAGCTGCCTCATCAAGCCTCCCTTTCTTCTTTGCTGCCTTTTGGGCCTTTTGTCCCGGGGGACGTTCATGCCTTGCAGTGTCTTTTGGGATCTCCTCATTGGTTGGTGTGGCGTCGTCGTCCAAATCAATAGTTGGAGGAATATGTGAGCTTCCTACATTCATGGGTGGCGGATTTGAAAATTTTTCCTTATTCTTCAAGATTTCCCAACAATGCTCAAATTTGAAGTCTTTACGATCCGCTAAATCATAGTATATTGATTTAGCTTGTACCAACTATAAACAAAAACAAATAAAATATTAGTTGTTCTGAAACTAGATTATAAAAATAAATTTAATTTATATACATAGCTCTAAATTTTAATATTTAAAGTACTAAATATTTAAAGATGTATTGAGCCAAAAAAATAACTAATACATAATTAATAAAATAACCTCGTCGAGACAATTTTCACCGCTTTTGTGGATGACAGCGGCTTTGTTAAGAGCTTGGCGCCATTTCATACATGCATGACTAGTCTTCTTCCAACGAGCTTCACAACTTCCCCCGGATCTAACAACGGCTCCGGTGGGCTTGGAGGACTCGTACATCTCACCAACACGTTCCAACAATTTTTTTTTCTCTTGGTTAGTAGCCTTAGCACCATCTTCACCAATCGTAACCACCGCAATACATAGAGCAACATCTTCGGATTTTGCCCAAGCTTCTTGCCTACGCGACATTTTCTGCAAAAGAAAATTTAGAACTATGTAGATGAACAATATTTGTGAATAATGAAGAAATTTGGAAGATTAAGAGAATGGTTTGGTGTGGAAAAATAAGAAGAATTGACTGATATTTATAGAATACCTCTCTGATACTGTTCCAACGGCCATATTATTTTTTTTATAATTTTTTGATTTTTTTTTAATATTTTTGTGGATATATTTTGGTAAAAGTGTTGTGTGATTAATTAGACCCGTTGAATTAATCTACACACTTTTTTTGAGCCGTTAGATTAGAATATATTAATAATAATAAGTTTTTTAATCAATACATGGAAAATTAATCTCAGCCGTTGATTTCAAAAAAGGAGTGATCTGGGCCGTCCATCTCTTGACCGTTGCATGCAAAGCAACGGGCTGCGCAAGTGGGCACGTGCAGCTGACAGCCTTGTCGGCCAGGCAACCAATCCGACTCGTGCGTTGGCGCGTTGCAGCTCCGGGATCCGTTTTTTTGTCCTTTTTCGCAGTTATACAACTCAGTCGCCCTCAGGTGAGTGGCTTGACAAGGCTAAGGCTGTAATTTCGCTGTGCACATGGGGTCGTCCCAAATTTGGTACCGGACTAAGAAAAGTCCTTGATTTGGGTCCATATGGGGTCTAAATTGGGACCTAGTCTCATATATTATAGCCCTAGTGTTATTTTTTTCTTGGGTTGGAGAAGCCCAAAAATTGAAAACATCTCATTTTAGGTATTTGGTACCCTAGTACCCTATGGGTTGGATTTGCCCTTACCATATTGAGAGGCCTAGACTGACAAGCCAGTAATTGATTTCCTGTTAGTGATATATGTTAGTCATGAAGCCTACACTAACAAGCCATAAATGAAAGTATTTGGTAGATAAGTAGTGAATCAGATACACATCCAACTAGTGGATTTGTATGTTCTACGCAAGGTTTCTGGTTTGACAAGCGTGGAGATTCAAGAGAATTTTAGTAGAGATAAGCCGTGAGTTAGATATAAGCATCCAGTAAGTAGAACTTGTGATTTCTGATAAGCAGGCTTTTGGAACTCTAGCAATTTTCTTGTGTGCATATGTGACGCAGACTATGATCTCTCTCTCTCTCCCTCTCTCTCTCTCTCTCTATATATATATATATATATGCAATCTAAGTTGGAAGACACCAAAGCATTCAATCGATATAAGCCTTGCATCTAGTTGAGTAAAACAACCAATTTGTGGATATCTCCTTTAGCCTGCTTCTATACGTCTTGCTCTAAATGTTGTCAACTTCGTCTATGAACCTAGGATTCATGGGAGTTGCATGTTGGAATGTTAGATTTGTTTGTTATATGGATTTTGGAGAGAGTAGTAAAACTTGTTCTCTTGAAATGATTTTCCAACTATTGGTTCACTTTTCACTCCTATTTGTAGTTGGTAAAGAAATACAATTTGCTGAAACCTCTTTTCTAGTAATTTCACAACAATGTCTCGTAGACTGCTACTTAACACTGGCAACTAGCAGCTCATCATAGAGATGAACAGTTAGACCTTTTCATATTTTAACACTGATGTCCAAAAGTCGAATTCGTGTGCAACATTTCAGTAATCTTAAGTTGATTTTAGATGTTTTTTTTTGTTCGTCCAAAGTTGGAAGTTTTGGTGAACTGCTCCTTTTGCATGACCCATATGAATAGTAGTGATTAAATTTGAAACCAAAATGGATTGCCCATTTGCATTTCTTGTTTTGCTATATGTTTTTCTTGGACCAAAGGGAGTAAGGAACTCCTATTTACCTTACTGTTCTTTCTCTACTCTATTTATTTTCAGAATGATTAATTATATTTTACCTTCCGAATTATGGGGGCGTTTTCAATTTCATATATAAGTATCAAATTTTGTCATTTACGTACCTCAATTTATCTCCATTAGTCATTTTCATACCTGGGGTTAAAATTTCTGTTAAAAAAAAAAATTAGTTGCTGATGTGGCTGTGAAGTGGTTATGTGTCAGTTAAGTTGTGACATGGCACTGCCATGTGGATAAAAAATTAAAGAAAAAAAACGACAACCCAATTCTTCCGAAATTGCCAGCCCAAAACTTCGAACCCTCCCAAAACCCCAATTCCTCTTCTTCTCTCCTTCACTTAAACATACCTCGATGTCCGACATTGAAATCCAGAAATCAGTCAAAATCGTAGATCTGTTTTGGACTTGATCCAAGACCTACCCTTTGATACCCTATCCGTAGTCTGCCATATCAAAGTATGATTTTTCGCCCAAATTGGAATCTGATGGATTCGTTCAAGTTCAGAAAAGGTGAAGAGAATGCAGAGAAAGAGATTGAGTGCCTGTCTCTCCTGCAACGTCTTGTGATTCCGGATTAATTCCGAATCTCTTGGTCTCCATCTACGTCGCTGGTGGTACGTTCTCTCTTCCCTCTCAATTTTCTGATTTTGATCATCCCCATATTTTCAATTTTTGGGTTTTGAATTTTGGGATTTGATATAGGTTGTGTCAAGAACTCAAGATTCGGAGAACCAGGTTTATTTGATTGAAGAGCTTGATAAGATCAATGGGCAGGTGGGCATTTCTTGGTTTTGTATTTGGGATTCAATTTTTGGTGGATTTGGGGTTTCAAAGTAAGATGAATTTGAACCTATCTGTGTTTCTGTATATCTCTAGTCTCTTAATATTGGTGATAGAGCAGTAGCAGGTCTCTGTATTTTTGAAATTTTGGCAATGCAAGCCAAGGTGTTGGAGGCTCGGGTTTTGTAGTGGGTCGACATCGGATGACATTGGCGGTGAGGATAGCAACTGGGGCCACTGGGAAGGGAAGCTACTTCAGAGACCTTGAGCTGGGTGTAGTGGATAACCCAACAAAGCATTGCACTAGTTTGAGGTCAAAAGGACAATAAAAAACTGGCTTTTTTAAAAAGGTTTTTGTTTCTGCAGTTTTGGGTTATCTCTGTACAATTGAGATTAAAAAAAAAACATGTGCTGTGAATCTGTAATGAATCTTATGGGTTATCTTTTTTTTTTTTTTGGTTACAAGGGGGCTCAAAGAGCCCAGACAAAGCTAAAAAACAGCTATCTATTACAAACAGAACTAGGAATTCTAGTTCTACCAATACCAAAATTATCATTCTTGAGCGCCTCTGATTCTTATGGGTTATCTTTCATGCCTCTGATTCTTTCTTTCTTTGAATCTTTGTCTTTGGTTAATCTTCCTTTGTTATGAAGCTTTACTCCCGAAAAGATGGGTGATGAATAACTGATGATGAAAAGGAAGAAAACGTCTGGTTGTAGATTTGGATGTGTTTATGGTACGTGAAGGAAGAGGAGGAATTGGAGTTGGAGAGGTTGGATGAGGTGGCCGGCAATTTGAGAAGAGTAGAGGCCTAGAGGGTCTTTTTTTTTGAAAGTTTTGAATAAATTGTTTTTTCTTTACTTTTTAATCTACATGTCAGTGCCACATCACCATTTAACGGCCACATCAGCAACTAACAGTTTTTTTAACAGAGATTTTAACTCCGGGTATAAAAATGACTAACGGAGGTAAGTTGAGGTACGTAAATGACACAATTTGACACTTGGATATGAAATTAAAAATGTCTCCATAGTTCGGAGGGTAAAATGTAATTAGTCCTTTTCAGAATGTCTGTGCATTCAACTCAAATCTCATAAGGAAATCCTCACTTTATTTAGAACAAGTCACTGTACATGGTTCACCAAGGGAATGCTTGAAAGCTCAAGCAACAAGGTATTACCTCCCTTAACTGGCTTTGCATCTTTATTTTACATGGGTGAGATTTCCTTGCACAAAAAGATTTGAGTTGCAGACTACATTTTGTATTTTAGGAGTGCAAAGTAGATACTGATAAAGGGCCGGCAGACGAGTAGATACTCTTGTATATTGCTTGTTTTCCTTTGCCAAATTTTTAGTATATAACTTGGGAGTTGCTATTGACACCCAACTTATTTCAAAACTAACCTCCAATCTCATTTAAATGGGACATTGCTTGTTAAACTCAGGGTTGTTTTTGTAAGGTTAAGTAATGAAAAATGATTGAGATTAGAACCTTTTTTTTTTTGACAAATGAGATTAGAACTTACTTGGAGTACCAAATAACTAACTCCCAAGTATTTACATCGTTTTCTTTTGTGTTATCAATTTACATTAAACTGTTTTAGTAAGAAACTAAAGGTGAGGCAGTAATCTGTGGTGGCTCTTCCTCATCCATGATTTTGTATGGAGTACGAACGTTAGATGTGACCCAAACCCAATGGTTTGTGGTGGCCAGGCAGTAAGACTCCAAGACTACTAGATGGTTTGTATCTATCAGGTAAAATCCAATGGTTAGATGCTTGCATTAATTGGCTTTCAAGAGTTTTAATGTTGCTTTGTCAAAAAAAAAAAGAGTTTTAATGTTGGTAGATTCACTGAACCCATCAAGACATGAACATAGAAGCCCAAATTATATGAATTCGACGTGTCTCAAGTTTTGTGGACTAATACGGTACAACGATGGGAAAAATTATTATATGGTCCCGGACTAAATATGTATTGTGGTCCAGGCTAATGTGATTAGTCCATCAAAGTTTCGCTATACTATTGGCACGGACCACAACTTAGCAGTGTTATGTAGTATTCCGGAACTACAAAATAATTACTTGAATGATTGAGGGGTGGGGTATGGCAAAATAACCCAAAAGTTTATTTATAAGTTATAATACGAGTTCTTTTTGTTTGTAGAAAAAACTATGACTTATTAATATGTCGTGTTGAGTTCGGGTTGAGTCAAGGTATTGTCCATATTAAAATATGCAAATCCAAACTCAAACCCGACCTAATTAATAAATGTGTCGGAATATTCAAGTTCAAATCCAACCAGTCTATCAAACAAGTTATTCAACCTGACCGACTTAACTGGTTAAGTAAACAATTGTGCCATGTTGAGTCCGAGTTCACAAATTTTACACAGTTTAAGCTACATAAATGCAAGTTCAAAAATAACCGTCACCATGACCTTTTATATATGACATATAGTAGAAGCAAAAAAAAAAAGACCAAATAACCATAATCTTTTATTTAATTTTACAGGTTGTGTATTCGGATCACCTGACATGACTTGTTTATTAAGTGGTTTATTTGCTAGTTGGTTGGTTGGTTGATCATAAACTCACTCAATTATTAATCATGTCTTGATTAGTTAACCTGCAATTGACATGTAAAGATCAACCCGTCTTATTTCGTGCATGTTTTGAACTATGTTATAGGGTCGCAGCGGTGATAGTCCTAACTTCTAAAAAAAGTTATTTAGTTTTGCTTAACAACTTCCATTTTAGGTCGTTTTAGGTTTTTTAATCATAACCTCTTATTTATACTACATCTTCTTTCAGTAACTTATATCGTCACACACATAGGTTATGCAAGAATTTCGAGTTACTATGGTCAACTTGCATACACAAGCCTCTTGTGAATACTAGATTAAACACAACTGTCTCACATCCGATAAGGACCATCATCAAAGCTCCCTATAAATTACATTGAACCCTTTTGACATTAAACTTTACGAAAGCCTCAAAGAGTCAAAGGTTGAGAGCCCTATCAATTCTTTGGGAATTTAATTTATCTTATCTTCTTCCCTAGCCGGCCGGCCTCTAATATTTTTGCAAACCAACCATTCTTACTGATCGTTTCCACTCTTCATTAAGTAGTTGGTTAGATTGAATGCTGATTGGGACATCCTTCCAAGGCTGAGCCATCCAGGAAAAAAAAACACACCAATCAAGAATCTTCTCAAATAACAGAATTTTGATTTGATCACTATCATTTTGTAGTAATCTTATGGGAGATATTTTCTTTTATCTGTTTTAACTCGTTTTTTACTTGCTTCGCAAGGTAATTGACTAATGATTTGTGTTGGGGACATGCAAAGTATTTGTTGATATATACTCATGTCAACAAATTAAGTCTTCATACTTCACTACTATTGACCATTGCCTTCTTTGGCAAAGCAGAAAGGTATATGAGACGTAGTCGACCATCCCAAGTAAATTAAAGTATAAAAAGTTGGGAACTGCCTGTGACCAAGTTTGAGACGTAAAACATTGTATATCTTAACATGAGAACAAAAGAGACTGGGGTCCTTAAATTAACATATTTTCTATATGATTGGGAACTGATTACTTGTACAACCGTGTATTAATTACTAGGGCACATAACCTTGACTAATAAAAGGTTAATTAACACATTGATCGGATACCTTTCAAGTTAAAAATTGCAATTTTAGAATGAACTTACAATAATGCTAATGCTTGCGATGGTAATTATTCGACTATTTAATTAATTAATTTAATTAATTAACATAGAACTAGAAGATAAAAAAACCCTAGCCTAGCCGTCAAAAAAGAGCAAGAGAGATTGAGATCTCCTCCCGGCCGGACGCTGCCGATCTCTCTGGGGTTGCGTTCCGGTCCGGGAGGTGGGGTAGTTCCTGTGTTTTTCCTTGAGTTTGAGGGTGGTTCCTGGTTTGGACGGAGAAGAGGGGCTGAGGGCCAAGGACGGAAATATCGATATTATCGGCAATATATCTGCGATATTTTTGTTTTTTGTATTTTTCGATATTCCCGATATTATCCGATATTCTCGATATTTTCATCGAAATTTCCAATTTTTGGACCATCGATATTTTTGTCCTTGCTGAGGGCCGAAGATGCGGTCGGCGGCTGTGGCAGGGTGGCCTATGGGTATGTGTTTCGCTGGGCTTTGAGGATGGAGGTAAGGGTTTACGGTGGTTTGACAGGTCGAATCGTTGAACCCGTCTTCCTTGCTGATGTGATCGTCCTTTGGTGTGGCGGCAAGATTCCTTGTGTGGTGGAGGTTTGGGGGATCGGATCCATGGTGGTTTTGCTGGCTATCTGGAGATGTGACAGAGTTACTGTTTTGCGGTATTTCAGATCTCAAATAAATCCTTGCTCTTTCGAGTTAAGGTTGTTGTCAAGGATTCCGGCGGAGATCTGATTTTGGGTGATCAGTCCTTTATTTTTAGGACCCAGTCTTTTACCGGCTTCTAGCGGTGTGATTGCCTACCAGCCTGTGATGAATACATTGACGTTGATGTCAATGGAAAATGCTAAGAAGGGATATCCGAAAAGTAGGCCTAACCAGTTATGTTATTTATTGGCCAATTTGGCCCAATCATCTTCTCATTTCCGATCCTGCTTGAATCCTTTGACTAGTCAATTCCTTCTCTTTCGAGTAAGGATATCTAGTTCTAGTTTATTGGTAGTAGTATTGTGGATGTATTCCTTTAGTTGGGACTGTAATTGCTATTGCAATTGCAATTGCTGATATTAATGAATTATATATATTTGATAAAAAAAAAACTTCGGAGGGAATATTATAACACGTGTATATATAATTACATTGTCCTGTGAAAAATACATGTTTAACTTTAACCTAAGTACAAGTCATTGTTATTAAATGCTAATGGAGTTAACTTGATTTATTCATGACAGTGATCGTTGACGTTAATGCATGTGTTAGGATCCGACTCCATTCATTCAACTTATATTATTTACATTTCTTTCAAGAACTGTTAATTTGTATACATATAGCAGAGCAATTTGTAAAAATTTCTCCATATATATTAGCATCCAAATTAGTTGTCAAGTCGATCTTTGCTTTCCGAGTAATTTCAAGACAAATATCCCTTTTTTATTTCCTTAATTAAAGCATATATGTACCTGGAACATTATTTACTCCACAGTTTAAATGCCTTAACTTTTCATCTCTTTGGAGGCTAGCTGACAGTCCTTTATAAGGAGTGGAGAGGGGAGAGGTAGTCACCAAGCTCAAACCACAAAATAGTTAGAGAAGCTATGGATCCGAGTTCCAATCCTCCTATGCATCTCTGCCATGTCAACAAGCTCACAATCTTCGTTAATCGAACGTATACACTCATACACTCCATCGCTTTATCATTCTTGCTTTACTATAGAGCCTCTTTCTTCTTCTCCTTCCATGACACCAAAACACCCATTTTACCATGGCTTCTTGTCTTTGCGGCCGAGTTCCTCCTTTCCTTCGAATGGCTTCTCACCCAGGCATATCGCTGGAGGCCCGTCTCTCGAACTGTGTTCCCGGAGAGATTGCCGGAAGATGACAAACTTCCTGCAGTCGACGTGTTCATCTGCACCGCTGATCCGGAGAAGGAGCCGCCTGTGGACGTGATGAACACTGTAATATCCGCCATGGCACTCGACTATCCACCCGAGAAGCTTCACGTGTATTTATCGGATGATGGCGGTGCTGATGTGACTCTGAATGGTATGCGAGAGGCTTGGAAGTTTGCAAAGTGGTGGATTCCATTTTGTAAGAGGTATAAGATCAAGTGCAGGTCTCCTAAGGCCTATTTCTCAGCAGCAGAGGATGAGGGTGAAGATGGTGATTATGGGGGTAGTGGTTTCTTACAAGAGAGACAAAATATTAAGGTTATAACGATGACCTAATTAACATATATATATATATATATTTAACTTAACATCTTCTATCTTCTTGGCCCAAAAAAAAAGAGACACTTAACATCTTCTATCTACTAAGTATTTATTTCTGAGGGTGTATAAGAGCTAATAGGGGTGCTTAATTAATATGGTTGCAGGAAAAATATGAGGTGTTTGAGGAAAGAACAAGAGCGTACACAAGGCATGATAACACTGGGAGCTCTAAGCGTCGAGATCATTCTGCAGTGATTGAGGTATATATATAATTATATATATTAATAGAGATCGAGAAGCAATTATATAATCATGCATTCCGCCCTGCATAAATCATTTAACATTGTATTTCGAGATCAAATAGTACCGCTTATAGATATCACACTATAGCTCCATCAATATTAATAATATATACAAGAAATGAAAAAAGTATGTCAATATATATATATATATATATATATATATCTGTGTATCGATCTCACTATTTTCTCCATATTACTTAAGTTTGGCCCTTATATAGTCACACACAGCTACCTACCTACCAGTCCAATGGTTTCCAATTTCCTTCAGTCTTCGATCAGAGAATTTAATAACTAACACGTCATCAAGTCATATTACATAGTGAAGTTAATTAACAACCGGTTCATTTTAAGTACACTTTTTTTTGTTACAACAGAGAGTATTGAATCCCTGATTTACTCAAAAAAAAAAAATTAACGAAAAATCCCATTCCAATCAGTAATTTATAACCCATGATAGGTTATTTGGATTTTTGCATGCAGGTGATACAAGAAAATTCCAGTGATGGAGCATTTGAAGTAACTGAGGCAAAAAATATGCCTCTCCTTGTTTATGTTTCTCGTGAGAAAAGGCCTTCTCGTGCCCACCATTTCAAGGCAGGAGCTCTCAATGTTCTTGTATGTACATCTCTCTCTCTCTCTCTCTCTCTCTCTCTCTCTCTCTCTCTCTCTCTCTCTCTCTCTCTCTCTCTCTCTCTCTATATATATATATAATTATATATATATATCTTTCCTCCGGACGAGTGATTAATTTCTAACTTTCTACTATATATATTTATAAAATTTGCTGCAGCTTCGGGTCTCCGGTGTAATAAGTAATTCGCCCTTCATATTAGGGCTTGATTGTGACATGTATTGCAACGATCCAAGTTCGGCTCGGCAAGCAATGTGTTTCCACCTTGATCCCAAGCTCTCACCCTCGCTTGCACTTGTTCAATTCCCTCAGAAATTTCACAACATCAGTAAGAATGACATCTATGACAGTCAGTTGAGATCGACATTTTCGGTATGCATACAAAAACAACATTACCTCGTACATAATTTTGCATATATTTTTTTATCATCAAATCGTCCAACACCCTAGATAAAAAACAAGATCCTTGACTACTGCTAGTTGGTGTTGAACTTTAGGTGCTATGGCAAGGTTTTGATGGACTTCAAGGGCCATGCGTGTCTGGTACTGGCTATTACATCAAGAGGTTGTCCTTGTACGGAAGTTCCCTAAATAAGGAAGGTACGTACATACATTTAATTTCTTGTTTAACAACTATAAGACACTCAATAAATATCGATAGCGTACACTCTGGTTATCTTGGTCAATCACCAAATTGTGTTATCACTAACGTACTTCCCGTTATATGAAGGGTAGCTAGTATGTAATACGAAAACAATTAATTAGGTAAATGTTAGGCTCATAATTTGCTTACGAAATTTGTTCCATATCGGATGAGTGATTATCTATTTATGAGCTTTATCTATACTATATTTAAGAGAAGAGTTTTTGTCAACCATAATTCAATTTTATTACTTTAATCACCCTTAAATATTAAATAATTTTGTATAAGATGTCAACTGTCAGGGATAAAAAGGTAAAGAATAAAATAATTTACAATAAAAAAAATTGCCTACTACAATTTAGAAAAAACTACCAATTTTCACACACGTAACACACTCTACGTGTGTATTGTCATTTCTAATATAATTAATCTTAAGTGCATAATTTTCTTGTGTTGTATATATATTAATTACTCACTTTGCTTTGTTGTTGACAAATTTTAGTTTCTTATGTAACAAATATCCTAATTATTATTTCACGTACTATATTTGCATGTTCAGATCATAAGGATCCTATCGAGCTTAGACAATCTTTTGGTCTATCCAATGAGTTCATAAAATCCCTGCTTGGAAACTACAAGGCTAATGCGAAAATGGCACAGATAGCTGAGACCCAACAACTAGCCTCTTGTACCTATGAAGATGGCACCAAATGGGGTGAAGAGGTAAGTCCAACAACTGATCAAAATTAATGATGAAACCTAGCTCTAATAAAAAAAACATTAGTATGAACATTAATATATGTTCTCTAAATTATGGCAGGCTGGTTTCTTATATGCATCTGTAGTTGAAGATTACTTCACAGGGTTCGCTAGCTTGCATTGCAAGGGTTGGAATTCAGTGTATTGCGATCCACCAAGGCCACAGTTCTTGGGCAGTGGCACCACTAATTTGAATGACTTTTTGGTCCAAGGGACAAGATGGAGTTCTGGGTTGGTTGATGTTGCCATCTCCAAATACTGTCCTCTTATATTTGGCCCTCCGAAAATGTCTTTCCTTGAAAGTATGTGCTATGCATATCTTGCAATTTTCCCTATTTGCGAGTTCTTCTCACTGTGGTGCTTTGCAACTATACCTCAGCTTTACCTATTTAATGGCATTCCCTTGTACCCTGAGGTAATCATTTATTTTCTTTCGTTCAGTGGACGTTGGTACACTTATAACTTTGAAGACTTTACATTACTAGAAAAGGACATATACATTGTTTTGGGACCAATGTAAAAGAGAAAAAAAAAATTAATCATTAGGATTGGGGGCCTGATAAAAAAAACATTAAAATGACTACTGTAAAAAAAAAATGAACAAATTTTTTTCAACCACCGTATATGTGGATATAGTAAACAAATTAGAACTTTCTACACATTGATTCTTAATTAGCCGATGTTAAAAATGACTATTAAAATTTTACCACTCAAGTGGGGGTTTGAGCACTGTTTGAACAAAAGGGTTCGAGCAGTGCTCAAGGGGTTTGAGTACATTGTTACATTTTAAGCTTCAAAAGTTTATGACTAAATGTCCTTAAAATGTTCTTCATCATAGCTATTTTTCCATATGATCCATCATCCAAACCTATCTCATGACCTTATTTATACTATACTAAAATCCATCAATTAAGAAGATCAGATATTTTCATGAATATTAGATCAAATATAAGATTGCTAGTCCTCCATATATATCTGTGATCGAACAGTTGAAATTAGATCTAATTTAGTGATTTCATTCGAATGGTAGCATGTCAAACCTTTTGATTTATTTAGAATTTAAGGGATAATATTCTAATATGTTAGTCTCTCCAATCTTACTGTTTTTACAGGTCTCAAATTCGTATTTTTTGATATTTTCCTTCGTATTCTTCTTGTCCATTTCGAGGCATTTATACGAGGTCCTCATGACAAGAGCATCATTACAAGAATGGATAAACGAGCAAAGAATATGGATGATGAGAGCAATTACCTCTCACTTATATGGTAGTCTTGATGCTTTTATGAAGAAAATTGGTATGAGGGAAGCTAGTTTCTTTCCAACAAATAAAGTTGATGACATTGAACAACTCAAGCGTTACAATATGGGGGTATTTGATTTCCAAACATCAACACTTTTTCTTGCTCCATTGGCTTCGCTGGTTATCTTGAACATGGCTTCATTTTGTGTGGGCATTGCCAGAGTGATCTTTCTGGGGGAGTTGGAGAAGATGTTTATACAAGTCTTCATATCATTTTATGTGGTGGTAATGAACTACCCTATTATTGAGGGAATGATAATAAGGAAAGACAGTGGTCGCATTCCAACGTCAGTTACCCTATTATCTGCTTTATCTTCCATCATTTTCTGTATTTTGGGTTCAATTATTTTCATGTAGGAAGGTCACAACCTGCAATTTTTTTTTTCGGAGTCAATAAAGTATGTTATTTAATTAATTTATTTCTTCAATTTTTTTTTTCATATAGCAAGGTAATTATATTCGGCTTATATACTTTTTAACGAGCTCAAAATCAGCTCAACAAAACTTGAATGACTTTTTCCCACCTTAAGTTCGGCTCGGTATGATATTTTTCTCATGTTTGAGCTCGGCTCGATATTGTAGAACGGCTCAAATTTGAGCGAGGTTCAACTTTACCTGATGTTAAGTCTTTTAATAACTAAGAAAAACTTAAAAAACAAACAAAATTAATACTGAACGGTGCATTCAAAAAAATTTCAACACAAAAGAGACGTAAAACATTGTATATCTTATCATAAAGACAAAAGAGACAGCTGGTGTCCTTATTAACATATTAAAATATTTACTGATATGACTGGGGTTCTTTTTATCTCTTTGGAGGCTACCTGACGCTCCCTTTTAAGGATAGGAGCGGTGAGGTAGTCACCAAGCTAAAACCACAAAATAGTTACAGAAGCTATGGATCAGAGTTCTAATCCCCCTATGCATCTCTGCCATGTCAATAAGCTTATAATCTTCGTTAATCGAACGTATACACTCATACACTCCATCGCTTTATCAATCTTGCTTTACTATAGAGCCTCTCCCTTCTTCTCCTTCCATGACACCAAAACACCCATTTTACCATGGCTTCTCGTCTTTGCGGCCGAGCTCCTCCTTTCCTTCGAATGGCTTCTCACCCAAGCATATCGCTGGAGGCCCGTCTCTCGGTCTGTGTTCCCAGAGAGATTGCCGGAAGATGACAAACTTCCTGCAGTCGACGTGTTCATTTGCACCGCTGATTCGGAGAAGGAGCCGCCTGTGTTGGTGATGAACACTGTATTATCCGCCATGGCACTCGACTATCCACCCGAGAAGCTTCACGTGTATTTATCGGATGATGGCGGTGCCAATGTGACTCTGAATGGTATGAGAGCAGCTTGGAGATTTGCAAAGTGGTGGATTCCATTTTGTAAGAGGTATAAGATCAAGTGCAGGTCTCCTAAGGCCTATTTCTCAGCAGCAGAGGATGAGGGTGAAGATGGTGATTATGGGGGTAGTGATTTCATACAAGAGAGACAAAATGTTAAGGTTATAACCATGACCTTATTAACATATATATACTTAATTAACATCTTCTATCTACTAATGACCTTATTAGCATATGTACACATCTTCTATCTACTAATAGTATTTATTTCTCTCTGAGGGTGCATAAGAGCTAATTGGGGTCAATGGGGTGCTTAATATTGTTGCAGGAAAAATATGAGGTGTTTGAGGGAAGAACAAGAGAGTATACAAGGCATGGTGACACTGGGAGCTCTAAGCGTCGAGATCATTCTGCAGTGATTGAGGTATATATATAGGAAAATTCTAATATACAGATTTGCATAACATGCAGCTTTTTAAAAAAAATACAATTGCATTTTTGAAATGCAATTGCCGTTTAAAAATATGAAACTATACATTTAAAAAATGCAATTGTCATTCCAAAAATGCAATTGTCATTCTAAAAATGCAATTGCCATTTTGAAATGGCAATTGCATTTCAAAATAATTAGTTTTACCTTTTTGAACAGCAATTGCATTTCAAAAATGCAATTGCATTTTAAAAAAAAGAGCTGCATAGTATGCAGATCTGTATATTAGACTTACCCATATATATATATATTAATAGAGAAGCAATTATATAATCATGCATTCCCCCCTGCATCACTTAACATTGTGTTTCGAGATCAAATAGTACCGATTATAGATATCATGTTAAGGGTATAGATTTTGGCATGTATTTATGTCACGTGACTTGCACATGTCTCTACCACAGCATATATATTTCTCAGATGTAACAAACTCGTTACGATTTTCTGGTTTTCTCCGAGTTTCTTTCTGTTTTGGTCTACTTCTATCATATCACACTATAGCTTTGTCAATATTATTAGTATATACAAGAAATGACAGAGGCTGTCAATATATCTGTGTATCGATCTCACTTTCTCCATATTACTTTAGTTTGACCCTTACATGGTCACACACAGCTAAACCTACCTACCATTCCAATGGTTTCCAATTTCCTTCAGTCTTCGATCGATCAGAGAATTTAATAACTAACACGTCGTCAAGTCATATTACGTAGTGAAGTTAATTTACAACCGGTTCATTTTAAGTACACATTTATTTTGTTACAATAGAAAAGTATCAAATCTCTGATTTACTATAAAAAAAAAATATTTAACAAAAAATCTCATTCCAAACAGAAATATATAAACCATGATATGTTATTTGGATTTTTGTATGCAGGTGATACAACAAAATTCCAGTGATGATGGATTTGAAGTTACTGAGGAAAAAAATATGCCTCTTCTTGTTTATGTTTCTCGTGAGAAAAGGCCTTCTCATGCCCACCATTTCAAGGCAGGAGCTCTCAATGTTCTTGTACGTACATCTCTGTCTCTGTCTCTGTCTCTCTATCTTTCCTCCTGTATATAATATATTTGGATGAGTGATTAATTTCTAATTTTCTGCTATATATAATTTGCATGCAGCTTCGGGTCTCCAGTGTAATAAGTAATTCTCCCTTCATATTAGGGCTTGACTGTGACATGTATTGCAACGATCCAAGTTCAGCTCGGCAAGCAATGTGTTTCCACCTTGATCCCAAGCTCTCACCCTCGCTTGCACTTGTTCAATTCCCTCACAAATTTCACAACATCAGTAAGAATGACATCTATGACAGTCAGATGAGATCGTATTTTTCGGTATGTATACAAACACAACATTACCTTGTACATAATTTTGCATTTTTTTTTATCACATCGTCCAACACCCTAGATAAAAAATTAAAAAATTAATAAAAAAACACAAAAAAAAAAAAAACAAGATCCTTGACTACTGCTAGTTGGTGTTGAACGTTTAGGTGCTATATCAAGGTTTTGATGGACTTCAAGGGCCATGCGTGTCTGGTACTGGCTATTACATCAAGAGGTTGTCCTTATACGGAAGTTCCCCAGATAAGGAAGGTACATACATACGTACATACATATTTATTGTCCTTGTTGAACAACTACTAGACACTCAATAATATCGATAACGTACGTACACTCTGGTTATCTTGATAGAAATCATACGGTTTTCAAAAATGTTCTTAGGCATAAGGACTAATCCGTAGTCGGAGATCTTGTTAGAACAATGTACAAAATTGATTGAGATTTAACTCAGATCCACAGTTAACATGATTTAAATCCGAGTGGAGAGGGGGGGGGGGGGGGGGGTACACGTACACCTGCGACTCAACCAACTCGACCATCAGTGGTGATTACACTAGTTATCTTGGTCAATCACTAAATTGTGTTATCACTAGCTTTCTGTTATATGAAGGGTGGTTAGTATATATGTAATACGAAAACACTTAATTAGGAAAATGTTAGACTCATAATTTGCTTACGAAATTTGTTCCATATCGGATAAGTAGTGGCTATCTATTTATGAGCTTTATATAATTAAACTTAAGTGCATGATTTTCTTGTTTTGTATATTAATTACTCACTTTGCTTTGTTGTTGAAATTTTTTTGTTTCTTATATAACAAGTATCCTAATTATTATTTCACGTACTATATTTGGATGTTCAGATCATAAGGATCCTATCGAGCTTAGACAATCTGTTGGTCGATCCAATGAGTTCATAAAATCCCTGCTTGGAAATTACAAGCCTAATACGAAAAAGGCACAGCTAGCTGAGACCCAACAACTAGCCTCTTGTACCTATGAAGATGGCACCAAATGGGGTGAAGAGGTAAGTCCAACAACTGATCAAAATTAATGATGAAACCTAGCTCTAATAAAAAAAAAAATTAGTATGAACATTAATAGTTGTTCTCTAAATTATGGCAGGCTGGTTTCTTATATGCATCTGTAGTTGAAGATTACTTGACAGGGTTCGCTAGCTTGCATTGCAAGGGTTGGAATTCAGTGTATTGCAACCCACCAAGGCCACAGTTCTTGGGCAGTGGCGCCACTAATTTGAATGACTTTTTGGTCCAAGGGACAAGATGGAGTTCTGGGTTGGTTGATGTTGCCATCTCCAAATACTGTCCTCTTATATATGGCCCTCCTAAAATGTCTTTCCTTGAAAGTATGTGCTATGCATATATAGCAATTTTCCCTATTTGCGAGTTCTTCTCACTGTGGTGCTTTGCAACTATACCTCAGCTTTGCCTACTCAATGGCATTCCCTTGTACCCTGAGGTAATCATTTATATTCTTTCATTCGGTGGACGTTAGACACATTTATAACTTTGAATACTTTTCATTACTAGAAAAAAGTACATACACAACGGTTTGAGACCGATGTAAAAAATTATTTATATATTCCAACCAATGTATATGTGGATATAATAAAAAATTAGGATTTTTCAGACATTGATTTTGGCCGATGTTAAAAATGACTATTAAATTTTTACCACTCAATTGGGGGTTGAGCACTACTCAAGAGGGTTCAAACAGTATGTTATTACATTTTAAGCATCAAAAGTTTATGGCTAAATGTCATTAAAAAGTTACTCGTTAGAGCTATTTTTCCAAATGATCCATTATCCAAACCCATCTCAAGACCTTATTTAACTAAGATCACTATACTAAAATCCATCAATTAAGAAGTTCATATATTTTCATGAATATTAGATCAAATATAAGAATGGGAGTGCATAATGGGTGATGATCAGATATATCATGATCAGCATATTTTACTATTTTAGTCCTCCATATCTGTGATCGAACAGTTGAAATTAGATCTAATTTAGTGATATCATTAGAATGGAAGCATGTCTTTTGATTTATTTAGAATCTAAGAGGGATAATATTCTAATATGTTAGTCTCTTCGATCTTACTGTATTTAATTTACAGGTCTCAAATTCGTATTTTCTGATATTTTGCTTCGTATTCCTCTCGTCCGTTTCGAGACATTTATACGAGGTCCTCATGACAGGAGCATCATTACAAGAATGGATAAACGAGCAAAGAGTATGGATGATGAAAGCAATTACCTCTCACTTATATGGTAGTCTTGATGCTTTTATAAAGAAAATTGGTATGAGGGAAGCTAGTTTCTTCCCAACAAATAAAGTTGATGACATTGAACAGCTCAAGCGTTACAATATGGGGGTATTTGATTTCCAAACATCAACACTTTTTCTTGCTCCATTGGCTGCGCTTGTTATCTTGAACATTGCTTCCTTTTGTGTGGGCATTGCCAGAGTGATATTTCTGGGGGAGTTGGAGAAGATGTTTATACAAGTCTTCATATCATTTTATGTGGTGGTAATGAACTACCCTATTATTGAAGGAATTCTAATAAGAAAAGACAGTGGTCGCATTCCAACGTCAGTTACCCTATTGTCTGCTTCATCTTCCATCATTTTCTGTATTTTGGGTTCAATTATTTTCATGTAGGAAGGTCACAACCTGCAAATGTTTTTTTCGGAGTCAATAAAGTATGTTATTTAATTTCTTTCTTCAATTTTATTTTCATGCAGCAAGGTAATTAAATTTCATGTAGCAAGGTAATTAAATTCGGCTTATATACTTTTTAACGAGCTCAAAATCGGCTCAACAAAACTTGAATTACTTTTTTCCACCTTAAGCTCGGCTCGATATGATATTTTTCTCATGTTTGAGCTCGGCTCGATATTGTGGAACGGCTCGAGTTTGAGCGAGGTTCAACTTTAATTGATGCATGTTAAGTCTTTTCAAGCAAAGCCAGCTGAAAATTAATAATGTAATGATCACTACCAAAAATATTGATTATAGCTACGTTTTTGTTTCATGCCCATTGACCCCGAAATAGCTCGTACAAACTACAATATCAATAGCTATATTTGCATTAATATACCAAGTAGAGGATATGATACAACAATATTCCTACAGTAGTAGTTAGTAATACTGTTGTATCATATCCTCTACTTGATATGTCAATGCAAATATATCTATTGATAATGTAGTTTGTACGTGCTATTTCGGGGTCAATGGGCACGAAACAAAAATGTAGCTATAACATTTTTGGTAGTGATTCAATCTTTGTGACTTTTCTACTGTATGATTTATATCAAAATAATCATCATATATACCACACAAATTCGATCTGTTATGTATGGATATATTGAAAGGAAAATATTAAGCACTTTGGATATGAGATATGTTGGAGATAACCTAATATTTAATATAACCTTAATATTTGGAATCAATTTTATCCGGCCATGAAGAGTTTCCAGTCGATAAGTTTTTGGTGACCAATCGATGTGTCTGAGGGTACGTTGTAGAACATCTGATTAAGAAACCATGCCAATTGATGCATGAATATATCTCTGTGTTGTTTTGTCCCTGAAATCATAAGCTCTCCTCTTGGAACCATTCTCCCTTATTTCCAGCCGGCCGGGCTACTTCAGCTCGATCATTACATCGGCAGTTCTGGGCAAGAAAACTGAACGTTCTTTAGAGGTTTACTTAATTATTAGTCAAAGTCCTTCGCCAGTGTCCAAAATCAATGCCAGATCATCATCTAGATTGAATGCTGATTAGGACATCCTTCATTATTCTGGGACACTAGCTACCTTCAACAACTCCTTATTTACTTGCTGCGCAAGGTAATTGGGTAATTGAGTAATTGACTAATGAATTGTGTTGGGGAGTGGGGACATGAATTGTATTTGTTGAAATCCACTCATGTCAACAAATTATGTCTTCAGACTTCAGTACTATTGACCATTATTGTCTTCTTGGTCAACGCAGTAAGGTGTATGAGACGTACTCAACCATCCCAAGTAAATTAAAGTATCAAAGATCGAATTGCCTACTCAATGGCATTCCCTTGTACCCTGAGGTAATCATTTATTTTCTTTCATTCAGTGGACGTTAATTGATACATTTATAACTTTGAATACTTTTCATTACTAGAGAAAAGCACATACACAACGGTTTGGGATTGAGATCCTCTCCTCACCCCCATCTATCTCTTGGTGATGCAATCTCTCTCCTCTTGGTGAGGAGAGGATCCGAGTCCAACGGTTTGAGACCGATGTAACAAATTATATATATTCCAATCAATGTATATGTGGATATAGTAAAAAAATTAGGATTTTTCAGACATTGATTTTGGCCGATGTTAAAAATGATTATTAAAATTTTACCACTCAATTGGGGGTTGAGCACTACTCAAAAGGGTTCGAGCAGTAGGGTTTAGGATTTAGGGTTCGAGCAGTACGTTGTTACATTTTAAGCATCAAAAGTTTTTGACTAATTGTCCTTAAAAAGTTCTTCGTTAGAGCTATTTTTCCAAATGATCCATCATGCATCCAAACCCATCTCAAGACCTTATTTTACTAAGATCACTATACTAAAATCCATCAATTAAGAAGATTATATATTTTCATGAATGTTAGATCAAATATAAGATTGGGAGTGCATAATGGGTGATAAAATTATAAGCCGCCTAGGCGCCCGCTAACAGCCTAGGCGTCCGACTAATTCCTGCTTAGGCGCTATGCCCCTTCCCACCGCTGGACTAGCGCCTAGCAATTTTTAAAACCTTGATTTTTATACAGCCATCAACAGTGACCGGTAGTAATCATATATACCACACAAATTCGATCTGTTATGTATATATGGCTATTACGTTTATGACTTTCAAAGTTGGCATAAGCTCTTTGATATAGATTATTTTCGCACACCAAAAAGATGCACAAAAATAACCTCAAGATAAACCCTACTGTGATATGAATATCGAATGTAGTACAAGAAAGTAGGGATCGTTACCCACAGAGGATTGTTTATTTGCTTTTCTATGTCACGAAAATTAAATAATATATGCAACAAAGAATTTATTTACAAATATATACAATATATACAAATGTGTTTTTCGGTTTTTTGAAATAATTGAAAACAAGAAATAAATAAGAAAAATATTTTTGTATTTTTATTTTTGGAAAACAACACAAAACATAAATAGTACAACAAACATTACACACTCTTGATACGCTAACCTATAACTTCCTTTCAATTAAATGTAGTTACTCAGACTAAGCCAATGATATGTTGCACTTAATCTATTGTTCTCTCTTACTTGGTATGTTAGGTGCATGACATGTACTCCTAACTTAGCTTCTAAAATGCAACCTAGAATGGCATGTTCATAGATTTAGCATTAAGAAGTCATTAAGCATAAAGAGAACGAGTAACTCTAGGCAACTTCGACACTGATGTAGTTCTAATTGCCTGGAAGATGATTCATATAACGATAGCTTACACCGTTATTTGCTACTTCTAGAATATATGATGATATGGCGGTCCGCATATACTCATAGCCATAAAACCCTATCATGCTTACTATGTTTGCAACCACAATAAACAAACTAGAAATTTATCGATGACAAAGCAATGAATCAAACAAACATTCAATATCAGAAAAATTATAAATTAACGTCAATCAAGAGTAATAGGGCTCAACCCTAAATTATTACACAAAATAATAAAACAAAGTTTAAACAAATATTTACACAATAACATTTACCCAAATTTATTCACACAAAATTCAAATACGAAAATTAAAATTAAACTTAAACAAATATAATAAATAAACGAGTTTGGGTAAAATATTACTGATGTGTCCATGAAAATGGACACTTGTCGTCAGGTGTGGGTAGACGACTCAACCATGTGCGCGTGAAGACGGCACTGCCCTTCTGGCGTAGGTGGAGGGCTCAACTATGATTCGAACTGTGACGGCGAACTTGTCGGATCCGTCTTTATTGATGAATGATGAATTTGGATGTGGCGGGTGTCTTGATTTGGGTGGCCAAATCAATTGGACTTTGGATTCTTCGGGGGCCCAAATCGGATTGGGTTTGGAATGGGTGTCCATAGCAGATTTTGGACTTGTGAATCTGGGCCAGTTGGGCTTGGTGGCTTGGTCAAAAGCCCAAGTCAAATTCTTTTCTTTTCCATTTTTCTTTCTTTCTCTCTTCCGGCCCAAGCCGTGCGTTTCTTTCTCTTGAGTTGAAAAGTCAACTCATTTATCTTCTCTCATTCTTTCTTCTTTGCTCATCAGCCCGTGTTCATCCTTCCCAGTTTGAGCTTCTTTCATTCCTATTCAGCTCTTCCTCATCTAGTTCTCACACCAAAGAGAGATCAACGAAAGTGGCGGCAAAGAAGCCACGGGCTCAGTGGAATCGCCGGAAGCTGAGAGGCGCAGGCGTGCAGCAGAGAGACGCCGTGTGGCTGTTGCGGGCTGGGCAAGGGAAATCGACGCTGTACTGCTATTTCAGAGAAAAGCGGCGTGGAGGCATCGACGGCAGGTGGTGAGAACGGCGTCGGCGCTGATGGATCGAAAATGGGTCGCCGGTGAATTTGGGCTTGGCGCCGACGGTGGCTAGAGCACGGTTCTGATGAATTTGAACGGCGCGGAGGCATCGACGGCAGGTGGCGAGATGAGGAGGCTGGTTCGATGATTGCAGCGGCGGAGCACAGTGAGGACTGGGCTTGTCTTGGATTGACGGCGTGGCAGAGCATGATGGAATGGGTATGGTGAGGAGCCACGGGGGTGATTGATTGGGAATGAGTTTGAATTGGATGATTGTAGTGGTTTGGTGATGAGGCAGTGGTGCACAGAGAAGCCAAGATGTGGCTTGAGTGGCGGTTTCGGTGGAGATGATTGTTGTGTATGTTGCCATGGCTGCAGATGGTTGCGGTGAATTGGTATTGATTTGTAACTGCAGGTGGTGGTGAAGTGATGGATTGAAAGGCACAGATGCAGTGGGTGAGGTGAAGCTTTGGGGATGTTGCCCTTATATAGGCAAGAAAAGTGATGGATTGGTAGCCTACCAAAGGAACAGGGAAGCTACTGAAAAACATGGGCTGCTAGCTACAGGTGATGGCGGGCTGGAGTTGGTGGTACAGTGGCTGCCGGCACGGTGAAAAACGTTGGGGAAGAACCTTCTGCAGCTGCAAAGAGAACAGAACAGAAAAATAATCAAAGAACAATAATAAATAAATAATTAATACATAAATAAATATAGGGAAATAAAATGGAAGTTTTCAATGAATTTTGCCACCGTGCGTGGTGGGTTGCGCCTGATTTGTGGTGATTCGCCGATAAAATTATCGGGATTCGAAATGGTTTTCGAAATCTTCGTACATCTTTGGTCTCCACATCTGATAAATGACCAGTGTCATTTCGATATTTGAAAAGTCACGGTTGACTTTTCGTTATTTTTGGAATTGCGTAGAAAAACTTCCAAAATACACTTTTTATGTGCAAATTATCATTTTGTCTATATTTTCCCTATTAACACGAAAACACACATTAAATAAACAGATACGCTCTCGGAAAAGCCGAATCCAAGTAATTAGAAGCACTTTGTGTACTTATTTACGTCCACATCACTCTTGTCCAGGGGTGGATATGTAATTTTGTTTTGTCAAAAGATCTACCTCTTTTCTAGCCGCCTCTGCCCCGTGCTGGGCAAGAAGACTGAACCTTCTTTAGAGGTTTACTTATTAGTCAAAGTCCCTCGCCAGTGTCCAAAATCAATGCCAGATCATCATCTTACAATTCCTAGAGTGATGCTATAAAAAGAGGTGGAAGCTAGGATTGAAGGAACAAGGAAGTAGTTGATTCATGAAATAGCTAGCTGATCAATCAAGTATATATGGAGAATTCTAATCCTCCTCTACATCTCTGCCATGTCAACAAGCTTTCAAATTTCATTAATCGAACACATACACTCATCCACTCCATCGCTCTAGCACTTTTGCTTTACTATAGAGCCTCATTCTTCTTCTTCTTTTATGACACCAAAACACCCATTTTACCATGGCTTCTTGTCTTTGCAGCCGAGCTCCTCCTTTCCTTCGAGTGGCTTCTCAGCCAAGCATATCGATGGAGAGCCGTTTCTCGGTCTGTGTTCCCCGAGAGATTGCTGGAAGATGACAAGCTTCCGGCAATTGATGTGTTCATTTGTACGGCTGATCCGGACAAGGAGCCGACCGTGGGGGTGATGAATACTGTGCTATCCTCCATGGCAATTGAGTACCCGCCGGAGAAGCTCCACGTGTATTTATCAGACGATGGCGGTGCTGACGTGACTTTGAATGGTATGAAAGAGGCTTGGAGGTTCGCAAAGTGGTGGATTCCATTTTGTAATAGTTATAAAATCAAGTGCAGGGCCCCGGAGGCTTACTTCTCTGCATTAGAGGATGAAGATGGTAATGATTTTGGGGGTCTTGAGTTCAGCCAAGAGAGACGGAATATTAAGGTAATTTTGGTCTCCAGTTTGTGCCTAAGCATATACAAAAATTCTAGGTTATTAATGGAAGTCATTCACTAGTTACTGTTAATTATTAATCTTACCTGGCTGATTAATTTGGCTGCAGGAAAAATACGAGGTGTTTAAGGAAAGAGTAAGAGAGTATGGAAGGCTTGGCGGAGACACTAAAACCACTAGTACTATACGTTCAGATCACTCTGCGGTCATTCAGGTACAAGAATATAATCACGTACTTCTTCCTTCTTCTTTTAGGTAAAGAGTGAGGATTAAGCGATATAAACGCTTATATAGTATAAATATATATATATATGTATATATATATCTAACCGAATTTGTTTCAAAGTTTCAAATTATGACCTATAGACTTGCTGCATATGGTGACATCTCCCCCCAACAATAGTATTTCTCAGTCGTGAATTCATCCTAATTAACCATGATATATATGAGCTTTGGCAGGTGATACAAGAAACCTTCAGTGAAGATGGAATGGAAATGAACGAAGCCAGAAATATGCCTCTCCTTGTATATGTCTCTCGTGAAAAAAGGCCTTCTCATCCACACCATTTCAAGGCTGGAGCTCTCAATGCTCTTGTATGTACATCAACCTCTCTTCGATCTCCCATATATAAATTAAAAATTTTGTATCTCTATTCACTATTATAAATGAGTAAATGACTGACTAATTAATTATGTTAATTAATTGCAGCTTAGGGTGTCCGGTGTAATAAGTAATTCTCCATACATATTAGGGCTGGATTGTGACATGTATTGCAATGATCCAAGTTCGGCTAGGCAGGCCATGTGTTTCCACCTTGATCCCAAGATATCGCCTACCCTAGCATTTGTTCAATTCCCTCAGAAATTCCACAACATCAGCAACAATGACATCTATGACAGTCAGTTGAGATCGGCCTATAAGGTATATATTCGTGGATACAAATTAAAACAAATCAATCCCTAGTCGATCCACATATAAAATTAGATACGCGAAGGTTTATATATTGACTAGTTAATTGGTGTTGACTTTTATTAGGTTCTATGGCAAGGTTTTGACGGGCTTCAAGGACCATGCTTGTCTGGTACTGGCTATTACATCAAGAGAGTGTCTTTATGTGGTGAACGTTCTATTATTGAAGGTATGTCATATGTTAATTTGATCATCAGTTCATTTTCTTTGTTGAACAACAACCTGTCACTTTATAGTTAAGTACCAATCAGGAGAGACTTAATTCTCTAACTTCAACAAAAAAAAAATATTCCCCATACTTTCTCATTTGTATTCTTGGATCGATCGGAATTCACTACTAGAAATAAGGTCTGAGGGGACAGATATATGTCCCTTCTGCAAGTGTTCCTATTGCTCATATCTGTCCCTATTGCCTGCTTTTAGGGACAGATATGAGCAATAGGAACACTTGCATATGAACTTAATTTGTTTTATTGTTCAACAAGATTCGTACTTATTATTGCCAAGTACTTACTATTGCCACAATTGATTGTTTAGATAATGATTCAATGCAACTCAGACAATATTCTTTGGGCCTCTCCAAGGAGTTCATCAAATCCCTCCTCCCAAACTACAAGCCTGGCACGCTCTTCGGCGGGAATGCATTCCTAGCTGAGACCCAACTACTAGCCTCCTGCACCTACGAAAATGGCACCAAATGGGGCAAAGAGGCAAGTGCAATTTACGTATTTATTATTGAAAGTGAAACTATATATTCTCATTTCATGTACGTACTAACTGATATTTTAAACCTTTGCCATCAAATGACGTAGCAGGTTGGTTTGTTATACGGGTCTGTGTCCGAAGATTACTTCACAGGATTCGTTAGCTTGCATTGCAAGGGTTGGAATTCAATCCTTTTCGATCCACCGAGACCACAGTTCTTGGGCAGTGGCATCACTAATTTGAATGACTTGTTGGTCCAAGGGACAAGATGGAGCTCTGGGTTGCTTGATGTTGCTCTCTCCAAGTTCTGTCCTCTTATATATGGCCCTTTCAAAACGTCTTTGCTTGAAAGCATGTGCTATGCAGAACTTGCAATTTTCCCACTTTGTTATTCCTTGTCACTGTGGTGCTTTGCTACTATACCTCAGTTGGGCCAACTCAATGGCATTCCTCTATACCCCGAGGTAATCATTTTTTTCTTTTATCTTCATTGTCGATTATAACTATGTTTTCTAGCAATGCATACCTTTAAAATCCCTACTTAGCTATTTCTGTAACATAATTCTCTGAATTATTAAACCTTAAGTTGATCGAAAACTCAATCGTCATCTTTAAACTTCTAAAAGACGTTAGTTAGACATGATCATACAATGAACAAGAGAAAATCAAAATAAGCCGCAAAGGAACCTATTTATCAACCTTGATTGAAATACAGTAGAGCCTCTTTAAATTAATACTCGATAAATTAATATTCTCTTTTAAATAATAAAATTGTCCGGTCCCGACTTGGGACCAACGTGGTAAATTAATAATCTCGATAAAACTATAAGATAATACATTTTAAATATTTCCTTTGTATATTATAGGTCCCAAATATTTTATAAATTAATAATTAGCTAAAAAGTACATAATAAATTGATTATGAAGTTTTCTTAAAATATGAATAAATAGTAGTTTGTTTTTTTTAAACTTCAAATCTAATTGAATCTCATCTTTAATTGTTCGCAATTCACCCAAAACTCCTAGTGTTACTTTCTTGTATTGCTAATTATAATTCAATGAACTCTTAATTGTTAAATATAAAAATTATAGTACTTTGAATCTTATAGTACTTTGAATTTTAACTTATCATTTGATGTGATAAATCGAATTTATTGAATTTGTTAAGTGAATAAATATAATATGTTTACTGTTAAGCTATAAACTAAAAATATCTTCATAAATTAATAGTTATTAATTTATCGATAAATTGATATCTTGCTAAATTAATAGAATTTAGGTGGTCCCAAGGCTATTAATTTAAAGAGGTTCTACTGTATATCTCAATGCATTATAACTAGTCATCTTACTTGCCCTAATGCTCCGCCTTTTTCTTGGATTTGCAGGTCTCAGATTCGTACTTTATAGTATTCTTGTTCGTATTCCTATCGGCCCATTCTAAACATTTGTATGAAGTCCTCATGACAGGCGCATCATTTCGAAATTTGATATATGAGCAAAGGATATGGATGATGAAGTCAATTACTTCTCACTTATATGGTAGTGTTGATGCTTTTATGAAGAAAATTGGTATGAGAAAAGCAAGCTTCGTACCAACAAATAAAGCTGAGGACAATGAACAGATGAAGCGTTACAATATGGGGGTCTTCGATTTCCAAACATCAGCACTGTTTCTCACTCCACTGGCTTCACTGGTCATCTTGAACATAGCTTCCTTTGTTGTGGGAATTGCTAGAGTGGTATTTCTGGGGGAGTCGGAGAAGTTGTTTATACAAGTTTTCATACCATTTTATGTGACAGTCATGAGTTACCCTATCATTGAAGGAATGCTTATAAGGAAAGACAAGGGACGCATTCCACCATCAGTAACCCTATTATCTGCTATAGCTTCCCTGATTTTCTGTATGTTGGGTTCAATTATTTTCACGTAGCAAGGTTATATCATAATTACCTATACTTTTGTAAGCTTAATAATAGATGTTATGAATTATGATACATTGTACTCCCCACTGTTTGTTCCAAAAGCAAATGGGCCTGTCCTCACTTTCTTCAAACCAATATCAATTTCGGCTGTGCCCACCTTTCAAATGTAATGTTATTTGGGCGGTTGTAGTCGGTTTTTGGTTTTTTAGTTCACAAGAGTCCACCCCTTAGTATCTATGTGTATGTTCTTCTGTTTAGGGCAAGTGCATGCCTTTAGGGTGCCCTTAGTACATAAAGCTCCATCAAGAGCGTACTGTATGATCCAACCCTATCAGGCACACTCGATCAGTAAAGGTAGTCCTTGTTACTAGTTTTGTTAGAGCAGCTGTTTAATTGTCTGTTAAGGCAAACATTTAACACTAATCAAGTTGTTTAGAGCAAGAAAATTACACGTGTCAGTTTGGCGGTAGGCCACGTCACCGTGTGAAAAGCTATAAAGCAGAGTAGTCACTCACATGCATCGTCCCAAAGATCCATACTCACCGCCTCTTCTTTATCTGTTTCCCTTATCAACCTTTCACAAGAATACCGCTTAAACCCTACTTTCTTTTCCCTTCATAAAACCCAACATCTTCTTCTCTAAGAAAACCCAAGAAAGCCCCATTTCTCCAATGGCGGCTCACGAAGTCCAGAAACAAGAACCATCGACTTCAAGAAAGTCCCAGTTCCCTCTGGACTCCAACGCCTACCAAATCCTTGATGAGATCGGCACCGGCGTCAGCGCCGTCGTCTACAAAGCCTTGTGTCCCTCCATCAACTCGGCCGTCGTCGCCATCAAGTCCATCAACCTCGACCGCTCCCGATCCGATTTCGACGCCTTCCGCCGCGAGACCAAAACGATGTCGCTTCTCTCCCACCCCAACATCCTCTCCGCCCACTGCTCATTCACCGTGGACCGCCGCCTCTGGGTCGTAATGCCGTTCATGTCCGCGGGTTCTCTCCAGTCCATAATCTCCTCTTCCTTCCCAAACGGCCTGTCGGAGCCCTGCATTGCCGTGATCCTCAAGGAAACTCTAAACGCCCTGTCGTATCTCCACGACCAGGGCCACCTCCACAGGGACATCAAGGCGGGTAATATCCTAATGGACTCGGACGGCTCCGTCAAGCTCGCGGACTTCGGAGTATCCGCCTCGGTTTACGAGCGTAACTACATCGACATGTCATCATCCTCATCCTCTACTACGTCGTCGTTTCGCCTCACTGACGTGGCCGGCACGCCGTACTGGATGGCTCCAGAGGTGGTTCACTCGCACAATGGCTACGGCTGCAAAGCCGATATATGGTCTTTCGGGATCACAGCTCTCGAGTTAGCCCACGGCGGACCTCCGTTGTCCCATTTGCCGCCGTCGAAGTCTCTGCTTCTGAAGATCACGAAGCGGTTCAATTTCTCCGATTACGAAAGGCACGGCGGCGCGGACAAGAACAAGAGCAAGAAATTCTCGAAATCTTTCAAGGACATGGTGGGTCTGTGCCTCGATCAAGACCCGAACAAGAGGCCAAGCGCCGATAAATTGCTGAAGCATTCATTTTTCAAGAACTGTAAAGGGTCCGATTTTCTGGCGAAGAATGTGCTGGGTGGGTTGCCCAGCGTCGAAGAGAGGTTTAGGGTTTTGGGTGGATTGAAGAGTGAAGAAGATGAAGACGAGGATGAATCGGCGAGGGAGAGGGTGAAGAATCGAAGAATTAGCGGCTGGAATTTCGATGAGGATAGACTGCACCTCGACCCAGTATTCCCAACTGAGTCGGCGAGCGATTCCGTGGTCGACCCGACTGAGTCAGCGAGCGGTTCTGTCGTCAAGATGGTTCGATTCGGCGGCGAAACCATCATTCCTTTGTCAAGTGAGTCGCACGAGTCATGTCTGAGTTCACCAGGTCGAGTTGTGGAGGAGGAGAGGGGAGACGAGTCGGGAGAGTCGTCCCTGGAGTCGAATCTGAGTTCCCTCGTGGGTGCGGACAGCATTGCTGTGGGTGTTGATAGGGAGGCAATGGTGGGTGGACTGACGGCGTTTATGAGGAGTTTGGACGAGCAGAGGCAGAATGTGGCGACTCTGATTGGTCTGTTGCGTGGGGAGGAAGTTGGGGAGGTGATGATGAGCAGAGAGGAGCAGATGGGTCAAGTGATTGAGAGGATGAGGGTGGAGTTGGAAAATGAGAGGGAAAGGAATTTTCAATTGGAGATGGAATTGGAGTTTCTGAGGATTCAGATTTCTGGTGCTTACACAACTACTGGTTCTTGGACTGGTAGTATTGACTGATTGAGATCATGTTAGGGGCTCAGCATTAGTTTTCAGAGAATTTGTTTGCTATATGTCTATTCTTAGTGGTACAAAATTTGATTGTAATGTGTCCTTTAGTTGAGAATTGGCATAGTCATGCATACATAGTGATGGAAGTACCATTTTCATGTTGTATAGCTAGCTTCTGGAGAATTGAGATGAAAAAGTTTATCATGTGAGATCAATCATTAATTCATCAATCTCTTTAATAAGATCTGATATTTACTGTTGTAGCTTTTGTATTCCATGCAAGTTATAAAATTCTTGTCGACTTTTCTGTGGATTAGGCTTGATCCAAGCCAGAATTTATCAAAAATACTAATAGCTTTAATTTACACAAGTTTCTTACTTTATGCAAGGGTTACTTTGGTACTATTCAAATTGATTGACTTGGAAGCTTGGAAAAGAAATAAAGTCCAATTTAGTAGTACATCACTACATCTACACTTTAAAAAGTTCTACGTACGATATATTAATATACCGATACATTAAGTATTAGACTAGTTTGATACAAAAGTAGACTGATTGCATCCATTAGTAGACTAGCTTGGCTTATCTCTAACTACGCTACCTTTGTGTCAAACTAGTCTAATTAATGTAGCGCATTACATTAATGACGAACCCTTTAACTTAATGCAAATATCAATAAGCGAGCATCAATATTCTAGCTTGCTCGTTATTGGTAACCAGGAAAACTTTTAATCATATCACACGCAAAGCAATGCCTTAGCGGACATTTTGAAATGGAATATTTTTGACAAAATTAACAAGAAATGAAAAAAATTAAAATTGTAAGGAGCACCTTTTCTGATGCCCACGTTTTATGATAAGAGGTTTCGGCTTCATTGCCCCCCCCCCTCCCCCAGGCTAGCTCTTATTTGTTTTTTTTTTCCTTTAATTTTGTTCATTCAATAAAATCCAAATTTTTAGCTTTAAAAAAAAAGGAACTAGGTGGAACCTAAATTGAAGTTTTTATTTCTTCAAATTTATTAAAATAAGGGTACAATTGGAATTTTGAAGACAAAAAATGAAAATACTCTCATCCAAACTAGTTGTAGTTGCATACAGTTAGTTGAAGTTACTCTCATCCAACCATTAGTTTTGTATTTTCATAATCCGAATTGTTCATGTTTTGAATTAATTGAAGATCATTACTACAAAAAATTAACCGAAAATATTATCATTTATTCATAAAGTTACATCAAACAAATTAATGGTTGGTTGTTATGAGAATATTTACCTCTTACCAATGTTTTCTGTTCAATTTTTGGATTAAATACAAAAGACACCTGAACTATAGCATCATTTTCAATTTTATACTCAAGTATCAAATTTTATCATTTTCATACCTCACGTTTGATTTCGCTTATGAATTCATACATCAAAGATATGAATTCATTAACGATCGAAATCAGATGAAAGGTATAAAAATGACAAAATTTGATACTTGGGTATGAATTGAAAATGACCCCATGACTATAGTTTGGGGGGTCTTTTGTATTAGTCCTTAATTTTCTGTAGTGATATATGATCTTCAATTATTAGTCTTTTGACCAGGATCTATTCTATAGGATCGTACCTCTGTGTCCTTGACTTCTAAGGAGGCAGGAATCTAAACCTGATGGACGAAGTATAGCCATGCGATCAGAGCGTGATTAACGGCCAGTGATCTTCAATTAATTTAAAACATGAACAATGTGGATTATAAAATTACGATGTGTAATGAAAAATAAATGGAAGAATTTGGATGAGAGTAAAGTAATACCAGAAATTTTTTAAAGCTACAAATAGGAGCACCTCTTTTTATGAATAGCTTATTAATTTTCATGGACACTCATAATTTATGTCCAAATACAATCCCCCAATTAATGCTAGAATATAGACAGAAATTAATGATTATTAATTGAAATCAAAAGAACTAACCAATAAATATGTAGGGCTGCGGATGTTGGATGTTGAGTAGATCGATGATTATTGCAAACCAACCCATAGTTCTCTTTGTTAATTACTTTGTGATGATGGTTAATTATTTAGCAGAGTTTTGAGCCTTTTGACGGTGATCGTGATGGATGCTTTTCTTCCTTTCTTTTTGTTCAAGGATTTAAAGTTTGATGAGACAGCAATCAGATGAAAACCCAGTGATCGATTTTCATGCATTAACGTTGTGGCGGGACTGACATGATAATTAATCCCCCAATGGCTTAGCTTTGATTAGCTCGTCTTTCTCTCTTTGTCCTCTCTAACACATAAACATGGTAATTATATCAAATCAATTTAAATTATCTTCTGCAAACATAGAGTCGCTTTAGTTAATTCAGAGACAAAGATTTCAATGGCCGAATGAAACATCAAACTCAGTCTCTGCAAAGAAGACTATGAGTGGGAAGAGATGGCACGTGTTGATACTGCGGGTAAAACCTAGCGAGTCAGCTCTTAAACCCTTGAGAAAGAACAAGCCATATTCAGTATTGGATGGACTCCCGCCATTGGCCAACGAGTCTTTCACTGAATCTCAAAAGGTTTGGGTAGGATCTTTTGGCCATACGGGTTTCTCTGAAAATTTGTTACTCCTTTTTTGCCAGAAAATGCAAAGGAGTAGAGCGATGGAGGGGTGTGTAAACCAATGCAATGGTTATATGAATATATAATTTACAAAACTAGCGGGCTAGCTAGAAACTTGAAGCAGTTTAGCGACTTGACCTACCATATAATTATCAGCTTTATAGCCTCTATTGGTAGTGCAACATGCGTCAAAGAACAATTGCTCGATCAAGAGGAAAAGGATCCTTTTCAATTGCTATAAAAAAAATTAAGAAAAAAGAGAGGAAAAGGATCAACAATAACCAAGAAAAGAAAAAACCAGTTCCGATCCCATGAGAAGCCGGGACAATGCTATAGTAATGTTGTACCTGAGAAAATTTCCTCTCTTTCAGTGGAGTTGGCTTGAATGACTTGTACTAATGTTCTTCGCCTCCCAACAAAATGACTTTGATGTTATTCCACTTTTTTCTTAATGTTATTCTACTTGGATACAATTTTTAATCGCCAAATACAAATTCTAAAACTAATTATAATGAACATGGTTATTTGTGAATAAAAATAAGACAAAATAGTCGAATTACCCTTAACTTTTGATGGTAATCTTCATCATCTTCGTGTAATCTTCTTCTTGTTGGTAGAAACTCCATCAATGGCCTTAGTCATGACAGTACTGTGGTCTTTCATCAAATTTTCCATCAATGGCCTTATTCATATATTCTATTAGTTATACGTCAAAAAAAATTACTAACCTTCTTTTTTATATTGAATAATAGAATACTAAGTGATCAGTAAAAAAAATTACTAACCTCCACTCTACTTAGGCACAGAAGAAAGAAAAAAGAAATGTAACTAGCTAGATGCGAATCACTAGCTGTATATATATCTACTAGCTAGCTAGGAATGATGAATATCTATTTCTTGACCAGACTTAATTAATGATGAATATCTAACAGAGAGTTTTTGCAAGGAAGAAGCAATGTCATGATTAATTTTGAAATAGTACATCTAGCTAACTAGTTAACCCTCATGTGACCTTGGGAACCTAAACAGGTATATTATACTCGAGTACTGTCTTCAACTTTTCCTGCAATATATTCACCAATCAAACAAAGACATGTATTGTGAAGCTCACGAAGCCAAATACACAATGCTAGTTGGATACGATTGAATAGGATCCACATAAAACTTGAGCTAGATTTGGCAAAAAGGTATAACCCTGAGAGACTAAGGTTGAACGTCTAGTAAAGTAGTGAGCAAACATCAAACACATATCAGAGCCTCAGGTACAACCCAAACTCTCCAATGGGATTCCCAGTCTTTCATTTACAAATTTTATGGCCTTCCACACCAAACCCACTTTAATTTCTACATCTATCTCTCTTTATCTCTCTCTCTCTCTCTCTCTCTCTCACTTTCAATCTCAAACCCCAATACTCCATCCTCACCATTTCTCTCCTCAGGTCAGTCACTACCTTTAATTGATTTCACTTGCTTCTCTTTCTCTTTCTCTTATTCATCTCATCTAGCTACTTATTAATTTTGATAAGATGTGTTCTACGTTTCTGTCCTTTCATTGTTGATCTTGTTAGGTGTGATAAATACCTGAATCAAAGCACAGATAATGGAGAGGAACACTAGCTTCTGCAACAGATTTGTGAAAGACCACAATACTGTCATGACTAGGGCCATTGATGGAGATTCCACCAATAACAAGAAGAATATTGAAGATGATGAAGATTACATGAATGGGTATCCATGGCCTCCGAGGTCTTACACGTGTAGCTTCTGCAAGAGAGAATTCAAATCTGCTCAAGCTCTGGGTGGCCATATGAATGTTCACAGGAAAGACCGAGCTAGGCTCAGAAGCTCGCCCCCAACCGATTTCATTGGTCAGTACACTACCGGTACTACACTTAACCTCAACCTTAAACCTAACCCTAACCCTAATTTCTCATCTTCACCACCACCATCATCACCTCCCTTTTCTACTGTTTCAACTAGGCAGCTCCCAACATTAACTAGTAGCTCATTACCGTCTTGGATATCACCACCTTCTCATCCCCCTCCTCCGACATTTTCATCACCATCTTATACTTGCCACAGTGAAAACATGAAATGGGTTGTGGGTGGTACCCTTTTTGGTCCTTCTTTGAACCTCGAAACTTTGGATTTTAGTACTCAAATGACGATTAATGCAAAATCTCAAGAAGATGGGTGCATGAGGTTGGACTTGGAGATCGGTGTGCTCGATGGTCACTCAAAGGATGACATCGATTTGGAGCTTCGATTAGGCTACTCCTAGAGTTGCTTCAGTGTTTAAGACTGGTAATTGCATAGGTAATTACGCTAATGTATTAGTTAATTAATGATCCTTTTATGTTTTTTTTTAAAGATCCTTTTATGTTATCCCAATTGGAACTATGTATTCCCAATTTCCCACTACAAATATATATTTAGCAATGTTCTATTTTAAGTGTGTTCGAGTTAATTAAAAAATTCATTTGTAATTTCTTTGCTTCCTAGCCAGGGAAAATTAAATCATCACGATGACCACGCACATTTAAGTTGCAGTTTGGAGTTTGATGAGTCAATTATGAAGTTTGACTGATGTCTTTTTAAAATAAATAAAAAAAATAGGGAGGGGGGGGGGGGGGAGAGAGAGAGAGAGAGAGAGAGAGAGAGAGAGAGAGAGAGAGAGAGAGAGAGAGAGAGAGAGAGAGAGAGAGAGAGAGAGAGAGAGTCTCATCCAGGAATCTCACTCTTTTTTTATCCTTGTTGGTTTGTGGTACTTGTTAGGTTAACTGTAACTTAACAAATGACAACACAAACGGGTCAATTTGCAGGCCTCCCTATCAATTGGGATTAATTATTCTACTAATAAAGTCTAATTTTTAAAAGAAAATTACCAAAGTACTGTTAATCTGGGTATAATTAATTTACCTGCAGATCTAGCTAGGTCACTTACAAAGCTATATATCCAACCACTAGCAGTAAGCATCAATATTTGCCAAATAAAAAAAAATCACTAGCAGTATTCCATACAATTATATGATCATGCATAGGATATTATATATTAGTAAACCTGTTTTTGGGTTAACGTTGTTATGTACTAAAGTTATTTTTCTTCGAGTTTTCAATAATAGACAGATAATTAGGTGAGTTCAGTTTCTCAATGATGTTCATGATGACGCTTAAAGAAGCTAGGATCTCGAAAATCTTAACCTCAAAAGAAAGCAAAAATTTAAGTTGGACAAACTTGAGCTCGGAATGCAGAGGATAAATTATCAACAAATGCAAAACCGATTCATTCCAGTTTATAATGAACTTCCAACAGAAACCTTGGCTGAGTACCACCAAAATCACACTAACCTACCTTAATTACAGTGTTTGTACAAAAACATAAAGACATTCGAAATTACAGATCGAAAAGTGTCATCATTAGGGAAACTCAAAACGTAGTTAATGTGACGATAATTTTATCCATATACTATTTGGTTAGGCAAGTTCTAAACTCAAACCTGCCTAAACCTTCTCTACTTCTATACTACGTTTCATTACTAAAGCAGAGAAATCCACCAGAAAATAGACCAACTCTTCATCTAATGTTATAATAATAATGAAAACACGTACGTACACACATGTTATAATAATAATTCGATGTGCGAATCCTGTGAAAATGATAAACTCTATATATCCCAGAAGTACTTCTGCAACAAAACAAACACCAAACAGAAAAGACCAAGGTGAGAAGTGACTTGGGAAGTAGTACATGCATGGTAGTGATTCCGAGCTTATACATTCATGTCTTTGATAGCACATTACAAAGAGTTTTCACTAATTTTTTTTTTTTTAACAAGACAAAGAGTATTCTAGTAGATCATGCATATATATGAGGGTACGTATGCCAGCAATGTCAATGATATGTATGCATATTCATATATGTGGGTCATTTGAAAGGGGGTTCTTTTCCCCAAACCTGAAGAATTGCATGTTCCCGACAAAGTCTGGGTTGTGAAATGCTATGATGGCATTTTCCTTGTATGGAATGAAACGTTTTAGGTTTGTACATTCAAAACTGTTGCACAGAACTGATCAAACTCCAAACTCTTAGCCAAACTCAGCACTCAGTCAGAACGACACCCACGTAGTTACAAAGACATCTACATCTCCTTATGGGTCCCCAAACACTCAACTCAAGGAAAAAAAAATAATGAAATAAAATTTGATATTAATATTTCTCATCATAACTTTGAAGGATCAATATTAGTTTGAAACATACTACTCTAGAAAGGAGGATTAAGAACACTGGGGCAAGTAGGAAAAATTCAGCAGTACTCTAGATGCTCTCATTATTCGGAAACTGAGATCAAAGGTTTTAGTGGCGCGACCGCATCTGAAATGCAAGCATCAGTACTGTAGAGCACTATAGAACATTTTGAACAAATAGACTACAGTGTAGGTTCACCATTGCTCATTTGGTACGTACAAAGTTCTATAATAACCTTTGAATATGTACAATCATCTGTAAATTGCATGAATTACGTGGTATATATACTCAGAAGTTGTGGATTTGTGAGTATCCTAAATTCAGACGTTCAAGTTTCCATGCTTAATTATTGTAGTCTTTTGCATAGTCGCGGTGATGAGTTGAGTAGTTGGACGGGTTTTGTTGATAACACTATTGAGTTCCAAGGTCGACTAAGAGAATGGAATTGATCGATGATAGTCTAAAGACACCACCTGCTCATTTCATCATTTACAATCACGTCCAGTACAGATATACAAGATCTACTGTAGTTGTGTTATAGAATCTCCACCTGTTTTGGAACTTCAACGCAAGTTGTGAACAAGTACCGATATTAAACTTAAAACCTTCCCGGTTTTTTTTGTTTCGGTACCTTGACAGTAATTTTAGTTAAAATTTTCAACTAATTTTCATCGATATCAAACTTATTTCGATATACTTGACTATATAACCGTATTTTAAATTTCAAACACTTAGTATTTTCGTTATCATCGAAAATTTTAGTCAATGCTTGAAATTAAGTGCGGTGTGGTACTGATCATCAACTCACTTTAATTCTTCTTAAAATGGCCGGTTAAAAGACAAATGTGTTTTCATAGGTCATATGATATGGGTACGAAGCCATACGTAAGAAATGTCGTATAGACAGTAGCTAGGTTGCAAGGTTTGGTATAGTGATTACATCTATGTAAGACACAAATAGTATAAGATCGAGCTAGGTGGCTTAACCCTATAAAATTAGCTAATTATCAAAATCAAATAAAAATGGAGGGAAGAGAAAATATAGAAATTAATTCACGTGGAGTTCCATTAATATTGTGCAAGTACATAGAAATTTAGGGAGACAAATAGGAATATGAATAAGGTTGCAAAGGTGGTTGTTTTAGTGAAAGTGTAAGACTCAATAAGAAATGGGCATCAGTCGGCGCACATCAACATTAAATTGTCTTCGATCTCCATCACCTAGCTAGCTAGCTACCTCCATGCCATGTACCTATCTTACTTGATTTCCTCATTTCTTGTGCATTCATTCAACAATAATTAACCTATACTATGATAATATCTCACATAACTATATATATATATACATATATAAGACGTATGCATTAGAGCTAGTAATAATTTTATTTGAGAAAGAGAAAGGGGGAGGATTGAAAACCGATGAGATATTGCCTTAAACAAAAGACTATGTAAGATATTGGACGTAGTATGGTACCCATTCTACTATTCTAGGTAGCTCTCTGCTGCTTGCGGTATAATGGTGATGGAAAGTTGTTAACTGTCAATGTATAGTAGGTTATGTCATTGGTGACTCCATTTATAATATATACTTTTATAGTGCAGTAATTTGAACTGATGATTACTTCGATCGTGTGTGCTATCGGCATCTCCCCTACACAAATTCTGAAAATTGATCATTTGATTATGATTTCATTTTATTGAAACGAAAATATTATACAAATCAATGGTTATCCATGCCCATCTGTTTCTCAAAAATATAGTTGCACGAAAAATAAACTCGAAATTCAAGATATATACTTTTATTTATCTAGTTGAAAACAGAGAATTCGAACTTAAAAAAAAAACCTTATCCGGTTAATATTACTCGTTGTTGTAACAACATGACTAACTAGACGTCCTATTTACTATAGTTGGCTCAACTCGAATCGTCCCATGATTGCATTGACAAAAAAAAATTAATCGATCTATATATTTTCGGTTGGTAATAAAATTGTTTCATCGTGAACTCCTGTTTGACCAATGACAATGAAGGATTGCATATGGTTGTCTTGGTTATGACCAATCAAACCCTAATATGTCCTAATTGTAACTCATTGCATTACTACTTTAGTAAATCTCGAGTACATGTTTTGTTGTTGATAACCATGAGTGCGAAAATAACAAAATTTTGTTTTAAAAAAGTATTCGGAAACAACAAAACTCTTTGCTTTTAACATAATCTTAGCAAATTGAGAACTTTCACGATTGAATTATTGAAAGGTAATGGTGGCAATTAAAAACCTTATAAGACAAGACAATTTTGTCAAAAAAACATAACGTGACAAAAGTAATGAGTCGAGCTGAAATGGGTCGGACCTCGGGTCGGATTAGTCTTAAACCATTGTATTTGGACACACTAAAAAAACTCAACTTACACTATGGAGTTTTCTGTGTACGTAATAAATTTCCTTCCTTAGACCATATTTTGATTGGGATGGAAATTCGAATTCCAGGAAGATAAAGACACAATCTGGGATTATATAGTATCTGAACCAACCCCTCTCGAATAATTATTGAACCGGCAGTGTTAAGCATGCACTAGTACTACAGCACTTACGTTGCTGTCAATTGACGCCTTGCTCTACCTTTCCATTTGTCTAACACTTTTTCACTGACGTTGTTATTATAATCCCAGATTTTTTATGAATAGTTCTTGGTGTCTTATAAAACAAGAAGAAACTTGCCGTCTCCTCCGAGTAAGCACTGATCTCATTCTTTTGAATAAGAGCTCTAGTTAGGGACATGGTCAATGTCACATTAAACATGAAGTGCCACAGCAAACGTGTTAAAAAATGTGGTGGCCGTCTTCCATATCCAAAAAGAAGCAGCTAAAATAACTGCAACGTAGTTGCACAAGGAGACAAATGGTGTGGTAGTGATTATCCAATTTTTAAAGTAATGGGTTACTATCCGTTTATTCCTTTTGAACTGCTCCCCTCCATGGCCATCTTAATTGATCGATCTCATATATATTAACACATAATAGAGACTAGACCTAGTTGTTTAGTTGAAGCTTAAATATTTAGTTAGGTTCAATTGATCTTTTTTTTCCTAATCAAGAAAACAAATTAGGTTCAAATTAACTATGAATTAATATGATTGGATTATAGATCAATCGATAATAGGAACAATACTTCAGATATTGATATCCAATGTAATCGCCAAATGCCACGCACTAGTACTAATTAGGCCGTCTCTCTCATTAATTAGTTTCTACACATGAGTTTGGGGGTGGTTGGTGATTTAATTAGTATAAGATATATAGTTAATTTAATTTTATTCTTGCTAGAGTAGTGATGTGGCTCATTGTGTAGCACTGTAGCATATTCTGCGCACTCTAAGAAGGTGATATTTCAACGTAGAAAGTGTTATAAGTAGAGTTCTGATTATATTCATCAAGATATATGAGTGAACAAAATGTAATTTACTAATAAAGACGAGTTAATTAATCTCATAATTAACTTACAACTTCAGTATATATATATATATATATAGTAGAGTACTTATCCTTCCACCTACAACTAGAGTTCGGCCTTGTCTCATTATCTAGCCTTAGGTAGTCTTGGAGAGGAAGTAAGCTAACAAAGTGTACCACAGTCTCTTTCTAGTCAACAAGCTATCAAAATAGAAGAGGAGAAAAAGAAAAAATTTGCCATGTATTTGCATATGGACACAAGTAATCGAAAGAACTTCCTTTTTAGAGTATACAACTTGCATTGTGGGAGGGTTTCAAATTACTAATTGCAAGTGTAAACAGAAAATTTATTTCAAAATTAGAATACCTAGTTAGTAACTAGCTTTGGTCATATTCAAGTATGCCGCACATAGGAATCGCTTAACAGACGCATACAGATGATGACAAATAAACCCACGTCGTAATGTTAACCCAAAATTAATTAGAGCGAGGCAGGAATTAAGAAATCATATAAACAAATAAATGATATGACCAGTTTCAAAGCCGGCTAAATTATGAAATAGTCTTCCATTAGCAAAAGTCAAAACTGCATGTCTTCCCCCTTTTATATATAAACCAACCAAAGCAATTGCCATAATGTGTCTTGGTGTTTCATCATCTTGTTATCTTTCACACCATAGTTCCCACTTGAATTAATTTTCTCTCCCTAACACATACACCCCAAATAAGTCTCTTTTTCTCTTTCTTTTCTTCAAAACCAAAGCCTTGCAGTATGGAATCATGGACAGTACCGCTCAGCCCAGAGACTTCAAGTGAAGAAGAGAAAGATAGAGATGATAATTCGGGCACTGCAAAACGAAGCTACGAGTGCACATTCTGCAAGCGTGGCTTCACCAACGCACAAGCCTTGGGAGGACACATGAACATTCACCGCAAGGATCGAGCCAAGGCCAAGCAACTCTCGAACCAGTACCGTTCCAACGAGGACTATATATCTATGTCTGCTTCTCAGTTCAGTGCACCAATTTACACTCAACCGGCTTCTGGGTACTACCCGGTTTTGGGTCATCATGAGCATCATTCGCAGAGGAACTATCATCAGACGTATTATCAGCCATCTGGGTCTAGCCCTAGGTTTTATGGGTCCACGGATGATGATTCAAGGTCTTCACAGTCTCACCAAGACATTTGGGGTGCGAATTTGAGCTTGAGGTTCAGTCCGACCAGGCGTGTGGACGATGATGATTTCAGAATGGGAGTGCGGAATCATGAAGAAGTGGATTTGGAGCTTCGTCTAGGTCATTAAATTGGTGTATAACGTAGGAATTTGCAGTAGTACCAAGGAATTAACACTGAGCGACAGAGGTATCCAAGAAGTTTTTAAGTATATCTTCCTTTAATTTCTGTAGGATTATAAGTATATATTGCAGAAGACAAGAATGATATTCCTGGCTTGGTGCATGTTATAGAATGTATCAGGAAAAGGGAGAATAATTTGTCAATGAAGTAGTACTGTTTAAGTTATTTGAGAGCTTATTAACAATCAATATATATCATATATTTCTTGCTTGTAATTAATTTTAGTACAAGCCAATATGTTTCTTTATCTTTCCAGAAATCTGCATCTCCTAGTTTCTTCTCAGTTTCTGATAGGATTAAAATGAAATGAAGACATACGGTAGCTACAGTCCCATAATAATTAACCTGTTACTGATAGGATATTAATGCTATCAAAGGCCGGTCTACGTCTCTTAGTCTTTGACATGTGAAACTAAGCTTCTGACTTGGGAAGCACTCATGTATATAATGACAAAAGATGAACAAAATAAGGTCATAACTTAAACATCTAAACTTTTTTACAGCCTAGCTTTTCCTCTTCTCATCACCAAAAGAGGAAGGCCTATAACTCAAACCGTGTGGTCACTCTCTCTCAATTTTTACAAGTGTATGACTTCTATCTTCCAACTGAGATTTATATGAAAGAATGGTAAGTATACTATACGGATAATGTGATCTCTATAATTATTAACTCATCTTATACAAAACAACTCACTCTTTCTTCTCTTCGGCATTATCAACGGAATTCTTCAATTTTTTTATCACTGCAAACTATCATAATTCATAAGTCTCACTTTCAGGTCCAAATCCCACTTCCACGTACTGTGTCTAAGAACAGATAATTAATTATCCATAGTCCATACGAGTAAATCCATAGAAAAATGCAGATTATATATAGAGATATTGACCATTTTCTACTTATATATATGCATCGCTGGGGGGCCTATATATAACCTAAAGCTCAATGCGTCATTAGTTGCATAATTAAAGGTTAAAGCAACTCTCACCACATAAAACCTAGGGGTAGAGATGCTCAAATTGCATCCATTTGATAGTTAATTAGGCAGGGATGAACTGAAAACGCTTTTATAGTCCGGGATGGTAAATTGTAATTAATCGATATGGCAGAGGCTGTATCTTTTCAAAACTCTATTAATCTTCAATCAGAAATATCTTCTTGATAATCTCCTTACTTTTTCTTCATGGTGAAGATCAAATATTCTATACGTACAAATCTGTTCCCATTTTGAAGGTCTACGTAAGCTTCCTAGTTTTTGATGAGTTAAATTGTGGGTGTAGCTCTCATGCTTGTATAAAATGACAAAAGATGAACAATTAAGGTCATAAAATTGAAAGCCAAGCCCCTTTTTAATTTTTCTTCTCACATGTGTATATCTCATCCGATCTCTCTCCCACTAACCTACATTTTCGATCAACTCTTTCTTTTAATGACAATATATATATATATATATGTATATATATATAGCTCAATTGCATCAATGCCTGCATCTGCTTAAACTTGCTCCTTCTCAAAGAACGGCAAGTTTTACATTATAAAGTCAAACATTGGCCATAGCTAGCTCGATCAGTTTCATGTGCTGGATGGTCAAGTAAACTCTTCAAATCCCAGTTTCAATTTGCTCCAGTTTTAATGTCTCACGGTGTCTAGGTAGAGAAAGTGTCTGGTTCAATTCATATTAGTAAAATCAAGAAAAAGCAGACTATAGAGAGACTATGGGCACTTTTTCCACATACATACATCATTGGGGCCTATAGTTACCTAATAAGTATATGTCATTTGCTGCACAAAAGTTAAGCAAATCATGGCCAATATTTTGTCTCGAAGAATCCTAATAATTGGGCGCCCAAATCTTATATATTTGATTCATATTTTGATTTTGTTTTATACGCAAGTTAATGTATAATGCTGACAGTTTGTGGATTGAGAGATCACTTATATATAAACTGTGGTGGTCCACACAACTTATTTGCTATTAACCACAATAATGTAAACTTCCATGGTGGTGAATATATATGTAAATGGGATTTTAGATCAAGCTCATCGGTCAAATTATAGGTTAGACTAAAAAATCGTGACTTTTTCAATTTTTGATTGAGCTCCTATGTTAAAATTTTGTATTTTTCCTTTCCCAATATATATTTAGCATTATTTAACGGATTTAAATTTGATAAGTTATGAGATTTAGATTGATTCATACAATTTTGAATCTAATTTTGTTTTTATTAAATAAGTTATTGTTGGTGAGGTTGTCCTGAAGTCTTGATTAATAAAACTGCATAACATACAATGCATTAGGGACATTGTGCATAAACCCTATATTACAATAAGCGTCGGGAAAACGTTCCGAATAATAACAAAAGTCTCTACTAATCTTATGATATTCTAACATATACCAACTAGCACATAGTGCTCTAGTACTAGACTTACTCCATTAACTTTACATACTGAAAAGATAACTCTAACACAAATCATAAGACAATTAAACTATATTTTTTTACTATACTACCAACCGGAAATAAATCTAGGAACATTTCGTTTTATCCACCCTAGGAGGATGAAACATAATGTTGCTAATGGGACAAACTTATGGCCTCCTAGCCAATGCTTTTCCAAGTTTCAGAACCAACAGATAAAACCATGGCCTCCCCTTCATCGGATCCTTCGATTGTAAACATCAGCTAGCAGTACTTAATTCATACACATGAGTACATGACTAATGGGACTAAACCCAAAACCAGAAACACGTCGAGTGACAAATCTTTTCTTCAGGAAGCGGTGAAGCGCTGGAAGAGCTAAAAGTTCGCCCGTAATGGGATTGGATATGTATAATTTGTTCTTAATTCCACCACTAGTACCGATGAACATCTAAGCAAACTAGGCCATTGCATCAAAGGTTAAAAATGGAGAGAGATTTACCTGATAGATAGCAAAAGGAGGTCGGATCGAGACGGTCGGAAATGGCCACATGCAGACGACCATAATTTGTGATGATATGATTAGATTAGGAAGATGAAGGTCGAAGAAGAAGAATAAGAAGAGAGGTTATGTTATGTCGATGAGGTTGAAGACGGAGAGCTGGATTTAATTTATCTTATATTTTCAACCAGAGTTCTTATTCATGTCTAATTGGATACAACATTTTCGGCCTAAATATATTTGGGCCTCCAAACATGACATGTTGTCTGATTGGATAAATTTTATCAAATCCAGCTATATGCGGCAAAACAAACGTGGCCATAATGTCTACAGCATGGAGGATATTTCAGAGAGCTTCTGCAGCTTCAGTGGACGTTTGGGCTCGAGGCCTTGTCAAGATTGACCAAGAAGTACTGCATGGACCTTCTTTTCAAGAGTCTGTGGCGTCTTTAGCGGGCCATTTGGAAAGTACGTTGTGGCTTCCATCATGAGGGACGATCTCTTCTGTGTTCGCTTCACTTAGTTCCATATTTATGGAAAGAACTGGGGAGCCTTTGAATGCAGGGGTACATCAAATAATATTAGAGCGTATCTTCCAAAAATGTTCATGTTGCCCAAATCTTCTTGTCAAATTTGTAAAACTGGAATGACGACTATTCTAATCTGATAAATGGAGGCCAGTGCTAGCATATCTAGCTTGTTCTGGCTTTTCATTTTGTTTCCTTTTTCTTAAGCTCTTATTAATTAAGACATCTTTCCCATTAGGATATTTCTTAAATCTGCATATGCATTCTTGTGCTGATTAGATCCCATTTATGTGTAATATACTTGATGAAATTTTGGGTATGCCAACAAATACGTTATTCATATTTTTATTTTTGGTGATTTAATTTTATTATTGCATGGATACGGTTTTTAGTGATTTTCATATCTCTAAATTCCGAAGTTGAAACTTTGGGAAAGAAAAAAATATTTCTATCTTTTTCTACATTTGGTAACCACAATGATATATAGGACAAAGATTCTTACAGGAAGGGAAAATCAATCATTCCATAGCTCAAGAGATTTATTTTCCCCTCTTTATTTCCTTACATTAATTACAAATTTTCTGATTGTTATCCCAACGTTACCAAACTCGCCTTCTCATTTCTGTTTGAGCCATTTTTCTAGGGTCAGGGATGCATGGCATGACTGTCACTAGCTAGGGTGTATATATAACAATATCATGGCCTTAACATGCAGTGACAGTGGCAGGCTGGCTGCAAGATGTTGCAACCTAGTGCCCTCGATCTCATGCAGATGGTTCATATATATGTAAAACGCCTTTAAACGTTTAAATACCTCATAATTCAAACAACTATAAGTGGCATTAATAGACCTGTCAATGGACTGGATTTTTATCCGGATCCACTTTGCTATTTGACGGATTTGGATTAAAAATTTGATCTGTTGATCCGCTAATGATCCGGATCCGTTAATGATCTGGATCCGTTAACCCGTTTATTTAGCGGATCGGATACGAATTTAGGTTGATCCGGTCCGTTAATAATCCGATCCGTATTTATAATAATATAATATTATTTCATAAAATATAAAATAATAAATATATACATATAAAACAATAAATATATACATAATATAAGTAATTCAACATTTGGCTTGATCATTTTGTTTCAATGTTTTATCAAATTTTTATCGGGTATCATGATAAAACTTTAATTTTTTTTTAAAATTTAATGATACTTGATAATAAATGAATCTGGATCGTGGATCGGGTATCCGTTAATCCGCCGGATACGGATTTGGATCGGCTTATCAGTGATCCGCCGGGTTAACGGATCGGATTGGACTGAAAATTTGTTGTTGCTAAACGGATCCAGATTTAGGTCGATTCGCTCCAAACCCGCTCCATTGACATGTCTAGGCATTAAGGGCCAGTTTGGTAAAGCTGGGCTTTTAAGTGAAGTTGGCTTTAGCTGTGCTGTGAAAATAAGTGGCTGTAAAGCAAAACAGCTGCGTGTTTGGTAAACTGGCTTTTTGAAAGTGCTCTGAGTACTAAAAGCAAGGAGATAGTGTTTGGTACACTGGCTTTTTAAAAGTGTTGTGAGTTTGTAAAATGACAAATATAGACATAATGTTAAATTAATTATTTGGTAATATAATGTAATTCATTAACTTTTATGCTTTGTTTAATTTTTTTCTATACAACAAAAAATTAGACATAAATAATTAGAGATTAAATTGCAAACAATTATTTATTAAACAGAAAATAAAATTAATAAAAATAATTAAACGTTGGGTTTGGACTTTGGATCGAAGATCCTTATTGTGTGTTGGTGAGACTGGGCAAAGCCAAGACAAAGGCACGTCTCTTAAGCTGGAACTGAGGCGAGCCCGATGATGATTTGGGCAATTGAAGGTGTCGGCGGCAGCGGTGACGGCAATGAACGGCGGCAGGATGATCTGTTGTGCTGGTGAAGACTGTAGCGGTAGTGTGAGCTTGGTTGGGCATGGCAAGAACAGAGGCCTGAGATGGTGATTATAGCGGTGGTAGCTACTGAGGTCGGAAAATTGCAGGACGGCTGGCGGGTGTAAGGGAGACACGGTGAGGCGCGGCGGTGAAGCCGGGACCGAGCACGGGCTCAAGGTGAAGGCACTTGCGCGGTTTGGATTGGAGGTGGTGATGATGTGGGTGGTCTGCAAATCCTAGAAGGCGCATCGGCGCCGGGATTGTTGGGTGTACGAGTAGATGACGACGACGGTGAACAGAGGAGGATTGCCGAGAGGAGCGAGAGGGAAAGAGTGGCTGCGGCGTCCGGGTTTTGTAGCGACGGCGGCGGCGGGTGGGTTCCCGAATAGAGAGGAAGGAAGAGAAAATTAGAGAGAGTGATGGTCCGTGAGGAAGAAAGAAAAGAGAGGAGGGCAGAGAAGGGCGTGACCCCCAGAGGAAGGAGGAGAAGAACTCGAGCACCCAGGTGATATCCAAAGCACACCCAGAATCCCAGATAGACAAATAGAAGAGAAGAGCAGAGGATGGCTTGACCGTCATTTTTACAAGTCATGGAGGATAGTATCTGGTATTAATGAAAGTTTCATTAATCTACAGTAGCTTCCGCTACAGTACTTACAAAAGCCAAAGCTGGGGAAGCAGGCCTCTTGTGGCTTCGGATTTTTGGCTTAAAAAGCCCCAGCTTTCCCAAGAAGCCCATGTTTTCCAATTTACCAAACGCACAAGGGGTGCTTCACTTATAAGCGCAGCTGCTAATAAGCCTTCCCAAACCCAGCCTAAGGCCAATGAGCTCGCTAGAGTTCGTTGATCAGAAGCATATGTGGTTAGAAGTGAGTAGAACGTATTTTTCAAGTTTTATGTTTTCCTCACTTAGTGCCTTGGTAACTACGAGTAGAGTACGTAGGGTAATTGTCTTCGCTTAATTTCTCAAATGCATTTCCGTTTTTCCCATATCATCCGAGAAGATAATCAAGTTGCAAATGCTTTAGGGTATCATATATGGTACATACATCGTTATTGAGTCTCTCATCGTTCTCCTCCATTAATTATTGATTCATGTACTCGTAATCGTTTATATATATGTACAATCTGTCGGGGCATCTAGGTCCTAATCTGGAACCCAACTTGATTGCTTTAGGCTATTCATTATAATTCATGCATGGCCCTTTTTCTGCGAAAGCAAAAGTGATAAAGCCATAAAGGAAATATTTAACTTTCATTGAACTTGGATATCAGAAGCTACCTTTGCCAGGACGAAAATTAATTAGCAACTCCACCGTCTCCACGTACATATATATAACAAGAAGTCAAGAACACATCGCCTAAAACACCAGACCATTTAAGTATAACAACGACGGACGAAAGTGACGGACCAAATATGATACAAACAATTAACGTACGCTAGTCACGGGTCATAATTTGGGTGTGATAGGCGTGATAATGAATGTTGCTACTCGATCTCCATTTTCTTTTTTATCATAATAATGTTTGACTAAATTCGAATGTCATCCTAATATCATTTTGTTCTGTGCTCCATATATGGAGTGGATTCTTGTCTGAAAGATGATGGCTTACTTAAGGAAAAACTTAGTTTGGTGCATGTTCAAGTTATATATTCTATGCATATATCGGATAATTGTTGTTTCGTACGTTCTTATGTTTTAGTTAGACGCTAATTTCAACGTGTGTTTTGAATTTATTGTAATGTAATTTTATTGATGCATGTGTTTTACAACATTTGCAATTCATGTTTTTCCATCAATTCGAGTTTAAAACGATGAACTCGTTTCTCTCTGCACAAGCTAATTTGTCTTCGATCAATCGTATGGTGGAGTGCATTGAGGGTCAAGTTAATAAAAAAAATTATGAAACTTACAACCTTGAGAATTACTCTTTTTAAAGTCAGAATGGTGTGCATATATATGAAAAGGATGGAGATTGCAAAATTGAAGAACAAACCTCCTCCCCCCCCCCCCCGAAATAGCAATCAAACTAAAATTCTGGGGCCAAAAATGCAATTGTCCCAAAAAAAAAACTAAGAGTAGGTAAGTTGATAGCAAACTTATTAATTCATAGATATGAAAATGCAAAAATGGTTCTTGATGCTGAGGCTGGTTGCTCCAAGCCTCGTGAAGTTGTAATTTAAGTTCTTATTCTTTTTCGGCTGGTGGCCCTTACCTGTACCAAAAAAACAAATGCAAAAATGGCGAACTAATTCTAAAACTTAGAAATGATCGAATTAAGGAGAAGTACATATAATGGAGGCTTTGGACTTGAACACATGGGATGTTGTATGATCGAGCATGTGCTTTGTGCAGATCAGACCAGCCTTCTTAATTTGTAGCCCACAACAAGCACCAGCTTCCTTATAATCGATCTAAATCCATAGCTACAAAATGCACATGGGAATGCAAGTTCTTGACTTTTCCCAACCCCATTATGCTTGGTGTCCCCATAACGTAAGCATCGGCCATCCCCATGCTTAATGATGAGTGACTTTGGTACACACCCTTATTCCAAATTAAGCTTCTCGATCTCGAGCTTGCTGTGAATTACAAACAAGGACCCAGTTCTTTCATAGAAAAGTAAGCAATGCCATGATATATCATGATCATGGGGCCACTATATTGACTCACTGACCAACCTAGGTTTGGCTATCATTCAACATTTCGTACGCGAGGGGACTGGTGCATGGAACGTTGCCGGAAAAATAATAATTTACAGAGACTTCAGATCGATATGGTCCAAATTTGATGTCTATGAATCTTCTTTGATTTGGGATTTATATGATTGAAGCAAGACTTTAAGATATCTAATCGTGTTGGTGGTGGAACTATACCTTAATTTCTTTCCATCCACTAATTAGTAGAGACAAGCTTACTTAATTTACTAATGTGATAGTTTAGTTGCATAAGTCTCTTAAGTGAATGGTTGTGAGCACAATTTAAGGACGACTAATTGTTATTTAATATAAAAAAATCAAAAGTAATTTTCACTAGCTAAAGAAGTTTGATAATTAAATGACTTTCTTTTTCAAAAAAAAAGATTGCATTTTAAAAATCTATTGCATATCATCGTTGAAATACGCATCTTAAAAAAAACTACAAAATAATAGCTTAAACAGTAATTTTAAGCCCAAAACAATACATGCATCATCATTAATATAAACAAATTCACGCAAATCCTAAAATGTTGTCCTTTTATTGATCAAACCTATCTTTGTGAATCAATATTTTCTTGGCATAATTGCCAAAATGCCCCCTGAACTTGACCATAATTGTCAATTTGCACCATGAACTTACAATTGCGTCAATTTACCCCGAACTTAGTAAAAATTGTCAATTCGCACCTCATACGTCAATTTTAACTTTTTCCATCCAATTTTGTGACATGTGACATTTATGTGAGGGGTATTTTGGTCATTTAATGATATATATTTTTTAGAAAAACACAAAAATTACCTTAAAATACAAATATACATAAAAATTACATTAAAACACAAATATACGTAAAAATTACATTAAAAACACAAATATACGTAAAAATTACATTAAAAATATACATAAAATTTTACTTTAAAAGGTGAATTTTTTGGGTTTAGGTGAATTTTTAAAAATTACATATATTAAAAAGTTGAATTTTTAATTATTTTTAATGTAATTTTTATGTATATTTGTGTTTTTAATGTAATTTTTATGTATATTTGTGTTTTGCTAAAAATATATCATAAAATGACCAAAATACCCCTCACATAAATGTCATATGTCACAAAATTTGAAGAAAAATAAAATAAAATTGACATATGGGGTGCGAATTGACAATTTTTACCAAGTTTAGGAAGGCAAGTTGACAATTTTACCAAGTTCATGGTGCAAATTGATAATTTTTACCAACTTCATGGGGTAAATTGACGCAATTACAAATTCAATGTGCAAATTAACAATTATGACCAAGTTCAGAAGGCATTTTGGCAATTATACCAATTTTCTTACATATGAGCACACATGCATGCATCAAAGGATTCAAAGCGGAGGGTAGGCATTCAATTAGCCGCCTCATCTATGAGTAATTGAGTATCTTGAGAGAAAAAAGTTTAGCCTATTGACTTAATAAATAATTATAACAATTACCTAAATTGGCTAGGTTACCTAAGGAGAAAATGTACGTGGTGGAAACAAAAGTGTTTTAGAAATGTTATCGTAAATAAAACTTCATCATGATGGGTCTTTTAAAGCCAGGGTGGTATATAATTGAGACTACTAATGCATTGAATCCAAGTCAAAAACAACGGGAGGGTTGAACCCTTTTCAGTTCCCACTTCCCACTAATCTTGAAAGAGATGGATAACTAACTTGTGTCCAATGAGAATATGAAACTTCAAATGGAATCAGGCTAGGTACAAATTGAAACCATGTGCCCCATCAATTTTCTTTCTCAATCATTTCATTTTGGGGGGTAATTGTATTGGTTTGTACAGGTGAACACCAGCTATCACTAATTAGTTGATTGGTGAACAGGTAATAAAAATGCAGCATCTAGAAGAGTTATAATACCTAAAAATTGCAATTTTAGACTTTAATGAATAATAATTTTATCTTCACTATGTTTAGTAAAAATCATAAAATGGAGATATATTTCTAGACTAATAGGATCGGGTCCAATATACAACTTCAATTTTCAGTTTTAGAAGTGCAAACTTGTTTTAGTCCTAGTCTATGATTGTAGTATAACTTCAATCATAATCGAGATAGTGGATAACAAAATCCTTGTATATGTTGTGAACTTGTAATTTGCTTATTTGTCAAACCATCACATAAGATAAATCATCACACACATAACACAAGATTTGTTGACGCAGTACTAAAACCCTCTAAAGTGGTAAACAACTGCGTGTGGGCACTATACAGGTAAACAATCCACTATGAAAATGAAAATACATAAAGATCTTACACAACTCATCTACTATAATCAATCTGGTGGGCAACGGTGTCTTCTCGTCTTTGTTCCTTCCAAATCAGCGACTTTTTTCTCCTTGGTCAATCTTGAGATGACACAATTCTCACCTCGATTGTCAATCACCTCAAAGCACAAATCATGTATGGACTACCAACACACATGAAGCATAAAACCAAAGAAACTTTTTGACCGAAAAGTTTATGGGATTTGATAATCCTTCAAGAGTTAAACATATAACAATTCTTAAAGAATTCTCAGAATATTGATTAATTAGGCTCAATGCTTTATGGAGTTAAAGATAAAAAGCTCACAAAAAATGCAACAATGAAATATTCTCTATTTTTTATGCTTCTACTTCACAATGTGAAAATCCTATATTTATAAAACAAAGAATAAACTAGGATATGTTAGGGTTGTTATTGTGCATGGGCTTCAAAAAGATTTGTAATGACATGGGTTAAAATAAAAACATCATTTAAAAATCCACAAATCAAATCAACTCAAAATTAAATCATTTAACGTAAAATATTTTTTTAAAACTCACGGCACAACAACTAGGAATTGAAAAGCATCAGCAGTCCTAAATGTGATAGAAAAGAATGTTCAATCCTAGAATAACTCTGAACACATATGTATGCAAACATACCTCTCGAGTGTGTTGAGGTGAGTTGAACATTTGAGCTCAGCACTCCAATCTTTTGAGGTTCCAAGAGTATAATCTATAGCACTAAAATATGACTCTTGGTTTGTGCTTAGGAAATGTCAATTATACAAATATTGCACTAACATTTAGTTTTACTGTTTTAAATACACATGAACCAAATGAAAATGAATATTCTCGTTTTATTTATTATTTTGGAAAGAAAACATATTTCATTCATAACGATTGAATATCAAGATACAATAAGAGTCACATACATCAAGCTACCAACTTAATATATGAATAAATTTTAGCCAAATTTTGGCCCCTATAGCTATGCTTGACAAGCAAAGCCCCTCACGCATACCGCTCACCAACGTTGGTAATCCTCGAGCCAAATCCTAAAACAATCGAGGGAAAAAAAAAACGATAGCACCCAAACGGTCCAAAACAAGGACGATGAGATCCGGATAAACAACCACCTTCATGCTCAAACTTTGCATGCAACACTAGTCTCCTCGATATCTACTTCCAAACACAACCACCTACTGCGTCGAGCATCTAAGGCAATAGACGCACTTGACAAAGAAGAGATCTGACGTCGACAATCGCTGCTAGCTAAACCTACGGTGGCATGGGGTTGCCGCCATCTCTTTCTTGAAACCCTAGGTTTCCCTTCAAATTTGACAACTTTCGCTGAATCAGACGAAGTCGATCAAGACCAAATGTGACCTTTTTTCTTTCTTTTTTTGGGAAAGACCAAATGTGACCTAGCCTAGAGTCACCAACACTGCTATCCTCGTTACGTTGCATAGTTGTAAAACCCCAAAAGTAAAGCAAAAGCTTGTTTTCTCCTTGTTTTACTTATAGTTATGTAATTGGCTTCTGGTAAATATCTTTTCATTTTAAATGGAGAATGGCGCACTTTGCTCGGTTCATGAAGGTACAAATCATTATCATCCTCTAATTTTTTTGCTCCAAAGAAAAGCACCCTATAATTTGGAAAAGCAGTTCCACTACAGCAAATCTAACATTAGGTAGTGGGGATTATTACAATATTTAATTTTCTTTATAGCATACGAAAATTTTCATGAATGTAATAATGTATGCTACCACACATCGACGTCCATGCATGCAATTGAACCCATGGAAGAATCTGGCCCGTCAAATTCCCCTTACCTACTTTCCAATAGGGCGTCATTGCCTAAATAATTAAACTGCTTTAATTTGTTGCTTTATTATCCTAAATGAAATCGATCATGTACAATATGGTTATGTTTTTAGAAAAGTCTATATATATATATATACCATACTAACGACGAGCTTCTCACGACAATAAACTAGCTTCATGCAGTGGTAGACTAACTCGAGACCAAACCAAATTAGTCTGTCACTGCTATCCCGTTTGTATATTAATATACGTACAATAGACGAACCTGTTTAGCTAATATTTAACATTTCCTTGGGTCGTTTTCTGAAGAGAGACGAATAGAGAGGACAATAGCATTCAACGTGGTGATGCTTTTCTGTTACTGTTTCACAACGTGTATTCTCCATCTCCATCTCCATCATTTTCAATGAAATTCATGGGGCTATTCAGCCTATTCTGCAGGGAACGCTGAAGGCACGCTCCCATGCACCCACGAAGCAATTGATTAATTAGTGGGTAATGAATAAAGGACGTCAATGGAGAGTTAAACGTCTCTAATTAGTTAAACGTCTCTTCTCTCTTTGATTGCTTGCCAAAAATAGCAAAATGGATAATGCTTTGTCAATGGCACGACCTGGATAATAACCATTTACAGAAAAGATTGGATCTTGATGGCGCAATCTTGTCGAGCTCCCTACAAACGGGATTCCCGCGCGCGTGCTTTCTATCCCAACGTGTCGCGTGAACTAGTGCAATCCTAATTGAAGGCAATACGCCTCAGCACGTGACTCACGTTTCAAATGTTTGTCCAAATTCCCCTCTGCTTTATTCATTTGTGGAAAATTTGGACAATGACTCCATTATCCTAAATTTAGGATGGCTTGTGATTAACAAATTCTCATCCATGTCTTACACTTTCATAGTCTAAATCGTCAAGCATCTGGATCATTCCAGGGTAGAAATTACTTTTTTTTTATTAAAAACCTCCTTTTTACGTTACACCTACATCCTCTATTAGAACTTCAAAACGGCAAAACCTCTTCCGTTACAAGAGGTGATTATGAAATGACAAAAGTTTTATCAATGGTATGTTTGTCAAGTAGCATATATATAATGATTCTCAAGTAAGGTACGAAGTTTTAATCTTATTTATCAGATCAGATCATATAAATGGATATGACGGATGAGATCAAAACTCTGTATCTTATAAAATAAATACTGTCTTATTTGAGAATCATATATAATTATATATATATATATATATATCATCCGAAAGGATTTGATTCAATTGAAGGGCTCCCAAAGAACAACCTTTCCCAATTCCCACACCCATTGGACTCACAAGTTGCTTGGCCCAGTCCCAAACCCATGCATATATATATGCAGTCCTCTTCAAATGTGAACGTCAACACGTAAATTAAAATGCGAATATCCTCATTGCGACGTACAAACTATGATAAAAACCATTTATATGTTAGGTCATCATTCAAGGATCATTTTGATAAAAAAAAATAATTCAAATTGAAAATTATTTAGCCATTTGATTACCACATTCATCATTTTAGCTTTATCTGACGGACTGTATTTGTCTGTAAACAATACAATGAATAGATTATCAAACAATCTCAAATTCGGCTGATTTTTTGCAAGGATAATTCTTGAAAATAAATATAAACAATGAGCAGTTCCGATAATTGAGTTATGTTATCAATTAACCAAAATGAAGATGTTCACATTTTAATTTACGTATGTGTGTTATGTGTGTGTGTTTTGAATACTATGTGCACTTTTGAAGGTTACTGTTTAGTAAACAGAATAATGATCACATGGAAAGCATCAAATTTTATCTACATCAATTTAATTCAAACAACTAATGTGGCCCATTTTCACATTACTTTTTTAGTTTCTAGTATTTTAATGGAATTGAAAGAAAAAGAAAATGTAGCCTTGTATCATTTTCATCTTCCACCTAAATCTCATATTGAATTATTTTTGTAAGAATATATTTAGTATTTACATTGAGTTGTTAGATATATGAGGAGAGTTGGGCAATGAAGGATATATTAGTACAAGAAGAGAAGACCTTGTTCCACTTCTTCAATATGATTATTTGTATGTATTGCACTCCTGAAACAAAATCTGGCAGTGAACCTATTTACAAGGAATGCGCTTTTATTTTCCAAATTTCACGATTGGGTTAAGGCTACTAGCTAGGATTTCCTCTTAGTGGCCGCAGTTCTGCACTTTGGGGCTAAGATACTTGTCTACACCTCATCTTGAGCAGCCGTATTGCTCGTCTATTTCCCCAATGTATCTGTTTTCCCAGCGGTTTTGGTTTCATGTGTGTCTTTCTCATGCGAGGTCTGTTGGCCGGTGGCGGTCATATAGGGCTTGAGCGGTTTGGTCTATGACTTTGGCATCCAGATTTGGGTGGACATTGGTTAGTTGATGTGCGATCGGTTCGCATTATTATGTGCATGTCAGATTGTGCAACTATGATGAGTTCTCAAACCGATGGATGCGTAGTCGGATGTCCCTTGCATTTCTTAGGTTCTATGTGCTTTGGCCATTATACTGACGACAACGACTGCTGTTTTCTAACCAGTTGTAGATGGTAAAGCTGACCATGTGGTGAAGGTGATTTGAGTCGCGATTCTTAGTCGTAAAAAAAGAAAAAAGAAAAAACAGAAGACATAATTAATGGAAGGAATTCTGTTATTGTTACTGAGGCCCTTACTCTCCAAGACAACCTCTTTGTTGCTAGAAAGAAAAACATCCAACATGTTATTGTACAAGGTGATTAAAAGGTTCATATCGATTGTCTCACAGAAGCTTCTTCAACCCCTTAGAGGATCAAAATTTTAGTTCAAGCTAGATATCTAGTGGCTGGCTAGCCAGTTCCAATCTATTTCATTTCATCAAATTTTTCGAGAAACATACTTTGTAGCAGATGTTTTGGCAAAATTGAGCCATGTTGGTGACGAAAAATTCGGACAAGACTTTCTCTCACCACAAGTGTTTGAACTGGAGCGTGAGCTAGATCGATCGCGGCAACCTGGTGATGACTCGAAGTTGAAGTAGCTCGAGATGGAGGGGGTACCTGCAAAAGACTCTCTGATGCCTAAATGAGTGATAGCTTTAGTAAATGAGTAGTCAGATATTCAATGAGTGAGTACCTGGCTAGTGGAACTAGCTATTTATAGTGAGCAAAACCTTATCACTTTGGCGGTTACGGCTTGGGCCGCAATTCACTCGAATAGAAGCTTGAACCGCAAGTCTCGAGCCATGACTTGCGACGTGCGTATCGCTCCTCGAGCCAATAGCTCGAGGACACGTGTCTTGTCGAGCCCGAATATAAAGGAATTCAGTTACCTACAGATAAGGACTCAAATATCCTCGGACCACAAGTATCTCGAACCATGACTTGCGGTGTACGAATCGTAACCGTAACAACCATTGTTAGTGGCGCATGACCCGGTAAGTTGGTTAAATTAGTTATCCAATCCACTCGAGGCAAAACCTCTCGAGTCAACATCACTTCGAGGTTGTCTCCTCGTTCGGGGCATGCATGTTTCTTCGAGACATTTATCACGAGATGTTTATATTGAGTCTAGCTAACTAAATAGGCAAATGCTAGTAGAAAATCTTCACTCCCACAATGCCCCCTTTTTCCCTTGCCGTGCACGGTTGGGCACGGGAAGGGAAAAACAATTCATTTCATCAACCTGTCATAGTCAAGTCACGTAACAAAAATTTATTAGCATGTAAATTTTTTTTTCTTTCACCAACTCACAATTTATTTCTATGGACTCGGTTCAATCTCTTAGGAATGAATAATTTCCACAACATTTATACGCCCCATAAGGCTATAAAAATTTCATAAAATACTTAAGTGAAACGAGCACATTCGATAACACCAAGAGCGAGAAATCAAACCGTAAATGTCAAACTTTCATTATGACTCGAGATGTTCCCGATACTGAAGGTCGACGTCACCTTCTTCCATTTTCCAAAGGTTTGAGCCACCTATATCCTTAAAAAGGAAATCAAAACTATACAAACAGTGAATTACCTGTTGTTGATGTACTCTTCTCGAGTCAAGTAACTCTCATTTCTTGCACTCGAGGCGAGTTCGAAGCTCAACAATCATAAGCGATTGTCATACTCAAGGCTGCAATCTCTGTGATTTTTAAGGCAGTCGTCCTTCCTAATTATCCAGTTCATACGACCAAAAGGTAATTGTCCTACTCGAAGAGCCATTCTCGACAACTGTCCTACTCGAGGAACCAGCTCCGAATACTAAACGCAACTGTCCTATCTGAGGAACCTGTCCATGTGGCCAAAAGGTGACTGTCCTACTCGAGGAACCAGTCTCTGCAACTGTCCTACTCGAGGAACCAGCGCTGAATATTAACGTGACTGTCCTACTCGAGGCACCAGTCCATGCAACTGTCCTACTCGAGGAACCAGTACTTAAACCAATTGTCCTACTCGAGGAACCAACTTTGAATGTTAACATGACTGTCTTACTCGAGGAACCAGTCCATGCAACTGTCCTACTCGAGGAACCAGGTTTGAATGTTAACGTGACTGTCCTCCTCGAGGAACCAGTCCATGCAACTGTCCTACTCGAGGAACCAGCTTTGAATGTTAACATGACTATCCTACTCGAGGAACCAGTCCATGCAACTGTCCTACTCGAGGAACCAGCTTTGAATGTTAACGTGACTGTCCTACTCGAGGAACCAGTCCCTATGATAATATCCATGCGAGAAACGCAAAAGAAATATTTTTATTTATTTAGACCACCATGCAGGTGCATGTTGACTCTTGAATGGAAAAATCAAAAGAAACTACATGCACGAAAATTAATAAACTCCTTCATATACTTTGCCTGCTTTCTTATCAAGTCGCACTCATCTTTTCATAGAAATGAAGTCGGGATATCACGATACCTTCTTTCGGCCAAGCATAGTACCTTTTGGAAAACAATTTGTCCCCTTGAAAGAATATATATGACACGGTGTCCATCACTTGAGATGAATTTTAGCACGTGGCTTCTTCCTTGATCCTTCTTTTCGCCTAGATTTTTGTTCCTTTATATTGAAGAAGTTTCCCATCCTTCATTGCTTCTAGGATTGCAGTCTGTAGCCCCTGACACGTGTAAATCCCGTGTCCCCTTGCGTCATGGAGCGGGCAATATCGATTTTTCTCGACCTCGTCTTTGGCCTCTGGTTGGGGGGGAGGCTTCCTGAAGATCTCTTTATGCCTGTGTCTTTTATAAATGGTCACATGGTGAATTGTAAACCATTCTTCAGGAGGACAATCTCGAGGGCTCCCCTCGTTTTGATGATTCCACATGGTGGCATACCCTTCAACTTCTTTCGAGGTAACAGTGACTGTGAGCCGTGCTTCTTGGGTTTCCTCGGCCATCTCGAGGCGTATTTCTCCTTCCACTCGAGTGAGGATATCATCCATGTCTTTCGGCGGGTTGCAAATCAAATTTCTGTAGAGAGCTGTTCCGGGTAGGAGTCCCTCTCTGAACGCAATTGCCGCATACTGGGGCTCGCAGTTTATTCCTCTCATCTCCGCCTTGAATCTTTCGAAGAATTTTCCGATCTTTTCTCTGACATTTTGCTTGGTGCAGAATAGTGCTGCCATATCCTTCTTTTGTTCACGGCTGCAGAAGTATTGTGAGACGAAAACTCGAGTTAGCTCATCCAGGCTCGAGATGGATCGTGGTTTGAGGTCCTGGAACCACTTCGCGGCAGAGCCCGTTAAACTTGTGGGGAAGATTTTACACATCAGTTTCTCGTCTGACGTCTCTATCCTCATCGCCTGTTTATACCCCCTAATGTGGTCTACCAGATCAGTCATCCCATCGTACTTCTGGAATGCAGGAACAACGAATCGTTTCGGCTTTGTTGCACCTAGGATGTCGTCGGTGAGGGGGGATTCTCCGGCGCCTCTGGCGATTCTCACAACAATTTCTCGAGGGCCTGTCTGTCTGCATTCTTCGATCATTTTTTCTATTTTGATACGCCATTCTTCATTTCTTGACTTCTTAGGTCGACTTGATCCTGTGTTGGGGTCCACATGTGCTCCGAGATTTAGTCCTATTTCGAGGTTTGTTGCTGCCTCGAGACTTGCTTTGCTCGGTCCTCCATTTATCACACCTTCAAATTCGTCATCAGAAGAATCGATATATGTCCCTCGTGTTGCCTCTATCCTTCTCTTCCGTCGAGCCTCACGCCTTTGTTTCTCTTCCCTAAGTTGTTCAAGCTCTCGCATCATCTTCTGCACCTCACTCGAGGGAGGGTGGTTCAGATCTCCAATAGAATTAGAGCCTCCTCCATTCACAGGAGGGACATTCAAGTCCCCTATCGAATTCGAGCCACCACCGATTGGGGTCTCCCATTCGTCACTTCCAGTCCTGAGTGAAAAAAATGGAATCGTGCCTGATCCAGCTCCCGCCATTGTTTAAAGGAAAGGTTTCCCACAGACGGCGCCAATTGTTGGTGACGAAAAATTCGGACAAGACTTTCTCTCACCACAAGTGTTTGAACTGGAGCGTGAGCTAGATCGATCGCGGCAACCTGGTGATGACTCGAAGTTGAAGTAGCTCGAGATGGAGGGGGGTACCTGCAAAAGACTCTCTGATGCCTAAATGAGTGATAGCTTTAGTAAATGAGTAGTCAGATATTCAATGAGTGAGTACCTGGCTAGTGGAACTAGCTATTTATAGTGAGCAAAACCTTATCACTTTGGCGGTTACGGCTTGGGCCGCAATTCACTCGAATAGAAGCTTGAACCGCAAGTCTCGAGCCATGACTTGCGACGTGCGTATCGCTCCTCGAGCCAATAGCTCGAGGACACGTGTCTTGTCGAGCCCGAATATAAAGGAATTCAGTTACCTACAGATAAGGACTCAAATATCCTCGGACCACAAGTATCTCGAACCATGACTTGCGGCGTACGAATCGTAACCGTAACAACCATTGTTAGTGGCGCATGACCCGGTAAGTTGGTTAAATTAGTTATCCAATCCACTCGAGGCAAAACCTCTCGAGTCAACATCACTTCGAGGTTGTCTCCTCGTTCGGGGCATGCATGTTTCTTCGAGACATTTATCACGAGATGTTTATATTGAGTCTAGCTAACTAAATAGGCAAATGTTAGTAGAAAATCTTCACTCCCACAAGCCATAATACCTTTGATTGTTCTTGGAAAAAAACGCTTTTGCCTCTTTCAATTGCTAATGTTTTTCGGGTCAATCTGTTGGGTTATGATTGTAATAGAGATTTTATTGTTTAGGTTGTAGATTTGTTTCTGTATTAAAAATTTAAAATATATATATATATCATTGATTCTTTTTTTGGACAATTGTAACGTTGATTACTTGATTGTTTATGTTGATTGCGTTATGTTCATCCCCCTTGTCCGACTATGACCTCTAAGTTAAAGTATTATTTTATCAGAGTTGCAAGTTACACCCTTGTAACAATACCATTCCATGATAGGTACTTAGGTAGCTAGAAATTAAACAGCTTCATTCTTTGTTTATGGAAATAAACAGTCACCAATGTCCTTTAGCAAGTCGTAAACCGATATTTTTTAAAAGCTAGAGTTGATTATCAAACTTTGGCTTAATGTTGATTTTATAAAGAGTTAATGACTTTCACAAAATAGCTGTTCAAGACAAAAGGGTAAATGAACATTTTTTTTTTGTGCAATTGGATAGAGGCCGCTTGCTTCTTCATTTTTTTTTATTAAGAGGAAGAGAGAATTCGTACATGAAATTTTTATTAAGTATTTTGTTGGAAACAAATGTTTTACTCAACCAAATCCAAATGTTAGTTGGGTAGAAGCACATATTTTTTGTTTTTCTTTTTAATATATATTTTTAAAAATTAGGATCATGAAGTAACTTATCTAATTCAAAAGAGGACATGTCACTCGAAAAATTGATAAATTGTTAACTAAGAAATTTATGAAGTTATCGGGATTGGCACAAAGGCGTACAAATGAATACTTATAACTTCAAATTGTTGTAAATTTGGACCGGCCCAACTTTTATATAAATATTTCAATAATGTGTTCAATATCATAAATAATTAAATAGACCATAAATCAAAATAAGTTCAAAATACAACAAAAGGAGTATCATCGTCACAGTACTATATTTGGCAAAACTAAATCAATTGAATAAAAAGAGAAAAAAAAAAGATAAATGTAGCATCAAGACCAAGAAAATAGATTAGGTAACGCTTGCAATTGAGGGACTTGTGATTTTCTTCGAATATTTACCATTCAGTAAAACTGTTAAAAGAATGTAATTAAAAACGTTACCTTTTTGAATTGAATATCTGTGTACACATACAACGTATCACTGTTAAATGCACTTACGTGTGTGGACGTTACGTGATTGTGACGCGCTAGCAATGAAAGCAGGACTGGTCGTCCAAATCCCCCAACGGCCGCCACGTGGACCATTTTTATTTCTCCGGTGACCGGTCTTATTTTTTTGGGGGTCCGTTTCTAAACAGATATTAAAAATAAAAAAAATGCTGTTTTGGGTGTGACGAGGACGTTTTGTGCCAAAGAGCGTCCAAGTTCTCCTCATGTAAGAATGTGGGTCCCATACTTTTCCTTCTCTTCTTCCTCCTTTTTAATTTTCCCTACGAAACAACGGCGCAAAGCGCAAAACAATATTCCTCTCCCCTCTCTCTCTCTCTCTCTCTCTCATAAAAATCTTTCCTTTATGATTTTCTCTGCTCCAGATTTTGAAAAGAAAGTGAGAGATTTTTGGGTTTTTTTTTAATATTATTTCATTTTTTTGTTCACTTTGTTGCTATAAAGGGAGCTGAAGAGAAACTGGTAATTAAGACAAAGAGGGGAGGCACCCGGTTTTGTGTGCTTGATAGAATCACCGCTCTCTCTCAAACAAAGCTCTAAGTTTTATTTTAAAAAAAAAACTCAAAGTTTTTTTTTTGTGTCTAAGCAGCGGTTTACACGGCGCGAGGTGGCCGGTTTAGTGTTTCAGAAAACTTGGGTTAGTGGTTTTTAATTGAAAAATCAGTCTTTTCTTTGTTTGGGTTTATATATGTATTTTTTTATTGGGATTTGTTTCTGAGTTCGTTTCCGATTGTAAAGAAGGCGTAGCTAGCTAGATTGTGTTTGTACTATAAATGGGTAGTGGGAGATTTTGGTGTTTAGTCTAGTTTTTTATGAGATTGGTTTCATGGCTGGAGAAGAAGTGCTTTTAGTTGAGTCTCTTGCATGTGATTGAAGGAAGGCTAAGATCTGAAGATGGTGGTTCAATTGGAATCTGGATTTTCGAAACGTTCTAGTGTGCTTGTCAGGTACGCTTTGCTTTTCTACTTGGCCCTGCATTTTTTCGTTTCTTGTTGTGTTAAGTGGTTGGTTTGGTTTGGTGGGGTTTCTATTTTAGACACGGCTTCTTGCTTCTGAATTGTAATTCTTTTTTTCTTTTTCTGGGCTGCTATTTTGGCATAGCATTGGTTATTTTTCTTTTGATTGTGGTATTTTTTTTTATATATATTTTACAAATCACTGTGTCATTCATGAATCCATTGTGTGAAAAATTTGTACTAGTTAGGTTGTTGTTAGATCTCAAGTTATTACTATTAAATTCCTTCAAATTCTTAATGTGGGGATTTTCTTTTTTCACTGTTTTTTTTTAACAGGAAATGGGAATTAGAGGTTGTGGGTTTATGATTGTAGTCCAAGGACATTTTAGCTGAAACTTTTAATCTGTAGTGGGGTTTGGAGGTCCACAGTTTATTTACTGATATATGGATTGAAGAAGCGGTCCTTTGGATGCAATGTTAAAAGCATTAGCATCTGGGCTATCAATTTCTTTGCTCCTCGTATGTGTTTCGGCGTCTGATAATGGATTTCCGCGGTGCAATTGTGACGACGAGGGCAGCTTATGGAGCATTGATAGCATACTAGAATGTCAGAGAGTGAGCGATTTCTTGATAGCGGTGGCCTACTTTTCGATCCCCATTGAGCTGCTTTACTTTGTTAGCTGCTCGAATGTGCCTTTCAAATGGGTTCTCTTTCAGTTTATTGCCTTCATTGTGCTATGTGGACTGACACATTTGCTGAATGGCTGGACTTATGGCCCTCACCCCTTTCAGTTAATGCTTGCTCTCACAGTATTCAAAATTCTCACTGCTCTGGTATCATGTGCCACTGCTATAACACTCATCACTCTCATTCCTTTGCTTCTCAAAGTGAAAGTGAGAGAATTCATGTTGAAGAAGAAGACTTGGGATCTTGGAAGAGAGGTTGGGATTATAATGAGACAGAAAGAAGCTGGAATGCATGTTCGGATGCTTACCCAAGAGATTCGTAAGTCGCTTGATAGGCATACAATATTGTCCACAACCCTTTTTGAGCTATCCGAGACATTGGGTTTGCAGTACTGTGCAGTTTGGATGCCTAATGAAATTAAAACAGAGATGATCCTGACCCATGAGTTGAAAGGGAGGAATTATACTAATATGTACAACTTTTCTATACCAATAAGTGATCCAGATGTTGTACATATCAAAGGGACTGATGGGGTGAACATCCTTAGGCCAGATTCAGCACTTGTATGTGAAAGCAGTGATGATTCTGGTGAGCCGGGACCAGTAGCTGCAATTCGGATGCCAATGCTTCGAGTTTCCAATTTCAAAGGGGGGACACCCGAGTTGATCCAGACTTGTTATGCGATATTGGTTCTGGTTCTCCCTGGTGGACAGCCTAGATCTTGGAGCTTCCAGGAACTTGAGATAGTTAAGGTTGTTGCGGATCAGGTGGCTGTGGCTTTATCCCATGCTGCTATCCTTGAAGAGTCCCAACTTATGCGGGAAAAATTGGCTGAGCAAAATCGAGCCTTGCAACAGGCGAAAATGAATGCCATGATGGCAAGCGATGCAAGAAACTCATTCCAGAAGGTAATGAGTGATGGGATGAGAAGGCCAATGCACTCAATTTTGGGGTTGCTTTCCATGATGCAGGATGAGAGTTTGAATAATGATCAACGAGTTATTGTTGATGCAATGGTGAGGACGAGCAATGTCCTATCGACCTTGATAAATGATGCGATGGACAATTCAGCCAAGGATAGTGGAAGATTTCCTTTGGAGATGAGATCTTTTCGGTTACATGCAATGATAAAAGAAGCAGCTTGCCTTGCCAAATGCTTGTGTGTGTATAGGGGATTTGGTTTTGCAATTGAGGTTGACAAGTCCTTAACCGATCATGTAATGGGAGATGAAAGAAGGGTCTTTCAGGTGATTTTGCATATGGTTGGGAGCCTATTGAATGGAAACAATGGGGGAGGATTGGTCGTATTTCAGGTTTCTTCAGAGAGTGGGAGTCAGGGAAGGAATGATCAAAGATGGGCAGCTTGGAGACAAAACTCATCTGATGGTGATGTATATATTAGATTTGAGATTGGGATAAGCAATAGTGGCTCTCAATCAGATGGCACAAATCCAATGATGCAGCTTGTTGGTAAGAGATACAACAGTGAAGGAGTTGAGGAGAACTTGAGCTTCAACATTTGCAAAAGGCTAGTACAGGTGAGGATATTAACTTTTTGTTTCTGCGTGTCTCTGTGTGTGGGTGTGTAGGCATGTGGTATATTTTTCTTTCAGTAATGAATAATTCGTAAGGTACTTTGCAATCGTTTTTTACTTGAGGTTATCTGCATGAGGGAAGTTTAAATTTTTCAGTAGAATTTGCATTAGAGAAGCTTACATTTTTCATGTAAACAATAGGTCATGTGTGTGTAGAAAAACATAGCCCTTTTTTCAGTCTTCATCAGTTACAAGTATTTAGGACAAGCAATTTTGATGTTGTTAACCATGTCTTGATCAAAATTCTCCTGCTGCCATACCTGGTTAGTGAAGCTAGATAGGATATCAGGTGATTTTTGTATGTATGTTTGTGAGTGGGAGTAGAGTTGATGTTGATTAGTTTCTCTTATGTATGTTCTTATAGCTTATGTTTTCTGTCTATTTTTTGTCAAGAACTTGGGTTAAAGGCATATGGGGGCTTAAACCATATTTACTGAACTGCTTAAGTATTAGTGCATTTATTCAACTTTTGAGACAAATTGTTGTCTGTAATATTAACTTGAACACTTAACTAGTAAGCTATATTCAGCTGAGTCCATATAACATTTGTTCTAATTTTCCAAATCTCTTTTATATCAGGCTAGTTTTATAATTTCCTGAGAAGAATGACTATTGCTGTGCTATTTCTTAGTTGTCGCTCGCACGTTTGTTTTCTTTTTCTTGCTAAAGCATTCTTAATGACATTTTGTTGGCAGTTAATGCAAGGAAACATATGGGCAGTCCCTAACCCTCAAGGATTTGCTCAAAGCATGGCACTTGTTCTCCGTTTTCAACCTCGACCATCCATTGCAATATCCATCTCTGAACCTGGAGGATCATCAGAGCACTCACATTCCAATTCTATTTTCAGAGGCTTGCAAGTTCTATTAACAGATGAAGATGATGTGAACAGGGCTGTGACTCGGAAACAGCTTGAGAAGCTAGGTTGTGTCGTAACTGCTGTGTCATCTGGATTTGAGTGCCTCTCCACTATCGGTCCCTCTGGAGCTTCTGTCCAAGTCATTTTTCTAGATCTTCACATGGCTGAGTTGGATGGTTTTGAAGTTGCAATGAGAATTAGAAAATTTCGAAGCCGTACTTGGCCATTGATTATCGCTGTTAGTGCCAGTGCAGATGAAGATGTTTGGGATCGATGCAGGCAGATCGGGATCAATGGGGTTATCTGTAAACCAGTTCTGTTGCAAGGGATTGCCAGCGAGCTAAGAAGAGTCCTGGTGCAGGCGAACAAAGTTGTGGGATGACAATGCAGGGTCGACTAAGTTTGCACAATGGAAGTAGCAAAGTTTATTTGATCTTTCTTTGGCTCCAAATCATCATTCCTTCTCCGAACATCAAAGCATAGAGATGTTACACCAACGTTCACAGTTAGAATTGGTATACAAGGTTAATTAGCTCCTCTCTTTTCTTTTCTTTTCCCCTCTCTTGTGCGATTGAACTTTGTTATAATATATATTTACATACATAGTTTCAGATTTGATCACAGGTAGTCAAATTGTCTTCAAGACATCCTTCTATAAATGAACAAAAAAAGAGGCATGAAGTAAAGCATGGTGGAAACATGAGCAGAAATTGAGTAGGGACTTGAATATAAGCAGTTCTTTCTATGGAAATAGTTATATAGGCGCAGGAGATTGTAATTCCAGTTATCAGAAAGACATGACAGTGAGACAGTCAAATTTAAATTTAGCATTGAAGCCTATATTCGAAGTTCGAATACTCTGAAATCTTCATCTCCTATTCTCCTTCCTGAATATTGTTCGATAAAAGACAAATTTAATAAAAATTTAGCAAATAGTTTCATTCATCAAGGATAAAATCTTTTGGTGACTGCTGCTTTGGTCAAAGCTAGATTTGTAGTCTTTAATCAATGTCTGCAAATCAGAGCTGGAGGAAATCGCAGAGGATATTTCGATATTTGAGGTGATCGAAATTCGAAAAGGTTGGTGACTTGGTGGTAATGGGGAAGAGTATGGGTCAAGTTTAGCTTTGCAGAAAAAGCTAGCCATGCATGAACCAAGTACGTACATGGACTGTTTTATGTTTTAATATCTTTGATCAGATAATGAAGTGGACCCTTCAAAGTCTTTGATATATATATATATATTATTTCAATGTTGGAATAAATTTAACCGGTGAAATGGGTTTTCTCTTTATGTCATTATGTCAATTATTATATTTTCAAGTTGTTGACGTTTTATAGATCCCCTTTGACATATAAGGACTAAATACCCTTCACGAAATTCTTCTTTGTCATCCCCATCGCTTTTCTTGCCCATCAATTTCCTACTAGTAAATGTCTTGGAAAGTGGAATTGGGTGAGATATCTCATTGAGAATCATATCATGTAATGTGGGTGAGCTCTTTGTCATCATTATATGGTTTATTACTATCCACATATTATGCCGATGACATTATCATGCATATACTTAACATTTAACACGCGTAGCAGCTCTCAGTTGATGCATGTAAAATTTACAATAAACTTCACATATATTCAGAGTTAATAATTTTGGGTATGTTTTAAGGGTGTTGGTCTGTGGTGGACTGACCTTATTTCAGGGATGGTTTTTGTGGTTGTCAACCATGTTAATTTATGTCGGTGGTATGGATATTAGTTTCTATGGCCGATGGTTAACTTTGGAGAAAGTTTGTCCTGACTAGTTGCTGTGGATGGTGTGCCTAGCTTCGATGGTGATGGCGTTGACCATTCTCGATGCGGTGGCAGTTTGGTTCTAGGAATGGCTGAGTTCGTTGGGTCTTTTTTGACCTAATTTTAGGGCTGTTTTCAATCTTGAGCCAAATTGTGTGATTCTTCTTTTAGGGTTGGGCCCATTTGGGTCCTTTCATGATTATGATCTGGTTCGATTTTTTTTTTCCTTCTAAGAAACGTCGCAGCTAGTATGATTAGGGGTCACCATTTGGCCCGAGGCCCGCGGAGGCCCGCTGGCCCGAACGATCCAAGCCCGGCCCGTACCCGTAATAGGCCCGCAAAAGCCCGGCCCGCAAAAGCCCGGCCCGTCAAAAGCCCGAAAGGCCCGGCCCGAAAAAAGCCCGTAGGCCCGGCCCGAAAAGGCCCGCCTAAGTTTTAATACATGTCTTGTATTTTATGTTATAGACTATAACATATGTCATATAATACAAAATATTTATTAATAAGGAGTACAAATTACTACTTTTATTTTTATTCTTACAAAAAAATTATTTATTAATACAAAATATTATTAACTTATAATTCATAATTTGAAATTGTTCAAAATCTTATTAATATTATGCTTGCAAAATATTAATAGCATTACATAAAAAATTATTATTAATAACATTATAGTCTAAAATTGTAAAATATTATTAATATTATTTTTCAGCTTATTAATTTATACAAAGTTAGAAATTACAAATCATTCATTGGTTAAACAAAATATTTTTTGTTTGTTGTCTCCTATATTCCTTGATTTATTGGTTATAACAAAAATATATATATTCAATAAATCATATCGTTCAAAATAATAAAATTTAGCATATCAACCGTTGGATGAGATAATTGAGATATTTTACGCCTATGGTTAAAAAATTGGCCTATTTCGTATTTGTTTAGACCTCGATCCACATAGTCAAGTGTAATAGTCATTTATGCCCCTATATTTATTAATTAGAGTTCTCAATGGGCAACTACATTTAAACGGGATCCGGGGTTACAAATTTTTACATGGATATATGGATCTCGGTCGTGGGAGTATATGGTCGCGGAGAGCACGAAAATCGGATTTTGGAAAGAGCCGTTAAGCCAAAATTAGCGTAAAGGATATTTTGTAAATGACAATAAATAAAGAGTTGACTACATTGACCGGGGTCGAAATGACAATGAAAGAGGGTAATTTTTTGACACAATGTCTATTACAACGTATTAAATACATGAGCGAAGCCAAATCTTCAATTAAACAATTTTTAATGTCTTATATCGCATAAAATCTCGATATGTCTACTAGTGTTGTTTACTATATTCATTGGTTATAAAGAAATATATTCAAAAACCATATCACTAAGGACAACGAAATTTGGCCAATCAACCGTTGGATGTGATGATTGAGATATTTTACGCCTATGGTTAAAAAATTGGCCTATTTCGTATTTGTTTAGACCTCGATCCACATAGTCAAGTGTAATAGTCATTTATGCCCCTATATTTATTAATTAGAGTTCTCAATGGGCAACTACATTTAAACGGGATCCGGGGTTACAAATTTTACATGGATATATGGATCTCGGTCGTGGGAGTATATGGTCGCGGAGAGCACGAAAATCGGATTTTGGAAAGAGCCGTTAAGCCAAAATTAGCGTAAATGATATTTTTGTAAATGACAATAAATAAAGAGTTGACTACATTGACCGGGGTCGAAATGACAATGAAAGAGGGTAATTTTTTGACACAATGTCTATTACAACGTATTAAATACATGAGCGAAGCCAAATCTTCAATTAAACATTTTTTGATGTCTTATATCGCACAAAATCTCGATATGTCTACTAGTGTTGTTTACTATATTCATTGGTTATAAAGAAATGTATATATTCAAAAACCATATCATTAAGGACAACGAAATTTGGCAAATCAACCGTTGGATGTGATGGACCTCGATCCACATAGTCAAGTGTAATAGTCATTTATGCCCCTATATTTATTAATTAGAGTTCTCAATGGGCAACTACATTTAAACGGGATCCGGGGTTACAAATTTTTACATGGGTATATGGATCTCGGTCGTGGGAGTATATGGTCGCGGAGGGCACGAAAATCGGATTTTGGAAAGAGTCGTTAAGCCAAAATTAGCGTAAAGGATATTTTTGTAAATGACAATAAATAAAGAGTTGACTACATTGACCGGGGTCGAAATGACAATGAAAGAGGGTAATTTTTTGACACAATGTCTATTACAACGTAATAAATACATGAGCGAAGCCAAATATTCCATTAAACATTTTTAATTTATCGGATCACACCAAATCTCTATATGTCTCTAGTATTGTCTTATATGTCCATTGGTTGTAAACAAATATATACCTAAACAAACCAACAACGTGGAGGAAGACTAAATTGAGAAAATTAACCGTTGGATGTAAATATTGAGATAAGATAAACATATGGTAAAAATATTAGCTATTTTCGTCTTCGTTTGGATCTCGATCCATATGGCCAAGTGTATACCTATCATAATAAACAAGGTGAAGGAAGACTAAATTGAGAAAAGTAACCGTTGGATATAAATATTGGAATAAGATAAGTATGTCTTAAAAATATTAGCCACTTTCGTTTTTTTTCCGAACATGATCCACCATTGGATAACAAACGCCTATGATATGAATTGCATTACTAGTTATTAAATTGTTACATAAGTATATAGTAAAAATATTTATATACCATAATAATAAGAAGTGCAATTTACAAAATATTAATATCATTGAACACTAATTAGTAACATTATAGCCCTAAATATTATTACTAATACTCTTTCAAAATATTTATTTATTACAAAACAGCATTAAATACAAACAATTTAGGTTGATGTTATAATTAGAAACGGGTACCTTAGAAGTTTTCAAAAATTCTGAAAATATTCATAGATAAACTTCAAGGTGTTAGTCTACATTTTTAATTGGAATTGCATCAACTTTTATTTAGATGAATATTGGGTGAATATTCATATTTTGTCACTCGGAAGCTAAAAATATTGAATTACAAGAAATCAACATCATTTATCCAAATTTCTTCATAAAAACTAAATAAAAATGATATAAAATAATGTGAAATTATGAACATATCATTGATCCACATGGTATGTCATTTTTTTATGTGTTGCATTACTAATTATTAATTTGTTATAGCTCAATTGATTATTCTTAATATCACAATTTTTTTATTTTAATCTAATAAAAAATAAAAGTAATTAGGCCCGGTCTGGCCCGATAAATTATGGAGGCCCGCTCAAGCCCGGCCCGGGCCCAGCCCGAAAATATATTTATTTTATTAAAGCCCGGCCCGGCCCGAGCCCGATAAAGCCCAGCCCGGGCCCGGCCCGTTGCCGAGCCCTAAGTATGATCACTGAGTTCACAACTTTTAATGCTCAATTCTAAGGTTGTACTTTATGTATATTATGTGTGCTATCACCGGTCGAGTATATGTAGTTATTTAGGTAGTGGTTCATTCTGTCGTTATCTTTAAATGAGTTATTATGTGTAATTTTTGCTCTTAGATAATTAGATGAAATAAATTGTCGTCTTCTTTTCTGCTAAAAAAAACATGTGAATTAGTTTTATTATGCGTGAAAATTGATGCTTGTGAAATTCACTATTAACTTACCATACATCAACGGTTAACAATAATGAAAGTTAATACATATGGGCGGCCGGCTGTCAATTTATTTATGCCTATGGGGAATTGTATGATTGAATTCACATATATCCAGCAAAAAAAAAAATTAACAATCATACATTTTTTACACTTGTTGGCCACTGTTAGTTGATGCACATCAATAAATTCCACATCCATCAACAACTTATGGTAACACATGTAGTCAATTGAAGTAGGTAAAATTAACAATTCAAGACAAAGTTGCATGATTAAGCCAATAAGGCAATAGCTCTACCTTGCATCCTAATGAACTTTTAACACGCGTTTGTAACTATCGGTTAATGCATGTAAAATTTACAATAGACTTCATATATACATTAACATGTATATGTACGAAACTATTAGTTAACACATATGAAATTTACAATAAGCTCCACATGAATCAATGATTATAAAACACATGTACGTCATTCTACAGATTCTAGCTCGTATTTCTTACTTCCACTGCACATTTTCATTAGTTCTTTTTGTTTTATTTCTTATGTTTTTCTTCTCAACAATTTCAATTGAGTTAGCTAGCTAGATTGTTCTTACTTCTTAGATATTTAACTAGAGGAGTTGGTACGTTCGTTTATCTGTCTAATTAATCAGATTTAGGAAACCAAATGCAGCTAATCACCATTATTTATTGTTGGGAGACAGCCTAATGATGAGTAGTGTGATCCAGTAGGTTTCGGTGCATTCAGGGTTGGCCCTGAAGGCCATTTCCATCAGACTCTCTCTCTCTCTGTGTGACATGATAATAGTTTAACCAGTGTGGGTTGTCTGTCTCTTGGAGAGCAACAAGTTAGTCAAATTAGCTCCATATTTTTTTAAGAATAATGGGGTCTGAATTATATATATATACGCAGTTGTTCTGCTGATCGAGGAGACTTTGTGCCAAGGGGTCTGTACGTGAAATAATTTTAAGGATTAAAAAGTTGGACTTTTCATGCCGGCATTAGATTGCATGAACTGAATCTAGAGCCCTTTCTTTGCCCAATAAACAATACCTACTTGGTTTTGTTTTGTTTTTAAAAAAAAAAAACTTGGGTTGAGGGTTCCATTTACTAATCAAATTGACAAAGAAGTTAATTTAGTATATTTCTCGTAACATTCAAGGGATTCAACACTTGATTTGTCTTGATTAAAATGTAAATGTCTTCATATATATGCATTATTTGCCTGAAAGAGAAAGATATGTGTGCTTGGCATGTTTGATGAGATCTAACATTTCTTTTCTTGAATTACTTTGTAAAATAGATGAGTACTGAGTCAACAGGTCGACCAATTATCTTTTTCGGTCAGCTAGCTAGTGGACTATCAATGGGAGATCTTCAATTAGATTGCTCATCAACAGTGGCAGAACGATGTTCAGGCCTGTAGTGCGCCCCTTAAGCTTCTATGCGACTCCATTTAAGTGATTACAAATTTCAAAACTTACAAGTATGTAAGTTACAACAAAAATAAATTAATTGCCCCTCAAATCATCTAAACTATTTTAATGTCTCCCCAACTCGAGAAATTATTCTCTGGTCCCGGACCATACATTTATGGTGGTCCGGATGAATCTCAGCCGTACATTAAATATAATTAAACATATGAGAACAATAAACATGAATATTTTATATTTAATTAACGGCTGAGATTCATCCGGACCACCATAAAGGTATGGTCCGGGACCAGGGAATAATTTCTCCTCCAACTCTTGCAATCTAGCCCCACACCACTATTTTGTAAACCGATAGGATTACGAGTTAGGTTGTTCGTCAGCCCATAGAGGAATTAGGAGGTGAAAATCGAGTGGTTGAGAATTTATGTCGTCTCTGTTTGTGTTTGTTTGTTTTTTGTTTTTAGATCTCATTATGCCAACACACATTGTCAAAATCAGCAACATATTGATGTATGAATACATTCCATATGTAGAGTTGTCTAGCTGTCTATGGAGTTGGTCTACTATTAGTTAGTCTATCACTATCAACAAATGATGTATTGATACATTAATTTACCTAAATGAGACTCTTAAGCCCTTGGGGTTGTCCAAGCGGTGAATGAGGGGGTGAAATTTGATCAATATAATCCAAAAATCTAAATGGAACCTAGGTTTTACACCTCTTCTTCTTCATGTTTGTTCTCTTTTGTTGGTTTCTTGGGAGGTTTTGGTTTTGGTCCCCTCCTTTTGTTCTTCTTCTTTTTAATAAATTAGGGTGATAGGGAGGATTTTTCCTCTCCTATCCCTGATCTTTGGCCAAAAAAAAAAACACCTCTTCTTCTTTTCTCGCTAAAGATAACCATGTTCCCCTAATTTGGTTCTAGTGTAGTGATGAAGCATTTGGGTGTGAATGTCAATACTCCATGGTCCAATTGAATTTGAGTTCTGGATAAGTTATTTTTGTTATACATGGGCTTTTATAAGCTGATCCGTCATTGATGCAGCGTTTGGTTATCGGGAAAATTCATGAGACCAGATACCAGCCATGCCCAAGCCTTCATCTAGTTCCTAGCTTACTTGGAGGCTTTAACTGAAGATGGGGTTTGCACCAAATCTTGCTAGATGCAGTTTTGCTTCTCATATTTTTAGGAAACAATGTTTTTATTTCTGTGGGCTTGTCCTTTCCCAACTTTGTTAGGTGGGATGAAGCCCCTCTTTTCATTCTTATTATTTGCAAGAATTTTTTTAGTTAATCGAACGATTACAATACATCGAAGATGAGTATATTGAATAGCCATGAAGAACCATTTGGAACACAAACTCATTCATAAATAGTAGGTGCACTGCCTTATTAGAATTCCTCTTTTCATTCTCGATCCTTGTCGTCGAGACCAGCTTGATCAAATATCGAATCGTTATATACATTAAGTAATACTCCTCTAGAGAGAAAAAGACGGAGCGACTTAGGGTTGGGAAAACAAGGGTTTGTGCGTATACTTGTCCGACGGCCCCTCCGCGTTGAGGGTGGCTTCCAGCCTCCTTGGCGCGGGATAGGTGTGGTCGGACAGGTACAGATCATGTGGATCGAGGACGGTTGCTAGTCAACGGTGGGGACTGTGGCGATATGGTCCTTCTGTGTCTACATCGACGACAATGACTGTTTTGTGGAGCGAATGTAGGGTTGCTGAATGGTCGTTGGGGATGCGATGGCTGGAGTTCTCAATGGGTTTGGCTTGCATAGGTTGGATGGTTGCCGATGGCGGTATTGAGCCTAAGGGAGTCAATTATGGCTGGTGATGGTGGTTTTGTTCGTGGGTAAGGGGTGTGGGTGATGGGATCGTGTTCTTGATGCGATTGTTTTTGGAAGGTCGGGATCGGAGTCAAAGTTGAAGTTGCGACATAACGAAGCTGATCGTGGCAATATTTTTCATTGTTTAGTTAGGTTTTTAATTTTCGATTTTTATTTAGGTCAAATAAGTCCATACTCTTTTGAGCTAGGGTTTATGAATCTTGGTTTTACTGGTGTGTCATTTGCGTGGTGTTATTCTCGGGAACTAGCTATTTCAATTTCGATGCTTTCTTGTTATCATTGTGATGTTGAACTACCCTTGCACGTGGTCTGGCTATTTGGGAACATATCGCCTTCAAGGGTGAAATGGTTCGTCTTGATATTGGTGGTGAGGTCGTATCGTGACATTTGGGATTGGTTACTTCTCGTTATAGCCTGCAAGTTTGGGCGTAAAGTTGGGTTAGAGGTTGGGTCTATTCGGTTCATGGATGTCATTCATAGTGACGGACCCGTAACTATAGATCGTAGAGATTGGAATGTGTGTCTTGGCGTTAGTTCCACAACTGGTCATTCAAATTATGTAGCATTTCGCGATTAATGAAAGTTTCTTTGTTGTTTCTAAAAAAAAAAAAAATATCGAATCGTTGCAATTAATATTTGATCCCAACGTACTAGAGGGAAGTGATCATAAAAAAGTAGCGTTTATTATTGGATGAGCTAGATGTTGCACCTTTTAGCTAATTTTGTCTCCTTTGGTTATACCGAAAGTGATCAAACTCCTCTAATTACTCCTTTAATTTCTCAACCCAGATTCACACCATTCTCCCAACTTCAGCATTAGCTATTGCTTGTTTATAGGGGCAATGGTGAAACTTCAAAAATAAATATATGTGTCAAATGATGAATGATGAACAAGCTGCATTAATTTAGGGTGAAATATAGTTGTTCGCCATTTGCCAATTCCCTTTTTGATGTTGTTATATGTTAGTCGTTTTGATGGGTAAACAAGTTCAATCTATGAACCTGTTATCTGCAATAACAACTGAATTTTGAGTAATAAAAGAAATATATCAAGCTGTGAAACTAGAGGACATATAGAATAATTAATAATAGATTCTAACATGTCCCGGTATAACGGATAGGACTTGGGAATAGGAGGAGGTCTAAAATTGGTGAAATCCCACATCGAATAATAGCAAATAAGAGAGATGAGAGTAAGATATAAATAAGAAGGCAGTTGCAACGTTGTAACATACTTACCTGGACGGGGTCAATGGGCAATCAAGAAGACTCATGGCCTAGGCCAGTGACCTCCATTGCACTACGGAGGGGTGCTTGCTTAAGGTCTCCCCAAGTGGGAGAGCCTACGTCATAATTTGTTGCATTGGGGGCTTGCGTTCGCGCAGCCTCTGCCAAAATGTATTCTAAGTTATTCAGTAGAAAGGGAAATGACCGGAAATCCCATACAGTTTTTCTCTTCTAAGATTTGGCCGGGTTTAGGGTCCTGCCAAAATTCTAAGTTTTTCAGTAGGAAAGAAAACACAAGCAATTCCTTATCTGAACAGCTTTGGGTGTATTAAGGCTTTGGAGGATTTGAATGTACAAAGCCAGCACCTTCAAGAGTGTATGTGCAGTCCCAGAGCGATAAGATATTAAGATGAAAACATTCTTTGATTTACAACCCTAATTATTGTGATGGGCCAACTTAATGACAAGCGTATTTCAGGCCAATTCTTCCTTACACAAGATTGTCTCAAATTAAACTTTTGGGTGGCTTGATTAAATATCAATCGCAGAGTCCAAATCCTTAAATAGTTTTCCAATTGCAATTATCAGCACAATTGAAACTTTAGAGACCAAATTAAAGTTAAGCCCATTTGCCAAAAAGAAGATGAAGAAAAAGGACCAAAGTTAAACCCTAGCAAACAAATGGTCGCCGCTGATTATGGCCTCAAATGCTCACTTTCAATATTTCTCCATGTTATCTCCTGGATCGAAGGTTCTTCTGGTTTCATACAGCATATGAGCTATTGAGTCTCATGACAAAAGAAAGCTTCAAACAATTATACGAGGGTTAGCTAAAAAAAAAAATCAATATATCTCCATATTATTTTCTGGAGGTTCAATTCTCACTTCATCACCACACAATTTCACTGAAGTGAGGTACTATAATTGATCTAGTTTACTTGTCAATCTGAGAGCAGAAGATCCGATATCGATCATAGAATTATAATTATGAGTAATTTGTTAAGTAACGAGTGAAGACAATATTAACCTTCTTTATGAGTAATTCATGAAAACTTTGAACTGTTAAAAGAGTATGTTATGCTGATTAGTTTGAATATATTTGAATTTCTAGTGTGTTGTTTAAAAGCGTATATTATATATGCTGATTAGTTTGAATATATTTGAATTTCTAGTGTGTTGTTTAAATGATTTTCCTTAATTAGTGTACTCTAAGATCAAGGTATAGATTCAGTATTACCCTTCAGAATATGGTGATGGTTCTACATGAGTACTTGTATATGCAATTGAGAACATAGTAGCGTATAAAAGCAGGCTAAGGCAGTAGTCCAAGATGAGGAATAGCATACCTTTCTCGGCCTCATGGCATTTGTTCTTATCAGTTTAAGACTAGTACGTTACAATTCTTATAAAAACCCAAATTTGTTTGTTCAAAAATAAAAAAATTGTCTGCGCAAACTGTTTAATAATTCTGACTAAATATCAGAATCAGATCCAGTACATACAGTAACATGCAGAAGTTTTCTAACTTAAGCTTTACCTTCAGCTTTTTCAAAATATATGTATAACCAATCGTAGTTTATGGAATTAATTTGATAATCCTTGATTGTTTTCCATCAATAAGATAGATTCAAAAGGAACGCTCTCATATATGTATATCATTCATTCTGAGATTTTATTGCCCTATGATGTCAGGAGTCTGTGTTTTTTTATTTTGTTTATTTAATTTCTATCATCGTTGGTCACATTCTGGTTGCATATTTGAAATGCATACCATCATCTGCGAACCACATTTATGCAACTGTTCATGAGATTCGAACACGAACGACTCGGAAATTTTGGAGTCAGAAGATTAATTAGAAGAAACCTCAAGATATTTTCGAAGCTTATATTTTAGGGAACTTTAAGCTTAGGTCAAAAATACAGATTGAAATTAATAAAATCCGGTCAATATAGAAAGAAACAGGGGACAACCAAATACTTCTCTATCTAGGTATATAATGACAAGCAGGTGACAACCATATACTTCACTAAAATATTTGATCAAATTGACCTGTTAATCAGATAATGAATTAACTAATCAAAAGTACTGTTTACAAAGGACAATCCAATAAACCAAGTAATATTTGTCAATAAGACTTGGATTATCGAATCATAAGTCTCCAACTGCCGGCATTAACTGGATCAACTCTATCTATGTCCTTATTTGCTTGTAGAGACAAGTTGAAAACTGATGTCTTCTGCTTAACTAATAATTGTTGGCATTTTATTGTTTAAGAGAAGAACCAGTCTACGGACCAAAAAAAAGAAGAAGAGAAGAACCCGTCTTGAGTCATGACTCTGTCCCCATCACTCATCTATTTGATAGGCATTATGTTCACATCTATGAGAAAAAATCGACTCTTCACATCTATGAAAAAATCACTCATCTTTTTTTCGACTCTTCGCTTTCTTTCAAACTAGAAGAAGAAAAACAAAAGGCTAAGGTCAAAAGAAAACATATATAAAACAAAATACGTACCCTTCTTATCGTAGAAGAAGTTTTAAGAGATTTGCTTTTGTGGAAAATTATGCTTAGTACTGTGTTATCTATGATAATTGACAAGAGTTCGACTTTCATTTCCTCACGAGAAAGTAAAACAAAATGCACTTAATTTCAAAGTTAAAATAAAAAAAAATTAAATTATCACACCCGTTGGAACTTAACAAATAAACTAATTCAAATTGAAGGAGACATTCTGAGAATTGAACTCCGGACCTCTCGCACCCTAAGCGAGAATCATATCACTAGACCAAATGTCCATTTTGCAACTTAGGGTTTGAAAGTGGCAACAAACTCAACCAATAATAATGTCTCCCATATTTGACGGGGGAGGGAAACAGCGCACAGATTTGTAGGGACTGAAGTGATCATATATGCCACGTGTACGAATCCCAATTAATAGACCGGTCAACAGATCTGTTTTGTTGTCCCATTGGGAAACGTGGTTTCAGGATTATTATATATGTGTAAAGAAATGAAACCAAATGAAATAATGTTTACCATTTAATTATCATTTCAAAGACAATTATCACTGTGATCATTTTAATTTTCACTAAAAAAATAGTGTTCTTGTATTCATAAAATAACATTTGACTGACTTGAGACAAAAAAAAAAGACTGAATTCATACGATCATTGTTTAAGAAATAGACGATTTTAAATTGAGACCACGGTACAAGATTGAAAGAGAAGTGAGAAAACGTCGAATGCGAAATGAAATATTAAGAAAAGAGTTAATATTTTTGTGAAAACATTTTGTTATTAAGACAATGTATTTTTAAAAAATAGGTAGTTATTTTTTATGAAAATTGTCAATTTTTATAAAAGTTTCAGTTACGTATACAATACATTGATTTACCCAGAAAGTGTGACAGAAAAATCACTATTTAAGTATCCTAACATTTTCTAGCATGAAGGTCAATCAAATTAGAGTGTTAGAACGCGCCTCACCAACGCTCCTAAATTTCCCGACCTTAGGCTTTTCGAGACGTATGTAGTCTTTTACTTGTATCTTTCATTATCGGGATCAGATGACTACCGCGAGGACGTGTCTACGATGTGGGGTTAGACATAGTGTTTTGAGATTGGCGGTGGTTGCGAGCTCTTGGCTTCAGGGAACCGAGATTGGGTCTCATCTTTAAGGTTCCTGTTCCAAGTGGTTTATCTTCCTTTTCTCTTGACTCGTTGTTCTTTATCACTACTCCGGAGGCTCTTGTTCTGATTCAAATGTCCCCAAAAGTTCATATTATGAGCTTCATGATTCATTCTTTTAAAGATTCATGTTGTGGAGACTATTTCCGAATTGTATTGATAAAGACTGGATGATGGCTTACGATCTTTTTTCTTGTTTTTTGGATCATCAAAAATGCCTCGATTGCGAGTTCTTCTTTTCTGATCTTATCTATGTTTAGTACTACTATGGAATGTTAACTATTGTTGTCTCATTTGTTTATATTCCCTTGGTTGCATAGTACCCTTAATTTCCGCTGGTGCAGATGTTTTCTTGGTCCTCATGTACACTATGCATCTTTTATTCCCAAATCGACCATCAAAAATCCAATTGACGTTAATTTCATGTTTAAAAAATTGTCGAAGGACAATAATTATTCTTTACCGATGGAATTATCATGGAGCATTTTTAAGACCAAAAGAAAAAATATTAAAGAAATCAATTTGTAGCTGATGTTTGTCTATATTCTTCTACTATCTCATCTGGTGGAGAGTATTTAGTACACGGCGTGTATGTCTGAACCGTTCAATTGAGTTAGAAAAATGAGTTAATATTTTTTTCTAATATTTGAACGGTTCAGATTGCGGCGTGTACTGAATAATTTTTTCTTATTTGTCAAAATGTAATTACGTTTCTTCCCAATATAATAGCTCCTCCTATGACATTTGAATTACTTCCATCATTTCTTATAAGGTAAAGTAACAAGTTAAAGCACTTTTTTCGTTCCCAAAATTTTCTTGTTAGGGAATCAAAGCATTCTGAATTAATAGTCTTTTTTGTATGTCTTCAACGATAGTAGATATATATATATATGGACTTCTCCTTTACTTGCAAGTCCAACAAAGGATATTAAAGAAGAAACGAGTGACAAGAAATTAATTTATCCAATCTGAGATACATTTCCAATTGATTAGCACATGATCTATAAATAAGGCCTTTTTAATATATATGATATATAAACTATATGATTATGAATCTTACTCGAGCTTAATCATAATGTTCGTATCAATTGACTATGTATATTAGGTTTGATGAAAGATTTTAGGGTTTTCCTTTGTCAACTGAATGAAGTTGGTAAAAGATGGAACGTACTTGCTACTACTTTGCTCATGTATTGGTTGTAAAGTTGCCTCTTCATTTAGAAACGACCTAATGAATATGATTAATTGGGGTTATAAAAATCAGGTTAAACAACACTTGACTGGATCAAAGGGATTAGGGCTGGCCTTTCCAGCATCAAGGCTTTGATTTATTTTTTTCTTCTTCTGTGATGTCTATTGCACCCTCAGTCCCTCACCATCCAAGCCTGATTAATTAATTTATAGATTTCACTGACTTTATTAAAAAAAGGCAGCTTAATGGGTGGTCTACAATTCATTAATGCAAACTGAGTGGATTCCCCTTAAAACTATAATTAAATGGTTTTTCAGAGTCTCTCAGAGATGCATATAGAACTATTATATGTAGTTGCAATTGCAAGTGGTCATGTGCTACACTAGAAAATGCTATTTGGTACAATAGGGAGAATATAGTAGTTTAATTATTGGTATTAGTCTCTATTATATGACGATTAAAATAAGAGAGCGGGTAATTAATTAGTGAACCAAGACTCGATCCAAGAGGGTCCAAAGGTGTTGATAATTTTCCTTTCTATTAAGGCTTTTAAACTAGGACACGTGAGTCCATGTGAAGAGGGTCCCTGCCCTGGCCTCCATTGCTTAAGCAAAGCTTGCTGTAACTGTTGGATCCTTTGAGTGTCGGGTGGAAATTAATTGGAAAATCTTAAAATGAGAGACTTGGTTAATTTGATTAAATTTCCGTGAGATGTTTAATTAAGTTTTGTTTAAATTAACTTTAATTACAAGTCTTTGCTGGCATTATGAAGTGGGAACTTTGATTCACAAAGATTGCCATTTCTATTCAATGGAAGCTAGCTAGTTGAGTGCATTAACATCAATTAGAGCCTCTTTTTTTTTTGGTTGAAGTATTTTTCTGTGTGCTGAAGGAATTCATTTACCCAAAAAACTGCAGTAACAGTAACATTATATACATACAAAACTTTCAGAGTAATACACATAAATATATACAATGATTCCCACATAAGGTTTCTGATTTTTTTCTTTGCTAAACAGGTATTTATTAATCATATATAGGATATACAATTTTAGATTACTCGTTTCCTCAAAAAAAAATTTTAGATTACTCGGCTCTACTAGATGGAGCTGAATGTTTTAACTTTAACATGATATACATGCAGTTGTGGATAATTAAAGATTATGTTTTAAGATTCAATTTGCCCGCACATTCTTTATGTTTTATTAAAAGATGGATATATGTATTGTATTTTGGATTAGACAGTATTATACATATATAAGGGAACTGGAAGAAATGAACTTCCTAATGTTGAGTGAAGTTATGTAGACAGCATTGCACTTAAGCTCTCATACGAGGCCGCCACCACATTACACTCTCAAAATGGCGGATAATCTTTCAATTAATATTATGGGAATTTACATTGAGATTGAAGTACTTCATTCTGAACTCTGAAGTTACAGATGCATGTACATGTGAGAGAGCTAGCTAATGAAAACGAATGACCTTCTCTTTATCCCCTTTTCATGGTAATCAGTTAGAGGACTTAGAAAAGCCGATCATCCTTCAGAAAATTGCATATTTCGAAGATGATGAAAGGTGAAAGAAGTGGACTGAGTGAATGAACTACTTGATATTGAAAGAATATTTGATTCTGGCATGGATCAATATTACTTTGTATTGATTGAGAGAGAGAGAGAGGGAAAAGAATGGTTCATGCATTCTGAAGTCAAATAATTTCTTTAGCTTATTATAGACATGCAATACACATTTCTATTTTTTTTCTTTTGATAGAAAGAAGAGATTAATTTCAAAGAAAAAATGACACATGCACTACACATCTTTATTGTTTAAGGTTATGCATAATTTGATATTAAGAAGTACGTAATTCATACAAAAAAATTCCCTAATTGGGACCAAAAATGTCTCAAAAATATATTTTTACTTGTAATTGTTTATTGATGTAATTAAATACATGACTTCTGTAATAATCTACAAGGTAACTAAATAACTAATTAATTACCATAAAACATTCACATATACTAACATCCATCATAAACTTTATCTTTTTCATAAAATAATAAAGGGTTACAAACAAAGGTACTATATCTCAAAACTCTACACTCTTTATAAAAGAGTGTCATTCTAATCCAAAGAAGAAAAAAAAAACAGTTTAGTTCCAAACTCTAGATGCGGAGACACTTTGATCATTTCTCATAGATTATCTAGAAAGTGATAAACACATTACATTGAGACTGATTTGTTTAATCTAAGACCAACACCATGTACTCTGCACGAGTCACGTTACATTTGAAGAAAGATGATAAAGTCAAAAATTGACCTAGCTGATAATTAAATTCTTCTTCTTGGCAAAACAGAGAAGTTAGGTCATTGTTTATTTATATTTTTACAATGGAGAAAGCAAGACCCTCATTTTCTTCACACAGTCACACCCCAAAATTTCTCTGTAAACGCCAATGGCCGCCAAGTGTTCTGAAAAATGTACAGACACAGAACTGCCTGATATTAATTGGATATGGGACAATCGACTAACCCTAGCAAGTTTTTTTTTTTTTTCCGATTACAACTAACTCTAGGTAGATGTGGATCATTTAAACGCTAGAAATAGGTCAGAAATTCCTGCATGTTTGCGACCAAATTTAGGGTGTAAAATTTAAGAAGAGACGTGAGATTAAAAGTTTATTGATTAATAACCAGAAACCAATGAAAACGTTTCAAAGGCTGATATGGCTGGATCTCCGATTAATTGTTTATTTATTTACTATATCTTCCAAGTCTAATCTATCATATCAGGTAATAAACTACAAATCATTGACATAAATATTAAAAAACTGATCCATTGAACTGAACTAAAATTCCCCACCAAGCAAATTTATACAAAGAAATTATAATACAAACACACACCAGCCAGAGATCATGTTCGATCAAGAATTAGTATCTAAATTAGAGGCCAGAAAACAATTGGAAATTAAAACACATTAATTATTATCCTTTTCATTGCTGCAAACTCAAAGAAGCTTTTAGAAACATAACATCGAGAACACCCCCAAGTTGCTCTCCTTTTAATTCACATCTCTCTCTCTCTCTCTCTCTACATCTTTCTAGTTTACATATCTCTCAGTACAAGAAAATGGAGGATTGATTGATCATGAAGATGAACTGATCCTCTACTTTAGTAAGGCGTCCTTGAATGAGCCCAAGCATAAGCGTCATGCCCAAGCTGCCCGCCGTTGGGGATCAGATTAGGTGGCAGACCGTACAGGGGGAGCGACGACGGGTCAGGCAGCTGCCCTCCGTGTCCCGGTAGCTGCAACTGAGGACCGCCGCTACTTCCAACTCCAGTTGGGGAGTTTCCAGAAGCTCCATGGCCACCACCGCCACCACCACTTCCAACCTCATCATCTTCCTCAAGAGGTAGTCTCTCATAAGTAGCATTAGCAAAAGTTGCAGCCACCACCATAACTGGTCCAGCCGCAACGAGTGACCCTACGACGCTTCCCCCAACCACCTGACCCTGACCGCCTGCTAGGTAGACGGTCAGGCCTGTTGACCCGGGTGGGGCGGGTCCTGGCAGGAACGCCCCACTCAGGGACAAGATCTCGAACCTTCCGTGGAGTGCCACAACGGCCCCAGGGGCAGCAGGTTGTCTCAGAGTCACGTTGGCCACTGAGCCACTCCCGCTCAGCACACAAACACCTCTCTGACGCCTCCGGGCAAATTGTGCAACGCTCTCCGCCACGTCAGCACCTCCGGCCACTTCCATCACGTGGCTTCTGAGGGAGTTGGGGCTGTCCCGGGTCACGAAGATGGGCGGTTTGGGTTTGTTTTTGGATCCGGGAGGACGGCCCCGGGGCCTTCGAGATCCAATATCGACTGCCCCTTCTTTGGGTTCGTCTCCTTGATCCCTATCTTCGTCGTCATCTCTGCCACCGCCACTGCTTCTGCCCCCACTGTTTTCGTTCATGGAAATCTCGAGCTCGCGCTTGCTAAGCGCCGAAGCTGGTGAATTGGCTGCCGGGTCCATGCCCGGCAGCCCCAGCTGACCGCTCCACCACGGATTCGCCAGACTAGCAATTATAGATCAAATTTTTTGAATTAAGATGAGAAGAGGACTCACTCAAAGCTTCTTAGTTCTCTTGTTCACTTCTACTAGTTCAGAGTTTCTGATGAAGAAAGCAAACAAGAAAAAGCTATAACCTAACAATACGCTCAAACTTGATCGAGCTAGAAACAAGAAGAAATCAAGGGAAAATTAAGGAGGGTGATGAGAAGTTAGAAGAGAATTAGATTCAATTGTTGACGGTGATGAACATGTCTGATGTAGAAGTGATCGATCCTAGTCTGGACAGAGAATATATGTATGGAACAGATGCAAAAACCCTTGCTCTGATAGAATCAAGCACAAAGAAGAAGAGAGAGAAGGAGAGGGAGAATAATTAAAATTAAGAAAGCACAGAAAGAGGGATTGAAGTGAAATTAAAGAGTATATTTATATATAAAAAGGGGGACTAACATTTAATTCCAAATAGAGAGTTTTTGACTGGTGTTTTAGCTTTAACTGAGCTCCGCTGAGATTTTGGGAGTTCCTCGTGAGATTTTTTTTTTACCCTTTTGTCTAAAATAAGAGAGAAGATTAGTGATGTGTGCTTTTGGAGGGATTGGACTTAGGGTTTCGTGGGGTCGCGTGCGCATGGGAAGGTGGGGATCACGTCGTTTTCTGGGTCCCGGTTTACATATCAAAGCATTAGGCATTGTGGGTTTCTTTGTTTCTAACTCTCAGTCTGTGTCCGTGTGCTCCACAGTAACAGTAACAGTAACAGTGTTACTGTTACTCCTCTTAGAGAGAGAAAGAGGTTGGCGTCAGAGTTAGCTCGATGTCTCAGTCTGGACAAGACCTGGTTGGGGCTGGTATATGCTAGTACCCACTACCAGTTGCCCTCTCCTTTTGTGGTTTTGCTCATTTTTTGGAATTTAACGTACGGTCTGTTTATTTCCTTAACTAGACTCTTCGCATGTTTTCTTAGATAGGAAAACTTTCTCATAATTGTTTTAATATTCTAAAAAGTTCTATGGAGAAACACACACAGCACACAATAACTATTTCCCTAATTGTTTTTTTTTAATTATCGGAATTTCCATCCTTAGTTCCAGGAACAGTTTGTTTCCAACAAAAAAAGAGAGGAAACTTTCGAAGAACAATTTCTACCACAAGAAACTTTGCAAGAACAAAAAATGTATGGATTTTTAAGGTGGAGGTTAGGGCGAGTTGTAAGTATTTACCTCCAAATATTTGGACTTGATCAAATTCCGATATATCAACTCTAAACTCTTGAGAATAAAAAGGCTAAAAAAAGAAGAAGAAGTAAACATACAAGTTCTAAGGACGCAAACATGTGTTCACCAAAGTGTAACCGTAATTGTGTCAGCTACATCTAAGGAAAATGTGTTATAGGCTTCTCAGAGAGACAAAAAAAAAACAAAACCGAAAAAAGAAATTATTACTGTATCCGTATGTCAGAGAATATACGAATAGCCTAAGATTTTTTTTTATTATAGTCAAAGAGTTTGAATTCTTCATTTAGTGTAATTTTGACCCACTTAGTCTTTCTCCCTCATCATTTCGTTAACTCTAAACTTGAAAGGTATGGAACTATGGATTATTCCCTCGTATAATTTTTTTTGTTAGGATTCTCTTAGCTTGTACATAGTTATAATGTCAGTCATTAGATCTGTTTAAATAATCTGATCTGACGGTTTGCATTAGAACTATATACTTTAAAAATACATAGTTTTATGTAGTGGAGAAAGTCTTATATATATATATATATATATATATATATATATATATATACTATATCTATAAGCTAGATAGAAGTAGGAACCTGATTATTGTTTTTTTTTTCTGGATTGTACTTGTGTGCAAAGAGGTTATTGGTATATGCTAATTGCCTAATTACATTTCTTCTCTTTATACTCGTGTATTATATAGCATGCAGCATACAGTATATAGTGCCAATTAACGCCCAAAGGATGTCTCTCTTCGGATGTTGAATTAGATCCATTGAATGAGATAACAATCATCACAACTGTAATAGTACTCATGGTCATATCTAAATCTAGAATTAAGCAGGTGCTGTGACAAGTTGCGGGTAGCTAGCTAGCTAGTGGTTTACTGCAACCAGCTAGCAGGAATTGGAAGCAGTAGTTCTGACTTCTGAGAAGCTGAATTGAACAATTAATTAATAACAATGTAGTATCATGGTTTTGACAGAAAACACATAATTTAAAAACTAATCACAAGACAGACCAATGATAACATAATTATTGGCAGAAAATTTGGAATTTGATCCATGCAACTCGAAATTTTATATTCAGATTAAAAATAGAATTAGAACCTGAGCTTAGGGAATAGTAAGCAATAATTAACATAATATATTCTCAGGGAAGGGGAGAGCGGGAGAGAGGTAGGGAATACAGTTAATTACTATTTCAGTTGCTATTTCAATCAAATATTTATAATTTAAGGATTGTACCCTATAATGTAGAAGGTAATATCATTGTTTGATATAATTAATGTTTTTCTTAAATATATAAATGGTTAACTTAGACAAGAGAGAGTATCTAGTACACGGCGTATACATACACGCCGCGATCCGAGCCGTCCAAATGTTTAAAAAAAAAAAAAAAAATCTATTTTTATAACTCAATTTGAACGGCTCAGATCGCGGCGTGTATATACACGCCGTGTATATACACGCCGTGTACTGGATAATTTTCCCTTAGACAAAGGTAAAGATCATTATTAAACTCGGAAGGTATTCCCTGCACGTAGAGCAAAATAAGGGTAAAATCGTAATTTCCTATTTTTATACTTTTACACGGACGGCTGAAATGCATGAGTGGTTGAGCTTGACGGTTGAGATGTTCCGTGCATATGCAGGGAATAATTTTCGTATTAAACTAACAAGAGATATTTAATTAAATACTAGAAAGCAGGAATTTGACATTCAAATTGGATATTGTAGACTCCAACTTTGGCAAAATGTTAATGTACTAAGGAAAATTATTTAGTACACGGCGTGTATATATACGCCGCGATCTAAGCCGTTGAAATTGAGTTAGAAAAATATATTAATATTTTTTTCAAACATTTGGACGGTTCAGATTGCGGCGTTTATATACACGCCGTGTACTGAATACTCTCTCATCTATTTCAGACCACAACATACACAACCTACACTAATTAGTTTAACAAACGTAGGTTTGATGACAATGACAGCCAACAAAAGAACAAATGAAATACATGGTGGAGCATCCGAGGTGCGCTTTAACTTTCGTTATATAGTGACAAACATATATATGTTGGAGTGATATAGACTTCCCAAAATTTTGGTAGTATATTACTATATACCCACAATTAGGGCCCTTAACATGAAATCCAATGTATAGCAAATTAGCAATACATATATATTTATACACATATATGAAACTTAGAGGTTCCTTCCATCTTAAACAACCAAAAGTTGATTGTGTACCCATTGACAAATTTCAAAGCCAAACGTGAAAGAATATTCGAATTTGAGACCTTTTCTATCCTAACCAGAACTAGTAAACATTTTTTTTCCTTATGGCACCTAGTGTTGGCTATTTGCCATGCCTCTTCTTGATTTCATATCACATAGAGAGACTTCGAGGCCTATATTACTCCTTTGGTTTGACCTATCTTCGGTCTCATTGATAAAGTTCTTAGCTTGATATATAACGTCGGCAGGACTGATTATCTTTAGCCTTATTAACAGCCCAAAACCCTACAAACTAAAATTTATCAATTATTTTATGGATAAGCACTCTTGTCAGTGGGGGCCAAACAAGGGCATCTCCACCTTATTAGCCTTCATTTTGGGTCGTAATACCTAATCTCTTTTGGCCACCATACCAAATCTCTCCCTTCGAAATACCTAATTAACAAATTTGTTGTTTTTCTCGTCTAACCAGTGCTGCCCCCACTAGTCCTTTAAAAAAGTGATTGGAGCAAAATTTTAGGGTTGCCAATAAGAACAAGCAATGATTGAGTTGCAAGCATTGCTAGCTCTGAAAATTTGCGTCTTAACTCTGTAGAAGTGCAGCGACCCAGCCTATCTAATCAGTGCGTCAACTCAGTCTCCAAACACACAAGATACCGATCATGTAACATGTTACAGCTAATCCAGCAACATTAGCTGACTTCTTGTTGGAGTAATTATTCTATAATCTTGGAGTACCATGTATCTGCGATTCCGAGTAAGAGGGGGTACAAATCCAGCAAAGCCCACATGAACCAATCATATTGTTAACAACTACGGATACGGATATTCCGAGAAATACAATGATTTCTCCCTTGTGGCACTAGCATGTCACCTTATTATTACCTCACGTGAAACTTGTTATCTACTACACAAAGTAAATAACTTCACTACATGTCAATGATCAGAAACCTAAATAGTTTAGGTCCTTCAAGGAAACCATAATCTGTGTTTCAAATTTATGCGAAAGACTGACAGTTGAGACTGAGACAAAGGGGGGCAGAGAACAAGGGTACATGGATAATGTACTACTATGTCAATATGTCATGACTAATGTGTTATTGGAAAGGGACATGAATATATATAGGCCAAAGAAAAAGAAAAGAGTCATGGAAATTTGGACACTAACCCATTTGATGCCCATGAATCCTGCCACTTATGTCAGTTTGTGTGTGTAATTATGCATATACGTATATGTAACAGCACACACGGGCAGTGTTATTGGGTGGCCACCAAAGGAGTTGTTTTCAGATGCAAACAAAGGAACGAACCTAAGTTGACTTGCAACTACGCCTATAACATTGATTTGCTTCAACTTTTCTAATAAACCAACCAAATCGAAATATGGCTTACCGTAGAGTCACCAGCTTCAGGAAAAACCAACATGCTACGACAGAATTTAAAAAGTTAAGACGACTTGAGTAAACAATCCTGAAGATCCTGACCTGATGTATTAACTTTTCTGTGACAAAGCAACTTGGCTTTTAGCCAGGTAATCATCGAAAATGCTGCACAGTCTGTTTCAAGGAATATGTGGACACAGATTTACTTGTGTTCTGTTTGCATGATCAGTGTAGATTCTAGTGTTTTTAACTAGAAAGATGCAGCAAGATCAAAGGCACAAATGTTGATAGTGTGATATTGTACAATGAAACAGATAGCTCACCTCCAGCTACAGCCTACTGCTCAATCCTTTCTGGCACATATATATTTATATACGAAAAACATTCCTGCCGCTGATCGGCTTTGAAATCATTTTTCATATGCAATTTGAGTAAGACACGTTGGACAAGATATTTTCATAGCAGTTTGAGCAAGACACATTGGACAACATGATGTTACTGATATGGACAACCATTTGTCACATAATAAAAAATTTGAGTCGAGGAGCTGCTCTAGTTCACATGCATGAATAATCTGCGAACCCTGCAAATAAAAAGAAAGTCAGCACCAACCACATAATTTGATCAAGCAAAAGAGACTCCAAATGTATACACTATTTACTGTTTGAAGTAACAAAGTCATCACTGCATGTGTGGATGGTCAGGGGAGATTGCTAATGAGTTGAAAATAGGACCATCAAGATAAAAAGTCTAATAAACACAGGTGCAACACTGAAACCCAATCCAACCCAAAACAAATAAAGAAACGGAAAAATAAATTATAGGTTTAGTCAGGTGATTTTTTGCTTGTTATATTCAATTGTTCCCAACTTCCCACAATCCCACCTATTCCTTTTTGAATGATTATCCTCATTCTCAGATCTTTTTATTTCTCAACGAGACATCCAATTTCTATCTTATCTGATGATAACACATAACCATCTTAAAATCTGCATCTCACACTCCCCCAACTACTATAATTTTGGCCTCTCTTACCTGTTATCAATTTATCATCATTCAAAAGCAAAAAAATCTCTATCAGAACAGAGTTCACAATATTGTGAGGCCAAGATAACCTTCCCTATTCAAATATAAAGAACTGATGTTGCAGTAAGAGAGCATATAACATAACGAATATTTACCTGAAGAGAAAGTATATGGCTAAGAAGAAAGCCACAAAATAGCCAACAAGTACACACATTCGCCGGCTTGATTTTTTCTCAAACACCTACATAAAAAAATTCCATTTCTCAGACAATAACCTACAAATAAGAATATAATAAATAATGGTATTAAAGATCTAGTTTAGAATTTTAGATACCATCTTAAATCGATCCATTGTTCCAGACATTATACCCCGTGATGCATCCATATCATTTCCCTGGTTTAACAGCACAATCAAATAATATAGAGATGCAATTCTTTTAGAAACATCAATTTAATAGGACACACATGTTTAACAACTGTGACAAGCATACCATTCGGTCAAGCAAACGATTATGGCTCTCCACCTCTTCATGTATGTCACCTGTTAACTGTCAATAACCCATAAATTTCAGGTCAATGTTGTTCCTTTATTTATTTATTTTGAATCTTTTGTCTAGGCAAGTATAGCAATGTACGCTGTAAGGATTTAAACTATGATCACTCAAGCACTTTGGATTTATAATATATCTGAACTACCATATTAATTACCTACTCTGACATAACTTTCGATAGGAAGGACGACTTCTAGATTTGATATGTGTACAATCTAAGTATGCACAAACAAGTTCTGTATCAAAATAGATTATGACAGTAATTGATGCATGATTAGATCCAGGAGTAGCAAGTTGTTCTCAGGTGCATGTGGTTTATGAAAGGTGAATAGGCAGCTGTGCCTACAGACATTGTAATTGAACACACTGCACATGTTCTGAAAACTTTAAAGGTGGTTTCAAACTCCCCAGGATTGTTCCTTTACAATTGTGCAATGATAATCAATGCATCAAAGAAATTTATCATAATTGAGCGTATTGAGACTTGCATATCAAATACATTATGGAGCTAACTGCAGACAAACAAAAGTGATAACTATGACACATTGAGAGGCCTTACAATTGACAACAGACACCTTCAGGGCTTGGACAGAAAAGGCACTCGGTAAACAGGCCAGATTTCCCTGAACCCTGTCATGCTTATGCATCAGGCATGTCATGCTGTTTCTAAGATTTTCAGTTACACCACTCACGGAAAAGTACGAAATACTAAACATTTTGCTTCTACTCCTAGAGAGATAACACTATACTTTCAAGTCCAAAATATTCATTAGATGATGGCAACATCAAACACACACTTTAAAAGAACAGTGCAAATCAACTTTACAAGTTTGTAGAAAAATATTATCATGTTTAATAGAATCTACAATGTATAAAATATTGCTGAACAGAAGACTTTGAAACAACACTTCAGAGATCATCTCATATGACACTTACTCTCTTTAGAAAAACAACTCTGTCTTGCAAACTTTGCACAGCTTTGTCATTTTCCTGTTCATCAATGTCGTGGGAGTATGAGGAGGAGGCCCTGAGACCACCTTCCTCAAGGCCATCTAAAAGAGATGCTTTGGAGGCACGATGCTCCCTGCAAAAAGAGTGAACATACTTAAGTATTAAATAAAGACAACTTGATATAGATAAATAATTTAATACTTACTATGACAGATTATTTGGTTTTTTTTTTTTTGGTATATTAATTAACTATTTGATAATGCAATATCGTTTCCAAAACCACAAGATATGGGGGCTTGATGCCAATACCTTGAACTACAACTCAAAAGAGAGAATGCAGATGAAGTTCAATATTTTGAGGCAGTAAGGATTGGTGGCATAGTTTTGTAAAGGAAGAAACCTTCTTGTTAAAAGGGCACACAAAACTAACTAACAAGTCTAATAAACACATAATAGTACTACTACGAAGCAGAAAAACGAGCTCACTCTTTTCTTTGGCGGGATTATGAACCTAATATCCACCCTAATCTAACCCCGCCCATCAGGACTTAAAGTCCAAGTGCACTGAAAGCACTTTTTAAATCGTTGAGACTACCATCCCCACATATTCCAACTAGACGCTATCATAGTTACTTGCAAGACCATAAACAAAAATTCGACCTAGAAAAGCAAAAATAGGGATCAAGGAGATCCACAATGTGAGAGATAATTCTGCTCAACTATGAACACACAACACAAAATCCATGGGATTGATGTCTTGAATTGTAACGACAAAATCAAAGCTCATGCAATATCAATCAACACCCTATCCCTTCTCCTACAAACGCCATTTCAACTAATTCAAACTATTAACTCAATGAAAAAAAATAACAACTTGTTTAATTAATCCACGACTCTACAGCTATTTTCGTTGGTTCTTGCTTGAGGAATATAAATTGGCATTGCAATAATTTTATTCCAAACCTGTAAAGAAATAGAAATTACTCTCAACGAAAAGAGCATAACCTGGATACTCATTTTACCAATACGGATAGTCACAAATTTAGCTAATAAACTTGGAAATCAACAACCAAAATTAACAATGCAAGAATTGCATTCTGATAAACTTTGCATCACTGATCTCTAATCAGATTATTCACAGAGAAAAGAAAAGAACTAAAATTGTATAGTAATTGATGGAAAACGGACCTTCTGTAACTCATTGCTGGTGGATTTCAGAGGTTCGGCGTCGTTCTACGCCTGTCAGATTTCGGAGTATGAGAACGAAATCGAACGGAAATTTACGGCGGCGAGATCTGGTGAGTAAAGAGTGAAACTTTGGAATGGTTGATGCTCAATTCATTGAGAATTGAATTGAATTGAACGGAATGGAATGGTGCTTCTACGGCTTTCTTGGGCCCTCAACATGTTACAGGCCTATTATTAGCCCGCGATTAATGGGTACCGCCGTAAAGTTTAAATATTGGTGGGTGGGTTTACTAAAAATTACTCCCAAAATATTTATTTCACAAACATAATTTTTTTTTGAACAATATTTCACAAACATAAATACTTTCTTAATGTACAGTATTGGCAAGTCATGATATGTTAACATACTTCATAATGTATTGGCAAGTTATGATATCTCACAAACATAAATACTTGTTTTTTTTTTAACAATGTCAGTTACTGTGACAATACTCTAAGCTCTGATGTATTTAATACTCTAACATTGACCTCATAAGGTCATTTTAATATATATTTAACATGTGCAAACTTGTTTTGAGAAATTAAGAGATACAAGTTTTCAAAAAAATCATGTTCTATATTAAGGAATTTTTCCTTAATTTGGCACAAATCACCCAAACTAAGCGAAAACTCAATTTCGATAGACAATGAGTTGCCAACACTCATTTGCATTGTTTAATGATAAAGTCCAAAGCTCTAATAATTAAATCTTTTTACATTTTTCAAATTTAAAATAATATAAATAATTTTTTTAAACAATCTTTAGCGACGAATAGTTCGTTACTACAAAGTGTCCTATTTTTTTTTTCATTTTAACGAAATAAAAAAGAAACACGTCACGTCCTTGTAAGGTCTCGCGTAAGATTTCATCAAGACACTAAAAGTTTTTGGAAATCCATGTAAATCTGTTTTGAGAATTTCAAAAATACAATTTTCAAAAAAATCATAAACTATAATAAGTATATTTACCTCAATTAATTTGACACAATTCACTCAAAATAAACGAGAACTTAATTTCAATAGACAATATGTTGGCAAAACTCGTTGGCATTTATTAGTCATAGAGTCCAAGAGCCCTAATTAGTTAACTCTTTTTACATTTCTTCTAATTTAAAATAAATATATCTATATATTTAATTTGAAAAAACTGCAGCGACAAACATTACAAGGTGTTCCTTTTTTTTTTTGACAAAATAAAAGATAAACACTTCTGGTCATCGTAAGGTCTAACGTACAATTTTATTAAGACCCTAAAATATTTTTGAACACTCGTGCAAACCGGTATTGAGAAATTAAAAAATACCAATTTTTAAAGAAATCTTGTGCTATAATAAGGAATTTTTCCTTAATTTAGCACAATTAACCAAAACTAAGCGAAAATCCGATTTTGATAGATAATGTGTTGCTAATTAAAACTCTTTTGCATTATTGTTTAATCATAGAATCCAAGAGTTTTAACAACAAAATCATTTCACATTTTTTCAAATTAAAAAATAATATATATTTATTTTGAACACACTGTAGCGACAAACGAAATTTTCAAATTTCCATTTTTTTAATTTAACTAAATAACAAAATTAAATACTTCTGGTCCACGTAAGGTTTGACGTTGGATTTCTTTAATACACTAAAACACTTTTGGAAATCCGTGCAAAATTGGTTTTGAGAATTTAAAAGAAATTGTGTGCTATAATAAGAAAAATTTATTAAATTTGGCACAAATCACCTAAACTAAGTGAAAACTTGATTTCAATAAAGAATGAGTTGCCAAAGCCGTTTGCATTGTTTAATTATGGAATCCAAGAGCTCTAATACTTAAATCCTTGTACATTTCTTCATATTTAAAATAATATAAATAATTATTATTTTTTCAACACATAATAGCGACGAACGATTCGTCGCTACAAGGTGTTCCTAATTTTTTTTATTTGTTTATTTTGAGGAAAAAAATAATACTTCCGGTTCTCTTAAGGTCTCGCGTAGGATTTCCTGTTAAGACTCTAAAATACTTTTGAACATCAGTGCATACTAGTCTTGAGAATTTCAAAAATATCATTTTTGAAACAAATTGTGTGCTAATAAGGAAATTTTCCTCAATTTTACACAATTCACTCTAAGTAAGCGAAAACTCGATTTTGATAGATAAAAACTCGTTTGCATTGATTAATCATAGAGTCCAAGAGCCCTATTAACCAACTTTTTTTTTTACATTTTTTCTAATTTAAAATAAATAAATATATTTAATTTGAAAAACCTATAGCGAAGAACCATTGGTCGCTACAAGGTGTTCCTTAATTTTTATTTTATTTTGATGAAATAAAAAATAAACACTTTTGGTCCTCGTAAGGTCTCGCATAAGATTTCATTAAAACTCTAAAATATTTTTGAAAATCGTGCAAACTAGTCTTCAAAATTTAAAAAATATAATTTTTCAAAGAAATCGTGTGCTATAATAAGGAAAGTTTTCTGAATTTGGCACAATTCACCTAAACAAGCAAAAATCCAATTTTGATAGATAATGTGTTGCTAATGCTCTTTTGCATTATCTAATTATAGAGTCCAAGAGGTCTAATAACTAAATCCTTTTGCATCAATATATTTATTTTGAACACCCTGTAGCGACGAATCGGTCGTCACTACAAGACATGCCAATTTTTATTTTATTTTTTGTAATTTAACTAAATAAAAAATAAATACTTCTGGTCCTCTAATGTCTCACATTAGATTTCATTAAGGCACTAAAATAGTTTTAGAAATTTGTGCAACCATGTTTTGAGAAATTCAAAGATACATTTTTTCAAAGAAATTGTGTTTTATAATAAGAAAATTTTGCTGAATTTGGTACAAATAACTCAAACTAAGTTAAAACTCAATTTTGAAAGACAATGAGTTGCCAAATTCGTTTGTGTTGTTTAATGATAGAGTCCAAGAGCTCTAATAATTAAATCGATTTACATTTCTTCAAATTTGAAATAATATAAATAACTTTTTTGAACAACCATTGGCGATAAATTGTTTGTCTCAACAAGGTGTTCCCAATTTTTTTTTTTGACAAAATAAAAAAGAAACGGTTTTGGTTCTCCTAAGGTATCACATTAGAGTTCACTAAGATACTAAAATATTTTTTGGAAACCCGTGTAAACCTATTTTGAGAATTTCAAATATACCATTTGAATAGAGCTGTAAATTCATTTTGATTGTTTCTAGACTGACACGATCCTTCACGATATAATTCTCGTCATTGTTTCTATTAGTTATCGACAGAAAAGAAACAAAATCAACCCAGAAAGGAAAATCAAGATTATGAAAGAAACTGTTGCAGAATTTACCATGTAAAACACAATTGTAATGCACGACTGGTTTTTAAATCACTGATAATGTTTCTTGAAAAGCTCTTTTGCATTATACAAAGGCTTGCAAGCTGGTTTGACAGGGCATCACAATAGTCTACAAAAGGGTAAATATACCTAAAGGTGAGATAAAAAGAAGTCAGCCCTGGTTTACAAACTGTCAATGTTAGTGTGTCATCGAGTAAATCTGACCAGTCCGTAAAAAAAAAATAGAGAAAGAACTAGGGAGATGGAAGCTGAAATAGTTAACGAAGGGCCTGCATGCACTGGCAGATTCTTTTTATCAAACAGACCACCACAAAAGAGATGCATCACTGATATGTGATTAAATTATATATCATTTACATATAAGCGGAGCCAAAAAAAATTTAGTTTATCAATTAAATTCCAGGAGAGCCATGCATCAGACAACATGAAATGACTCCTTAAAGCAGATGTATGATGGCACAGGTAACATAAGACACTGCTTCAAAAAAATTCAAATGACCGCTTATTGAGGTAGCATAATTGCACATTGATAATGAAATTAAAATAATTAGCTAGTGTGCAAAAGAAACTTGAACCTTATGTGCTTCAAACCCATTGCCATGCTCTCACCATGGTTCTTTGGAATGCAACTAAGCACCATCAGAAACCTCTATGTTCTTCCAAAGACTTGTGCTCATGCCACGTTTCTTTGGATTTGACAGTTCTCAACTCCAAAATGTGTGTCCAGAGAAGTAGTTTCAGCTCATAATTATTATTATGCATCTAGAACTTGCACATAATCTAGATAACCGAAGGAGAATATGACCAGTATGTTATGTAAAGTTATGTTTGTGTATGTCAGTGTTTGGACAGACAGAACTCATGATTTGATGATCATAAACTAATAATCAGAGTGCAGTGTCATTAGTTACTGACAGATTAGATTAGCCCAAAATAACGTTAGGCAGCTTAGGCTTCTCTGCATTAAACATAAAATGAAAAAGCATAGAGACCTCAATAAAAAAGAACTACGTTACTTGAACATATTGTAGATTTCTACAAAAAAGAAAGATATATTTTTCCATAAATAATCAGAATTATATACTTCAGACGTCAAAGCTTCACATAGCTTGGAATTAAATACATTAATCAAGTCTTCAACAATACAAGTCTTCAGTGTGAAAAGTTGAGATATTCACAAACTGTGGAGCTATCACCTAAGTGTTCATCTAAGTGATGGGAATCAAGAAGAATTCTCCATCGCCATCTTGAGGATTTCAATCCAGTAAAGTAGTTAACCAACAAAAGAAGCTCTGCATTGCATTTGCCACTCCATGCAGTCTTCAAAATCAAAACTACTTGCACAATCCAATAATGCATTCTGCTGATGCTCATAGCGGCAAATATAATTTAATCCTACGAGAAGCTGACAAATTGCTGCCTCTGTCTTCTTTCTATCAGCAAAATACAATGTCTGAAGCAGAAGAACATGGGTTCGTGCAACAATTTGCTGTTGCTCAAAATTACGCTCACTCTGCCATCTGATCATGCTATGTGCCAGTGGGGCGAGCCACCTCAAAATCCCATCAAGAGTCTCCTTCCAATCATGAGCGAGAGGTGCATCATATATAGCCAAATTCTTGACATAGGACTTGAGATTAGTCCTCAGAGAGAGTCTTAAACTCGTTGGCAACATATGATACAAATCATCCCTAGCTTCTTCCCCCACTAGATAAGGGTAGCGAAGCAACTTTTCTACCACAATTATAACATTTGCATAATGCAAAGCTAGAGCAGAGCCTCCCACAGTAGAAGGAGGAGCATAAACCATCAATCTACTCTTTGGACCAAACTGTGAACCATTCATTCCACCAAACTTAGATTGAACACCCATTTGCACTCTACTAAAACAACCCGAATGTTTGGGGTAATCTCTCCTCAAACCACCATTTGTCATGCCGCAACTTGAAATTTGGCTACTCCGGTCCTCATAACCACCAGCACTATCATCATCATCATCATCATCATCATCAACAACCGAACTGCTTATTAGGCAGTCCATGAAAAGCCTCCCGGGACTAGTTCCGCAGGGAAAGTTAAAATCCTCTGCCCGAAACAACGCCAATTCACCTCTCCTTGAATCAAATTGAGGCTTAAAATTTGACCCCTTTTTCACCACCACAGCTCTCTCAACTGGCCCTGAATGAAACCCATTTTTCTTACTAAGAACCCTCTTCAATGGCTCCTGAGAAACCCTCCTCGCATCAATCTGACCAGACATAGGAGGAGGTGAAGCTCCACCAATTGACCCACCATGGTCCTTGCTCAAAGCTGAGTCTCCGAAAACCCCACGCATGGTAGCATAAATGGTACAAACCGTCCTTGCCAACAATTCCACAACCTTATCATAAGTCTGGTTCCAAAGTGAAACGTTCTTGAGATGCCTCACATCTTGCTTTTGCCAAATCAGCTTCTGCTCAAAAGCCCTTTTGCTCTCCTCATGTTGATTGTTCTGAAACTTCTTGGTGCCTTGCTCCAACTCATTCAAAACCTCCAATTCACTATACAAATTGGAGGTGGCATTCACATACCTCTCCAATTTCCTAATCATACCCTCCATATCTTTCACCAAAAACCCCAGTTCCTTAACTTCAATAACCCCATTAACAAGGTCAGCATAGACATGCTCAAAACCCTGCAAGGCCGGCTCAGCACACCTCTTGCCGAGTCGGGACACCACCGCAGCGACCCGGTTCAGGTCCTCGAGCTTCTCAGCCAGAGCAAGCTCGAGAAGATAAGCCTCATCAGAAGAGACCAGGTTCTGAACCCCCTCAGACTTCAAGATCTCGTTTTTAAGCTTAGAGATCTCGGAGTCTGTTAGGGACTTGTGCAAGTAAACAGTCTTGGACATAACATTAGCTACCTCAAATGAAAGAATACCTATAGTCTGCTTCTGGGTTTTGGTGTTGGCGTTGTTGGGTGTGGTTTTGGGGTTTGATTTTTTTGAATGTTGAAGTAAAAGAGCATGCTTGAGATTCGAGCTTACCTGGTTACCCATCTTCAAAATCCAAGGCTCTGCAACCATTGCTAAGATCTGAAGCTCACAGAATCTGGGTCCGAGCTAGGAACTCAATCTGAATCGCATGTGCAAAATCAGTGACACCCTTTCTCTGCTACTGATGGAAAGCTCAGATTGTGCCCAAGAAAAGTGAAACAGAGGAATTCAAAGTGTGGGGATTTGGGTATTTGAGAGAATGCGTAATTGATTGGAGGGAAAAAGAGGGTTTCTTTTTGTGCGTGTGAGTGGGGGAATCAATCACTGCTTTGAAGCACAGCGTTTATGGGAAGCTCTCATTTTCTGGTTGCAATTGGTACTTGAGTAGGTATTTAAGTAGTATGTGAAAGCTTTTTCAAAATATTTCAAAAGTGGTCTGACTCTCTCTCTAGTATTTTGGCGTTTGAATTTGTTTTTGTTTCGTTTTGTTTTTCTGGAAATTTAAAATAAGCTAGGTCTGACTCTCTTTCTGTTTTCTGATGAGTAATGAGGCCAGGCAGGTTTTTTTAAATTTACCAAGTCATAAAGAAGGGTCTTTTACTCTGAAGTCTGAACTAATAATCAGATTGTTTTTGGTTTTTTTTTTTTTTTTTTATAAATAAACAAACTGCAAATTCAATATCCAAGTCAAAGATTGATGATTTAAGTAGCTCTGCTTTTCTGGGTTTGACTAGCAATTTTGTTTTGGGTCAAGAAGTAAGAAGTAACTAAACCACTATCATCACCATGGTTTCAGACCACATAACCTCATATCCAAGTATTGATACATCTAGAAATAGAAGAAACCTAGTAGCTGTAAGTGCTTATGTGGTCCAATTAGACCGAGCACATTAAATTTTCAGTTGGGCGTTGGCTATTTGTAAATGTCCTATCTGAAAATGCACCTCTACTAATTACCAAATGGCAAACTAGGTTTGCCGAGTAACTGATTTAACATTTTGCAGTATGATCAAGTTACCTAACTCGAGGGGTACTCAAATTCAAGACTTCTACTAGTAGTTTGTTAGAAATAAATATTTTACCACTAGACCAAATATTATCGACAAGTTATCAAATATTTTGACTTGTTTTTTTTTTATGGGGGACAATTTGAATGCAACTTTTATCCATGGAAAAATCACAAGTGAGTTAAAAAGTAAAAGGACTGTTGGTGGGTCTAGGGTTGTAGCTAGAATTTAATTAGAGATTTAGGTTACCTGCTCCCCTAATCCTCTTTCAGTTTGACACTAGTACACACAGGCCTACAGCCTTGTCCTGGCCCTTGGGTGAGTTGGAAGTTGGAAGTTGGAACTCCTCCATCTAGCTAACAAGTAACAACTCACGATGCCTGCCTTTTTCATCTTTCACTTCTTCTGTTGTCTTTCTTTCCCTTTTGTTTTCCCTCTCTTTCTCATCCTCTATATTCAAAAATCTTCATTTTCGTAATCGTAACTATTATTTAGAGATCATTTCTACACATAACCAGTAAAAACTACTCATAACAGCCTTCTAATTTATCAACTCCGAATGCATATAGGTAATCATTTGTAAATTACGCGTACAATTTCTTTATTTTGCAAGAATTTGATCTTAAGGCGTTTGAATTATAATATTCGTCTCATGCTCATTTGTTTGCTTAGTAAAATGTCATATCATCGTAAGTCTCTTTCAAACTAGTGTGACTTTGGATTGAGTATGTTTACTAATAATGTGAGAAAAAGATGTTTATGGATGAAACTCGACCCAAATTGATGGGGTGGTGGGATTTTTCAAAAGTTTATCATAGTGGGAGTTGGTGCATGCTTTGTTTTTTTGCAGACAAAGCTTACTTGAGGGCTATCACACTAGCCCCATATGGACTATTCTCCCTGCAAAGAGCAAACAAATACTGCCAAAAATAAAAGATGATTCTATAGACTACAGCCAATTCTCAATTGTGCATAAAACACTGTGTTAGTTTTTTTTTTTTGTGAAACACGTACTGGGTTAGTTTTTTCTCCTACCTATGACAACTACTTGAAGAAAAACATGTGAACTGAATGATAAAATTTATAAAAAATTACCCAAAAGGCCATTTTGGGTGGCCTCATGCTTCAAAAAATCACCATACATTTTTTACCCAAATAAGGCCACCAATATTTACAAAAATGTCACAACATCAATATTTACAAAAATGCCACCGCATTTTTTTGTTATTATTTACAAAAATGCCACTACATACGGAAACAACAATAAAGCTACTGTCAAAGCACACTAAAGCTACTGTCAAACGACAATAAAGCTACTGTCCAACGACAATAAAGCTACTGTCAAAGCACACTAAAGCTACTGTCAAATAACACTAAAACTAAAGCACACTAAAACTACTGTCCAACGATAATAAAGCTACTGTCCAACGATAATAAAACTACTGTCCAACGATAATAAAGCTACTGTCCAACGATAATAAAACTACTGTCCAACGATAATAAAGCTACTGTCCAACGACAATAAAACTACTGTCAAAGCACACTAAAGCTAATGTCAAAGAACATTAAAACTACTATCCAAAAATAATAAAGCTACTGTCCAACGACAATAAAGCTACTGTCCAAAAACAATAAAACGTCAGTGGCATGAATCGTAATTTTGAAAAAATTTAATGTCAAATAGAAAGAGTTAAAGCTACTGACTGACCTTATTTGGAAAACAAAGCTATTGTGGATTTTTGAAGAATATGGTCACCCAAATTGGCTTTATGGATAATAAATCTAAAATTTAAGTTTCTACAATAACTAATGCCTTAAATTGATTTTGCTGACCAAATAGTTCTTAAACCAAATAAAATGTAAGACCAAATTAATACTAAAATCATGTAGCCATCGGGGGTTAGCACAAGTAATAAGAAGAGTTGAAAATTAAATTATTAAGTTTAAATTTGACTATGTCGAGACTTAGGAGTTCAATTTTCTCCACTGTAAATAAAAAAAAGGACCTAAAATCATGTGGGAGTCACCTCCATTTTTCAGAGGGTTTGGCAATGCTAGATATATACGGAGATCACATGATGAATATTGAATAGAAATTGATCTAAACCCCATGTTCATACCACATAGATACATCAAACATGTGGCTCAAAGTGACTTAATGCGGTGCCCATCTGCTCAGTTGGGCATGCGTGCCTTCACTATCTCTGAGCTTCTAGACCATCATGACAGGAACTGTTCTATACAATGGAATTGAGTACTTGGGGCCTTTTACTAACATGTAATGGGAATGAAAATAGGGGAGTCACTCGTATTCTCCTCCAATCCTGTGTTTACTAACATTTAAGGGGAAATCAAATTCGTGTGGTTAGATGAAGTGTTCGTGATCAAAGGGCACAAAAGACTTGTACAGTTGGAGGATTAGAGGACCATGTTGTGCACTTTTTCTTTCCCTTATGATATGATCAGTGTGTCTTTACCAGCTTTGCCTATGAATCATTTTTGACATGCGAGCATTTTGCTTTGACCCATCATGTATCTATGTGCATGCCTCTGTTGCACTTCAAATTATTGCTCAAAAGGGCATCACAATGTAAACAACTGGCTTAGACCATTAGAATCTTCTTCTTTAATCTGATTTATTAGCTTTTCGATCACCTTTATTAGGACAAGCAAATGGGCAATGGCCGATTGCTTAATCACGTACAGCAAAAGAAATTATCTTTCTAGTCAAATACCTAGTGTAGCATCACACCATCACACCTCTTTTTACATTGTACTTGAACGCTAAGTGATCCATACGTCTGGCACATTGAATGAGTCGCACATAAACGCATAAAATGCTCTTCCTAGTTGACACGGCAAAAATTATTGGCAACGCATCAAGCTAAGGAGTCAACACATAGCACACACAAGGTTCATGAAATTTCCTTCATACAGGTCTTTGAAGCATTTCATCAAACACGTTGTTTCGTCAAGATCATTCTCACTCGATCTTTCTTATGGATCAATCAGCCGACCAGTCTCGATGAGCAATTAGCATAAAACTAATGTCGTATATATATATATATATGCATTAATCTGCATGAGCTACTATAAATGAGTAGGTTAATTCTTGTGAGCACCGGAACAGATCTCGCATCTTTAAATTCAAACTTATGTGGCAGTGTTTCAATGTTTTATATCTAAATCATCTAATTTCATTCTTCCACCTCTAACACATAACATATTGAATACGTAACAGTTAAATCATTTGGAATAGATATTTAAGAAATATTTTTGGGTGATTCTAGTATTATTGTTAATAACATTCCAGCTAGAAGCAACACTAGCCGCAACATGTACCATATATCAGTCTTAGAAAATAAACAAGTCTCTTAACAATTAAGTGGAGTAAGAGATACGTTAAAAAAGAGAGAAGAAAAGAAGGTTTCAGCTAGAAAAGGATTGGTTGACGTTGATGAGTATATATAGGTGTAGCTAGCATTCTAGCAAGCTTCCATTCCCGCCATTTGCATGTAAGTTTGTGTTTGGCATCACTTTAGTATGGAGAATATAATAGGAGAGAGTAGGAGGAGGGCTGGTTCAACTTCAACTTCAACTTTTGCCCCCACAAATTACGTCTTTAGCTCACTTTTCTTAATTAATTGGTTCTTTCTACACTAAACGTCTCTGACTCTATGCCATGCATATATATATATATATATATATATAAGATTATATCAAGAGGCCAGGAGCTAGGATGTCACTTTCATGGAGGACTGGTAGTGTAATAGTGTTGCAGTTAGCAACGCATTGTATGTCTTTAGGTTTCTTGGGATAGTTTTTTTTTTGTTTTGATTAATTAAGGTGTTGATCGAATGTCAGCGATAAAATACTTAGCATAACTAATTATTGTCTATTAATTGAATCGTGGCCATCCAATATGTGACTCTTGAGCACAAAGCGCATGATCAAATGTCACACTAGAAAGAGAGATCAGTGCAGTTGTGATGGTAGAATTAATATCAGATAAAATTTGTATGACAAGATGATATTTAAACTACATATGAGATCGACGTCGCAACTTCTTCATCCTCTCATTTGTTGAATGCTGCATGTATCTCCCTTTTCTGCAATTATACATTTAGATATTGGAGTAAATTAAAAAGAATGAAAAACTGTGATTTTCTTTGTCCAATGTTTTGATCTGATACTTCAAAATTAAAATGTGAAATACCTTCATTAAATTAAAGAGAACTTGGAACATCACTATCAGGCCCAACTTTTGATCTGATAGTGAGAGTTTCCTTGGTGCCAAGATAGCATATTTGCTAATTCAGGCCGAGTCACTCATACTTTGAATAGGCAAGACATTATTGTCTTATGTAATTCAGACCGACTCACCCATACTTGCAACGTACCTTATGTAGTGCACCACATAGTCACCAAGTGTCTCTGATCCACAAGATAAACTTAATTCTTCCTTCCCGTTGAACCAATTTCGTGTATTGCTGTATAAACAGAAAACGGGTTTTTGGAGATTTAGCAAGGGTTTTGAGTGAGAAGTAAAATGAGGGTTTTCGAAGTTAATATATTGTTGTCGAAAGTTGTTTAATTCTTGAATATTTACAAATACCATATGTTGAATCTGCTTAGAAGGTTACTAGTATGAAATGGGTTTTATTTCTGGTACAAGAAATGGGCTTTCTGAGGTTAAAATCGTTGGTGAGGGTTTTGTGGTTAATTAGCTAGAGTTCTTGGAGAGGATGAACCAAACCTTGAAATCAGGTTTTTCAGAGTGAAATTTTCTGCAATTAATTTTGTCCTTGTACTGTTATGGGTTATTGTCCTTAACTGTGTTGATCAACTGCTTTTAATTAATTTGTATAATTATCAAATAGATCGAACCAAAGGCGTTAGATGTTACGGGTGCAGAAAATATGTTCGAGTTCAGCATGAGTGATAGGTCCATGATGGTGAATTGAGGAAGTGAGAAAGATCATGAGGATGATGATGCAGACACAATACCCAACCTCATACCTTAGTAAGTCGTTTAGCATTTGCCATGGTAATTTGCAATAGCACTTAATATAAGCATCGTGGCCGGACAATATTGATCGAAGTATTCACGTACTATTCAATGCAATTTTTTTCGTCTTCTCTCCGAAATTGTAGAATAATTAGTTCTGCTAACCTATCAACGTATTTGAGCCATCGAGCGGCAACCAACCACCTCCTCGGCTATCTTATGTTCCTGCTATGCCTTTCAGCTGAACCCTAGCTAGTACTCTATATATATATGCTAGGTACAACCTCTAGCAACTCCCTACTTGAATTGTGGCCAATATCCAGCAATATCTGACTCTTCCGTTCACACAAAGCCCATGATCCATGTAACAGACTCGCAAATTAAGCATGATCTATAGGTGCAAATGGTAGAATGTGAGATGGAATTAATTTCTATAAGTGCTTAAGTAGACAATATATAAACTATGCGAACTCGCACCTTCGTCATCCTCTCATCTCGACTTTTCAACAACTAATTTGTTTCGTGCTACCTGCATGTATCTCCCTTCTCTATAATTATTATAGATTGAGATATTAGAGTAAATTGAAAAGCATGAGAAATAAATTGGCCTCTTTCATCAATCTAATTTTTTTTTGGACAAAGGTATTTGGACAGAGGGAAGACAGACCCCCCAGTCCAGGAACATTATGAACCAGTTGTTGCCCGCAGGAGCCTAACTAACATCTGGTTCCAGAGCCATTTACCAGTGGTGAGAGTAGACAGACCCCGCAACGTCCCAAAGCCCACATTACCACATTGTGTGGCAGGTGGAAGGACACGCAGGCACCCATCAGTCGAACTGCTGTGAACCCAGACTCCCTTGGAGGCTGATACCTTCACCGGCGTTCGCATAGATCCCGCAAGACCCCAGCACTCAGCAACCTACCAGCAAGGGCATTTAATTGGTTAGTGTTGGAGATCGAACCTTGGATGGGGGTACCAACCAAAACACTTTCCTTGCCACTTTGCCAACTCTGCCAACCCCTGCTGGCTCTTTCATCAATCTATATATGCCACAAAATGAATACAGTTTTGATGTATCTACTATTGCAGAAATGATTCACTTTTATGTCATGATTGTATTCACTTCAAAAAAATTATATTATAGCATCATCCTCTAAATTATATTGCCCCAAAGAGAACGTACAAATAACATCTCATGTATGTCATTTTCGTCATCTAAAATCTTAGAGGCCAATGCAAGAGTTTCAGCTGCATGTACAAGTGCACCATAATGATCTCCACCACCACCACAAGCCAAACTCTCACCACCAAAGTCATAACTCTTAAAGTAACTTTTTTTTTTTTGGTAAACAGAGTATTAGGGGACTTCAATTGTGTACAATATTGTGAGTCTTTACGCATGACATTTGGTTTGTAGTTAAATGTAAGAACATATTTAAAATGTGAATAGTCATCCAAACCTGGCCCAACTAGGAGGACCAAACATGCCAAGAAATGGAAGTTGCATGTAAAATGTTTAATTAGTTAATCAATGATTTTTTTTTAGCAATATTGTTAGTCAATGACTTTTAAGAACAACAAAGAAGTAATTTGTTCCACTACCATTTTTCCTAATTCGGTAAGTTACATGAAGACCTTCTTTTACAATTAAGATTGGTTTATGAGTATATATAGCTTCCCAGAAAAAAGAAAAAAAGAAAAAAAAATACGTTGAAAAACCCAGAAAAAGATTGGTTGATGAGTATATATAGTTTCCCGCTATTAAGCTACTGTCTTGAATATGTGACTCAATTATTTACTGTCTTGAATCGTGGTCATCTAATAAGTGACTCTTCAACTCAGACAACGGGTAATCGGGTATTGAAAGAGATCGGTGCAAGTTGAATCTATGAACTTCTAATTTCACCAAAACGATCTTTGCACTTTTAATTATTATCTAATAAGTTCATTTAGGACATGTGTCACCTATTATAGGTTGTTGACACATGTCAATTTTTTTTTACATTTACACTTATCATGAGTCGATATGTGTCATAAATGAGACCTTTTGAGTATATTTAGGACATGTGTCACCTATCGTAAGTCAACACATGTAATTTTTTTTTACATTTACACCTATCATAAGTCGACATGTGTTATAAATGAGACTTATTGAGTGAGAATTGAGAATGCATAAATCATTTTAATAAAATTAGAAATTCAAAAATTGAGCTGATTAAACTCCTAAAATACAAAGTAATAACACGAATTTAATATATATATATATATGGAAGGAACCTTTATCCTCTCATCTAGACTTGATACGCATGTCAGTTTCAACAACTCATTAATTTGTTGAGTGGTAGCTGCATGTATTATCTCTTTTATGTAATTATGCATTGAGATATTGGAGTAAATTCAAAAGTGGAGTATATACTATATTGAAAGTAGAACTTGTATATGCCAAGAAATGGTAGTAAATTCAAAAGTGGAGTATACACTATATTGAAAGTAGAACTTGTATATGCCAAGAAATGGTAGCTACAACAATATTAAAAACCCGACCCATATGTAGACTATATAGAATGGTCATCTAAGCTTGCCCCAACTAGGAGGGTCATATAAGCAAAGAAATGGAAGCTGTATTATAATTCGTGCTCTATGTGATTGTAAATTTACGAATGTCGTTCTTGTTGAATTAGTAAGTAATGAGACACAATTACTAATGAAAAACTTGTAATTTTCATTTACACCAAAAAAAAAGAAGAAGAACTGAATGAATAATTAGGGTAAAGAACTTAAGAACTTGAAGGGCTTCTTCTAATTGCAGTGTTAATTTCCTTGTCAGCTGTAACTATTTGAATAGCACATCTGCTGGCATATGTCATTTTTGTTGGTTTCGTTGTGCTCCTTTCTTTTGTAGTTGCTTCTGATTGCGCCATTAGTTGGTTCACCACATGGTTGGTTATGTGAGTTGTAATCTTCAAATTTCATCATCACAATGTCCGTCCTTGTTAAAGTTGTCCTAAATTGCAAGCATTTGTTGCTGGTGCTCTTCTATTGAAAAAGACCCTCTTACGACTTTTGACCCAAACAAAGCTCCATCACAACGTATTAATCCCCTGATTGGTTTCTGTTATTTTCTTTTTCCTTCTCTTAATATTTTCAGATGCTGACATTGAGCTTTGATATTTTTTTTTAAGATCCCATTAACCAAACCTTATGAAAAAAGAAAAGCTAGTGGCCCAAAAGAAAAAAGCATAATTTGCAGAACCTCCAAATATAAATATTTATATAGTATAGTGGTGTTATATATATATATTTTATATATAATTGTATCGAAATTTTTGAGACAATTATATTAGGGCTTGAAATAAGTATTTGAGTCGACGATTCAGCTTAGGACACATGTCATTGAGCTTCATATGTGGATTTAGCTGGTCAACTGATCTGACCTGATAATATTACAAGATAATAGCAAAGCCACACTCACAGACTCACTCACCGTCACACACCACTCGTTCAATTATTATGGATCCGAACAAAATCTGGTTGATAAGGCCTGGAATATTTGACTACCTATTTATCGCTACGTTATTATCTGGTCCATAAACGAATCCCTTGTCTTTGAATATATATTGTACCCTTTTTGAGTTTTGACCAATTTCCCCCCTTCAAAATATGCTTATAATCCCCTTTTGTTATTGATAATTGCAATTAATGTTGTTTAGGACTCCTCACTTGTCCATGTGTTACATGCATATGGAAGCCAAATTGGCTCTAAATTAAAGAAAGAAAAAAGGAAAGGAATATATCTAATTGAGGGTGGCTTAACTTTAGTATAAGGATTCCATGGAGTCGATGAAACTGGACCGGAATGACGTATGGAATCCATCTTTGTCGACTTCAATCCTTATTATCGTTTTTAAGTTTTATGAATGGTCGAATGGATATTCGGAGGAATTGTTATAATAGTAGCACCAAAGAATTGATCCCAGACTAATTAGTCTTGGGTTCGATTCTCCTCGAATATCTAGAGTAGTGAAGACTGTTGGGTTTAAATTATTGTCGTGCCATGTCTTAGCGATAAGATTTTCAAAAAAAAAAAGGTTTTATGAATGGATTACTTCGTTGATCAGACAAGAACAAAGTAAGGATTTTATGTAATTGACAATAGCTTTGGGTCTAAGGTAGAATTGAGCGAATGAATTGAAGACCAATGCTGATGAAGCACACGAACAAGGTCCTAACGGAATCCTTGTGATGCACCATAAACAACCCTCTCATTTCTCCCCTCTCAAGTACGAAATTGAGGGGGAGTGAGTACTCCATCTCATTAAGTATTTTTGCCACACTAGGCAGAGAATCCATTTCCATAAACTTTTGCTTTATGCTCACATTTTACAGCTGAAAGCCCCTATGGGCAATTTGTTGCCGTTGCTTTCAAGTTTCAACCAGATTCAAAAATGTCACCTAATTACCCTTTTTTTAATTAGTAGTCCAAATGGGAACAAACACAAAATTATTTTGTTTCATGCGTTCATATTGATATTCAGATATAGTAATGTTTCCGGTGAAGACTAACCAACTAGTTACCTAGAAAGTCGAAAGGAACCCTTAGACTAATCATGCCCATTAGATCTCTAATCATTTAACTAATCATTTTCAACCATGGAAATGGCATCTCATTTTCCCAATCAATGTTCATACAAAAAACAATTCAATTAAACAGAACATCAAAGTTGAAATAATTCCATCAAAAAAGAAAAAACAAGGTTGAAATAATTGGAGAGAGAGAGAGAGAGAGTTGTATGGTACATGTAAAATGCAATTAGTAATTCAGGGACATAAACAAGGGGACTAGGGATTGTGTACAGTTGGCAAAATCATGTGCGTGCCTGGTCAAAATCTCGATTCAGCACGCACCGTTAGATCTACTGACTAATCTTAAAATATAATTTCCGATTTTAACCCTAGACGGGAACGAAAGGACGGACCGGCGGAGCAGGCTCGTAGCAGAAGGGAGCCGCCGGGTGCTGCCACTTCTTGAACACCACGGACGCCGACGACGACAGCTCGGCCTCCGTGACCTGATGACGTGGCAGATCCGGTTTCATCTGTTTCTGCTGGTGGTGGTGGTGGTGAAGGTGGAGGAGCCGCGAGTCTTCCCGAGATTTGGTCTCCGCCGGCCCATCAGGCGAGACGAGCGGCGACAGGAGCGGGATGGCGACGTTCCAATCGGCGACGGGGTTTATTTGCAAGGAAGCCGGAGGCGGAGCGCGACGCTGGAGCCTGCTCGGCTGGCGTCGGTTGCCGGAACTCGGTCTCGGTATGTCTGCCATGGATCGATCAAAGAGAGAGATGAGAGTTCGAGAGTGAGGGATTTTGGGTGTGAAAATAAATTAGAAGGATGAAGAGTGAGGGAGGGTGTAAATATATATATATATACGAGCGAAAGGGAGAGACGGAGACACAGAGGAGAGTTTGGGGGGTTAAGAAAGAGTCATAAAAGTAGGAAGAGCGTGGTTGGCACACAGCTTGGCTCGATTTTTAGCCCCGTTTTTGGCGTGGCAACTCAACTGGCCTCAATGGCGCCGCTTGTTTTTCTTTCTCTCTTTTCTCCTAAAATTTAGATTCCTTTTCTTTCTTTGGAAAATTCTATGGTATGAGACATACCTTTTCACCATTGAATTAACTGGTAAATCCAAATCCAAGATTTACCCCAAGTGCGTGTCATACATCGGAGAATGGTGAAATTGCTAAATGATCTTTTTTTCTTTTGATCGGGAGTAAAATTTTACTTTGATAATTGTAAATTGATAATCTATAATTTTAAACGATAAAAAGAAGAATAAACTTATTTGATCGCTGCTATATTTACATAAAAATTATATGACAACCGTAGTGGCGTAGTATCTTCTTTTTAGACAATTGACTTAGTAGTATCTCATATTTACAATCGAGTCAGGATTAAAATTGCTTTGCCTTTGTCAACCAATACATGCCAACATTTTGTCCATCAATTCGTGCGAGGTCATGGAATCAAGGTTGGGTGTCAACACACTTGCGCGATCATGTTCACAGTGTTAGTAGGTGGTGGTGTTTGTATTGTGTAAATTGTGAAATTTCATTTGTAATTTTCAAATTCAGTGAGTTCTTAAAAGGTTTCGATCAGTCGTCATTACTAAACTAGTTTGGACATTGACAAACTTTAAGAGACGATGTCCAGCGATATATAATTAAAATTGTGTCGAGACTAGTAAAAACATATATTTGTTCTCTTGATTAATTTTTTGGATAAATGTTATAAATGGTCCATGTGGTTTGGGGTGATATTCAACATTAACCTTGTGGTTTCAAAATGTTTAATATAACCCTTGTGGTTTGCAAAATTAATCAATATTGGTCCATATGCTAATTTCGGCAAAAAATCCAACAATTAAAATTCATGTGTAAGTGATTTATAAGGATAAATTTATCATTTTAATTAGAAAACAAACTTTTTTCAAGTGTTTCTTATTTAATTTAATTTTCGATACTATTTTAATTGATGAAAATTTTGCTATAAATAACATTTTGGACCAATATTAATCATTATTGCAAACCGCAAGGGTGATATTAAACATTTTGAAATCTCAAGGTTAATGTTGAACATCACCTCAAACCACAATGATCATTTGTAACATTTACTAATTTTTTTTTTCCTTGATTAATTTGAAGCCGAGCCGAAGAGCAATTGGCTAGCTATAGGTATGACCGGTCAACCACTTGGCCAACCGAAAGGGTAACGGCGAGTGCATTAGATTAAGGGATCAGTTAAACTCAATAGTTTAACATTTTGTTAACGTTACGTTCAATTTAACCAACCGACCCCACCGCCCCTCAAACCAAACCAAAACCATACAAAGTTCCAAACCACGAAAGAGATGTCCACGTATCACCAATCTCCAAGCAACGGCTGCGATCTCATTTACGTGGTCAATTCCGAGCCCTTTGAATAAGCCTAAGTTTATTGTAAGCTGTATTGTCTTGTTTCGCATTCATTGAGGTTGGTTTACAACTCGTCCAAATCAGGACGTGTCCTACCCTACCGCTCAAGGATACAGACGTCATTTCTATCGAGAATATTCTCATAGCTTCCAAGTTCCAATCATGCATTCATGCCCATTTTTCTTCTGTAATAGCTCGGACAAAAACACTTGGTTTCTACGAAATCAACTCTCTTTTTTTTTCGATGGAGAAAAGCAAATTACAAAAAAAAAAAAATCACGACAACAACCTATTTTCAGTTTATGTAAATAGAACACTGGATATACAGAAATGGGTAAGCAGTTAATAGTTCTTGGGCATACTATGCTATATATACCTGCCTACCTGGCAACTTGCACTAGGGGTGAACTCGGTTCCATTGGTTCAACTTTTTAGTACTAACCGAAATCGCACCGAAAAATCCGGTTAACTGATAGTTGGTTAACTGGCATATCGGTTCGGTTTAATTCGATTTCGGTTAATATAAACCGCATTGACTTTAATAAGTTGACTCATATTTTTATCAAAAAAATTACTTCTTCAATTTTTATTTATATCATTAGTAATTAACTAAACAACATCAATATCTACAATTTTAAGGTGAACCAAAGAACATGCATTGAAATGCCAACAAGATAAGAGAAATTAAATATATATTATAGCTTACTCTATATTTTAAATCTACAATAAATAAAAAATAAGAATAAATAAATAAAACTACAATTAAAATTAGGCTAAAGCTTAAATAAATTGAAAGTAGCAATATAAAATTAAACACATGCAAGAATTATAGTATTCTACTACTTGAGAGCCTATGATAGAAAATGAAAATTAAGAGGAATTAACCTCATATAATAAAAATATAACTTTTAACTAAGCATCGGTTTGGTTTGGTTTTTTTCGGTTTATCATAAGCACTAACCGAAAACCGCACCGCAAGTGTCGGTTCAATTTCGGTTAATTTTTGTTGATTCGGTGCAGTTTGTTGGTTTTCGGTTCCAAAAAGGCCACCCCTACTTGGCACCCTCCCAAATCTCAATACTTGGTGTGATTTGTGTCAAAGCTCAATTTTGATGGGTCTGTTATTTCTAATTCTCAAACTGCTGCTGGTTTTGTTATCAGAAATTCTCATGGTTTTTCATTGCTGGCGGGTTAGAGAAATCTTGGAACAAGCAACATTCTTCTAGCTGAAAGTCTAGCTAGCGCTCAGATAAGGTACTTTAGCCATTGTTTCTGAGAAGCAAACTTAACAGCTAATAGTCTTGCCAAGTTGATTCAAGCTCTGTTTGGAACCAAAGTTTTCCGCCTAGTGATGGATTATAAATTGATTGGTTGCCCAAGAGGCTTTACCTTGTCATTTTCTTCTCCTAATAAAAAAAATACTCTGGATTGCTCTTCCAAAACAAACAATCGATAGAGAGAAAGAGATTACATAGTAAATGCCAAGCCCCATATCTTATAATTAAGAGTACTTTTGCCGCTTTTAAAAGCACTAATTAGATAATTTTTTTTTTCAAGTAACGAACTGTTGTATCATGTTGAACCGGATTCATGTTAAATGATTATAAACCGTCAAATTGAACTTTTGATTTAATAAATATTTAGATAACTTGCTAATCCAACGACTCTCATTGCATTCAACATAAATGTTGGATAACATATAAGAAATTTCCGATAACAAGTAAAATACATGATACTTAAGTGAATAGCATTTTGAGCTCCTGAATTTTGGCAGATTGATAGAATTTTCTCATCGATCAGCAATCAGTGGCTCTCCGATCCATTAATGTGTTAGAATACAATCACTAAAACAGAAAGAGCTTTAGTAATACTAGTTCAGACTTGTAGCTAGGGTTAGACTTAGTATGTTGACTCTTACAATTATGCTATATGATAACAGCGCGCATTTGTGTTTAACCAAAAAAAATCTGGTCAAATTTGACATATTCCACCTCTAGCAATGGGCAATCCTGATCAAGTCTAGACACATGAAAAACAAGTCTGAAATTAAGAATTCTACTTGGCAACTTTATATATTTCTAGCAGTTGAGATCAATTAAAATAAACGAATTAAAGGAAGGAATAGCAATATGTTTCTGGGAATTAAGTTCTTCTAGGTTGAATCAAAGGATGGGTTCACAACTTTGAAATTGGAGACGGTGAAACGTATATATGTTGCTCAAACATATAATAAACTTTTCAATCAATAAACAACAATAATATAATTTGTTATTACATCATCAAAGGATAGAGAAACAGGTAAACATAAAACAGTTTTTTCCTAGTGTTATAATATATGTTCTCTAACAACTCCATCAATCTTGGTCGAAAAATGAGTTCAATTTTTTTCGGGCAGAAGAGTCATTGTATCTCCGAGGAGGTTGGCTCTTCCTTGGAGCTGGCGGGTTCGAATGTTCTTCACTCTTTATGACTAATTTGGACTTTGGAGTTGTCGAATCCACAGCTTTATCCTCATCTCCAGCCATCACCCACATGTTGCTTGCTTGTGACATGTTTGAAAAACTTGTCTTGATTAATCTCAATTAGCTAAAACAAAGACAAGCGTGGACCAAAGTTTGAAACCCAAGTGCTTTGAGAATAATTTGTGAAGAGTAGAAAAGCCAAGACCTCCTTATATAGGGTTGTGATCTAGCTGATTGCTTATTCTTTTTTCTTTTTTTTCAAATCCAAACGGACTCCTAGTAAAACTCAGACAAAGCTTTCTCTAGACAAACTAGGACAAATATTATTGATACCCAGAAGAGAGAGGGAAAACAAAGAAAAAACTCCTTCCTGCATGAACAATTGAATAAACTAAAATTTTACGGCTGGCCCTCATCTTTTGTTTCATATTCATCTCAATCTTCCATTCTTACCAGAATTTACAAGCGATACAACACCCAAGTTCAACAACATCATTCTCTAGATAAACACGTACAAATAACTCAAACACATAGAAAGGCTAACTGAATCTGTTTAGGGAGAATGATCACTTTGGTCACTGAACTTTGCCGGATTTGACACTTTAGTCACTGAACTTTCGAAAATATCACTTTAGTCACTGAACTATTACACCGTCTATCACTTTAGTACTTATGTTAGTTTTTTCCGTTAAAACAATCTCTCTCCGTTAAATTCAGGGGTATTTTAGGGATGTAAGACCAAAAAATTATTTTTCTGACTCACTTTCTATCATTTTTCCGGTATCCAACTTGGGAACCTTTAAAATATACTTCTGCTCATTTTATGATATATACTTCTTCATAAAAATTGTTCTATATTATGTCTATTATTCGGTATTAAAATTTCATGATCATCCAACGGTTTAAACATTCCAAATCTAAGCATTTATCTAGTATACTCGCAGGAAGACCTCTATGTTGTTCACAATTTCAAATGATCATATCTCACTCATTTCTTAACTAAATTTTGTAATCTTTATATCAAAACGAAGCTTAGAACCTGAAATTTTAAACTGGACAATTTCATAATTATTGGTTAGATTTACATTATGTAACAATTTAAGTAAAACTTTGCCTATTAGTGTTAGCCCATAAATAATGGCCCAAGATTTCCTTAAATTGTTACATAATGTAAATCTAACCAATAATTATGATATTCTCCAGATTAAAATTTTAGGTTCTAAGCTTCATTTTTATATAAATATTACAAAATTTGGTTAAGAAATGAGTGAGATATGATCATTTGAAATTGTGAACACCATAGAGGTTTTCCTGCGAGTATACTAGATAAATACTTAGATTTGGAATGTTTAAACCGCTGGATGATCATGAAATTTTAATACCGAATAATAGACATAATATGGAACAACTTTTATGAAGAAGTATATATGATAAAAGGAGCATAAATATATTTTAAAAGGTTCCCAAGTTGGCTACCGGAAAAATGATGGAAAGTGAGTTAGAAAAATAATTTTTTGGTCTTACATCCCTAAAATACCCCTGAATTTAATGGAGAGAGGTTGTTTTAACGGAAAAAACTAACATAAGTACTAAAGTGATAGACGGTGTAATAGTTCAGTGACTAAAGTGATATTTTCAAAAGTTCAGTGACTAAAGTGTCAAATCCGGCAAAGTTCAGTGACCAAAGTGACCATTCTCCCATCTGTTTAATATAACAATTTACAATGTAACTTGGGCAAAGATTAAAGTGCAACTAGAGAATATGGATATACCTCTCCAGATCTTTTGGTAGAGATGGTTTTGTTGCTGGAATTTGAGCAACGAAAAGAGAAATGGACAATCTCATTTTGGCGCGAAAGGTTGGTAGTTTTAGGGTTTTACCTATCCTTTTTGTTTTGGGGTTTTTGATCACTAACCCTTCCTCACTTTTGTTCAATAAAACTTTTGATTTTATCCTCAAGTGATTGCGTATGAGACGCTCCAGGTTAAAGTTGGTTCACCAAAACTATGAAGAGTTCTGTAGACAATTATTCGTGTTTTACCAAATAAATAGAGGGAAAGATGATTGACATTGGTAATGCTAAGCCTAAGAGGCTAAGATGTACAAAATTGGGAGCCTTAGAGCACCAAAAAAAGCCCCAGCTGCAATAACCGAAGATAGAAAAAAGGAACCAATGATAATGATATTCATGTAAAAAGCATTTTAAGTTCCTCAATCCTGGCAGATCGAACTTCCTCGTCAGTGAGAGCTCCTGCAATCATTCGCTGCTTCCTTGCCTGAACTTGCTGCAGTCGTTCCTCCACTGTGTCCTGTCGAATTTACCCAATGGCATAAATATATTACAATCAATCACCAAAATCAGAAACACCATCCAAAATATGAGAGCTTAGGAGACAAGGCCAGGTAAGATTAAATCAGATTGCTTCTGCTGATGGAGTTCGTTCACATTGATAACTCAAATTGCTTAACAAGTCATGGATGGAAGAAGAAACTTTACTAGGCAAAAGCAGGAGTTACTTGTTGAACTCCCTAAGGGTTAAACAAGTAGAGAGCTTTAAGAATAATTATTTAGATAGATCAAAGGCAACATTATGCTAAAAAATTTCACTGTTGTGAATAGTCTGTGAGGATAGCTTAGCTTCAGACTCATTTGGTTAGTTAACTCATAGAATTGTGCTATAGCGCACCATTTATGTTTAACATAAATCATATTTGACCCATCTCTAACCACAAACCTGGATCAATTCAAGACTGCTGAAGACCATAATAAGAGCAATGCTCACCTGGACGATAAATCTTCTGAAAACAGTTCGCTTCTGTCTATTGCGAAGAATTCTCATTATTGCTTCCTCCTCAACATCTGGATTCCATGGTGGATCCTAAACAGAATGAACAGAATTAATATAAAAACAGAGGATTGATGTCACTTAACAAATAGATGGACAGACTGAGAGTACCATTAAAAAGACATTGGATGCTGCAGTTAAATCTAGACTATCACCACCACATTTCAAAGACATCAACAACACCTGAAAAATAATACATGCAGGATATTAGCTAGCTTTAGATCACTGCCAATATAAGAAAAGAAAAGATAACGAAATTCTTGCTGCATACCATTTGGTCCTTGGTCTTACTGAACTCTGCCAAAGCACCGTCCCTATGTATGTCCGGCAGCTTTCCATCAAACCTCACACACCCAATTCCTCTTCTCTTCATAGTGATCTCCAAGAGGTCCAAAAATGAAGTCCACTGACTGAAAACAATGCTCTTTTCATCAGAACCTGAATCAAGAATACGTTCCAAGCACTCCAAGAGCTTTGAAACCTTTGAAGACTCCTTCCAAGTTTCCTTAATTTCAACCTGGAAACGCTTCTCTGATTTGCAAGTTATGAGGTCAGTTTTCCCAATCCAATTAAAACATACTTGACATTGACCAAAACTTGGTCTCGGCCAACTTGAGAGGAGACACTCCCTGCACATCTGATGTGCACATGGTGTATGTACAGGATCATCTGCAAAATCCAAGCATATGGGACATTTTATGCTTTTCCCCCCACAGATACCCTCGACAACCTCTTCCACACATGCTTGGGTGGAGAGAATCTGATTTGCAATTGGAGAACAATGATTATTAAGGGATCTTCTAGCATGCTTGTCCGAGTCTGCAAACTTTTGTGAATCACCCCTGCACATCTCGGAACCAAAAGTTATTAAAAATAAATAAATATAATGGAAAAAAAGTAGAAAACATTAGAAAGATGACAATAATTGTAATCCATTCCCACCTCATAACAAGAGAGGGGTGGCTGCAACACTGCCTCAATTGAAGTAGTAGTTCAAGGACATTGTCATAGTTGTGAAGAACCTTGCCTTGCGCCACAATCTGTTCAAACTGGACCTGTATTTTTCACATCAAAGAAGTCAGGAACTAGAGAAAACCAAAGCCAACTGGAAGTGAAAGTAAAATTCAATCAACATTTGAAAGTATATTTTCAGCTCGGTTGAAGATTGACCACAATTACTATAAAACACAACTTACTTTTGATCTCTGAAAAAGGGCATCATAGAATTCATGTTCAGCTTCTGACTGATCACACTTGATGTTGTGAATGTCCGGAGGGAGAACAAGTATTTGCCTGAAATCACATCGACCAAATTTTAAAATTCTACGTAATTGTAAGTGTGTTCAAAGGAACTAAGGTAGTACAATAACCTTCCATGTTTATCTTTCGTTTCCTTTGTTCTTCTTAACATCAATGGCCTCAATATAGCCTTCATCAATCTCCGTCCTCTTGGATCACCACTCTCATAAGGCATTTGAATTAATTTGTTCCACCTACATATAGCCATATAGGTAAACTATATTAGAGAGGTCATAGGCTACTAGGTACTAACACGTCCACTAGTTCCCTAATTGAACCAACAATTCAACATTCAGACATCTTCAAATTAAATTTTGTTGTCATACCACATCCAGTCGCACCATGGTTCAACATTCAACAAGCATAAGAAGCTGTAGATGTCTTCCAAATTAATCTGCAGCAATTAATGACCGATGGATTTTATTAATAAAATCACAAACCATGAATAACCCCTCTTATAAACTCTATTAAAACAGCTGACTAAAGTTCTCCAAAATTCATCAAAATATGACGACGTGTATAGTTAAATAATGGTAGTGTAACATGCATACTTGCTTATTTATCAAGTGTGGCAACAAAAAGCAGACCTGAAGGGGAGTTCCTGTCAAACACCATCGGCAATGTGACGACAAAGAAGAAGCAGCCTCAGCACAATGGGGCCAAGAAGACTCAATAGTATGAGCTTCATCAAGCACCACCCTATACCAGTCGACCTGATGGAAAATGCTGTTCTCCCTATCCTGTATCATGCGAAGTAACAATTTAAGGAAGATAAAAGAGTCCAATGAAACAATAAATGGATTCCATAGTGCTTCTTGCAAAACTAAAATGCCTAAAATGGACTGAAACAGATGGTAATAGTTCATTACCTTTGCATAAGCATTATCCAAGACATCATATACAATCAACACCACATCTTTTTCAGATATCAATTTAATGTTATTGTCTCTGCCCTCAACGTAGACAAGAAAGGAAATACTTTGAGACTCTGAAAGGGTTTCAAGCTCATCCTGAGATTATCATAAGGAAGAATAAGATATTGTGCAAAGTGAGGAATATAAGAGTATACTAAAAAAATTATTAAAGGATTCAGAAAATAAATGAAAAAAGTTCTTCAGCTTGCTGCATCATACATTTAAATAAAAATGCAGTGTTGTATAATAAATTCACCTTCCACTGGCTTAGAAAAGACTCAGGACAGAGAACAAGAGTGCCACCCTTTGGTTTCCATGGGGTGCTTCTATGTGAATCTATCTGCCTCTTTGTAATTTCAATAGTTTCGGAGCTTTCTCTGCTTGGGCTTGCAAGTATAAGAGCAATTGTCACCAGAGTCTTCCCAAGTCCCATTGCATCTACTATAATCTATACAGGTACTCTTAAAATTAGAGATGATACATACTGGATAGTAACCTTCCCAACCCAAAAAGCACAAAAAGGAAACCTATCAATGTGCTGCCTCAAAGTAAAATATGAATTTGTGGGATAAGAAAGAAACTCACTCCTCCTCTTGCCATCTGTATTATGGTTGGAAATTGTGTGGTTGCCTCCCCTGAGTAGATGTTCACATAAATTGAAGAAGCCCTCCTGAAAAATAATAAGTTTAGTTAGGGTAAGAAAAGAGAGCTATAGGATTTGACTATGTGAGCTGGGTGTGTGTTGCAACAGTCTAGAAAAATAAAGTTTATATTGCCATTCTTTGACTACATACTTATCACATATACGATAGGCGGCCCAGCAAGGATGGAGAGTGTGTGCAGATATCTCAACATCAATCCCCTTCTCTGATTCTAACATCCAATAAAGAGCTTGTTTCTGGTATGGACTCAGACCAGACATGAGATCACTTGGGGGTTGCATCTCCTAATATATATATATATATATATATATATATATATTTTTGGGGGGTGGGGGGAAGAAGAAGTCAGACAAGAGAATATTGATAAAATCCAAAACCAGATTTTATCTGAATGTTTAAAAGTACAAGAATTCAAAGTGCCTACCTCAAAGTGATATACATCCGCTGCATCAACAGTCTTATTTAGTGATGAGTCTGAAATGGCTTCTTCATCTTTGTTTTCTTCTATATACTGTTGGCAACCCCTTCCTCGTTTTACTAATGGCAGAACTGATGTAGCTTGATCCGGAATACGCTGTTTAGAATGCAGAGATATCTATTTTAGTACCAGGAATGTCTATGTCAACAAGAAGTAGATGTATTTAGGTAATCATTGTGTTTGCAGATGTATTTATGCCAGACACGATATTACATGGGGAAACAAACAAGAAAGGTCAAAACTTGACAAGAAAAAAACAAGGCCAAATTCAGTCATGCTGGAAAATGAAATATTTAACTGCATTTCACAAAACACTTAATAATTTGAACTCAAATAAAAGTCACTGAAAGCACTTTCACTGAACCAGTGACATTTGAATCAATTCTTGGATTTGCTTGTAGCAAGGGATGACACTTCCGCAGAAAATGTATACATGTATTTAATACTATATTCAAACCATAACACAACAATTCATTTGGTACAACACTTCCTTAGTCGTGTAGCATTTACATTTGATACACATGAAAAAAGGTATAATGCAACAGATTGAGAATTATGATCATCTCAGATTTTCCAAGCAATTGCATGAATGGAAACGAACAAAAAGAATATCAATACATACTTCAAGATTCAAAAGGCGTTTCTGGGAATCAAGTTCTTCAGCAGTGAATTCAGCCTGGACAAAGCAAAAACACAATATGAATACAACACAAACCATCCAAAAGCAGTATTGCATCTAGAAATGAGGATTACGGAGTACCTTCTGATATGGTTCAATTTGTAGCAAATTTAAGACACCAAGGAGGGGATGAACTGTATAATTAGTGTACGAGGAAGCATCTTGCGTCCATGAAGACTTATCTCCATCCGTGAAAATTGAATGGTGAATAAAAAAACTGCAAAAACATATAGCATATTTACTCAACTAAAGGCTAAACCATTTCTTTTGTCCAAGTCCAAGGAATGCATGTGGTGACAAATGGATAGGAACCATACCTTACAGACAATATAATCTCTTGCATCATAGATAGGAATTTCGGTGCACCCATAAACCGCCCAATAACTTTAACCTTACCAGAATTCACAAGAGGAACAACACATTTTGTCCATTCCATTGGAAACCGACCAATCTACAAATTCAACCATTACATACACCACATCTTTCTTAAACATCCTAAATAACAAATTGAAACATAATATATAATTTTGCTTGATAAAAAAGCTCAGAATGAAACTTGGGCAAATAGAAAGTATAGGATTACCTCTCCTGATCTTTTGGTTGAGAAACGAACAATCCAATTGGTTTTGTTGCTGAAATTCGAGGAAGGAAAAGAGAAATGAACAATCTCATTGTCTAGCAATTTCATGCCTTTACTAGTTGAAGTCGCAGTGACGAGTGTGCTTCCCACCAAGAACCAATCCGGCTCAATATTGAAGTCCCCATCCTCCAAATTTTGAGGTCTTACTTGTTGGACCGAAATCAATTCACAATCCGGAACTTCCTTCTTTACCCTCTTAGGGTTTAACCCACTATGCAAATCGGCCTCATCCGACTCCTCAGAGCCCTTCTGAGTCCTCGAAATACGAGTCCCCCCGGTGATTGTATTGGCCTGATTTTCGAGGATGAAGCTGACGGCCGCATCTGGGTTGTCACCGCATTGCGATAGGGCTCCGAGAATCTCAAGTTCGGGTATTTGGGACCCGATTACTAATCGGATTTTCTTGACATTCTCTTGTTGTTGGATCAAACCCTCCTGTGCATCAGGAACTTCCTGCTTTACTAGGATCTTAGGGTTAGACCCACGAACCGATTCGGCCTCAATTGACTCCTCACAGACCTCTTGCTTGATATGGGTCGAAATGGGTTTCGCCCGTTTGATCGAAACCTCACTATTTTCTAAGCTCTTACGCTTAGACCCACGAAACGTTTCGGCTTCATCTGACTCTTCGCAGTACTCTTGCTTGATTGGATGTTTAGGGTCCATGTCCTTGATCATAGGCATGGATGATGGATCAGATGCAGAATGTGAATGTCAACATGAGAGAACAGAGAGTGTAATGAAGGAGGTTCTGAATGGAGATTTGGGGAAGAGAATAAAGAGCGGAGGGACGAAGGTTTGGCGCGCAGTTGCTGTATTAATACAATTAATTTTGGCGCGAAAGAAGCCCTTAGGTTTTACATTTACCAATGCCACGTTGTGTTATTTATGATTGGGGACTAGATATACCACCTTAATGACCTATTTAAGTCCAATTTATTATTTTCATCGACCTTTTATTCTTTGTAAGTAGTTTATCTATGAACAATCAGATAACACAATGATTCTAAGAGGTTCTTACTTTTTTAAATTACGGAATTTTAATTTTAGCCGTCAGATTAGATTATCAACCGTCAGATTAGATCATCAACCGTCAGATCTATTTTAAATAATCTAATCTCAAATTTTAGCGCCTCCTATTTTGTGGGTTTTATATTTACCTTTTTACTGTCAACAAATTTTTTGTTGGATGAGAAAAAAAACTAAGACTACAAAGAGAAGCCACGATGGCCAAAATGAAAAGTATGAATTTCCAAACAATAACCACTTGGCCAAAATGACTGCTCTTAAGGATTAAGCATACCAAGTGAAACAAAGTTGTTGCTTGAAAACTATGGGTCAAGAAAAAGAGAACAGAACAAAATCAAGAATGGCATTCTCATTAAGATTAACGATCTCACTACAAGGCTTGCTTCTCTGAAATCAGTACTTTTAACTAACCCCTAATTAAGAGAACAGTAGCTAACCAAAAATAAATTAGAGAGAAGGTGATTGGCATTTAAAATGCCAAAACCCAACCATGTACAAAATTGGGGGCTCTGAGTTTTAGACTGCACAAAAAAGACCCCAAAGGCAACTCTCTTTTAACTATAGATACATGAAGTAACAGAAATGATATTCATGTGAAAAGCATTTTGAGCTCTTCAATTCTGGCAGATCGAACTTCCTCATCAGTGAGAGCTCCGGCAATCATTCGCTGCTTCCTGGCTTGAACTAGTTGCAGGCGTTCCTCCACTGTGTCCTGTCCAATTTTAATAACTCAATCAGTCAAATATAGAGAATATGGTAATTACTAGCTCAACGACTTCATTTCACAATGATAACCAAGTTCCATAACAAGCTCAACGTCGTGGAAGGAAGAACCAAAGTAAGAAAAACAGCAAGAGCTACTAGTCCATCAGGAAAAACATCATTCCAGTAGAGAGCTAGTTAGGAGTGATCAAAGGCAACACTAAGCGAAAATCATTCGTGCTTTTGTGAATAGTGAGTTAGAATAGCTTAGGTTCAGACTCGGTTGAATCGTATTGTTGTACAAAATTACTCCGTTATGTTGAGTCTCAAAATGAACTGGGGAATTTATGTTATTTGAACTGGACCTGACACTAGCCTAGTCAACCTATCAGGATTTCTAAAGATCGCATTTCAAAGTTTGAGGTGAAATTTTTCCAATTTCATCCATGAACAACTTGGAACGGTTAGACTGCTGAAGACCAAATGAAAACATGCTCACCTTGACAATAAATCTTCTAACAGTAACTGTTCGTTTTTGTCCAATTCGATGAATTCTCATTATTGCTTGCTCCTCGACCGCAGGATTCCACCATGGATCCTAAAAGAGGGTGAACAGTTCATAATAACTTCATATGTAAAATCAAGGAGGAAAGGATTCGTGTTACTCAACACATGAAATAATAATAGACACAATGATAGAGAAGTACCATTATAAAGACATTGGATGCTGCAGTTAAATTTAGACCAACACCACCAGTTTTCAATGACGTCAACAACACCTGAAACATAATACATGCAGAATATTAAACGAGCACAAAGATGACCACCAAATTATAACAGCAAGGGAAAAAATGTAAGTTTTGCTGCTTACCCTTTTCACTCTGGTCTCATTGAACTCGTTTAAAACCCTCTCCCTCTGCGGCTGTGTCAGTTTTCCATCAAACCTGAGAAACTCAATACCTCTTCTCTTCATAGGAATCTCCAAAAGATCCAAAAATGCAGTCCACTGACTGAAAATAATGCTTTTTTCCCCAGAACCTGACTGAAGAATATGTTCCAAACAATCCAAGAGCTTTGCAACCTTTGAAGATTCCTTCCAATCTTCCACAAAATCAACCTGGAAACGGCTTTCAGATGGGCAAGATATGAGGTCAGTTTTTTGGATCATTCGACGACATATTGGACATGGACCAGTAGTCGGTCTTCCCCAGCTTGAGAGGAGACACTCCCTGCACATCTTATGAGCGCATGGTGTAAGTATAGGATCATCTGCAAACTCCAAGCATATGGGACATTCCCTGTTTTCACCCTTACGGATACCCTCAACAACCTCTTCAACATATGCTCGGCTGGGGACAACCTGCTTTGAAGTGGAAGAATCCTGGTTAGCTTCAAGAAATATTCTAGCGAGCTTGTCCAAGTCTGCATACTTTTGTGAGTCACCCCGACTGCTTTTCTTTTGTGAATCGCTCCGACTGCATTACTCCAAAACAAAGAGTATTAGAAACAGTTAAAACTAACGAAGGATAAAATATTAGTTGTTCAGTAAAACCAAATACAAAACCACTCCAACCTCATAACAAGATATGGGTGGTTACAACACTGCCTCAATCGAAGTAGCAGTTCAAGGATATTTGCATAGTTGTGAAGAACCTTGCCTTCTGCCACAAACTGGTCAAACTGGACCTGTATATTTTGCATAAAAGATTGTATCAACTATCAACCACGGATGATAGAGAGACAGTAAGGAACAGCCGTGAACAAAACAAGACTGTTGAAAGTGCCAAGTGATTACAAATCTGTAGGCAAAACATAGTGCATTTGCAAGTACATTCTCAGCTAAGTTGAAGGTTGGCCACAATTAGTGTTGAGACAACTTACTTTTGATCTCCTAAATAGAGCATTGTAAAAGTCATGCTCAGCATCTGACTGTTCACACTCAATGGTTTGAATGTCAGTTGGAGGGAGAACAAGTATGGGCCTGAAATGACATACACAACATTAAATTTCTACAAAGAGTTCAGCATCTTATATATAATGTACAGAGAGAGAGAGAGAGATTCAAAATAACTCTCAAGTGTAATTACCTTCCCACTTTATCCTTTGTTTCTTTTGTTCTTCTTAACATCAGTGGTCTCAAAATAGCCTTTATCAATCTCAGTCCTCTTGGATCACCAATCTCATAAGGTTTTTGAATTAATTTGTTCCACCTAGATATAAATAAAACTATATTAGTGACCTATAAATCGGACATGCCCACTAGTTCCCTAGTTGCACTAGCAGATCTTATTGATGCTATAGAAAAGCAATATCTAAAAATCTAAACAATATTTGTCATACCATGCCCAGTTGCACCATGGTTCAACATGCAAGAAGCATAGGAGGCTGTAGAGATCTTCCAAATTATTCTGCAGCAATTGATGACAATGGATTTTATAAATAATGTGGCCGCCAATGAATAAACCCCCTCTCCTAAGCTAGAGACAACTTACAGTTCTCAAAAATGCACAAGGAAAACAAAAAACAGAACTATTGTTTAAAAAGCACAGTATCATGTATGCTTCACTAAGCACGCTCAATATTTATGAAGCTAACAGAAAACAGACCTGAATAGGGGTTCCAGTCAAACACCATCTGCAATGCGAAGACAGGGTGAAAGCAGCCTGAGCACCTTGGGTCCTTGAGGATTTAATGGTATGAGCTTCATCAAGCACCACCCTATACCAGTCGACCTGGTGGAAAAGGCTGTCCTCCCCATCCTGTATCACAATTTAAGTTTTAATGTAACATAAGAAAAGAGTGAATATTAATAGATTAGGTTTCGTCCATTATAATAAAATTTGGCTTAAACAAAAGGTTATAGTTCCTTACACTTTTGTAAGTTGCAGCCAAGACACCGTATGTTGTCAAGACCACATCATGCACCGAGATCGCCTTGGGGTTAGTAGTTCTGTACCCACCATAGTGAACGAAAATGGAAATACTTTCGGACTCTGAATGAGTTTCAAGCTCATCCTGAGATTATTAAAAGAACTGATAAGATATGTTGCAAAGTAGAGAATTAAAATAATATATACATATTGTTTTTCCTAGTAACAGTAAATAAATTGAGGGTATAAAAAAGTTTTTTCCTCATTATTCTGGCATATCATCATTAATTGATGCAACAAAATTTAAATAACAGATACATATTTTACGAAAATTATTCAATGTCAAAAACAACAACAAACAAAAGGAAGAAAATTCACCTTCCACTGGCTTAACAAAGACAGGGGACAGACAACAAGAGTGCCTCCCTTTGGTTTCAACGGGGTGGTTGTATCTGAATCTATCCTCCTCTTCTTTGTAATTTCGGTATCATTAGAATCTCTTCTACCTGGTCTTGCAAGTATTAGTGCAATTGTCATCACAGTTTTCCCAAGTCCCATAGCATCTGCTAGTATCTATAAAGACAATCTTGTAGTTAGAGACCAAGTACAAATGATAATAGCCCTTCCAAACCCCGAAGCACTAAAAGAAAACCTCACAAACTAAAGAAGTTGTTATATGGATTAGAGGGATGATTTTAATACTCACTCCTCCTCTTGCCATCAGTGTTGCAGTTGGAAATTTTGTGGTTGCCTCCCCGGTGAAAATGTTCACATAGATTGAAGAAGCCCTCCTGACAAATCATATATTCAGTTAAATTGCACACTTGAAGCTATTTGATTTCACAATATGGTTTTGTAGTTGTGTTGCGAGAGACTAGAAGAAAGAAAGAAGAGAAAAGTACTGTTTTCCTTCTTCCATTTAATTTTCTTTAAACCACATACTCATCGCATATACGGTAGGCTGCCCAGCAAGGATGTAGAGTTTGCCGGGCCTTCTCAACATCAATTCCCTTCTCCAATTCTGACATCCAATACAGAGCTTGTTTCTGGTATGGTTTCAGAACACACCTGAGAGTGTGTGGGGGTTCCATCTCCTAAAAGAGTTAGAGAGAGAGAGAGAGAGAGAGGGTCAAACAATGGGACATTGTTGACATCCAAAACTGTATTTAAACTGAATTCCTCATATAAGAAATATAAAGCATTCAAAGGGCCTACCTCTAAGTCATATACATCTGCTGCACCAACAATCTTGTTGAGGGATGACTCTGAAATGGCTTGTTCATCTTTGTTTTCTTCAGGATTCTGTTGGGAACCCTTTCTTCGTTTTGGTGCAGGCAATGCTAATGGAGCTTCATGTGGAATACGCTGTTTTCAAAGCACAATGCAAAAAGTAAACAACAGCATTAGTAATTCCACACATGAAAAAAAACTGGGTCCAATAAAATGAGAATCTTCAAACATTTTCTATTTTCCAAGCAATCGAGACTGATTCAATAAAAAAAATGACAATACATACTTCAATATTTAGAAGACGTTTTCGGGAATCAAGTTCTTCTGGGGTGAATTCAGCCTGGACAGAGCAAAATAGTAGCACATATCAATACAACAAGAACCATCAAAAGGTAGAGTTTCTGGCGGTTGGATTTGTATATCAGGAATGTTTATATTACCAAGGAGAATTAGGATTACCTTCTGATATGGTTGGACTTTCAGCAATTTGAACAGAGTGAGGAGAGGATATATTGTGGAATCAATGTTAGGGGAAGCATCTAGCTTCCATGAAGCCTTGTCAACTTCCGTGAAAATTGAATGGTGAATATAAAAACTGTGAAACACATAGCAAATAAATTCAACTGAGACAAAACTGAGTTGATTCTCCAAAGGATTGAATGTGGTAACAAATGGCTAGGACCTATACCTTATGTACAACATGATCTCTTGCATCATAGAAAGCACATGCGGTGCAGCTATACAACGCCCACGAACTTTAACCTTACCAGATTGTACAAGTGGAGCAACACATTTGGCCCATTCCATTGAAAAGCGACCAATCTATAAAATCAACCACATACAAGGCATAAATCCCAAATCCAATTCAAATAACTCAACAAGTAAATGCATTTGACAGAACACAAAGAAACTACAAGAAAGAACAATTCTTGGACAGATAAAAGTACAATCATAGAATATAGAAATACCTCTCCTGATCGTTTTGTTGAGAAACGAACAATCCACCTGGTTTTGTTGCTGGAATTCACAGAAGGAAAAGAGAGGTTAACAATCTCATTGTCTACCAATTTCCTGCCTTTGGAAGTTGAAAGCGCAGTGACCAATGTCCCTCCCACCAAAAGCCAATCCCGCTCAGTAGGGAAGTCCCCATCCTCCAAATTCTGAGGCCTCACCTGTTTGACCGATATCACTTCACAATCAGGGACTTCCTTCTTTACAGAGCTATTATGCGAATCGGCACCTTGATTGATCTGGGTTGAAATCCGAGCCCCTGTGCTTGTATTGGTCTTCTTAACCACAATCGCCCCTGCATTTTCAAGGATGAAATTGATGGCTGCATTTCGGTCGCCACCACATTGCGAGAGTGCTCGAAGAATCTCAAATTCAGGTATTTCAGACCCAAGAACTGACCGGATTTCCTTGAAATTCTCTTGACCATCTAGAACTTCCTTGTTCGCTAAGCCTTTACGCTTTTCGGCTTCACTCGACTCCTCGTATTCCTCCAGCTTGATAAACGTCGAAATAGGCTCCACATGTAGGACCAAACCCTCTTCACTGCCCGGAACTTCATTCTTCTCTAAGCCTGCAGGCGTAGATTCCTGAAGCGTTTCGGCCTCATCCGACTCCTCAGGCCCCAATTTCTTGACCTGGATCAAAACAGGCTCCGCTTGTTGTTGACCCAAACCCTCCTGGCTATCAGGAACCTCGCTCTTTACCGAGCTTAAGGGCATCGATCCGTGAAGCGTTTCGGCCTGATCTGGCTCCTCCGAGCACTCCTGCTTGATTCCGATCGGAACAGGTTCCGGCTGTTGAATCAAACCCTCCTGAGTGTCGGGAACTTGGCTTTGAGGAGTCGAGACGGGAAGCTTCTCGGCCTCAGCTGACTCCTCCGGCCACTCTTGCTTGATCACCGTGGTCGAAATACGAGCCCCGGTGCTCGTATTCCTCCGCTTGACCAACATAGGCATAGGATTTAGGGGAATTCCCATAGGAATGTCATCCTCCTCCGATTGTCTGGCATCCATGTCTTGGGTCAAAGACACGGATCGGATGCAGAAAACAACAGATATTAGGAAATAGGTTAACAGGAGATTTTGGTGAAGAGGAGAGGGAATGAAGAATGAAGAATGATGGGCGCGCGCCTTCGGTTTTATATTGGAACAGGAGGATTTGGCGCGAAATGAGTGTTTTTTAGTTTTTACCCTCTCAAATTTCGCGGGTTTTTCATCCGCTTTGGCATTTGTGTCGAAAATTTAGCTCTCTTTTGTAACATGATGGCGCGAAAGTCAAAAGGGCGGGACTGGGTGAGTAAATTACGTTTTTCCTAAGGTATGAGATTATGAACTATTGAAGAGAAAATTTACCTCTTATTAGCCAAAAAAGAAAATTTACCTCTTTTTTATCTATCTTTTTATGTATTTTTCTTTTTGGATATTAAACCACCAAGGAAAACTTTAAAGCTGTTTTTCATTTTCTTTTCGCTAGTCCTTTTTTTTTTTAATAAGGAAACGAAAGAATAAACTAAAGAGAGGAGTCTCTAAGGCACCTCAAGTTCAAGTTATCAAAATATCACATTAGAATGATTAGATACATAGTAAGGCAAATTTCGTGTCCAAACGATCGGCTGCAAAGTTAGCTTATTTGAAAATGTGCTTGAAACTAATTACTTCAAAAGATGAGCTAAGACTCCAGATATTTACTATAATTGATTTAATTCTCCAAGGGGTAGAGCAATCACCATTGATGCAATTGATCATAATTTTGAAGTCACCTTCTACTTGGATCTTGTTAAAACCCACACTTAAACTTTTAATGAGACCATCACGGAGAACAAGAGCTTATGCAACTAATACATTAGATTGGAGCCAGCAAGGAGGGGATAACCATTGGAATCACGTATGACAAAATCAAAAGCTGCATGCTTGTTATGGATCACATAACCATCAAAATTGAGCTTAACAAACTGATGATGAGGGTGAGTCCACTTAATAAATTGAGAATTAACTTGGAACTCGACTGGGCCCTATCCCTTGGAGAAATTTTGATTTTCCTTCCAAAAGTTGTCACCAATAGCTATCGTTGTCATGAGGATTTTGGCTGGATGGGAATTGACTTGACGAAAAACAAGGTTGTTCCTTGCCTCCTAGATCTGCCAACAAATAAGAATCGTCTTGCACATGGCAAATTTATCATAAGGCTGATCAATATATTTGGCTCGAAACCAATTAATAATATAATCTTTTTTGCTAGTCTAAAAAATATAGCAATATATAAAAGAAGTTATCATTAACATACATTTTATTGTTTTGCTACTCGTATTGTGTCAAATATTAACGAATCATAATTCAACATAATAACATATAGTGCCAAAATGATTCTAATCTCTATTAGAAAAAATTATTGATGTTCTTACTGTCACGTTTAGCCAATAAATATAAAAATTACAACCGATTCACGATTAGATGATCTTAAGTAGTATGGAACAAATTCAAAATTGTTATATTTTCATCTGCCAAGACAGCCAAACCTTAAAAAAAAAATGCTAACATGTTGATTTCTTTGTCACAACTTAATTGAAGTTAGGCAAGTGTTGGGACCATTCACAGGAGTTGCGAGTATATAATAGTGGCCCATCAAATTAACTGAAAACAAGTACACACTAGTATATCAGCTGCCAGAGCCAAAATGTGTACACTAGAGAAGCGCGGCGACATCTTCTTCCTAACCATAACCGGCGACAATGAACACCGCCTCAGCCTCTCCCTTAGCGAATCGATTCTCTCCGCTCTCGCCCAAGCCAAGTCCCAATCCACTAGTGGCTCCGTCCTCATTACCACCGCACACGGCAAGTTCTTCTCCAACGGCTTCGACCTCGACTGGGCCCTATCCGCCGCCTCCAAATCCGAAACCTTCGAACGCCTCAGAAAGATGGTCACCACCTTCAAGCCGGTCGTCGCCGCCCTTCTCTCGCTCCCTATGCCGACCATCGCCGCCCTCACCGGCCACGCCGCCGCCGCAGGATTCATGCTCGCCCTCTGCCACGACTACATCATCATGAGGAGCGATCGCGGCGTGCTGTACATGAGCGAGGTGGACCTGGGGCTTCCGCTCCCGGACTACTTCTCGGTGGCGTACCTGGCCAAGATCGGGTCGGCTTCGGCCCGAAGGGACGTGCTGCTGAGGGGGGTGAAGCTTGAAGGGAGCGGAGGCGGTGAGGATGGGGATTGTGGATTCGGCGCACGATAGCGCGGAGAGCACGATGGAGGCTGCGGTGCGCCTGGGGGAGCAGTTGGCCAACAGGAAATGGAATGGTGAACGGTACGCGGAGATGAGGATGAGCTTGTACCCGGAGCTGTGTCGCATGCTGGGATTGGATGTCACAGTGAAGCCCACTCCAAAGCTTTGATCTTTTGGGGGAATCCAACAAGAAGAAGAAGAAGGTTTGAGAATAATAATTTCAAATGGGTCGATAGAGTTTGAAACTCTGGATTACTCTGTGTATGACCCTAAACACTCTAGATCATATAAATCAATAACCAAGCTTTCCTTGAGGCACCATTGGCACATGAGGAACAGTACTAGTACTAGTGAATCCTGTTTAACTGCTCAATAAGTTTTTACTCCTCCGTGCTCATTTGTCTTTGGATCTAAATTTAATGTTGGAGAACGATGAAGTAAATAAATTCATTCCAAATATCTAATTATTTTTCACTCTTGAATTTAAATCAAAAGCAATGAAACACAATTCAGTAAAAAATCTATTGAATAGGTGAACGAAACTACTATTACTAAATACTAGCTAGAATGTACGATCAGACCAGAAATTCATAATAATTTGCACCTGAGAAGAAGAGGGTCGGCCAAGTGAGCCAACCCTATAAGGTCCCACAAATTATGTCGGCCATATGTCTTAATATCCATACGGCGCTAGACAACCAAGGATGAGCATGGCATATTTAGCCAACCGACCCTTTTAAGTTCTCAAGGCAACTACCGGGTTACATTTGTACCAGCTTCTTCCCTTGTTCCATTTCGTTGTGCCCAATGTGGGATGCAGTTGCCTTTTTATCCACGGCAGCCAACTTTGAGGGGTCAAGACGGGAAGCTTTTCGGCCTCATATGACTCTCCGACCACTCTTGCTTGATCACTGTCATCGAACTACGAGCCCTGGTGCTCGTATTCTTCCGCTTGACCAACATAGGCATAGGATTTAGGGGAATTCCCATAGGAATGTCATCCTCCTCCAATTGTCTAGCATCCATGTCTTGGGTCAAAGACACGGATCGGATGCAGAAAACAACAGATATTCGAAAATAGCTTAGCAAGAGATTTTGGTGTTTAAGAGGATAGAGGGGAATGAAGAATGATGGGTGCGCCTTTGGTTTTATATTGGAACATGGTTTGGCGCCAAACAAGTGTTTTTAGTTTTTATCCTCTCAAATTTTGCGGGTTTTTCATCCGCTTTGGCATTTGTGTCGAAAATTTACCTCTCTTTTTGAACATGATGGTGCGAAAGGCACAAGGGCGGGACTGGGTGAGTAAATTACGTTTTTGCTAGGTATGAGATTATGAACTATTGAAGAGACCTCGCCTTTTCTCTCTCTATCTCTCTTCACTTATGTATTTTTCTTTTTGGATATTAAACCACCGAGGAAAGAAGCTTTAAAGCCGTTTTTCATTTCCTTTTATTGTTAATAACAATAAAGGATGTGTTAATACCGTTTTCTTATGTAAATACTAAAAGGAAACCACATATTATGTGTGTATATTTATTTAAAATTAAAAAAAATTGATTTTTATTTTTATTTATTTTATAGTGTGAAAGTTAAGAATGTGAAAGTGAGTAGTTACAAGAAGTTTTTGAAAGTTTTTTTTTATTTTTTTATTAATTAATTGTTTTTTGACATTATTATATTTAATGATTAAAATAAATATATAATTATTTAATATTTGAAGGGTATTAAAATAAAAAAATTATGTTTTGGTTGACAGCATGTGTTCTCTTAATATATAACTAGAAAATACCATCACACTCTATGAGTGTGAAGTAGATAGTTATTTAGAGTGGGAGTTATCTGAACTGGGAGAGAGAGTGGGAAGTTATAAGTAATTTTTATTTTTTTATTTGTGTTTTTACTCTCTTCTCCTTGATAATTAAAATGAAATATAAGTTAATTAATCTTTAAGGGGTATATAAGAAAAAAAGGTTACTTATGGTTGACAACACCTCATCTCTTAAATATAGTATAGATATATATAATTAGAAATTAATGAAGGAGGTTTGAAATTGTATTGTGTCAAATATTAACGGATCATAATTTAACATAATAACATATAGTGCCAAAATGATTCTAATCTCTATTAGAAAAAATTATATTATACTCTCAAACATTGATGTTCTTACTATCACATTTAGCCAATAAATATATAAATTACAACCGATTTACGATTAGATGATCTTAAATACTATGGGACAATAAATTCACAATTGTTATAATTTCATCTGCCAAGACTGCCAGACCTTAAAAAAAATAAAAATAAAAGAGAAGATGATTGCTAACATGTTGACTTCTTTGTCACAACTTAATTGAAGTTAGGCAAGTGTTGGGACCATATACAGGAGTTGCGAGTATATAATAGTGGGCCAATCATAAAACAAAAACCCATCAAATTAATTGAAAACAAGAGCATTGTACCATAGTACGTGACTCAATCTGGTCGTTGATTTCATGTTAGGTATTATTTAAATGACATATAAATTGTGTGAATTGACATGTATGCCGTTGGTCTCTCTCTCTCTTCCTCTTCTCACTGTTGCCGGTGCTGCCACCATGACCGGCCACCCCAGCACGTCACCGCCCCCACCAAAGGTAGTGGAATATTCCGGCAACCCTCCCCATCCGATTTTAGACCAAACGTTGCAGGAAAAAGCCACCTCTCAAGGAGCCCTCAGACCATTTCATGTCCTTGGAGCAGAACCTGCTGCAAAAATTGGTCCTTGAATTTTGCAATTATTTTTATTTTGGATTGATTTGGGGGCTTGTATGGTGTTTATGGGATATGGATTTTTTCCATTTTTGGTCATTTGTATTGAATTTGCAGAATTTGGTCTTTGTTTGGACATTCAAATTGGATCTTGAGGGAGATGAGTTGATTTCAATTTGGGGATCTTGATGTTGCAGAAGTGAGTTTTTGTTGGATTTCAATCGGAAAACCAGGGAGAGGCTCTAGTGAATGATAAGAACTTGTTGAAAACTTTCAAACTCAATCGGTAGATGAGTATTTTAAATGTTAGTTGATATTTAAAAAACTCATTAAAAACTCATCTAACGGTTGAGTTTGAAAATCCTCAACAAATCCTCATTATTTGATCGTTACTAGAGAATTTTCTTGTAAAATCATTCTCCAAAGAAATAACAAAAATACCTTAAATATGATTTTAGCTTGTGTAGTTTTTTTCTTTGTTAGTTGAGATTAAAGAGAACAATCAGTCATGGTGTTTGTTGATCCAAAACAGTCCGGGGAAGAACAAAAAAAGGAGCGGAAGAACAGAGGAGAGGAATTTTTTTTGGAGTTTTATGGGTTCATGATGGCCGGCAACAGTGAAGAGAGAGACCAAACAAAAAACAAAATCACTAAGGGCAAAAAAAGAATTTTTACGTGTGGATATACTAAAACTCAGGTACAAACAGCCGCTCCCCTAAAAAACAAATACAAACCATAACCGGTCAACTGCCTGAGCCAAAATGTGTACACTAGAGAAGCGCGGCGACATCTTCTTCCTAACCCTAACCGGCGACAATGAACACCGCCTCAGCCTCTCCCTTATCGAATCGATCCTCTCCGCTCTCGCCCAAGTCAAGTCCCAATCCACTAGTGGCTCCGTCCTCATCACCACCGCACACGGCAAGTTCTTCTCCAACGGCTTCGACCTCGACTGGGCCCTATCCGCCGCCTCCAAATCCGAAAGCGTCCAACGCCTCGGAAAGATGGTCACCAACTTCAAGCCGGTCGTCGCCGCCCTTCTCTCGCTCCCTATGCCGACCATCGCCGCCCTCACCGGCCACGCCGCCGCCGCCGGATTCATGCTCGCCCTGAGCCACGACTACATCATCATGAGGAGCGATCGCGGCGTGCTGTACATGAGCGAGGTGGACATGGGGCTTCCGCTCCCGGACTACTTCTCGGCGGCGCATCGGGCCAAGATCGGGTCGGCTCCGGCCCGAAGGGACGTGCTGCTGAGGGGGGTGAAGCTGAAGGGAGCGGAGGCGGTGAGGATGGGGATTGTGGATTCGGCGCACGATAGCGCGGAGAGCGCGATGGAGGCTGCGGTGCGCCTGGGAGAGCAGTTGGCCAACAGGAATTGGAGTGGTGGAGTGTACGCGGAGATCCGGATGAGCTTGTACCCGGAGCTGTGTGGCATGCTGGGATTGGATGTCACAGTGAAGCCCACTCCAAAGCTTTGATCTTTTGGGGGAATTCAACAACAACAACAACAACAAGAACCGTTTCATGTTTTCAATTCAGTAAGGTTTGAGAATAATAATTTCAAATGGGTCAATAGAGTTTGAAACTCTGGATTACTCCGTGTATGATTGTAACAATTCTCAGGAAATAATGAAGGTGGGTAAACTTCATCATGAACAGTACGTAAAAGGCGAAAGAATACTTTGCACACATGGCTCCGTACAGAAAAGTACAGACCAGTTTAAGTTCATGGACGAAGGAAATAAATTCATTTCAAATATCTAGGTTAATTATTTTTCATCCTTAAATTTAGATCCAAATACAAATTGAGCACAATTGAGGGTCTGTTTGGGATTACTTTTTGGAGACTCAAAAATGCTTTTGAAATAATTGAAAAAAATAATTATAAATATATAAAATATTAGAAAAAGTTTTGGATGAGTTTTAGAAGCACTTGCAAATAGTTTTGAGAAGCGTTTGTCAAGTGTTTCCTTGTATAAAAGCGCTTTTATCAAATTTGAAAAACGCTTTTATCAAATTTGAAAAGCGCTTTTATCAAATTTGAAAAACGATTTTAGGCATTTCAGAAGCAGTCCCAAACATGCCATGAGTAAAAAATCTAACGTTAATTATTTTTCATCCTTAAATTTAGATCCAAATGCAAATTGAGCACAATTGAGTAAAAAGCTACTAATACCAAAATACTAGCTAGAAATTCATAATAATACATAGACTACATTCGTAAATTAAATTACCTAGTTTCATATTTAAACACAATCTCCTTTGTATTCATCGGTTAAATATTTGCACCTGAGAATAAGAGGGTCGGCCAAGCGAGCCAACCCTATAAGGTCCCACAAATTATGTCGGCCATATGTCTTGATATCCATACGGCGCTCACCAACCAAGGATGAGCATGGCATATTTAGCCAACCGACCCTTTTAAGTTACAAAAGCAACCACCAGCTTACATTTATACTAGCTTCTTCCCTTGTTCCATTTCGTTGTGCCCAATGTGGGATGCAGTTGCCTTTTTATCCACGGCAGCCAACTTTTCTAACAGCCTAAAAGCCCCTATTGACAAAAACAAAGTCATTCCCTTTCTCTGGATCATCTGCTCTATTGAAAGAAGTTGGTTTACACAAGAGAGAAACATTATTAGGTTAGGGAAAAACAAACAAGCTATCCATTAGTAGACTTGTCTTCACTTTCATTTGCTATGCGAAATAGGGCAGTGTTACAACGAAATTTATCGTTGAACCCTTCAACTTTAGATGCAGACCAGATTCTGCGCTCAAAAGTCTCCATTCCCTAGTCCATCAAGATCAATTTGGATTACACAAATGAGCTTGAGACGCATCATAGGATAGAGGTAGAAAGAGAGTACAAATAAAGAATAGAATTGGGTAGGTAAAGAATTTATTTATATAATAATTCCTCAAATTCAATAAACCAAAAATCTGAAGTGCAATCAAAGGCCAAATATCTGAAGTTCCTAGCTAAGCTAAGTAAGAACTTGCCATTGACATATGTACAGATGAAGACTCAGCAATTTCCCAAATACGACTTCAAGATCTCCTGACAGTTAACAAAGATCCATTTGAAACCAATGCCTTTGATCGCAACACTAAATCTGCTACTTAGTAAACTTCAGAATGCCTGGTGAAGGCGAGTCTTATGAAGCAGTGCAACACCCCGACTAAAATTAACATCATTTGGAAGTAGAGGGACCTTTGATTTACTAACCTTCAATTGTGTTCAAGTGAAAATAAGAGCAGGCAGTGGCTCTCAGTTTTACGAATTAATGTAATACATTGCCTGTGCTTGAAGGAAATGGGAGTCCTTGTACTTTCTGCCCTTTCCAATGCGAACTCCATTGTGAATCCACTCCTCACGACGTAACCACCCTTCTCGAGCAAAGTCAAGAATTCCAAGGATCTGGTGTGAGCAGGATATAAGCTAAGTAGGTAAAATGATTAAAAAAAAAAAAAAAGGTTCAACTACTACAAAAGTTGGATACAATTATATACTACAAAGGTAGATGTTTGACTTACCGCTCCGCCTTTCCATGCTACAAACGTTGGATTTCCTCTCGATTGCAAGACCTATTTAACATTTATCAGATAACGTAATATCCACATATGAGAAAATGTATGACAAGGTAGTATGAAAGGTACAACTGAATCAGGCAGCAATCCATGAACCTATGATGTTCTTAAGAGATATGTGAAATCATTATCCATAACTATAAAGGAAAAAGTTGTATCATCAAACTTTTCTTTTCCATCCTTTTGCCTCCTCCATATTCAACCATCTCTGTGGACTATGGAAAGACCGTAACTAAGATTATAAAAAGTACAAAACAATAATTCCATAGGCACCTAAAATTCACTAAACCTTAGCCAGTAATAGATACCAGTGTGCCCTTCCATTGAAAAACACTTTCTGTTTCTCATATCAATTGGTGAGCTACACACATGATTTTAGTTATCATGCTCCCAAGCTTAAAACTAATTTTAGCAATGTTTCATATATAATAACTTACTCACATGCCAACAATTATGGACTGGAATCCCTCAAGTGCATTAGTACTCACAAAATTCTATCGTGAAGGTGATGGTGAGCTCATGTGGGAAGTTAGATGATAAAAGAGGAAGGCTGGCTTGGAAGACTAAAATTTGGAGTTCAATGTTGAACTTATGGCAGATAAAACTGAAAAAGAAAGAAAAGGAAACCACAAGTATATCATATATTACTTGTCAGTCATCTAGAAGCATTTTTGTGTAGCACCTTCTTAGTGTTTTGTCCCTTCCTATACAACCTATGTGCTTGTTTTTCCCCTTTGAGCACATATCAAGCAAATCAAACCTGAAATGCTTTTTCATAATCTCCTTATTGGCTACAAATGAGTTGAGCTGAGCCGAGTAAGCTGGTGCTTCTTTGACATGGGCTTAGTATGCCCAGTGCTCAAGGTTTTTGACTCGAGCTCAACTCAAAGAATATTTGCCAGAGCTGTTCATTTCACCTTCATGAGCCTAGCAGCTCCTATTTGAGCACATGAATCCTATACTCAAGTCTAATTTTACATATTTCTTTAATGTAAATTAGATGTAAATGTGCATAATTAGGTACTCTCAATCTTTACAAGATGAACATACCTAAGTTCATGGTTGGACTTATTAAATAAGCTTACATTCGGGGATCAAGCTCAGCACAAATATGAAACAAATTGAACCGGAACTGAATCACCCTTGAACGTTCTGGTTTCCAATTTTTACTGGATGAGGGTAGGTCTTTTTCTGGACTACTCGTCTAATGCTACTCATTCCTTTTTTTTTCAATTCAAGTATCTTGATTCAGATAAAAAAAATGATCAACCTTGAAATGTTTGCAAACAACTCAAGTCATGTGCAGGTTTGCAGCTCAAGTCTTGACGGTGCGTTTCCTTATACTTTTTCCCTTTAATATGTAGAAAGACTTGCTTTGAAATTCTAGTTTCCCAAGTAAAATAGTCTCAAGTTTGTAATTTCATACCTCTAGGATTGTCCATCACTGTAGAGTAGGACAACAGCATAAAATTGATTGCAGAGTTACACTAATTCCATCATTCAAGAACAAGAAAAATTACAGGGTTCATTTATAGAGGAAAAAGAAAGGTCCAAATTGCATTTCTTCAATCATGTGAGACATCAGGTTTGAATAATTGCATTACGGAAGTCAAATAACACATGCTTAAAACCATCAAGACAATAGAAGTAAGCATACCTCAACCCTATCAATCGCTTCAGTTGAAGGAATTGCAAGTAAAACCCTGCAAAAAAACAAAATGCTTATTAATATCACATGGGTGTCAAAAACATCAACTCAAAGTTTCGTCACAATTCCTTGCGATTTATTAAATAAGCAATCATGTTCTTATTTTAACTTCATCTATATATATATTTTTTTTTCCAATAACAGAAACAAAATGATATAACAATGACAAATTTCAGCGTCCTGGATTTTAGGTCCCAGGCCCTTGCACAGGTATGCAATACCAAAGCATACTTCAAAACTAGAAAATTTTGCAGAAAGTTGTGAGGAGGTGATTCATCAATAAGTGTAAATGGGGGCCTGTAAAGCATGGAACCGATGAACTCCAAATGGGAGGATCCCCTGACCTAACTATTGCAATCTATCTTATATATTTGCAGTGTCCATACATAAAGCTTAATTGCCTATCGAGGTGAGTTTTCCTGTTATAACTCAAAATTTGCAAACTATATGGCACGATTTACATAAAACATCATAGGATCATGACCACGAATAGTAGCTACAAATTAGATGTTTAGGTTAATAAAAGAGTAGAACAAACCTCTCCTCCACTGCAGGAACAAGACCTCTTGTCAAAGCCACTCCTCCAATCTAAAGCATGAAATAATGTCATTTTTTTCCTTCTACATAAAACAATCAAACATAGAAACTCATAGTCTATTTTGGTCAACAGCTCACCAATTGTATACTGGAAAACAACTTTCTTTGGAGGTCTATACGTCCTGTAGAAAAGCACCAAGTGGTACTAAGGCATCAGATAGAAAAACATAGTCAGCAAGTCTACAAAAACCTACCTGTTGAAAGAATGCTCCTCGTTATGGCTTCTGCAAGGCCAACCTTCTCTTCTTTCTTTGGTTTAGCCGCAAAAACTGGGTAGCTCTCCCACATTGGATACCCAACATTCATGCTGGGATACACGCCATCTGACATTTCAGGTCTTCTCGAAAATTCCATGTGCCATGTATCTTCCAGCATGTCCTCATAGTCATGAAACCTATTTAGGTAACCAAACCAATATATATCAAGGTGAAGCATTCAACAAAAGTACTATTATGCCCCAGAGAGTTTAACTTGACAAACATCACTGACCAAATGCTAGGTGGTGGTGGATATGCATCTGGAACCAAAAGCATTGGGTGGAACAAACCCATTGGTGGGACCTATACAGGATGACCATTAATATTCCAGAAAATTATCTATGAGCAGTGCAATTAGAATTCACTTTAAGATACACACATTAAGAGCAGTTAGGCTTGTCTTATGAGATGCAGCTGGCATGCCATCTTCATAAGAATGAACTACAGCCACAGCCTCAAGTTTCCCCTCCTGTACAAAGCAAACTAAAATAATTAAAAGGCATAACCTGAGAATCAAGATGAAGTGGCCTTCTCATCCACATTCAGCACTCTTTGGCCATATGTATATTATACTCACCATAGAATCAATTAATAACATAACGTACTTTAATAACAATGGATCAACCTAAATTAACATAATGTACTTCACTTCAATTCTAACTGAAGGCATAACCTAGTTTAAGAAGATATCATTAGTATCATAGTATGATAATGCAATACTTACCTTGCCTCTCTTTGGGCAGACAATTTCCTATCATGGGTTTTTTTTTTCCTATCATGGGTTGTATCCAAGAATTTCTCCTTCTTTTTTTATTACCCATAAATCCCCCAAGCCCGCTTCATGGACCCGAAACTGGGGGCTCCTCTTGAACCCTACAATCTTTAGGAGACAAGAAACTCTACCAATTGACTAGATACCTTGAGGAGGTTTGAACCCCAGACCACATGGGAGCACACCATGGGCTCGACCATCCCTAACCCCACTTTGGGATTTAAGAATTTCTTCTTCAAGCGACTTTGTCTTCAAGATTAGGAGGAGCTTTGTATTAAAGAGAAAAACACCTAAAAACTTTAAGTTAACAGAAGGTATCCTCTCCTATTTCTTGTTACAAGTGGGCCCACAAGTATACAAATGTAAATTATCTGTTATCGACATGAACCGTATAGCACAAATAGAAGCTACGTCAGACAATGGCAGATCAATTATATGAAGATAATCCATCACATAAAAACGAAAAAGGAGGAAGAACTAACTTTAATCTCACAATAAGTCTCTTTTAGTCTGTTAAGCATCAAGAGATCTATAGGCTTTGTGTACAAGTCAGTACGAATTTGTGGCCATGTCTGATGATGTCTCTGAGTCCAAAGAAGGCATCTTGATATATCCTGAAAAAAATAAACTCATCATTTAACTTCACGAGGAAACAATGTAGTGGAAAATGAAACTTATTAAATCAACAACATTTTGAAAAAGCTCGATAAATACGGTTTGATTCATGGATGTCTAAAAGGTAGAGAACGGGGTTACAAAATGATAGTAATGACAGAATTAGGTGCTCACATGCTAAAAGAAAAATTAATGCACCATCACCTGCATAGCTCAAGTTGATGGCATTTGAAGGAAATCAAATTAGTCAAACATGATATGATGATATGAGCCACCATCAATATATTTCAGACACAGTTATGCCGAGCACAAGATGATAAACAACACACAATAAGTTCAACGTCTTAAAGCTGACATAACTAAATAGGGTGCAGACATATGAGCAGTTGAGCACAAAAGGTCGGATAATAATTTGCAGATTAAAAGTAAGAATGACGAATCATGAAATGAAAGACTTAGAACTTTACCACATCAAGAAGTTACTGAGAGTGTACATATTCCTTTTAGACTTATAGTTAACATGGATGAATGATAATTACAGTAGCCAACATATATTTCACTCTTATATCTAGCCCGAATTTAAGTAATAAATTTAAAAACAAAACCCACCTCTCCACCAAAAGGTAAGGTTTTCCCTGTAGTAGGTAAAGCTACTCCATCCTGGATACCAAAGGATACAAGTGGTAAATTATCATAAGAGAAGAAATCAAGGAAAAAAACAGACTAATCCACTCATGCTACTGATATACAACCAAAAAGCTTGAAAAGGTAAATCATTCTTCTTTTTCTTTTTGCATGCGAAACTTTTCTAAAGAAGCATTTCTGAAGACAATATTAATGTACTACTAAAAAAAGGAATGGTTAGCAGTGGTAGTGCAACAGAAATAAGCAAATTCCTCAACCTGGCGAACAAATAAATGGTAGTAGAGACAACCGGTGAATACAGTAATAGCTTGCAGAGCCCATTCACGGTTGTAGCAGGAAATGCAGTGGTAGTACTAGTGCCAATAGTGATGGGCATAATAGTGATGGTGATCAAGGTGAGAATTTTGGGAGTATGGTTTTGTGAAACTTGTGATAGAGTTGATGCTGGAGCTTGAGGAATGCAAATGACGGTGATGTGTTGGTGACCAGGCCACCAGGGTATGCTAGTATTTGTAATACAAGAGAAACTTTGGATAGCATTTCTCTCAAAAAACAAAAAAAATTTCTTAAGCCATTTCAGTAACAAACATGCACTTTTGCATGTTTGATTTCCAAAGCATGAAATGATATCTTCGGGATTAGAAATGGGACCTCCAGCAGAGCCCTACAATCGAGACAGTAAACTCTAGCAAATAGCTAGTTATGTATTGCGAGGGGGTTCAAATCCCAGACTTGAGTCAAATAGAAGCAAAAAGAAGGTACAGAACTTGCAGTTACCTCAATGCAAATAACTGATGTCACCTGAGCACCCATGTTAACAATACATCCTGTTGATAACCCATTCCCAAAAGCTGCAGCTAGACCTTCCTACATTAGCCAACACATTATAGATCATCATATACAGAGGTGAAACCCTGAAGAAGAGTCACTGACAGACTACATTATACTGCTAAACATAGGAATGCAGCACTGATCAATAAAGACGACCACCAATAACAATGAGAGAACAAACTGAAAAATCAAAGAATGAGTTTATTTATGGCATTATCATTGAGCAGACTGCATATGTAAGAGATGTAACACCACATACACAAGAAATTCCTGGTAGTAATAATCTGTGGTAAGAAATAGATTGTAATGACATGCAAAAACTCACAAGTTTTGGGCATGAAACAATGGAATATGGAGATGTGGATTATAAAAAAAAACTATAAAAAAAAAACACTGTTAAAGCCGGGATACATTCTCAATAAAGAAGTAGTTTGAGCTTTCTGGAAATAGTCTTGCATGATCATGCAAAATTTAAAAAGAAAATTCCTCACCTGGTGAACCACTGCCGAGCTGAAATGTAGGTCTCGCAAGACTATAGACAACAATTCCTTTATTTCTGCTTGGGGAAAATGACAGAAAAGAAAAATTACTATAGTTTCCCACTTTCCCAAGACAATGTTCATATAATGTTAGTATGTTACTGATGATAACATATCTCCATAATTAGAACAACAAAAGGCCAAGACAGATATAAGAACCACTTAAGAGCAAATGAAAGATCCTGAAGAATTAATTGCATCCTGATATGATCAAATGGATATATCTATCGATAGTATTCACATGCTACTGTCCACAACACATACAAAGGCAGCATTAATTGCATCCTGAAATATCATTGAAAAGCTTGACTCATTCCAAAAGTTTCTATATATCCAAATTGTATAATCCCTCTAGCGCACATGTATCCAGCTCAATGAAGCTTGATGAGCACATTAAGAAGGATGGAAGACGGGACAATGAAAATAATGTGTTGTTAGTTTAAACTAGTTCTGAAATGCAAGCTTTTTTTCTCCTTTTTTCTTTTCGCACAAATAAGCCTCTTTTGTCACTAATATACTCAACAAGAGACCTTCTTCACTAACATAAAAGTTCATTTACTTCTTAAAGAAAACATGGTAATAATTTTAATTGATGCGCAATCGTTGATCAAAGTTGAAGCATTTGCAGATCATGTAGCATGATCCACTCACTAAGTTATATTGATCAGTTCCAACAACGAAAAACAAAAAGATAGTAAGGCACGTAGGAACATGCTTCTAAACAACATAGCAAATACTTGTACTCGTAAAAAAGAGAAGCATTTCTAGCAATCGTACAAGATACAATGAAGATTTAAAAAAAAAAAACAATTGTAGTCATGGAACTATGGAAGTTCGAAGACTAAGACAGAAAAAGTAAAGACCAAGAAGACAGTTCTCAATCTACAGATCGGTGACAAAAGTTTCAGTACCTCGAGTATCAAATGTTTCTGGGAGGACAAGAAGAGCAGAATACATGTTTCTTTCACTTAAAGGGATGTGCAACTTCTCTGTCAAAATAAAATCCCAAATAACAAGCACGTCCTCAAATACCTAAAAAGAAAAATATAAATAAGAGATGGAGTATTCATGACAAATAGAGGCAGAGTCTGATTATATTCTCATGAATCATACATGACTAAAAATACCAACTGAAAATTATCACTATCAGGAGTCAAAAGCAAACCAGCTGACTATGTAATCAGACCCAAGGCGAAGTGAATTCATGCATCTCATATTAAAAACTAATAAAAAGTGGGAATGCACCTGCTGCATGGGATAATGCTGAGAAATATTTAGATGGCCTCTGCGAATTGGACGACGTAAGGTATATGGCGCCATGGGAGATATTTTTAGTGCTTCCTCACCAAAAATGAACTGTCTGTATTGGTGTTTGCTAGAATCAAGCTCCTTAGCATTTGCATCTTCATGCTGGTCATGGTCCATGGCCTCTTTAGTTGTGGCTGTATTTTCTGAACTTTCTGCACATGGAAAATTCCTGGGTGAGGAAGTGTGCACTAAAAGCATATAACATGTAGCATAATTGGAAAACATCAAGTTCACCCATGCACCCCTAAAAGCAGTTCAATGAACCATGAGAATCAAGGATTCTTCTATTACCTAATGCAGAAGCCGTAGTAGAGTCCTTTTCATATACATCTGTCCAATCAAATGCTGCTTCCTTTCTACTATTCTGCGGATTGTTTCCATCAATACGTCCCATCTGCACATCGGTTCCATCATTTCAATAACCAGAACACCTAATCGCCAAACAGGGAGCTGCACCGACATTGTTCTTCATAAATTTTATGTTATTAGAAGATTTTTCACTAAAATGGAAACTAATAGCAAATTAGCAACCACAATCCATTTGAAATTCAGATATTCGAATGAAACCAAAAGCCAACGATGTGACACCAACAAACAAAAAAATCATTATTGAGGAACTTACAAAGCACCGCATCTCTATCAAAATGAATATATGCAGTGTAAAATTCAATCAGAAAATAAATTTTACTTGTACCTTGCGTGGGAAAGAATTCTTAGCAACCTCTTCATCCAGAAACGGTATCTTCAAGGCCGTGGCAATCTTAGAAATGCACAAACATATGAGGAAAACACAAAACTATGAGGAAAAGATAGATGAAGCAATGTGCATAGGCTCACCTTATCATAGGCCTTTTCGCGCTCCATGTGCTGTGCAGTAGTAACTTGAGCACTGAGCATCTGAAACCCAAAAACAATTCAAACCTAATCAGAAACACAATAGTCATGACGAGCCAATACAAAAAGGAAAAAGAAAAAAAGAATAAAAGCTATTCAATTTAAGAAACCTGGTCTTGCACATTGATCTTGGGCACTTGTGTGGTATGCCTTGCAATGCAATGAGGAAAATCAAGAGGGGTGTCCTGTGAAGCAAGACCTATTCTGATATTTGCAGAACCTGAGCTCCCCCAAACCCCCAAACAGAAATGAGGACCAAAGTAAGTAGGTGACTAAAAGACTGGGTTTTGCACAGTAAAATGTTGATGGGTTTATGGTGAATTCTTGTGGGGATTTAGAAAGCTAGAAAACGAATATACCTGGGTTGATGACGACGAGGTTGGAGCCTCGCTCGGAGAACAGGTGTGAAGGGACCACGGATTTCAGGTAATCCTGGCAAAAGTAGCACAAGCTTTGTGAATCATAACAATTTGCAGACAAATACACACAGAGAGAGAGAGAGAATAAGTGTTCTGGGTTCATACCATTGAAACTGAAAGGACGAGACTGAGCTTGAAATCGCGTCTCGCCTGCTTGATTTTCTTCCTTGTGTGCTTTACGGTGTTTGTCTGAGTTTCTCTCTCTCTCTCTCTCTGCTCCGGATGTAAACTTATTTTAACGGTAAACCGGCTCTTAATTTTCCATGTGTTCTATTAATTTTTTTTTTTTTTTGGGAGTTAAAAAAATCTTTTAGACAAACAAATATGCCTCTTCAGTTTTCTGATTCAAGGACATCACGATAAAACTCAAATTCGAAATGAAATAACTATTTTTAAATGAATAGTTAGATGACTCGTCCAACTAATTATTTTAAAAAAATTATTTAATTTTTGCTATACATTGAATATGTATTCTTTTAGAGATCATTAGTGTTCATATCATGAAATTACCTTACGAAATGAGCTGAATATTTGGAAAATTTTGTACTCCATAGTGAAATGACTTTTTCTCTTACGCGGAATATAAATGTGTACCAAATTGATACTCACACTGCGTTGATCTCGGAAATCTCACTCCGCAAACTTATGCCCAAATAATTTTTTCCATAGTGTTCCATTTTCAAATGTGAAAATAAACTTACAACCTAAAGTCACGATCACATTCTAAATGACAAATATAGATGGTCACTTCTTTGAATTCTTATTTCTTCAAGACCCCTGTTTCCCTTTTTGATTAGCGATCAATATATCTAGCACTCAACTACTCTGGAACCAACTGTAAATCTGTAATAGCCTCAATTTACAAAGATATTCACAATTGACAGAGATTTACAGTGTACTTTTTTAGAGGAACGTATTATTCTTCCCAGCAACTGGAATCTTGGTCAAGACGAAACCCCAAAGCCTTCAAGACCAACCACAAGCTTTTAGCCTTTTACTCTTCTTAAGCCAAGACGATATGTAGTTAATTCAATCTCCAAAGGATTCAACACAAAACTATATTTACCTTGATCTACTAAACAACCACAATAAGTTATAACTAACTACTTTACCGTTTACCGTTTATAATTGAGAAGGCTCTGAAAAATATCCATGATTCAGTCAAAAGAAATGTGATTTGCCTGCATCACCAGAGCATAATTTGGATTTTTAGCAAAAAGTAGATTTTACGACTCGGAAGAAACATAGGCTGCAATCATTCATCTGTTGAAGTAACAATAAATTTCACCCTGTAACAGGGATAACTGAAGTAATGTATCCTAAAAAGAAAAATCTTCAAAAATTACAGGAGCAATGAAAAGAAAGTTCACATCCACAATCGTAATGCTGAGTAGCCCACTTCGAGACCCTAAAATTTAAGCCCCTCTTCAAAATCTATTGTTTCGTTGATACACGTCTAAACCGTTTTGGTTTTGTGGACCTTCTTCTTGGAGATTTGCCCCCTCTTGGGAATAGAGTTCTTCATCCCTATGAAGAAAAACAGTGCACCAAAAAGTGCTGCTTGCTGCAAAAAGAAAAATTACAAGCACAAAAAATAAGTTTCCACCTACATGGAAGTATGGAACAAAACCATGCGCTGAAGCTGAAAAACACATCAAGCAATACGCATTTGTGCGACAAACCTGCAAGAAATCATTCAGGACTACACCAAATTTGGGAGTGTCCGGACTGAAGTTGTAGAAATCATAGATGAGGGGAGTGGTAAATGCCAATTGTATAATCTACACCCAGAAAGAAAAACATCAGCTTGTTTTCAGGAATATACAATGACAAATAGCTTTGAAACAAGTGCAATCATAAAAAAAAGCGATCATAAATCCAAAAGAAAGTAATACTAACCAGGAGAAGAGCTCCAATATTGCTGTTAAGTACAAATAGAATGCCTCCAAGACCTTTTAGTGCTATTACAGCTCCAGCTAAATGAGTAGCCTGCATAAGATATTCCCACATCAAAAGCCAAATTACACATGAGCATCGTGACATAATGATCCACACAAGAAAGTGCGGAGAAAGAGAGACAAAGACCTACATCAACATCCGGTAATGCAACCCCCAGTTTGGAAGAAAGGTTATTCTTAAAAACAGTAAACTTGGGAGCCAACTCCTTTGCAGCAGGTCCACCATCAGTACCGAATTCATTGAACCTGAGTATACAACAGTGAAATCAACACAACTATACTGTTTCAAACACCAGACAAGTGCAACAGATTTTTCGTAAAGGAAGTCGTGCATAATTTTTGAAAGATGGCAAAGTTAAGCCCAACAAAGTCGTGCGAAATTCTATAAATTATATTCCCAAGTGTCATTCCACACTCCAAACCATACACCTGTTTATTAACATTAAAAAAACACTCGATCACATAAATTAGCATTAAGGCACAGAAGAAAAATTAAAATCTCCCTAACCAGTCAATAACAATATACCCGTAGAAGTTATTAACAAAAAAGAATACCAAATTTACCACCTTAAATTAATGCAGAATTAAGAATTGGCCAAAAAAATCAGCACTAAGAAAAACAATTCTTCACCAAGTATGAAATGATTCTTTGTACATTGAAAAATTAGCCAACTACACTTTACAAATATCCAAAAAAGTCCAACTTTTTGTCATAATAACTTCGCTTCAAAGTTATTCTCAATCCTTCGACAAATAATAATAAAAAAAAGTTATTCTCAATCCAGATTACTTGAGACACACAAAAGACCATTAGATCCTCATGATGCAATAAAGAACCTTTACTTTTGAAACGTAATGATGAAGCTACAGATAAAACAACAGCAATTAGAAAAAAAATCAGAATAATAGCTAGATCTCAGTAAGTTCTAAGAGTAAAGCCAGTATTAACTATTAAGTAGCAACAACAATCTAAAAGCTTTTTCAATTTGGATGATTATTTTAGGAAAAAGCATTAAGATCTATGAACCGTCTGGAATCTCTCGTTCCTAACAACCAAGCATCCATATCGAATTAAACAAAACATCAAAGCCTCAACTACAAAGGAATTCAAACATTATTTTCACACAAAGTCTGAAATAATGCTCCGTAAACTAGATCGGTGAACTATAGCTGAATCGAAACTGCTAGAGTAAACAGGTAGAGTTCTGATCAAACATATAAACTTGACGGCAGCCCTAATCGGTTAGATCTGAGAGAGAGAGAGAGAGAGAGAGAGAGAGAGAGCTTACGCTTGCCAAGCGGAGAGGATGAAGATGGAGGCGAAGAGGACGCGGCCGAAGAAGGAGAAGAACCCCATTGTTGAGAGTTGTGAAAGCGATGGAGCTCTTTCGATTAGGTATCGTCTCTGCTCTGCCGAGAGAGGGTTGTGAATTTGTGCCGTGCGTGTAGTCGTTGTGTCTTAATTTAAAGCTATTCAAAGAAGCAGGGTTTAAGACCAAGACTAAAAGCCGTCCCCGAGTCCGACCCGAACCCGGTTTTGTTTTGGTTTTTCTAAAGTTGAACCAAATCTACCGTGGACTTTGACCCGATTACCAAGTTACATCAACCGAGTCTATTTGTCTTCACTTGCGAAGTTGTGTTGAGAAGAGATTCTACTCGGGCATAGTAGAATTTGAAATGACTGATTAACCTAATGAAATTGATTTTTAATATTAAATAATTCATAATTATTATTTCGGGTTTAATAATTTTCTTACTTTTTTGTTTTAAGATTACAAGATGATATGCCAAATTTGGTTGATTAGATTTTTTGACTTTTGTCACGTCAGATGAATAAATGGTTGGAGTGTAAGAGAATAACCAAGTGAGTCGGTCACTACTCGTTTGAAGTTTAAGTTAGTTAAGATGAACGTTTGAGCAGTATAACAGTATGTGATAGTTGTAGTTTATCATTAACGAGAAGTAATGGTTATATATATATGTAGGGAACCAGCTGTAGTTCTCCTAGACTGTGAGTGATGTGGGACTCATATGTCCAAGGGAGCATATGAGCTTACTCGGCAAGGTGCTTTGGGGCAGTGCTAGATGTGATATCGAGCGGTGTATGGGTTGGCCATGACCCGGGATCTATAGTATGAATATTAGTACCGGTCCGGGTCCACTTGTAATGCCTACGAGAACTATTTTGGTTCTTAGTGAGCTGTTGTTTATGATTGAAGTATGTAGTATGAATATTTTCGGTCGAAGATGCTCCGTTTAAAATTGAGGGTAAAGAATGTAGATCTTTTAGTTTTTAAGTTTTTAACATCAATAAGTCATCCCCAAAAGTGGAAGCCTAACTAAAGAGATAACAGCCATTGATAATAACATTTTTGTGTTTCACAGGAACCCATGCACATCGCCAACTCCCCCTCCAAATTAACACGCCAACAACGACCAGACGCAAGAACACTGAAATAGAAACATCAACCTATATAAGAAGATCGACAATATTACCTAGTGACTTATTATGTAGTTGACGCGATAAAAAAAGACACTAATTTACACCATACCATTATATTTCATTGGTTATAACACAAAACGATATACAAACTATCAAAATACGCAATACTTGACGTTCATAACATTGATCAGCAGACATATCTTGCCCTGATCTTCTTCTGCTCCTTGGTGAATATAAATGGTCATCTCAGTTGTATTCACGTGTACTTGCCTAGCTGCTACATGCGAGAGGTCTTTGAGGTGGGTGGCAATTAGAAACAATATATTCTCAATTAAGTCAGTCGTGATGGCTTAACTTTAAGATTGAATAATGGGATCCGATAGGAACATGCAAATATGCTGCCTGCCTTGTTCATTGCTTTTGTATGAAATAATTTGACTTGAACTACAATATTTTACTAATGCACTCATGATTTTGTTAAGGTTGGACCGTTGGAGCCATCAAGAAGTGGATGATGCGATGAAAATTGAAACTATAGGGGCCTCATTATTCGTGCGAGACTTTTGTAAGAATGCCTGAAAAACAGCAAACTAACAATTACTATTGTGGTAAAACATATGATTCGTGTATTAATTATCTCGTTTGAGTAAATTGTTTGTTTTTACTTTGTCTTCAGCTTTTCTCAAGTTAGCTTTCAATTTATCTGTAACAAAATGTTGGTATAGGTCCCAAAGTTTGATTCCCCTATTTGCCCAACTCCCATTGATCCAAAATAAAAATGCCTTAAAAATAAAAGAGTGTTGGTGAAAATTGTTAAATCTGTTTTCCTGTTTTAACTATGTTAGAGGTGAAGACTCTACTCCAATACCTAACTAAAAGGCTACTACAATACAAATTAAAGAGAGGCTTGTTGTTACGTGAGGACGAAATGAATTTTGGAGTTTATAATATCCTCTAAAGAAGGTAATATCTTGCAAATCCATATTTCAATTATAAGACTTTAAAATGTTCAATGGTCCAGCCTTAAATTTTTAATCAAACTAGACATCCCTTATATATGTTTAAGTTTCAACCTATCAATTTGATGAGATATTTAGCATATGGAGAACTAATTAGACAAACAAGACTCCTTTAAGAGTATCTAAAAAATACGGAGCGTTAATATTATTTTAAAATCTATACATGCACGTACGCGCGGTCATATTTTATTTCTTAAAGATGAAGATTGCTATGTTCAGTAAAAGTAATACTTCACGACTCCACGCTATATCCGCAATAATTTCAGTTATGTGAGCCGAAAGAAGTTTGATTGTCCAAAATTAAGACCTTATTTGTAGTATTAACCCTAAACTATTAACCAATAATTGTCTAGCAAATTTCTTTTGTCTAAAGATTGGTGGCATAGTAGTTCCAACACAGAATAGAACCAAGTGGGATTTTAGTAAAAAGAGAGCCAAGTGTTAAAAGAAAGAAGAAGAAAAGCCACATGACAACAGCACTTTAATTAGTTAATAAATTCTTTTTTATTCAAATTTATATTTCAAAAGCTGTAGGAACATGCCCAGGGGCACCAATGTAAAATGCGCATCCACAAGGGCCAAACCAAAATGGGGCAATCAGAAAATCTATTTACTCCGCAACTTAAACAAACTCGCTTCCCTAACCCGCCACGTAATCCACCTGGCCTCCACTACAAAGTTCCCCAAGCACTGTAATTGGCTGGATATACGTGTAGGCCTCCCGATCTCCAAGGAGACCGCGAGTTCATCACAATATCATACTCGCGAGAGTATGTGTAATCCCCAGCCAACCACCGCTTAACTTTTTTAAATTTCAAACGCGTGCTTCCTCTTTCTCGCTTTACGACGCCGTTTCCTCGATCTCTGCTCCCCTTATCACTCACCCCTGTCCGAGTTAGTTTTCGAAATCGAAGATTTAGAGAGAGAGAGAGAGAGAGTCCCTAGTTGAGTCGAGCCCCAAAGTCCTCGAGTATCCACCGCGGCGTCGTTTTGGTCTCTCCCCGTACAGACATGGCCTTCGTTTCGTTCGTTGGGAGACTTCTATTCGCCACCATCTTCCTTCTCTCTGCTTGGCAAGAGTGAGACCCCAGATCTGTGTCTCCTTGTTGCGTATTTGTTTTAATATTGTTTATTAAGTTTCAAGTTGAAGTTTGAATCAGGCAAATCTGTAATGGAATTTAGTTCATGATAGCATGTTTCTCTGAATGCATGGAAGTTGGAACCTTCTCCATTTTTTTGAAGCAAATTTAATGCTAGTTTTGTAGGAGGCAGTAAAAAAAATTAAAAAATTCAAGTTAGTTTGTGAAAATCTATCTGTTCTTTTTCATTGATGAAGCATTTATAGTTCGATCTAAGTGAATTAAAGAGCAAGAACTGTAAAAGTGTAACTTAAACTTGATCTATGCATATTTCAATTTTTGATGGTAGATTAGCAGTGCTGTTAAAGACGTTTAAGTTCATTTAAAGTGTAATGATTGATGCTTAACATGGTAGGGTTTAATAATTAATAGTGGTAGATTAGTTTGTATGATGGTTGATTATGATGAGACAGTTCACAATTGTTACTATTTATAGGTTCAATGAATTTGGTGTGGATGGGGGACCTGCAGCCAAGTTTCTGAGACCAAAACTCGATGTTTTCTCGAATCATCTGTCAAATCATACCGGTGTGCAAGTGCCCAAACAACTTGAAGTGAGTAAATTGATGGGTTTTGTTTTTATGATCAATTTAGGGTTTGTGATTGGTTCAATTTGCACACAACAGAAGTGATTTTTCGGACTTGTTCATTGGCAGATTAAACATTTAGTGGCAGCGGCGATAGTCTTGAAGGGTGTCGGGGGTCTTCTTTTCATCTTTGGAAGCTCTCTGGGAGCCTTTCTGCTGGTTTGTAGCCTTAGCTTGTCTACCTTATTTTCTTGGCCTGTACATGGAGATCAACATGGCCATTAAATCATGTGTTTCTCCGTTATGTTTCTCTGCAGCTTCTGCATCAGGCCGTTGCAAGTCCTATATTGTACGACTTCTACAACTACGATGCTGAGAAAAAAGAATTCAATCAACTTTTCCTCAAGTTTACGCAGGTTAGGAATCAAAATTCCTTGCTCTCTCATATTTTTGAGGGCAAATTTACACTTTTTGTTCTATACCATTGTATCTATTTCACTTTTTCCCCTATAAATGAGAACTCAACAAATGTACCATTTACTTTCTTAACATGATTCGTTCAAATTGCATATTATGGACATTGTATTGACACATGCACGAGTTACTCAACCAAATGGAGTTGAGGTCAAGCTACATGGACCAGATTATTTACCTTGGAAATATTACCTTGGTTGAGTGTGTAATATGGCATTACCTTTGGTGGGATCTTAACTGCAACTGAAGTTAAATTAGATCAAAGTACTATGATAACTTGTAGTTTCGCTTTATGCTCTGATATTGATACAATTAGTCTTGACCCGACTGTTAGGTTGCTCCATTATGGCTTGGAGTGTGTCATAGGAGCTGCTTGTTACAGGCAGCCCTTCATGTGTTTAGGCTTTTTACAATATAAGTACCAATGTACAGTTTTCTTAGACAATGGGATAGGTTTAGTCGTTTAGATAGGGATTCTATGCAAGCTTAAAAACAAAGTACGTAGAAGTTAAAAAATGACTGTTAATGATTTCTTTTCCCTGATTTGCAGAATTTGGCATTGTTTGGGGCTCTGCTCTTTTTCATAAGCATGAAGGCTTCAATGCCAAAGAGACAACTCAGGAAAAGAGCTCCCAAAGCGAAAACTACATGAGGATTGAGGAGGAACCTTAGATGATGTGAGGGTTTTGTTCTTGACTTCACCTGACTGTTCGCAAGGAACTAGTTTTGCATGCCTGTATCCGTCTGTATCTGGGTTTATCTTTTCAAAATTTAGGGAAAAAAAAAGGATTAGGGAAAGAAGGCTTTATTGTGTATTTTTGAGGGGCTGATGTTTTATTTTCTTTTGAGCCAGTTTGTGAACCTCAGAAAGTTACAGTATTTATTAATATTATGCTTTGTTTGAGTTCTTCAATTAACTACTTGCCATTCTCTTTGCACTCGGCAAAATCTTGGTTCTATCTGGAACCATTATGTGTTCTTGAAACCGATTCGGTAATGATTATAGGGTGATCAATGATTTGGATTCTACAATAGCGAAAGACTTATTGATTAGCATTCTATATTTGTGTAGCGCTAAGCCTCGGTCGAATCAGGGTCATCCATGGTTGTAACAAGTAGCCATGCAGAGTTCCTTCTCATAATTTTGTAATTTCCCTCTAAAATCCTAAGTACTTTAATAAAAATGATATGCCGGTTTGTGTATTTATGTAAATAAGCCGTTGGTCCTATAATTTTGGCACAGGAGAAATTATATGGGGTATCTGTTATGTTGCTGACATTTGCTTATTGTTAAAAACAAAACATGTCTGAAATTTTAAAACGGGCACTTTGAACCATACAAAATTATTGTCGCCTGTTTTATTTTAATATGTTGCGACATTTGATAGAATAATTCTACAGTGACATGATTTGTTGCATGCATTAAGTTTTCCATTTGAAGCTACTTGTGTTTTGTAGATGGTAGAGTCGTAGATCAGTTTAGTTTCTACATTTCCAAATCTGGCAGGGAAGGCGATTCATCCTCGAGTTGGAGTAGTATGACCTTGTTACTTCCCACCCCAGCCATGGCATTGGTTAAGACTTGAGAGTATACTTCACACTTTTAAGAGTACATGCATAATCCTGCTTTGGGAATTCTGAGACTGTATTAGTGGGAATTAGGAGATGTTTGTAATTTGCAAAGTAAAACGGTACTGTGAAAATTTAAACCTGAAAAAAAAAGAAAAAAAAGAAGGGGAAGAAGAATAACGAAGTAGACTACATCTGAAACTAGATCTAATACTTAAGTCTGTCGGTGCAACCACCACTGGTACCATGCTAGATATATCAGTAGCCACCGCCCCACCCTTACAGTTCTGCTTGTATCATTATCCTTGTCATAGAGGGACATTGAAGGCGTTGAAAAAATGAAGAAGGTTCAATGATACACAGAGAGGTTGTTGACAAAAGTGAAAGAATGGATGATGGATCATACAGTTATTGGTTCTTTCAAGTACTGCTCAGTTATAGGTGTTGAGGTCCCCAAGGACGTTATCTATGCAGGAAGTGATGTATAGATTGTCATGTTCTCGAGTCATACATGTAGGTTCGGACTACTAATCTTGTGCTCATGTCTATCCGTAAACTTAAATCAAATAGAAGTCAGAAACGCCCTAGTTTTATTTTTGGTAAGCACATCAGCCCTAAAGATTCAGTTAGGTGACCTACATTCTTAATCCGGTGGTCTGTCGGTGCAGTCAAAAGCTCCCATCAGCAGATATATGAGAGAGACAATATACCTGCAATAGAGAAGAGAATTGGCTTGCATTACTATTATTTTGAGTATTAAAGTTATTTTTTTCCAATAAATTTTAGTCAGCTAAAGTCGTAAGGACTAGCGTTCTAAAGAAAAAAAAAAGTTGTAAGGACTAGTTTTAGAAATATTCATTCTTTGAGCTTCATATGTGTTATCCAATTAAGGTCAGAATTGACGTTTTGGCATTCTACTTTGGCAGGCCACCGAAGTATATCCTTTGGCGTCAGTACTCTAGTTGCTATGTGGTGTTTGTGGAAAATATTGCTCACTGATCTTTTACATACACTTGTGGTATGAATCTTATATGTCCAGTCTAAGATTTTCCAGTAAAAACCTTAGAACAGACCAAGATGTTAGCTGCCAACAGAAATGAGGTTCCAACCAACTATGACAGAAAGAGTGAACTAAAAGCTTTTGATGACACAAAGGAAGGTGTTAAAGGCCTTGTTGATGCTGGCATAACCGAGATTCCTCGAATTTTTTATCATCAACCTGATGAGTACTCCATTAACAATACCTCTGATTCAGAAGAAGCCCAGTTTCGTATTCCAGTCATAGACCTCGAAGGCCTCTTCGATCCAACTAAACGAAAGGAGATTGTTGCACAAGTTGGAGAAGCATCAGAGACTTGGGGATTTTTTCAAATTGCCAATCATGGAATCCCTGCTAATGTGCTCGAGGAGATAATGGACGGGGTACGTGGGTTTCACGAGCAGGATACTCAAGTGAAGAAACAGTTCTATACCCGTGATCACCTCAGTAGTCCAGTGGTCTACAATAGCAACTTTGATCTGTATAGTGCACCATCAACTAACTGGAGGGATACTTTCCTGTGTTACATGGCTCCTACTCCTCCCAAGGTAGAGGAATTGCCACAAGTATGCAGGTATGTGACAAGTTTTTAACTCTTTATATCTGTGCTATAATTGGTACTTAGTTCAGATTCCATTGTGAATGAGATGGTATGATTATCTCTTGACATTTCATTTTTGGTAGACTCTAAGAGGGAAGTTAATACATTGATCAGCTTAATGGTAGGTGGGTTGGACAAGAATCCTACATCGAAATATCGAATAAGAAAGTGTGAGCTCTTGGTTTCGTCTATGAATGAGTAGGCAACATTACCTCTAATAGGCTACTCATTTGGCTCGAAGAAATTACCATTTCTGCGTATATCAGCCTTGTATCTCACAAGTTATAAGCCATTTACAGTTTGACATACGTTGACATACAAGAAGGACTATATGTATATTTTTTTTTTCAGGAGTATATATGACAGCCTCATATGCTTTTCTGGGTTTCCAATTTGCAGGGACATCCTTGTTGAATACTCGAAGCAAGTGATGAAGTTGGGGAAGCTATTGTTTGAGTTGTTGTCTGAGGCTCTTGGCCTCAAGCCAAGTCATTTGCATGACATAGATTGTAGTGAGGGGCTTCTGGTTTTGGGCCATTATTATCCTGCTTGTCCACAACCAGAATTAACAATAGGCACAACCAAGCATTCAGACAATAACTTCCTCTCTATCCTTCTGCAAGATAATATTGGTGGTCTTCAAGTCCTTCATCAGAACAAGTGGATTGATGTACCCCCTGTACCAGGTGCCCTAGTGATTAACCATGGAAATCTTCTACAGGCAAGTATAAGCATCATTGCTCTTTATGATGTTAAATTGTGATTGCACAGAGAACACATTTATATGATTGACTTGTGTAGGATGTTATTGCTGTAGTATGTCTGTGATCTTGAATTCTTGATTAAATTTAGTTTCCTGTTTCGGGTTTTTTCATCGAGTAGTATTATTTTTGTTTGCAGCTTATATCAAATGACAGATTCAAGAGTGTAGAACACAGGGTACTGGCAAACCATAGAGGTCCAAGAGTATCGGTTGCGAGCTTTTTCAGCACAGGAATGCGGCCATTGGCCAAGCTCTACGGACCCATCAAGGAGTTATTATCAGAAGACAATCCTCCAAAGTACAGGGAGACCACTGTACAGGACTTTAATGCCTACTACAGAGATAAGGGTCTTGATGGGAAGTCTGCCTTGACTCACTTTAAGCTCTGAACTTGGAGGAGGAGGATCCCTGCCATGAACTCAAGGTGTACGTCATACTAAATTATACTCTTGTAGCATTGCTCTTTAGGCAATTAGGCGTACACCGGTTGCTTTGATTGTGATAATAGTGATTGATGTACTTGTTACTGAAGTGTTTGGCTATGATTTCCTATTCTCAAAATCGTATGCAAGTGATATTCTAGAGAAGCTGATGAAGAGCTTGTTGGTTATTTAGTGTAATTTGATGAAAAGCTTTTATTGGAGTGTTTGGCTATGATTTCCTATTTAGAGTAATAAGTTGATATAATTCTGGTTGTGGATATGGCTTCTGTTAAACCACCTCATTCATTTTATATCTGTTACTTTATGCTATTGCTAATCACTTGGATCGTAACTGTTCTTTCTGTGATTAATGTAATTGCCTAGATGTAGGATCTTAATCGTAGCCTCCTCCTGTGTATAAAAAGAGAGATTATCAATGAGAAATACACACAGAAATTCACCAAATCTTTCATGGTATCAGAGCAGACTTATATAGTGAGTACGATATAGTTTTATTGAGATGAAAGTCATGAAACTATTGGAGTGGGGATGAAATAAACCGAAACATGAGGGAGTGCCGGTGAAATTATCCTATTGAGGTCAAAGACTGACTGTTTTTTAATATTATCACAGAAATAAACGCACTGAAGCCAACATGCAACTTGGTCTGTGCAACTTCAGACATTATAAAATGATATCATCTGCTTACTTGTGCACACTTCAGATCTGAATAATATCTTCTCTGCTCCACCAAGCGTACTTTGCCACAAACCAAGATGGTAGCTACAAACAAAAATGAGGTTCCAACAAACTATGACAGAAAAAGCGAACTAAAGGCTTTTGATGACACAAAGGAAGGTGTTAAAGGCCTTGTTGATGCTGGCATAACTGAGATTCCTCGCATTTTTCATCATCCACCAGATGAGTACTCCATCAATGATTGCTCACATCCAAAAGAAACCAAATTTAGCATTCCAGTCATTGACCTCGATGGCCTGTTCGATCCAACTAAACAAAAGGCGGTTGTTGCAAAAGTTGGAGAAGCATCAGAGACTTGGGGCTTCTTTCAGATAGTCAACCATGGAATACCTGTTGATGTTCTTGAGGAGATAAAAAATGGGGTACGTGGTTTTTATGAGCAAGAGACTGAGGTGAAGAAGAAGCTTTATAGTCGCGATCACTTCGGTAGTCCCGTGATTTACAATAGCAACTTTGATCTATATAGTGCACCGGCGACTAATTGGAGGGATACTTTTATGTGTTACATGGCTCCAACTCCTACTAAGAGAGAAGACTTGCCAGAAGTATGCAGGTATGTGACAAGGAAACTCTTCATATATATATATATATATATTCATGCTGTAATTAGAAGTTTATGACAGTAGTGCTTTCCCATTTTTTACAATACACAATTTTTTATTTTCTTTCAAGAACATCTATTGAAAATGAAGTATATACGAGTCACATGTGCTTTTCTGTGTTTCAACCATTTATTAGAGACATACTTGTTGACTACTCAGACCAAGTGATGAAATTGGGGAAGCTATTGTTCGAGTTGTTGTCTGAAGCTCTTGGATTGAAGCCAAGTCACTTGAATGACATAGATTGTAGTGAGGGGCTTGTGTTTGTAGGCCATTACTATCCCCCTTGTCCACAGCCAGAACTGACTCTAGGCGCAACCAAGCATGCTGATAATTCCTTCATCACTGTCCTTCTGCAAGATCATATTGGTGGTCTTCAGGTCCTTCATCAGAACAAGTGGATCAATGTACTCCCTGTGCCTGGGGCGCTTGTGGTTAACGTTGGAGATCTTCTGCAGGCAAGTATAAGCATTGTTCTTCTTATCTATTGAGTTTATAGATCAAGATTTTTGTTTAATTATAGAGAATTTATATACATTGGTTTGAATGTTTGATCATGTCGTTTCAATTTTGTCAACTGTAGTGAACTAAAGGTTTCACTAAGACCAAATTTATTAGGATTTCCGTCAAATGGCATGCACGCGAAAGGATATTTCGGTCTTGGATATGCATATCTAATGCTCTAATACCGAAATAATCCTTCACGTGCATGCTATGCAATTGATTTGGCGAAAATCCTGTTTTGATCTTAGTTGCAACCGTCAAGTAATTAGAGGAATCCAATTGACAAATTTATTATTAAAGCGAAAGATACCCAAAACTCAATGGACCAAATTTGTAGTTTGGCCAAAACTTAGAAGTAACTGTTACATTATGATTCCACACATGTTGTTCTTAATTTGATTTAGTTTCCTATTATCTGTTTTCTATACTGAATAGAATTTATTTGGGGTTTCAGCTTATCTCCAATGACAGGTTCAAGAGTGTAGAACACAGGGTACTGGCAAACCGTAGAGGTCCAAGAGTATCGGTTGCGAGCTTTTTTGGCACTGGAATGCTGCCATTGGCCAAGCTCTACGGACCCATCAAGGAGTTATTATCAGAAGACAATCCTCCAAAGTACAGGGAGACCACTGTGAGGGACTATAATACGTACTTCCTTGAGAAAGGCCTTGATGGTACCTCTGCCTTGCCTCACTTTAAGGTTTGAACTTGGAAAAGGAGCATTACTATATGTTCGACAAACATTTCTTTTGTGTAAAACCTAGCTTTAATTGAAGCATTTGTCCAATAAAATGTATACTCAGCTGTTATTATTATTTTGCTTTGTTTCTATCAGAAAGTATTGTCCACAATTTATAATTAAGCATCTGTTAGTTGCAAGTTAAATATACAAAGAGTGACTGATAATATGAAATTTCCATCAGCAAGTCATTATTAACCGCACCCATAATAAACATGAGAATATTGGTAAACCGCTGACCCAATTGTATCCTCCTTCAATTAACAAGAGGAACAGAGTAGCAAGAATCTTGGTTGTGTTTGGAATTTGATAAAAAACACAACCACACCATATCTCATGCTGACTCTGTTTGTGGCATGAAAAACCAGAATTCCATGGGAGGAGGAGGATCCCTGCCATGAACTCAAGGTTTACGTCATACTAAATTATACACTGGTTAATTGATTGCTTTGATTGTAATAAGCATGATTAATTGATGTACTTGTCACTGAAGTGTTTGGCTATTTTCAAAATCATTGTGTCAGTGAAATTCTGAAGAAGAGTTGGTTATTTAGAGTAATATGATGAAGAGCTTCTGTTGGAATGTTTGGCTATGGATATGGCTTCCAATAATATCTCTATAGACTCTTATGTTCTTATCCTATTGACTGCCAATTAAGGTCAAAGATTATGACTTTTCGGCAGGCAATTATACATGCTTTCGCCGCCACGGAAATATATGGATACTAATGGAGATCCACTCCTTCAAGTAAGTCATATACTCATATATGGATACTTGGTCTCATAAAATGATATTCACTGCTCACTTGCGTACACTTCAGATCTGAATCATATCTTCTCTAACTGCTCTACCAAGCTTACTTTGCCACAAACCAAGATGGCAGCTACAAACAGAAACGAGGTTCCAAACTATGACAGAAAAAGTGAACTAAAGGCTTTTGATGACACAAAGGAAGGTGTTAAAGGTCTTGTTGATGCTGGCATAACTGAGGTTCCTCGAATATTTCATAATACACCAGATACGTACTCCATAAATGATTGCTCTGATCCAGAAGAAACCAAATTTAGCATTCCAGTCATTGACCTCGAAGGCCTTTTCAATCCAACTAAACACAAGGAGATTGTTGCAAAAGTTGGAGAAGCATCAGAGACTTGGGGCTTCTTTCAGATAGTCAATCATGGAATACCTGTTGATGTGCTTGAGGAGATAAAAAATGGGGTACGTGGATTTTATGAGCAAGACACTGAGGTGAAGAAGAAGCTTTATAATCGCGATTTCGGTAGTCCTCTGTACTACAATAGCAATTTTGATCTGTATAGTGCACCGGCGACTAACTGGAGAGATACTTTTTTGTGTAACATGGCTCCAACTCGTCCTAAGCGAGAAGATTTGCCAGAAGTATGCAGGTATGTGACAAGGAAACTCTTCATATATATGTTTTCATGCTGTAATTAGTAAGTTTATGACAGTAGTGTTTTCCTAATTTTACAATACACAATTTTTTGATTTTCTTTCAAACAACCATATATATGAGTCTCATGTCCTTTTCTGAGTTACAACTTTGTAGAGACATACTGGTTGAGTACTCAGACCAAATGATGAAATTGGGGAAGCTATTGTTCGAGTTGTTGTCTGAAGCTCTTGGATTGAAGCCAAGTCACTTGAATGACATAGATTGTAGCGAGGGGCTTCAAGTTTTAGGCCATTACTATCCGGCTTGTCCACAGCCAGAACTGACTCTAGGCGCAACCAGGCATGCTGATAATTCCTTCGTCACTGTCCTTCTGCAAGATCATATTGGTGGTCTTCAAGTCCTTCATCAGAATAAGTGGATCAATGTACCCCCTGTGGCCGGAGGGCTTGTGGTTAACATTGGAGATCTTCTGCAGGTAGTGTTACATTATGATTCCACACATGTATAATCTAAGCTATTGGGTTGCCTATCTAACATGTTCCTTGTTATAATTAATTGGAGTGTCTCAAACTCTTTATTTGATTGAGTTCTTATTTTCTGTTTTCTATATATACTGAATAGAATTCATTTGGGGTTTCAGCTTATATCCAATGACAGATTCAAGAGTGTAGAACACAGGGTACTGGCAAACCGCAGATCAGGTCCACGAGTATCGGTTGCGAGCTTTTTCTGCACAGGAATGCTGCCATTGGCCAAGCTTTACGGACCCATCAAGGAGTTATTATCAGAAGACAATCCTCCAAAGTACAGGGAGACCACTGTAAGGGACTATAATACGTACTTCAATGAGAAAGGCCTTGATGGTACCTCTGCCTTGCCTCACTTTAAGGTTTGAACTTGGAAAAGGAGCATTTCTATATGTTAGACAGACATTTCTTTTGTTAAAACCTAGCTTTAAATGACGTATTTGTCCAATAAAATGTATACTCAGCTGTTATTATTATTTTGCTCTAAGTGTTGTCCACATTTATAATTAAGCATCTATTGTAAGTAAAATATACGATCGAAGAGTACATGTCTAGAATAATATGAAATTTTCATTGTCAAGTCATTATCATTACGGGGTTTTATGTCTTATATATAATGAAAGTAGTGATGGTTTTATAAATAATCACGTAATGAAAGCAGTGATGGTCCACTCTTTGTCAATGTATGTGAAATTTTGGGAACAAACTTTGCTGATTGAAATGGAAAATAAAAAAGTACTTCCCTAGGATAATATGAATTTTTTTTCGGTAAGTCATGCATTATTGTTACGTGATTTTATGTCTTATATATCAGGGAAAAAATCACTTTTAGTCCTTGAATTATGATCAATTCGACACTTTCATCCATGAAGTTTGAAATATATCACTTTAGTCCCTGAACTTTAATATTCTATATCACTTTCGTCCCTGCCGAGGGTTTTCATCGAATACACCTCCGATTCCGGCCAAATCGGAAGACAACACCTATTGGGCTTTGAAGCCCTCCTTGAGGTGAGTTCAACGCCATCAACCTCGCCTCAAAACGTCGCCGGACGGCGGAGAATTTTACGATTAAAGTTCCGGTCACCATAAGCTTTCGGGCTAAATTCGACTAATTCTAAGCCGAATCGAGCTTAGCCCCAGTTATAAAAGTTACTCCTCTCATCCTTGCGAACATTTTGGCATAGGTTTTGCACCATTTTGTTCTGGTCAGGGACGAAAGTGATAGTTGGTGTTGAAGTTCAGGGACGAAAGTGATATATTTCAAACTTCAGGGACGAAAGTGTCGAACGAGTTATAGTTCAGGGACTAAAGTTATAATTATCCCTATATATCATGAAAGTAGTGATGGTTTTATAAATAATCACGTAATGAAAATAGTGATGGTTCACTTTGTCAATGTATGTGAAATTCTGGAAAAAACTTTATTGATTGAAATAGACAATAAAGAATCCCATATGAACAATCTACTTTGTTAGTCAAGTGTTAGAATAATTAAGTTCTAAAAATGATAATTGTATTTAAGTATAAACGTAAATAAAAGGAATTCAAAAGAATGCCCAAAATATGATGTATTTCATTGATGAATAATGATATATATATATATATAGAGGAATACAAGATACAATCTATGATGCACTATGAAACCGATTCTAAATACAATCCATGATCTAGAAGGATTTACCTCTATAAACCTATTCTAGAGAATCCTAGTTTAACAAAGCACACAATAATAATATCCTAAAACAAATTGTAATATTTAACCACTTAAGTAACTGTGAATTTAGAATCGCGGACACTCTTTCAAACATCCATCTGCGATCGAAAAATAAATCCTATATCCGTGTCCATATAGAATTCTTTTGGGGTTTTAGCTTTTATCCAATGACAGGTTCAATAGTGTAGAACATAGGGTACTGGCAAACCCTAGAGGACTGCTGCAATTAACAAATCTCTATGGACCATTCAAAGAGTTATTATCAGAAGACAATCCTTCAAAGTACAGGGAGACTACTGTGAGCCGTGAGGGACTATGTTGCCTACTTCAATAAGAAAGGCCTTGATGGTACCTCTGCCTTGTCTCATTTTAAGCTTAGAACTTGGAAACAAAGGAGCATTACTGCCATGATTATACAGTTCCATATTAAGTTTGGCAAAGATTTTATTCTTTACTTTTAAAGACAATATGCAAATGAAACTTTTGGGATTGAGCTCAACTCCTTCTACTGATTTGGACTATAAGAACCTCTTTTATTGAGCTCTGCTCTTTGTATCTTGTTTCCTTCTGGCCTTGGGCCCTTTAATGAATTCTCAGTTGTCCAAAAAAAGAAAAAGAAAAAAGAGCTCAACTTAGTTGTCCAATAAAAATGTAAAGTCAGCTGTTATCATTATTGTTCTGTTTTCTAGAAAGATTCAACATATGATGGTTGTTTGGATAAGACTTGTTTCAGCTTATGTGGCCGGCTTTACCACCAAGTTTTGTCCACTTTGAATATACATTCTAACACTATCCTTTGGCCGCCACAAAAATTAAAATAAATCTTCCATCAACTGGAAAGAGCTAGAGCAAGGTTTATTTGGATAGTTAAAAAAGGAAGGTTAATTGTTAGCGACTTCAATCATATATAATATATATGATTAATTTTATCTGGTCTCTTATATACATTTCTTGTCTGAATTGAATCTATTGTACAAAATCCACTGCCTTACCTTGCCACAGAGTCACAGACCAAGATGGTAGCTACCTGCACAAACGAGGTTGCAACCAATTATGACAGGAAAAGTGAACTAAAAGCATTTGATCACACAAAGGAGGGTGTTAAAGGCCTCGTTGATGCTGGCATAACCGAAATTCCTCGAATTTTTCATCATCCACCAGATCAGTACAACATCAACAATACGTCCGATTCACAAGAAACCCAATTCAGCATTCCAATCATAGACCTCGAAGGCCTCTCGAATCCAACGAAACGAAAGGAGGTTGTTTCAAAAGTAGGAGAAGCATCAGAGACTTGGGGCTTCTTTCAAATTTCAAATCATGGAATACCTGCTGGGGTTCTGGAGGACATAAAGAATGGGGTACGTGGGTTTTATGAGCAGGACACTGAGGTGAAGAAACAGCTTTATACTCGTGATGACTTCAGCAGTCCTCTGCAATACAATAGCAACTTTGATCTATACAGTGCACCGTCAACTAATTGGAGAGACACTTTCATGTGCTACATGGCTCCTAATCCTACAAAGCCAGAAGACTTGCCACAAGTATGCAGGTATGCGACAATGAATTAAGAACTCTTACATACATAAATTTCTTCATTAATTAATTGGTAAGTTTATGACATTAGCTGTGGCCAATACACTTCTTGATGAATTAGATGGTATGATCATTTATTAACTTTTGGGAATTAACTCCATAGAGACGAAATTGCTGAGTACTCGAAGGAACTAATGAAGTTGGGGAAGATATTGTTTGAGTTGTTGTCCGAGGCTCTTGGACTCGAGCCAAGTCACTTGAATGACATAGATTGTGGGGAGGGGCTTCTTGTTTTAGGCCATTACTATCCGGCTTGTCCACAGCCAGAGTTAACTTTGGGCACAAGCAAGCACGCTGACGGTGGCTTCCTCACAGTCCTTCTGCAAGATCATATTGGTGGTCTACAAGTTCTTCATCAGAACAAGTGGATTCATGTTCCTCCTGTGAATGGGGCTCTAGTTGTTAACATTGGAGATCTTCTACAGGCAAGTATAAGTGTCTTTCTTCTTTAACTTTTCGACAATCTAATAGTAACAATTTTGAACTCTCCTATTGAGTTATCTATTTTATTGATCATAGAATTCTTTTTGGGTTGCAGCTTATATCAAATGACAGATTCAAGAGTGTAGAGCATAGGGTACTGGCAAACCGTAGAGGTCCCAGAATATCGGTTGCGAGCTTTTTCTGCACAGGAATGCTGCCATCAACAAAGCTCTACGGACCAATCAAGGAGTTATTATCAGAAGACAATCCTCCGAAGTACAGGGAGACTACCGTGAGGGACTATGTTGCGTATCGCAACCAGAAAGGCCTCGATGGTAACTCTGGCTTGTCTCATGTTAAGCTTTGAACTTGAAAACAGAGGAGCACAGTGGCACGTCTCATCAAAATACAACATAGGGTGTCATACATACTAAATTATACTTTGTCTTCATTGTCATTGTACGATTGAACTACTTGTTGGCCAAGTATTTGGCAAAGATTTCCTATTTTTTAAAAAGATGATGCAGATCTTGTTGAGATGATGAGAGGGTAACAGTGTTTGTAATCTGTGGTGGTAGATAAGAATTTAATCCCCTATGATCTATATGCTCTTGTTATAGTGTCAAGTGTCGACTATTATATTGGTGAATATTGTTAACTACTACATTATCAGCATCAGGAGGAATATTGTAATACAAAAGAAAATATATGCTTCTTTGTCTTCTGCTTGTAGCCGGCCTTGACATGGAAAGGCCTTTACTCCTTTGTCTTCTGCTTGTAGCCGGCCATGTTCTTCTTAATCAGCCAAGGCATTTAATTACTAAAGCCTTCTATTATATGCTTCTTTGTCTTCTGCTTGTAGCCGGCCTTGACATGGAAAGGCCTTTACTCCTTTGTCTTCTGCTTGTAGCCGGCCATGTTCTTCTTAATCAGCCAAGGCATTTAATTACTAAAGCCTTCTATTCTGTAGTCTTGTTGATATATATATATATATATATCCATTTTGAACTTGCACTACGAAAGAAAATGGTGCCTACAAGTGACCGAACAGGTGAACTAAAAGCATTCGATGATACAAAAGCTGGTGTGAAGGGACTTCACGATGCAGGCCTCACAAAAATCCCACGCATTTTCCACTCTATATCACAACCAAGTGTTGATCAGAGGGAGGGAAGTGAGGGTGATGCCGAATTCAGTGTTCCAATCATAGATCTTCAAGGCATAATCCATGGGTCAGACTCAGCTTTACGAGCTGAGGTCATCGAGAAAGTTCGATATGCATGTGAGAAATGGGGTTTCTTTCAGGTAGTGAATCATGGAATTGCTGTTAATGTCTTGGATGGGATCATTCAAGGAATACGTGAGTTCCATGAGCAGGATAGTGAAATCAAGAAAGAGTTTTTTACAAGGACTTCCGGGAAGAAAGTGTATTATCTGTCTAATTATGATTTGTACCAATCTTCTTCAGCTGATTGGAGAGACACATTTTACTGTTTTATGGTTCCTAATCCACCCAAACCAGAAGAACTACCCTCCGTATGCAGGTATGGTTTGATCTATATATAGCTTAGCCTTAATATGAGTACTTGTTCTTGCACATGCTAGATATCATGTTATACGTTATTAAACTGTTAATTTATTCAGATATGATTGCGCTAATTATAATAGGAGTACGTGCTGATTCAAAGAAACCGTATATGTAGGACGAGTAATTAGGATAAATTAGAGCTCAAGTACTGAACTAAGACATGAATCAGGGTTCAATTACTAAGATCGAAAAGTTGTGCAAAATCCGCATTCATTGTTGTTTGCACTTTTAGTCTTTTACCATCAAAGAGCTAGTATATATAGTTTGACATGATAATGAACTGGATGAGTGAATTAATTAATCTGATGAGTTGGAGTTGCAGAGAAATAGTGATCGAGTACTCAAAGCATGTGATGGCATTGGGATTAACCTTGTTTGAGATACTATCTGAGGCTCTTGGGCTCAATCCAAACCAACTTAAAGACATGAACTGCGCCGAGGGGCTTGTACTAAAGGGTCACTACTATCCAGCATGCCCTGAGCCTGAATTAACTTTGGGAATCAGCAAGCACACTGATCGTGGCTTCATCACCATTCTTTTGCAAGACCAAGTCGGCGGTCTCCAAGTTTTATATGAGAACCAATGGGTTGATGTTCCCCCCATGCATGGAGCTCTAGTCGTCAACGTCGGAGACCTTCTTCAGGCAAGACCATTACTCCATTGTAATTAGCTCAATTTATTGTTGTTTTTTTCTCAGACCGTTGTCAAACCGTGGACCATTAAAATAGCATGATTACTTTACTTATTGACTGTGATATCTCCTATTCATCGATTAATGTTTCCGTATGTGTTGCTTGCTTTTGTGCAGCTCATCACAAATGACAAGTTTATTAGCGTGGTTCATAGAGTTAGAGTAAAGAATGTGGGGCCAAGAACTTCTGTGACAAGCTTTTTCAGATCCGAGGGGAATTCAAAAATTTTCAGACCAATCCAGGAGTTGTTATCAGAAGAAAATCCCCAAATCTACCAAGAAGTTGATATGAAAGATTATATGAGGTACCATTACTCAGAAGGGAAAGAGACCTCCCCATTAGTACATTTTAAGCTGTGAGTTGATGCCCATCAAGAAAATTTAAGCTCTGTTTAATTATGATGGATATAAAGTTATAAACAATTAAACATGCCTTTAATTAATGGATGTTAATAATGGTGTAGTGGAAGTTATTGTTTAATGCATGAGTGTCAATAATGTTGTAGTGGATCTGTGGAAAGCATGACTTTATGGACGTATGTTATGTCGGTTTGTGCATGATAAATATTGTATCTCTAGATTTCTACATAAATGTCAAAGTCATGGCTCATTTTTCTTTTTTCCCCACAAATATGCACGATTTGCAATTTCGGTTTCGATGGAGATTTTGGGAATCGATTGAAACATTGATAGATATCGCTAAATATTGGTACGCAGAAAGTAGTTTCGAAGATATTTTGTATATTGCTCAAATATCGGTAATGTCAAATTACAAAAATTTCGATGAAAATTAATTTGAGTAGTTTCGAAGAAATTTGAATCCTTTCGGATATGTTATTGCTCTGTAACAAATTTTTGCACTTCCTTAATGCAACGTAGTAACTTTTAGTTTTTTTTTTTCAAGCAAATAACATTAAATCAACTTGCATCATCAAAAAAATTAAATCGACTTAAGATAAGAATCCTATATTCCTATTTACTCATTCATATAGTTATTAGGTTTTTAGGCTTGTGACATGAGTCAAAGAAAAAAGAATATGCACTAAGAAAAATCCAAATATATAAGATATAAAACCACTTAATGATAAAATAATCTGAGTGCTGGAGAGACCCAAAATTTTATAATTTCTATTAGTTCACAATTTTAATGTGGAATAACACTCAATGCATGTTCTCAAGCACCCTCACATGTGATGAATTTTCAAGCCATACACTTAACCAATTTATATTGAATAATGTGAAACACGTGTGTCCGCGCGTTGGGCATTCACACGCGAGCCAAGTATTTGTACGATTGAACTACTTGTTGGCCAAGTATTGAACATAGATTGTTTGTAATCTGTGATGGTAGATAAGAATTTAATCTCCTATGATATATATGCTCTTGTTATAGTGTCAATTTTCCGTCAATATTGTATTGGTGAATATTGTCAACTATTTTTTTTTGAATAGGAGGGGCACCGGCCGCCTCAAAAGCCATCCATTAATGAAACATCAGAATACAATGGGGGACGTAAAGCCTAAACCCCATATTACAAAGAGAACAAATCGATATAAAATCAATGGTCTCAATTACAACAAAGTACTCTAACAAGCACCAAATCGCTAGAAGTGCACAAATGACATCCTCAATAGCCTGAATATAATGACGACATACAAGAAGGCTAAAACCACCTGAGCGGGATAATAAGTCAAATAAGTCGGATAATATTGTCAACTATTACATTATCAGCATTAGGAAGATATTATTTGATTTAATAATCTACCAACTACCCAACTTGTCTAATTAAGCTCTCAAGGGGGATTATATGTCATATTATAAAATTAATAATTTTTTGTCTTCTAGCTTAACTACCCAAAATGAGTGATTACTGATTAATCTAGTTGTCCTATGAATGATTAGATTAGACTATTAGATTAGATTACACTATTAGAGTGAGCAGTGTCTTCCTTGTCTTCTGCTTGTAGCTGGCCACGTTCTTCTTAATCAGCCAATTAAGCCATTTAATACTCCTTAATTAAATAATTACTAAAGCCTTCTGTTCTGTATAGTCTTCTTGATATCCATTGTGAACGTGCAATCCAAAAGAAAAGGGTGTCTACAAGTGGAGAAATTATTCACTGGTCCCGGACCACCACCTGGCATACTGACATGGTGGTCCGAACCAATGAATAACAAACACGTGGCCAGCAGATTATTCCCTTCTCTTTCTCTTCCTTTCTCTCTCCCTCCCTCCGATTCTTTATTCTTCTCTGCCCAGTTTTCTTGCAGACCCATCACAATCAATCAAAAATCACAATCCCTTCATCAATTCAGATTACCTCTGCCGCACCTCTGCAACCATTCAATTCAATTCACACTTAGATTTTCACATTCACCATCCATCATCAACCTCAAGTTGCTAAGCCTCTACTCTGCTCCACCGAAGCCAAACCACCGCTGGCCTCTAATCGATCTCGGTCCACTGCACAACTCATGAACTCGTGCTCCTTAACGGACCACCCACGGTCTTCTCTCGATTCACAATCAACACCACCAATTCCGGACGCCGGCGAGTCCTCCACCGTGTGCACAATCATCGAGCCCGTGCTCGAATCGATCAACCCAAAACACCAATCACCGCCGAGCCCAGTCCAAGAGACCACGGCTCCTCCGCCGGCTTCCCGGCATGCGCCGCCATCTTTGAGCAACCACAAGAAGCCGCCGCTTCTGTCCTCCTTCACCGCACCATCCTCTCGCCGCCGTGGACGCCTCGATCTCCCAATCCAGCCGCGAGGAAACCGTCGTCCGGAAGCCGACTCCCCTATTTGGCCTCATGGGCAAGGTTAATATGGGTGGCAGCGGAAAGGGGCAGTTGGCGAAGTAGAGAGAGAGAGAGAGGAAGGAGAGAACTGGGCAGAAAAGAAGAAAAAAGAATCGGAGGGAGAGAGAGAGAGAGAGAGAGAGAGAGAGAAAGGGGGAATAAGTTGCTGGCCACGTGTTTGTTATTCATTGGTTCGGACCACCATGTCAGTATGCCAGGTGGTGGTCCGGGACCAGTGAATAATTTCTCCTACAAGTGATCGCACAAGTGAACTAAAAGCATTCGATGATACAAAACCTGGCGTACGTGAAGGGACTAGTCGATGCAGGCCTCACAAAAATCCCGCGCATTTTCCACTCTAGATCACAACCAACTGTTGATCAGAGGGAGGGAAGTGACGGTGATGCCGAACTCAGTATTCCAATCATAGATCTTCAAGGCATAATCCATGGAGACTCAGGTTTACGAGCTGAGCTGAGGTCATCGAGAAAGTTCGATATGCATGTGAGAAATGGGGTTTCTTTCAGGTAGTGAATCATGGAATTGCTGTTAATGTCTTGGATGGGATCATTCGAGGAATACGTGAGTTCCATGAGCAGGATAGTGAACTCAAGAAAGAGTTTTATACAAACTCGATTTCCGGGAAGAAAGTGTATTATCAGTCTAATTTTGATTTGTACCAATCTTCTTCGATCAGCTGACTGGAGAGACCGTACGTACCGTTAATTATTCAGATAAGATTGCGCTAGTTTTAATAGGAGGGCTGATTTAAAGTAGCTATATATGTAGGATGATGAGTAATTACGATAAGGATTAGATACAAAAGATCTAATATGTAAGTATTTTACACGCAAATTATAGTACTCCTAATTACGAGAGTTAAGCTACTCCAAAAGTTGTTTGTGGCATTTAATTTATGTTTTTATATTTTTAGATCATTCACAAGAGTTGAGGTCATTTGGCTTAAAAAGGTGCATTTCGGGACCAATTAGAGCATTATTGAGAAAAGGACGGAAGTCAACCGTGCCACACATGGTCAACTCCGAGGTCAAACCCGAAGACATCACAATTCAAGACATCCATGAGTTCCCAAGCACATAAGGAGAGCACCCTTGATGGATTGAGATATTTTGGTGGCAAATTCAAATTCAAATTCAAATTCAAATTCAAATAGGAGACAAGACATTCAATGCTCACCAATATTATTTGTCTCTTAGCCTATGTCCCAAATCTGATCCCATGGTCCCCAAAACATGTCCATATTGCCTCTGCACACCATTTTGTCCCTTAGACTTTCTTCCAAAATGTGTAGCATCTTATTTGTGGACCCTATGATCATTCCCCTTCAATCCAAAACCCTTCAATTAGCATCATATATATGTTTAATACCTCCCATTTACAATCAGACCTAGAATCCAAGCCACCACTCATTCATTCTCCCAAGAGACCAACCAAGGTCTCTCAAAACACTTTCAGATCCGTCCCCAGACGATCGGACGCCACAAATTCGTCCGGACGGATTGGACGAGTTCAGTCCCTGTTTTGGTCATTTTCTCCACCTTCCACCACTCAAATCACTTTCATCTCTTCACGAAAATTGTTCCACGTACACATCCCAAACACTTCAACCATCCATTTTCCACCATCATTCCATAGATTTTCACCACTTTAAGTTGTAATCCATTTAGAGCCCAAGGATTTGGAAGCTAGAGACGAGTTCGAGTTTGGAGAAGAAGAGAAGAGCATAAGGAGGCTTGCGACATGCTTGGAAGCACCAAGGGGTAGCTAGCCATCACCATCTTGAACATTTCTTTACACTTTTTTACTTATACTTTGTCTTGATGTTTTCATATTTGGGGTTATTGATGTATTTAACAATGAGTTGTGAGTAGTCCTTTAGATTGGGAGTTAGGGTTGTGTGCTCTCACCCATGATGATGTATTGATGAACCTTGATGTTTATGTTTATTGAATGAAAGATGAGCATGTTCTTTGTCAATTTATTCATGTTTGATGCTTGTGATTGAATAAGACTAATTCTTGAGCATGTGTTGAACTTGTAGTGTGAGATTGTTTAGTTTAGTCACCTTAACACTTTTGGACGGTTGACATTTGAGCATGATGAGTGTGAGTATGATGCTTTTCTTGTTTGAATTTCTAGTTTTAAAGTCCTTTGCCTTACTTGATTAACTTGAGGACCTTAACTTGGCTTAGGTTAATTGAGTAGGAGTTCAAGTTGTTGTGAATAACACAATTTTGCACGAGAGGATAATTGAGGCTCGGTCTTAGAACAATAAGATTGCTAAGATACGATTTGGTTCATTAACTATTCAACATGACATATTCATTAGGTTTGAGATACATTAAATTGGGTTAGAGTTAACCCGAAATCCCAATCGCCTTCACCATTTGATAACAATCACACATTTGTTGGGCTTGCCATCTCAACATACTTGCATTATATCAAGCACAATCACTTGTGCCTTTACTTGTTTATCTAGTCTAGTATTGGTACGTAGGTCACTGTTTTGGTCACTAGTCACTCAAGAGTGAGACCACTTTCAACACTACATTTGCATATATGTTGCACATACTCCACTTCTAAGTACATATATAGCTCATTCCTTGTCACACCACTTCTAGTGTTAATACTCTTGGTTGCATTGTGTCACCAAAGGGATCACTTCTAGTGTTAATACTCTTGGTTGCATTGTGTCACCAAAGGGATCTTGGGCCTTCCAATTCCTTGGGTACGACAATCCCCCGATCTTAATCTATACATCCACACACAATCTTTGACATTGTATGCCACCATATACTACACGTTAAGACCCTAAAATTATAGTGTCATTTTCAATTTCATATTCACGTATCAAATTTTGTTATTTTCATATCTCACATTTGAGGTATGAATTCATATGTGAAATAATTAACAAATTAATACCTCCTAGGTATGAATACGAAATCAAATGTGAGGTATGAAAATGACAAAATTTGATACTTGGGTAAGAATTGAAAATGTCCCTATAGTTCGGAGTTTTTTTTTTTTTTTTTTTTTTTGTAATTAATGCTTAGAATAAATTAGATTTCAAGTACTGAATTAGGACACAAATCAAGGTTCAATTACTATGAGTCTATGCATGATCGAAAAGTTGTGCAAAATCCGCATGCATTGTTATTTGAACTTTTAGTCTTTTACTATCAAAGAGCTAGTATAGTTTGACATGATAATGAACTACTGGATATGAATGAATTAACCTGATGATCAGTTGGAGTTGCAGAGAAATAGTGATTGAGTACTCAAAGAATGTGATGGCATTGGGATTAACCTTGTTTGAGATACTATCTGAGGCTCTTGGGCTTAATCCAAACCATGCATCTTAAAGACATGAACTGCGCCGAGGGGCTCATACTAAAGGGTCACTGCTATCCAGCATGCCCTGAGCCAGAATTGACTTTGGGTATCAGCAAGCACACTGATGGTAGCTTCATCACCATTCTTTTGCAAGACCAAGTCGGCGGTCTCCAAGGTTTATATGAGAACCAATGGGTTGATGTTCCCCCCATGCATGGAGCTCTAGTCGTCAACGTCGGAGACCTTCTTCAGGTAAGTCCATTACTCTGTAATTAGCTTAATTTATAGTTGTTTTCTTTTCAGACGGTCTAATATATTATGTTACCAAACCATGGACCATTTACTCCATTAGAATAGCATAATTATTTTACTTATTGACGGTGATATCTCTTGTTCATTAATTAAAGTTTCAGTATGTGTTGCTTGGTTTTGTGCAGCTCATCACAAATGACAAGTTTATTAGCGTGGCTCATAGAGTTAGAGCGAAGAATGTAGGGTTAAGAACTTCTGTGGCAAGCCTTTTCAGATCCGAAGGGAATTCAACAGGTTCCGGACCAATCCAGGAGTTGTTATCAGAAGAAAATCCCTAAATCTATCAAGAAGTTAATATGAAAGACTGTGAAGTACCACTAGTCACAAGGGAAAGAGGTCTCCCCACTAGTACATTTTAAGCTGTGAGTTAATGCCCATCAAGAAAATTTAAGCTCTGTTTATTAATGCTGGAAAATAAACTGTTAGGGTTGCGGCTCAAAACTAATTCCTTATTAGTTTTGGATTCTTTACTTCTCAAGGTTTTGGGAAAATTAGTCCTAGTGTTTTTAGGACTCTTGAGGATTTTTCCTTGAAGGTAAAGGTTTAGCATTACTATTAGTACTGTGAATCCTATTGTGAGTTTGACTATTTGTGAGCCTATAAATAAGCATTCTGGGAGATAACTTTGTGTGTGCTTTCGGTGAGAAAGAGAGACACCAATTTAGAGGTTGAAACAAACCGTCAAGAAGGTGCCGCTTGAGACACCGTTTAGAGAGAGATCTTTGAGTGGATCGATTGAGAGTTTAGAGAGTTGCAAGCTTGAGAGATCGAGTGTAGTGAAATAATTCCGTGCCTTTTCATCATATTTTGTATTGTGTATTTGTGTGTGTGAATCAGCATCAGTGCATCCAGTTTCTAAAATTATAATGAAACTATGAAAGTAGTGATGGTTCACTTCGTTATGTGTATAAAATTCTGGCAAAGAACTTTGCTGATTGAAATAGACAATAAAGAATCTTATATGAACAATAAACTTTGTAGGTCACGTAAGGTCAAAGTTTAAGGGGGGAACATCAATTTTAATTTAGATGATTTTAACTAAAACAGAGAAAGTTTTCTCTTGCAGTCAAAGGCGGAAAAACTTCCCCTGCATACAATTTTGATTCGCCCTTTTATTTTTACAAATATCAAAATATGTTACGGTTATGTTTGACTCTTCTAAGATTGTGGGATGGAGACCGTGGAGTGGAGTGTGTGTGAAAAATAAAAGTTATATTTTTTCAATATAGAATCTTTTTTTTAATATAATGTAAGTATAAAAATGTTGACAATCCTCTTTTGAACAAAATAATGTGATTAAGAAGTGAAGTCTGAAGGCCCAAGTTCAAGTGAAGGCCCAAGTCCGAGAGAAGACTCAATATGATCCCATGGTACTCAGTTAAAATCATGCATATGCATTTCATTGCTTTTCACAGAGGATAGCATAATTGCTTCCTATCCTGTTTCCCAGAATAACTGCTTTGTGACAAAATAATATTGAAAGTTGATCTTTATCTTACATGTGAGAGTTTAAGCTTCCTAGATATTTTGTTTTGCTAAACAGCTGACTATGCTTCTGTTTTGGCGCCCAAGTTTCTTTTGGGGTTGTGGAATACTTTTCCAACCCATGACCTCGGTGTCTACGGCTCACATGTATGACCTATATGCTTAGTTGCCTTATGATATATTAACCTATGCTTGCTAAGGTTATGCTTAGGGTCTAGGGAAAAGTTGTTTTGCTGTGCATCAGTTGTATCAATCACTTGATAAAGTTTGCAAAACCTTTTGCCTCTTGTTTGAAAAGTTTACCTCTTTGGGAAAGTTTGACCTTGTCTTTTTGTTAGCTCGATCCCTTATCAAAAGTTGTTGCTTAGCTTTTCAAAAAGGTCATGATCTTTCTAATCACATGGGTTTACGTGCCTGCGCTCTTATGAGCCTCACCCAGCCTATATATATGAAGCAAATGTGCTCCTTGCTTTTTTTGTTGTTTCATTTTGTGAAAATTATCTTAGCACATTTTCTGAGCTTCTTTTGTGTCTTGCTTTGTTCAGCCATCCTCTAAGTCTTCCTTGTTGATTGTAAATCTTAGAGATTGAATAAAAACTCTTTTCATAAAACTCATATCGCATTTGCATACCATGAGATCGTGATTGGTAGTGCAACAACTCGAGAAGAGTCTAAGAAGAATTAGTTAAAAAGTAGCTAAGTTCTGAGATTGGAACTTATGGAAACTTTCATATGTAAGCACTTAGAGACAAGTGAGGTAGAACAAGTCGTAGACTAGGAAGAGTCTAGGAAGGATAGAAGCACTGCTAACTATCCTAGGTTGCTACAAACTTATAAGAGGTGTTGATTTACATAGTGGAAAGTTTTGCCTTTCAGGAGTTAGGGGCATGCCGTTTTTCTCCCTGGATGCAGGGTTTCTGTGAGAACAAAAACATCTTTGTGTTGTTTATATTTCTTGCAACTTTACTTTATTTGATAATTCGTTTGTGATTCAGGATAGACACAACTCTCGCTATCCTTGAGAATAATTTAACACGAAAAAGTTGGTAAAGTCCTATTCACCCCCTAGGTCCTTCAAGTGGTATCAGAGCGGCCACCAGCCTTGCTGTTGAGATCCTTATAGACGAAAAATGGACCAAAGAGTCTCATCCTCCGTGAACCATCCTCCCTATTTTGATGGGAAAGATTATTCACGATGGAAGGTAATGATGGCTGCCTTCCTTATATCCCAAGATGATGGGAAACAATGGGTTATGATTGAGGATGGCTGGAAGCATCCGGTGATGCCGCTGGCTGAGGGTTCAAAAATCCTTATTCAAAAACCTAGAAATATATGGAATGAGACCGAAAAGGGAAATTCAAGGGTGAACATCAAAACCTTGAATAGTCTTTTCACTGCTCTCTCAGAGAAAGAGCGTCGTAGGATCATAAATTGTTCCACAACAAAACTTGCTTGGGAAGCACTAGCTACGACCCACGAGGGAAACACTAAGGTAAAAGAGCAAAGGCTCCAAACTCCCCAACATGAATTTGAAGAGTTGAAAATGAGTGAGGATGAGACAATAGATGAGTTTCATGGGCACATGCTTAACATCACCAATCAAAGATTAGTGAGGATTCCTGAACTGTATTCTATCCTTCGATGGGGTCGAGGTTATTATTGATGATCTCTTCAAAACATGATCCTATGAGGACGATTGTCCAGAAGAGCTTCACATAAAGAAAAATAATTATTTCTGGGATTTGTTTATACGCCCAAAAGGAGGATCAATTTAAAAAAAACTCTATCGGTAGTAGTATAGTGCATAGTAGTGTATCGTTCACAACAGAGATCAAAGGGTGTACCTAACAAAAAATATCACAAAGAATTATTAACAAGTATAAAGAATAAATATATATATATGTACAAAGTAAAAATGGGGAATTAAGAGATAAATTGAATGAAATAAATTAATTAAATTACAAAGAATAAATTAAATAAGATGGGATGAAACATGAAATATATAAATTACAGCCACATATACACAAGTTTATCAATCATTGGACCGAAAATTAACCAAGTTCCCTAGCCATGAAACCGAAATTAACATATGTGGAAAGTTAGAAGCTAACCATTCCCCAAATAAAACATCTCTACGAAAATTAATCTAAGTGAAAGCACCTAGATTAACCAATTAAATATGCCATCTTAGCCTAGAAAGCTAGCTAATCAAACCATATTTACCGCATAGAAAAGAGTTGTTAATTAAAGTAAACGACCCATTATGGAAAAGTCCATATGTCCGCAATCCTTTTTATTTGACACCGACCTTTGTCTAAAGCCTTTACTACTCGTGAATTAGGTTTCCAAAACTATTAGGTGAATTGTAAACCCTAACTCTAGCTCCAATTATATGCAAATATTATAAGTGTCGACTCCTATAACATAAGCACATAAAAGTTTTCTATAATTCAGAATCAAGTAAACGGAGTCACATAAACTACTAGAAGAACTAATTAATTAGGATCCAACAATTAAATAAACTCATAATTATATAGGCCGAAAATTATATAAATCATGTCATGTTAACTAATACAAAAGATAAACAAGCAACAAAGAGGAACTCAATAGAGAATTTAAAGAATAAAGTCGAATTACACCATATGGAGAACATGAAGAACTCGAAGACCACGGATCTTTGAATCCTTGAAAGCAAGCAATCCAAAGCCGAGATTCCCAAGGTGATTATGGTGATGAACACGTTGGTTGATGGCTGGTGGTGATGGTGACATCTCCTTCTTCTCCTCCTTGAAGTCTTGAAAACCCTAAATACTAGAGAATGAAAAATATGATGTGTGAGAGAGAATAGAAAGAGGAGGGTTTGTCCCTCCCCATTGAGGTGTGTTTTGAAGAGAAGAATGAGGCTGCTATTTATAGGAGAATGGAGAGGAAGAAGAAGACAATGAAAGAAATAAAGAAAGAAAGGGAAAAGAAGTGGAATTTAAGTGGGAGATAAAGAAATGGTGAGTGGAATGATGAAAATGTATTCATATGACAATTAACCATTTATTTAAATAAAAGAAATTAAACACTAATGTTGTGGGGAGAAAGCAACAAACATAGTGTGGTGACATGGATGGAAAAATGGGGGTGAGTGGAGCATTGAGAATAAAAGAAGAAGAAAGAATGAGAAAGTAGACAGCACTGAGGTGTGTCCACTTAGAATACCATAATAAAATCTTGAACGGTTGGATGATTCTGAAATTTGAATGCAGAATACCTAACACACTCGTGCAATGTGTGCCAAAAATACAGCTGGATCCAACGGGTGAATTAGGAGATATGGGCCTCTAAAGTTGACTGATCTGCACAGGCAGATTGTCCGAAAATGGGCTTGGACCTTTCCCTCATGCTTTGTGGACTTGGGCTTTCCTTCATGGATGTGGGCCTTCCTTCTTGGATTTGAGCCTTCCTTCTTGGGCTCACGGCAGCCCACCTCTTAATGGGCCTCGAAAAAGCCCATTAGACTTCGTAAATTTCCAACATTTTGCTTATTTTCCTCAACTTATCTTCTTTTCTCTTTATTTGCAATTGGAAACCTACAAACACAAACACTAAATAAATAACACAAATTTATGAGAAACTAACAACAAAAATGTAAAGAAATTGATATAAAAAGTTGTACAATTATGAACCTATCATTTGTCTCCTGATCTGAACTGATGCTATAAGGATGGAAAGAACACGTGCCCTCCTGAAATATTGTGACATCTCAGACCTCATCATAATGGGTTACATTGCAAAAAGTCCCTTGAGCTGCATCACTTCACACACTCACAATCTGATGACTTTGTACTTGGAGAATGGGCCATTTTTGCTCCAACTCAGTCACACCTACATGTTTACTCTCAAGAGTGTTTTGAACTTTGAATTACAGGTGCCTTACTTTGTGAGTCTATGCTTTGACTATCTTAAAGCCTAGGCATCAGGAAAGATTATTGTATCCCAGGCTGTGTGTCCTGTCAAATTTCTATATGCATCATTTTGGTTCTTGTTTCCATACAAAAAGTTTTCCCTATTCATGTTCTTAGGGGGAGAAATTGATAATCCGTGACACATATACTAAAGTGAATTCTTTTATTGGCAAATGGTTTGTGCAAAAGTCACATTTTGGACTCGTTTTCCAGCTGTTGGTATCTTGACTAAAGTTTTTTGTCCTATGGTATTTGAACTATCACCAAATGCAATTTTTGGTATCTGAACTTTCAAAAGGAACCTGGTGGTACCTAAACTATGCCCCCATTAACCATTATAGTACATACTGTTAAATATTATATTAAGTGATTATGATGGTTTTTCTCTATTAGAATTTTCCAACTTGTATATATATCTATGGAATCTTCTTGTTGTTTTTCTTTGTAATTGACTAATTGTTGTTTTGGGTGTACATCGTCATTCGTCTTTGTACTACTTGATCAACACTAGCAGCAAACAATACAGTACCATTGGTCCCCCCTCTTATCCCACGCAAGGAAATATTTAACCTTTCATTCCATCAAGAGATTTGAAAAAATGGTGCTCACAACAACCTCCAACGATGGATCCAACTATGACAGGAAAAGTGACCTGAAGGCTTTAGACGACTCAAAAGCTGGTGTAAAGGGACTTGTAGATGCTGGTCTGGCTAAGATACCGAGGATTTTCATTCACGAACAACAGAAGCTCAATGAAGCAATTAGTCCTGGTGATGGTTCCAACTTCAGTATCCCAGTCATAAGCTTAGAGGGGATTGACCAAGATCCAAGTGTACGTGCTCGTATTATCGACCAAGTTCGACATGCTTGCGAGAGTTGGGGGTTTTTCCAGGTGGTCAACCATGGGATTCCAATCCAGATTTTGGAGGAGATAATCGATGGGATAAGGAGATTTCATGAGCAAGATCAAGAAGTGAAGAAAGAAATATATTCAAGGGATTACACCAACAAGCAGGTTTTGTATAATACTAATTTTGATCTTTACCAAGCACCTGCAGCTAATTGGAGGGATACTTTGTCTTGTGTTTTAGCTCCTCGTGCTCCCAGTCTTGAAGATTTGCCTACGGTTTGCAGGTATGTATATCACAAAATTAAATAAAGGGTATTCCGTTATTATCACATATAGTACAGTTAATACTTGATTGTACTATTTCTCAATTATAAGTTTAATACCTGAACCTTTCAAAGTTTTTCATTTTAGCTTAAAAACACACACCACTTTGTTTCATGATCTCGAGAAAGTTTCTAACACACATCATTATGTAAATTACTCTTTGGTCTACCATAAAATGTGTTTTTTGGGTCAAACCTATCATTTTTGACATTCCGTTGTTTTCAAAAGTGGTTGATATTGAACTAGCCATCTGATAATTATAATCATTATCCACAACAATTAATTGATTAGTGTTTTGATAAATTATGGTATGTCTTCTTCTAAATTGGTGGTGCACCTGTACCTTTTCTTTAATTTATCGTATTATAATAGCAACATTGTAGATATTCTTCAATTTCGTTTTCGTTCATTTATTCTTTTTGGGAGGTATTGATTTTGATCTTTCCTATTGTTTATCTTCTTAGATTAAAAAAATGGAGTGATAGAGAGGCTGCTATTCCTCTCATATTCTCTCATGGTCCACCATTTTGTCCTCTCCAACCAGTTTATCAGTAGCTTTCTTTGGTATCTTTGAATAAAATGCACTTGATCAAATTTGCAGGGATATAATTCTTGGTTACTCGGAGAAAGTGAAGGGTGTAGGAGCCACTTTATTTGAATTATTGTCCGAAGCACTTGGGCTCAACCCCAACCACCTCAAGGACTTGAACTGCGCAGAGGGCCTATTCCTTTTCGGCCATTACTACCCAGCATGCCCTGAACCAGAATTGACCATGGGCACAAGTCATCATTCTGATAGTAGCTTCCTCACAGTGCTCCTACAAGACCAAATTGGAGGGCTCCAAGTCCTCCATGAAGGTCAATGGGTGGATGTCACCCCAATCCATGGAGCTCTAGTTGTAAATCTCGGAGACATGTTGCAGGCAAGTGATCGATCTTCGTCACATTGAATCCAAGTCTAATTAATAATAAAATTTGCATGCTTTCTAAATAAGAGGGAGTACTGTCTCGTGATTGACACATCATTTGCAGAGCAAATTTAACCTTTGCGTTATTGATACTGCTTTATAAGAATGAATTATTTATGTGTATGTTGATGCAGCTAATCTCAAACGGCAAGTTTATAAGCGTCAATCATAGAGTGTTGGCCAAAAATGTTGGTCCACGAATTTCTGTGGCATGCTTTTTTAGACAACATCTTCCACCAGAAAATTCATCGAGATTGTATGGGCCAATCAAGGAGTTAATATCAAAAGAAAATCTTCCAATTTATAGAGAGACCACCGTGAAAGATTTTGTTGCACACTACTATGCTAAAGGGCTAAATGGGGTCTCTGCATTGGAGTATTTAAAGCTTTGAACTTAGGTATGAAGATGTAAGGTGGTTGTATTTAAAGCTTCGAACTTAGGTATGAAGATGTAAGGTTGTTGTATTTAAAGCTTTGTACTTAGGTATGAAGATGTAAGGTCTCGTTTATGCAATTTATGGTAAAGGCCTTTAGGGTTTATGGATATTCGGTTAGCATCTTATATGTATACTATATAAAGTGAATATGCACGTACTATGCGTATAAAACTAAGAGCAGTATATATGAATTTTGTGAAGGACAACAGAAAATCAGAATTATGTTTTTTGGACTAAATTATGGTTACTACTTTATAATTTATGGGTCTATTCAGTTCAGTTCAGGACTGAACTTATAATTTCATCAAAATGATTCTTGTACTCTCAATTCTCATCCAACATGTTCATTTATGACATGTGTCTACACATGATGGGTGTAAGTGTAAATGTAAATAAAAATACCACATGTCGACCCATGATAGGAACAAGTCTTACACAAGGAATACACAAAGAGAATCCAAGTCTATGTCAAGCCAAAAGATTGAATCATCTTTGGATTTAATGTGTAATTCTTTAGTAAGTAGAACATCTTAGAGAATTCATACTTCACAAGGACTAATTGAGACATGTCGATTACCACAAGCCCTAGAGTATTAATCGGGATGAAGATCATAGAGGAATTCTAGTCGAATTGGGATTCCTCACGCCATGCAAATCATATTGAGGATCCGACATCTGGTTTCAGGCATTATCTGCAACTTCCGGTACAATGAGGCCATAATTAGTCTTCTATTCATATACAAGGTCTGGATTACTCAATCCTTTCATGAGGCCATAAAGGTAGTTCATATGCCTAAGCCCCATGAAACCAGATTAGGGATTCATGTCCGTAAGCCCTATGGAACCGTCTTCCCTTGTCCAAGGACCCGGTTTTGGATGTGATTTTTCATACTCCCACAATCAGGAACTTTTTTTTTTTTACGAATTGTCTTGAAAAAATATAAAAAATTGGGTGGAGATTTTTGCGTTCTATTAATTTGAGAAATGCTTAAAAATCATGATTGAGAGTCTAAAATTTTAGTGAGAAAATAAGATGCTCTAAAACATGTTTGAAACATGTGTTATAATCCACTATTTTGGGTGTAAGACCATGGTTTCGGCAAAAAATAAAAATTTCTAAAAAAAATCATCATTGGTAAAACATGTTTTTTAAAATGTATTCCAATTGACAGAACTCGAAAATCTCAAATCGTTTTTTTTTTTTATGAATTTTCTAGTTTTTTGACTTTGAAGAATCGCTTGGGCATCTTTAGCATAGGTATAGCCCTTGTTAGCCTCGGTAGCATGGGCATCGACTTCTTTAGTTACCCTCGCTAGTATGCACATCGTAGAAAATGTCGGGGGCACTTCGGAATGCCTTCGACTGAACTATATTTTTTCCTTCAATTTTACCGTGTCAAAATTTCACCATTGTAAAATATGATTTTTAAAATGTGTGTCAATTGACTTTGCTCGAAAAGCCCGACTCGTTTGTGAGTTATGATTTTTTAAGTTTTCCAACTTTGAAAAATCATAACTCACAAACGACTTGAACTGTTTGAGCAAAGTCAGTTGAATTTTTTTTTTAACATTGGTGACATTTTGTCATGTACAAAGTTAAAGAAAAAATGGGGTTGTCATGTTTTGTTATGTTTGGAGTTGCCACGGAATGCCCTGGCATGCCAAACATTGCCAAACCCATTTTCCCTTAAAATTTTCCCGTGTCAAAACTTCATCATTGGTAAGACACTTTACTTATAGGGAACAATTTTGAAGAATGACCTATTTTGGTCTTTTGGGCCTCTAAATTGGCTTTCATCCATGTATTTTTAAACAATTAAAAAAATGTCCATATGAAGAGAAAACAAGTATTAACTAGCCATGATAAACTTTTGTTTTAAAAGGAAACAAAAAATCTTAAAATGACTAAATTTAGGAAAGAGGTAAATAAGGTATTCATAGGGGGTATTGATTTTGATTTGATTTCTAAAAATCTATTCCCATTTGAAACACAAGCAGAGCTAGTGCTAGCTTGTGCTGGACTAGACAACTTTCTTCGCAAAGAATGTCGTTCCGATGAATTTCCTCCTGAACCAGAAAATGATTCATCATCTTCATCGTATCTTGACATGGAAGAAGAAAATCTTGAACTACTTTCTCAAACTCAACAATGACAAAGAGCGGAAGCTAATGCTTGGAGACTTGGCATTGCTGAAGCTATGTGGGCAGATAGACCGCGGAATGATAATAATGGAAATCAAGAGGATAACATTGAGAATCAAGACAATGACAATGAAAATAATGCGGAACAAAGAGATGATGAGAATCAAGAGGGTTATGATGATAATGAGATTGAAATGGAGGAATATGCTTTTTTATAATTGTGTTTGCATTTTTTGGTAATGTGTTTTTTTGGTTCTTTGCATTTTCAATGTTGTATTTTGACATGCATAAAACATAATTCGGAGATGACAACTTTTTTGGTTTTCAATGATGTATTGTTTTTAATCCTATTATTGATATTAGAATAATCAATAATCCATAGATTTATTAAAATTCATACAAATACTGAAATAAAATGCATTAAAATCTGTCAAAGTTTATATAGAATTAAAACAATCCATGGAGTCTGCAGAATCCATGGATTATAAAAACTCTGACATAATCCTTTAAAATCTTAATTGAATACACTCCCCTAAATATGTTAAATATATTCAAAATGCCAGATTTGGGAAACGGTTGGTGTCAAAAGGTTACATTCATTTGAACCTCTAATTAGAGAAAAGAAAAGGTCCATTTGTACTACTAGTCTACTACGTCCGTGTTTATCTCACATATATTACATCCATTCATTTTGCACTGAAACCACGCGGATTTGCATGTCCAAAGCCTTGAGAGAAGAAGAAAAGAATCATGATTTCTCAACTTTATAGTCGGTCTGAGTCCGAGTCTGAATCATAAAAATGGTGACCGAGAAATCAAGCCACGAAGAGCGTTTGCAACAGCTGAAAGCCTTTGACGAATCCAAAGCTGGTGTCAAAGGGGTCGTCGATGCCGGAATCACCAATGTCCCTCCAATTTTCGTCCGTCCAAAGAAAGATACATCCGCCATCGGTGACCATAAGATATTGGGTCTTTTTAGTATTCCAGTGGTGGATCTCGCTGACAAGCTTGAGGAGGTGATCGATAGAGTGCTAAGGGCCGCAAAGAGCTATGAGTTCTTCCAAGTGGTGAACCATGAGATACCCAACAGAGTGATTGAGGAGATGATGGAGGCGACGCGTGGGTTTCACGAGCTGCCGAGGGAGGTGAAGGGTGATTGGAGATTGTGAGGAAGGTCAAGTACTTCACTAGCAGTAATATATATGAGTTGATGTATGCTGATTGAAGAGACACTCTCCAGTATAACATGAGTGTTGAGCACTTTGATCCTTAAGAAATTCCACCCGTTTGTATGAATCTTCTTCTATTTTTTAGATCAGGATTCTGTTTTGTGTTTTTCTTTTGGTCAATTGAAATGCATGCAAATCGAGGATTTTGGAAATCAAGTATGTTTTTTGTTCAATGATTTTGGAAAATATGTTAATAGTGCACATTCACTGAACATTTGACTTCATGTGTGTAATCCACTTAGTGTTCATAAATGTATATGCAGTGTCCATCTTATTCAAGCTAAGTCTCGACTATGAATTAATATGTGATGTGAGTAGCTGATATATATGATGAAAAATACGATAAAAGTTATAAATATACTAAGCTTTAGTATTCATTTTTGATGGCCCAATAATAATAATGTTGGGTGCAATATCAATCTTGTGATCTAAATACGGACAGAAACGAAATGGTTGTGAATTACCAACCTCGAACTATAATGTGCACCGTAATTGTTGTTTACATGGAATAGTTATAAAACTAAAATGGATGACAAATGATTCTTATCTCAGTTGATGTTTATGATTTCTTTTATCAAATATGCAGAGATATAACAATGGAGTATTCAGAGCATGCTCACAAATTAGGTGTCACTTTGTTTGCATTGTTATCTGAGGCACTTGGGCTCAAACCAGATCATCTCAGACACTTGGACTATGCAAAGGGGCGTATGATTCTTAATCACTACTATCCCCCATGCCTCGAGCCTGAACTGACTATGGGCATAAACCAACATTCGGATCCTAATTTTTTAACCATCCTCCTTCAAGACCAAATTGGTGGGCTCCAGGTTTTGCATCAAAAATTCAAAACCAATGGATTGATGTTACTCCTATGTCGGGAGCTCTGATCATGAACATTGGAGATCTCTTGCAGGAAGTCCTCTATATCTCCACATTGCATGTTTAATTTAACTATAATTCATTTACTGTCAAATCTTCGAATGTGTTAGCTTTTCATGAAATATATTTCTACATTTATTAACGTTTTAAATGATGTACCGAGGCATTAATTAGTTGTCATCTTGACTGTTTCTGCCGTTTCCCAACTGCCCGGTACTGTCGTGTGCGGATACCTGAAAGCACAAGATTGGTCAGGGAGGTCGGTGTGTACCGACCGAAGACCCTCCGACGCTCAAGTTAGTACCGATTGGTGTTGAAGAGCAGAGAGTTTGGGATTCGGAGAGAACGTACCTGAATAAGGAGTGAGGACTCCTTATATATGAGGTGAGGTCGGAGACAAGCTTCCCTGGCGTGGGGGACATCCCCTGACACGAGGAATATTCTCTGGTCCACTACCTCGATGTGCGCATCGAAGGACGGCGGCGCCTAGTGCGGCATGGGCTCGCGACTTAGTGCGATCTGTGAGGTAGTGGACAAGCACGTGTGCCAGCTGGCCGTGTCGGTACCGGTGGGGCTGGTCACGCCCGGTACCTGGTCAGGAGACGTCCTTGTGGAGCCGAGGGGAGAGCTTGTGGTCGGTACACCCGGCCTGGTCTTACCGGTACCGGCGGGGTATTGCCGGGGCTTCGGCTGCGGTGCGGGGCGTATACTCGGCGGGGGATCCCTACCGAGTCGGTAGATGTCGCCGGGGCGTTGCAGAGATTATGTTCTCGGTAGGGGAGCCCTACCGAGTCAGTTATGGGGCTACACGGAGGCTGCTCCCGGTGATAGTGAGCTACTTCGGGTCTATTCCGGTAAAGATATGAAATGGTAGCAACAGAAGTCCCCCAAGTCCCGAGCAAGAGGAAGCTCATGGTCGGGGACTTAATCCAGAAGTTCATATCGGGATGTAGCGAAGTGTCGGTGGGGCAGCCGAGGCAACGCTTGGTACCGTCCCATGTAGTCCCCCAAGTCCCCGAACAGGGGGTTCCTCCCGGTTGGGAATTGTAACCGCTCCGAGTTTCAAGGGGAGTTGAAGCGTCGTGGCCGTTGAGCTCCTCAGCGTAACTGCCGAGGTAGTGGGGTGACACGCGTCACGCCCTGGCCGGTTTGGAAAATCGTGGGGAAGCTCAACCGTCGCGTTGCCACGTGTCGCCATCCTGGGCCGCGACGGTTCACGTCGTACGGTCAAGATGGGTTGACTCCCGCTATATATATGGGGGTGAAGAGAGTTCACTTCACTTCATTCTTGCAAATTTCATTTCCAGAGCTCTGCAAGCCGTCGGTAGGAGAACGAGAGCGTGCATCGGTATTGCAAGTGTGATCACTCGGTACTCAACTTTCGGCCTTCAAAGAATCGTAAGTACCGATGCCTTGACCCCTTGTATTTAGTTTTTTTTTTTTGCTTTGCTTTTGTAACGTAGTTTGAGTACCGGTGTCCAGCCTTAGTACCGAGCTAGGTTGCATAGGCATAGGCATAGGTTATCCCTACCGATAAGAACCTTGGTCCATTTTTGCGGATGTCCGACTCGGGGAGCGAGAGTGGTAGCGGTGGTAATGCCTTCTCGGTGAAGAGCCGGAGAGGAGCGTATCGGTGGAGGAGGCCGGCTCGGACTCCGGTTCGAGTACCGGGACCAGTAGTTCTTGCTTGCCAAGAACTAGTCGTTTTTGTCTGGAAGGTATGATCCAGACGGTGGTGAGGGGTGTCACTACCGGTGAGGACCTAGTCCCCCTTGCTTCAGAGCCATATGTGAAGTCCCGAGCCAGTAGTAGTAAGAGGGGTCCCGTACTGGAGGGGTTTGCAGTGGACCGATTAAAATTGAGCGCGTCTACCGAGGAGGACCTGGTAGCCCTGAGGGAGGCCTTCAATATCCCCAGCTCGGTGACGATGCGCCTACCGGAGAAGGGGGAGCTCAGGAGTGCTTCTGCTGTACCGGGTGAAACCTTGGTACACCCGTTTTTCTTCGGTGAGGGTCTGAGGATTCCCCTCCCGGCGTACCAGCAGCGGTTCCTGGCCGAGGTTGGCCTGGCCATCGCCCAACTGAACCCAAACACCTGGCGGTGCCTGAACGCCCTGTATACCCTCTACCACCACTGTGGTTTCGGTGAGCCCGATCTGGCGGTGTTCTTCAACCAATGGGCGCTTGAGGAGCATTCCAAGACGGACAAGGGCTGGTACAAGTTGAAGTCGGTACTGAAGCCGTGTACCGATCCTCCCCGAGACACCGAGTGGAGGGAGTTCAGCCACAAATATAAGAAGGTGATCCGATGCCGTTTGTCGGCGAAGAAGGCCCTTGCCCGGGAGGGTATGACCGGTACACACGACGTGGAGAGCCACGAGTTTGGGAGTCCCGAGATAGTTAGGGACCCGCTCGTCTTTGGCAATCCCACGTCCCAGCAGACATGGAAGAGCAAATACTTCTTCATCGGTGGGGAGTGGGAGTTCCCGGCTGGCTCGGTACCGACTGAGAAGAGAGTCCCCCATAGTTTCAAGGATGCCCCGGGTGGGTAGCCCTTGTTGATTATAGACATGTAATAGTATGATTAGCCGTTACCGGTATTGACCCTTGTTCTTTTTTTGTTTTGCACTGGATCAGTCTTGGAGGAGGCTTACCGAGAGGCAAGAGCAAGAGATTCGGTGGATCCGGGAGCATATTTCAATTGTGCTAAGAAGGTCCACGGTGCTCCCGAATCGGTACTCCCTCGATAGCTCCGGTTTAGCCCCCACACCAAACCCATGTAAGTATTGCCCGGTACCCTTGTACGTTCCAACTTATGGACGCACCTAACACCGGTGGTGCTTGTGCGGTTATTTACCAGTACCGTCGGTACCGTACCCTCAAAGGCGACTCCGGCGTAGGTCCGTGAGCGAAAGGACTTCTACCAAGCGAAGAAAGCGTCGGTGGGGACCTTGCACCGGAGCCTCGGTCGGTGGTGGAGGAGGTGCCGGCTGGTACCGGTGCTTGAGGTTGGCGGCGCTGTTGCCGACCTCGTACCGAAGAGGAAGAAGAAGAAAGCCCACGGGGTCGGTCTACCACCGAGGTGGAGGTGGAGGCCGAGGTGGAGGCCGGTCCCGAGACCGAGGTTGCATCCGAGGGCCCGGATGGGTCCTCCAAGAAGCGTACCGCCGGGAGGAGGTAATCTTCGGTCACCTTTTATTTTATTGAATTTGTGTACCGGCGCTAACCATTGTTGTAGTTCGTGAAACGGTGAGGGACCACCGGAAGAAGCGAAGGTGCGGGAGCCGGCCGTGCTGGCGACGGTGTGACCCGGGTTGCGGCGGGTACCGGCACCACCTTGGCCATGCACGGCTCGGAGTCCGTGTCGAATCTTCGGGAGGGAGATCCCGGCCGAGAACAATGCGCTGTTCCGCGGTTGCGTGAAGAAAGCGCCGGAGGATCCGCTCCCGGTCTCCCGCCTTCTTTGTCTTCCCGGAGATGAACCTCGGGGACCGAGAGGGACCTGCTCTTCCGGTGCAAGCGAGAGGGTACCGTTGCTTTACCCCCCCTTTTTTGTGTGGTTTTTTTTTTTTTTTTTTTTTTTTTTACCCCTTGTTGTGTCGGTGCTGCAGCTGGCATACGAAGAGCTGGCCCTGGATCGCCGGGTTTGGAACGAATGGCAAACGCTGGGTGGGCAGGTGGCGAACCTGCAGAATGGCTATGACACCATGTTTGGCCAGAAGGAGCGGGCGGTAGCTGCCCTTGACGGGATCAAGGCTGAGCTCGAGAGGACAAAGGCTGAAGCCGGTAGGCTTGTCCAGGAGGCCGAGGATAAGGCCAAGGCTGCGGTGGCGGCCGAGAGTGCTCGCCTCCAAGTAGAGTTCGATCGCCGCCTGGAGGTGGCTCTCGGTGAGGCCAAGAAGGAGGCCATCCTTGCCTACCGTCGCGACCGGGGTCGAGCTGTGGAGCAGGCCACCGCCTATATTGACGGTGGTGTGTACATCCTTGGCAAGATCAAGGAGGCCTTCCCGGAACAGGACTGGAGTCAGCTCCCGGTACCCGAGCTCACCGACGATCACGTTGACGATGAGCACCGGGGCATCCTCCAGGAGATCGAGGATGAGCTAGCCGGTGGTCCTAGCCAATCCGAGCCGCGATCGCGCAGCGGCGGAGGAATGAAGTCCCCCATGTTGGGTGGTACCGGCCAAGGGCCGTGTAATTTTTGTTTTCCTCTTTTTTTTTTTTTTTGGGGGTTTAAACCCTTTTTTGAACATCACTCCCGGTAGGGGGTGCCTATCGGGAGGCAGTACTTGAATTGGCCATAAGGCTCTTATTTATTGTTTTGAACAATGGCGTGTTTCGCCTTATTCTATGAATTCTGTTTTTTTTTTTTTATATATGATACCAAGTGCTTACCCGGGAGGGCTGGTTTTTTCAGTCTCGCTCCCGGTATTGTTTTCTTTAGTATTCATATCATGTAGGTAATTGGTTCCGGTGGAATGCTGAATTTATCGTAACAAAACTTATGCATAGGGGTCGCCGGTACCGGCCACATGTCTTACGAAGTTTGGCATGGGGGTAGCCGGTACCGGCCACATGCTTGATAATATCACCAAAACTTATGCATGGGGGTCGCTGGTACCGGCCACATGTCTTACGAAGTTTGGCATGGGGGTAGCTCGGTACCGGCCACATGCTTAATAATATCGCCAAAACTTATGCATGGGGGTCGCCGGTACCGGCCACATGTCTTACGAAGTTTGGCATGGGGGTAGCCGGTACCGGCCACATGCTTGATAATATCACCAAAACTTATGCATGGGGGTCGCCGGTACCGGCCACATGTCTTACGAAGTTTGGCATGGGGGTAGGCGGTACCGGCCACATGCTTAATAATATCGCCAAAACTTATGCATGGGGGTCGCTGGTACCGGCCACATGTCTTACAGAAGTTTGGTTTTTGTTCTTGGCATTTATGCATTATCGGTAGGAGAACAAGCATTCATGAGTCCTAGGTTACGTCCACTGTAGGGGTTCCACTATGGTAAATGATAATTACAATTGCTTGAGAAGTGGTGAGGTCCACTTAGCCGGTATGTCCCGGGATTTATATTTTTCTATGGGTAGTAGTAGCGAAGGTGCTCAATATTCCATGGGTGCGGGAGCATGCACCCGGTGGAGTCCATGAACCGGTAGGTTCCTGGCTTGAGGACTTCGACTACCCGGTATGGGCCTTCCCACCGTTGGTTGAAAGTCATGGCTGCTGAGTTCTTCGTACTTTGCCTTACCCTTCGTAGTGCCCAGTCCCCCAGTTTGAGGTACCGGCACTTTGCCTTCGCGTCAAACTTGCGCTTGAGCTGGTTTTTGTGTTCTGCATTCCGGAGGTTGGCTTGTTCCCGACGTTCCTCGAGTAGGTCCCGGTTGAGGCACAACTGTTCTTCATTTTCATTTGGATCATATGTGTCGATCCGGTGTGTTGTGGAGTTGATTTCAACCGGTACCACGGCTTCGCACCGAAAGCAAGGGAAAATGGCGTCTCGCCGGTGGCGGCCTTGTACGAGGTGCGGTACGCCCATAGAACGTCCGGTAGTAGTTCAGGCCATGCGCCTTTCTTATCACCGAGCTTGGTCCTCATAGTTCTCTTCGGGATTTTGTTAATCGCCTCCACCCGACCGTTGGTCCGCGGGTGGGCCACCGATGCGAAGAAAAGGGTGATGCCCTTCTCCCGGCAGAATTTCTCGAAGGATTCGAGTCAAATTGTTTACCGTTGTCGGTGATAATGACTTGAGGGAGACCGAAGCGACGGATGATGTTTTCCCAAATGAATGAAGGACTGTACTTGCCGGGAAGTGATTGACTTAAGGTCCTTGGCCTCTGTCCACTTGGTGGAGTAGTCGGTGGCGACTACGACGTGTTCAACACCACCGGTACCCTTGGGCGTGGGCCCGATTAAGTCGATTCCCCACTGGGCGAAGGGACGTGGGTTCACCATCGTCTCCGGCGGCCGGGATGGTTTTGGTACGTTCGGTGCGTTGAACCGACGGGCCTTGCATTGCCTTGTAAATGATATAGCGTCCTGGAGGAGTGTTGGCCGAAGTAACCAAGGCGGATGAGTTTGTGGGCCAATGCTCTTCCTCCCGGTGGTTGCCACGGATGCCCTCGTGTACCTCCCCGATGGCGTCTCGGGACTCGGCCGGTCCGAGGCATCGTAGGTATGGCAAGGAGTGAGCTCGTCGGTAGAGATGGCTGTTAATGATGAGGTACGGGAGGACCGGAATCTTACTTTCTTGGCCTCATCATTATCTCTCGGGAGGGAGCCATCACGCGGTACTCGAGGATTGGTGTCATCCGGTTCGCCTCCTCCGGGCGCGGGTGGTTGACCTCGGTGGGCATTGTCTCGGTGCTTCGGCTTTCCGGCATGTCGATGGGTACCGAGTTGCCGGGGTTGGGGTCGATAGCGGAGGCTATTCCGGCCAAGGCGTCGGCCCTTTGATTTTCTTCTCTCGGTACCTTCGTTAACTTGAAGCATGAGAAACCGGCAGTGAGCTCTTTTGCCAACATCCTATACTAGGGACATGATGGGATCCTTGGCACGGTAGTCCCCCGAGACTTGGTTGACAATGAGCCGTGAGTCGGCGAAGACACGGAGCTCTTGGGCTCCCGTGTGCCGGCCGGCCGCGGGCGGCCAGAGTGCTTCGTACTCGGCCTCATTGTTGGAAGCCTTGAAATTGAACCGGAGGGCACTCTCGAGCCGAGATGTGTCGGGACTACCGGTGTGGGGAGTGATAAGAATGAGTCCCGCCCCGCTACCGTGGGCGTTCGAGGCACCATCCACATATAATTGCCGGGTCGGTAGGGCGGGATCAAATTGTGTATCCTCGCCGGTGGCTCAGGGCCGTCTCGGCCGAGCCGGCTCCCTCTACCGATGTGGGTGTGGACTGCACGGAGGTGAATTCGGAGACAAAGTCGGCCCGGTGCGTGCCTTATATAACTCCCTCGATGCTCCACTTCGAGTCGCCGGATGCCTCGGCTTTTGCAGGATCAACCCGAGTGGGTGATCGGTAAGCACCACAATGGGGTGTGCCTGGAAGTATGGGCGAAGCCTTCTGGCCGAGATCATGAGTGCGAGGATGAGCTGCTCGATTTCGGGGTACCGAGTTTCGGTATCCACGAAAGATTTGCTTGTGTAGTCTACCGGTAGGTCCTCCTTGTTGTGGCTCCTGACTAGGATCGAGCTCACAGCAGTTCTCGATACCGACAGGTACAGAAAGAGAGGTTCGCCTAGTACCGGTCGGCTGAGCAGTGGTGCTGCTGCCAGATATTCCTTTAATGCAGCAAAGGCTTGCTCGCACTCGGTGGTCCAGCCCTCGAACTTCTTCCCGGTCTTCAGAATTTTGAAGAATGGGGCACACCGGTCGGTGGACCGTGATATGAACCGGGAGAGAGCTGCGATCCTACCGTTAAGGCTCTGGACGTCCTTGAATGTTTTGGGAGATTCCAAGTCCAGGATCGCTCTGATTTTCTCGGGATTAGCCTCGATACCCCGGTGGCTGACCATGAAGCCAAGGAATTTTCCTTCGCCTACGCAGAAGACGCACTTCTCGGGATTGAGCTTCATCCCATAGTTCTGGAGGATGGAGAATGTCTCCTGTAGGTCGGTAAGGTGGTCATTTTTCTTTAAGCTCTTGACGAGCATGTCATCCACGTACACTTCCATGGTCTTCCCGATCTGCCTGGAGAACATGCGGTTGACCAACCGTTGATAGGTGGCCCCGGCATTTTTCAATCCGAAGGGCGGGACCTTGTAGCGAGTATAGACCTTGGTCGGTCATGAAGGAGGTGTGCTCTGGTCCTCGGGATCCGGCTTGATCCGGTTGTAGCTCGAATAGGCATCCATGAAGCTCGGGGCCTCGTGACCGGCGGTGGAGTTGACAAGCTGCTCGATCCTCGGTAGAGGAAGCCGTCCTTGGGACATGCCTTGTTGAGATCGGTGAAGTCGATGCACATTCGCCACTTCCCGTTGGGCTTCTTTACTAGCACCGGGTTGGCTAGCCATCGGGGGTATTGAACTTCCGGATGAAACCGATACTCGACGGTTTATCGACCTCGGTCTTCATTGCTTCGTACCGTTCTTGGTCCCCGACGCGCCTCTTCGTCGTACCGGCCGGTGGCGGGATCGATCCCAAGCTTATGGGAGATGGTTGTGGTAGAGATACGGGCATATCGGCGTAGGACCAAGCGAACACCGAGGCGTTGTCTGGAGGAGCTTGATCGAGTCGGTACGCGGGGCGGCCGGTAGGCGGTACCGATCTTGACTACCCCGTCGGGCTGTTCGGGGAATAAAGCAATCTGTTCTACCTCCTCGTGGGGCTTCCCCCGTATGACTACCGCCCCTTCCGGGGATCATCCGGCCGGTCCGCCGCCGCCGCGTTGTGCGGGTGCGACACCGCACACGTCCGTGGGACTGTCGTGGCTTTGTCTCTTGGGCGTAGCGGGACCGGGCCATGGGCTGACTTCCCCGATAGAGGCAACCCCGGCGGGAGTAGGGAACTTTAGCATGAGCAAGTAGTAGCATACACGGGCTCGATTTGGCGAGAGGATGGGCCTACCGAGAATGAAGTTGTAGGAGGATTCACGATCCACTACCGGCGTGTGGGCCGATACCTTCGGGACCGGGGTACTGTCCGACCTCGACGTTGAGCCAAACGCTACCGAGGGGTTGGACAAGGTCTCCCGAGAAACCGATGAGTGGATTCACCGTCCTTGAGATGTTCTCGAGGGGTAGGTCCACTTTGAGGTAGGCACTCTTGAAGATGACATTGGCGAGCCGCCACCGTCGACCGGCACTTTGTGCATCGGGTCGGTATGGACCTTTGCTGATATTACGAGTGGGTCATCGTGGGGGGTCACGATACCGGTTTCCTCCTCGGCGGAGAATCCTATGTTCCAAGGGTCTCGTTTCGTTTCTTCCGCACCGGCGCGGTTGTACCGAGAAGCACTTGCGGGGCTGCCGCTTAGCCTCCTTTACATGCGATCCGTGTTCGGAGCGAGTGGTACCGAAAAGAGTAGGGCCTCCACCGATGGTGAAAATTTCCTTTCGGTACCCCGAGGGGTTTGGCCAACATACGGGCGAGTTTCCCGTCTCGGTGCAGCTGCTCGGCAAGACATCCCTCGGGGCTTGGCACTCCTCGGTATCTGAGTACCGGACCGGTGGTGGGTGCAGAATTTACCGGTGTTGACCCGGTTGTCGGCATACGGTGGCCTCTTCCACGGTTGAGGGAAGAGGCGGGGGTTCTCCTTGTAGATGTCCTCCATCGGTTTGTTGAACACGGTGCACACCGGTAGGCCATCATCGGCAAGATCCTGCCGGTTGGACTTCTTGGACCGGTTCTGCTTCCAAGAATTCTTTTTCTTGGGGTACCGGTTGTACCCGGTTTCGAGTCCGGCCGTGGCTTGGAGTGTTTATCCGGTTTACGCCGGTGGCCGGGGTGCACGGCCATCCACCCCGGTAAGCGGGGGGTGCGCTCGGGGGCGAGTAGCCGGAGCTCGCCCCCGGTTTCTTGGCCGAAGTAGGGGCGGTACTCCCGGCTCGCTGTGGCCGGAGTCAACCTGATATACCGGTCGATATTGGTTGTTCCGGGGGCTTGGTATTGGTGATTCTGCTCCCGATGGGGAGGATCATACCGTTGATTGTTATTCTGGTTCCCCCAGTTATTGTTCCGGTTGTTTCCCCGGTAGTTGTTGCCCCGGTTGCGCTTGTTATCCTGCCTAGGTTCTTCGACCTTGGGCGCGCTGACCTGCTCCGATTTGCGCGTATCCCCGGTAGGGTCCACGGTCACCGTGGAGGCCTTGCTGCCTTTGTGCATTTCATTGAGGTGGGACTTCCTCTCGTAGGTCAGATAGTAGCTGCGGGCGTACTGGCTGGTTCTGCTCATGAGCTCGGTATAGGTGAATACCGTGCTCGTGGAGTTCAGTTCCCTGAGGAACTCTCCCGGTTCCAAGCCATCCCGGAAGATCTGGGCTGCGCGGATGTCATCCTTGGTGTTACAGCGCCGGTAGGCAGCTTTAAACCGTTCCATGTAGTCAGCCAGCCGTTCGCCCGTGGTTTGCTGGAAGCCGGTGAGCTCCCCTACCGAGTAGAAGAAACTGGACTTGGTGGCATACTCGGTGGTAAAGGCTTTGACTAGCTGTTCGTAGCTGTCGATGGACTCCGGCTCTAGTTGATAGAACCATAACATGGCCTCCTGAGTCAGAGTATTGACAAAGGCATGGCACCAGTCCTCATCGGTGTAGCCCCTGCCGTTGTAAGCGGGG